>OY720429.1:125121416-125721416 GCA_963082735.1 Pocota personata
TCCTATCAAAATAGAGGAACGCCTCTGGGGGAACAAAGCCGTTAAGGCGCACTCTCTCGTGATACTCGTAATTGGGGTAATAAGCCCCGGAGATCAGGTTGTTCGTCGAGCTCATTGCTCTTGCAATGTGCCTTCGAATCAGCTTGATAACGAAATTATCCACTCTTATTAGGTTAGCCCTGTTGTATAGGACCTCATTGGGATAGAATTTTATGTACTGGGACTCCGGTGTTCTGTATAAATGAAGGCAAGCCCGAAGGTAAGCCCTCTCAAACACCCGAATCTTTTCCAACAAGCTTGCTCCCACGTTGAACCACACGGGACATCCATATACGAGCATGGGCCGGATGAGGGCCATGTAGCAGATTACCTTTACCCTTGCATAGAGTTGCTTGCTATAAAAAAGTCTCTTTGTAAGGGCAAAAGCACCTTTGGCTCTATTATTAGATCGCTCGTGTAAATGTTGAAAAGGATCGGTGAATTAACCGCACCTTGTTGCAGACCATTTTTAATTAGAAATGTTCCAGCAGAGGTCACATTGCCATTTTTGACGATGAACTGTCTACTGGTGAGCATGTTATGGAGTATGTACAGCAGTGGTTTGCTTATGCCCAGCCTGCTTAGCTTGTAGAAGAGTCCCTCTAACCATACTGTGTCGAAGGCCTTCTCCAAGTCAATCAGGTAGGCACCCGTGCACCGTTTCTTGCTTTTGTTCCATTGGATATCCGATACCAGTTTAGACGCGGCATGTATTGTATCATGCCCCGCCTTAAAACCGAATTGGTTATCCGGAATTATATTACTGTTCTCAGTCCACTTAAGCAGGGCTCTATTGATCACTTTCTCGAATACCTTGCTGATGTTCGGAAGGAGACTTATCGACCGGAGATTTGCCGGATTGGAAGTGTCTTTACCCCTTTTGGGGATGGGTTGTATCACTGCTGTTTTCCAATGCGCTGGATAATGTGCATTATTCAGCGCATTGTTAAACAGAGTGGTGTAAATGTCCACCGCTTCTAGAAGGAGATGTCGAAGCACAATGTTCGACACTCCATCGATTCCTACAGATTTCTTCCTCCTCAATGAGCCGAAGATCGCTTGGAGTTCCACCTTCGATATGTACGGGGGATGTACCCTTTCATCGGCGATGACATTATTTGCCATGTTATCGTCATTGAACTCGGTAAAACCTGTTCTCGGATCGCCAGTGCTCTATGTCATTTCGAAGGTAGAAGTTGTGCACAAGGACGCGATTTTCCAGGTCGTGGTTCGGGCAAATGGTATCATTCACCTTGTACACTTCCTGGAAAGTCGCTCCTATAGCCTCTACCTTCTCCTGCGGATCTTCGATCACAAAGAAGTTCTCATCCTCTACTGCGTTATCTGGATCTATACCTGCTGTTATAAGTATTCGTCCATAGTTCGTCGTTCGGGGGATCTTAAGACACGGAAGGTCGTTTTGATTATTCCTCCGAAATATTTTATTTATTTGCGGGAACATACTCTGGTTGTTGGATTTTACAGCCCGAATTTTGTTGTTCCAATGCAAATTTACAGAAAGTCTGTAATTTTCTCTAATTAATTTTCGGAGGTTTTTAATCAACGACTTCAGCGTCCTAACCTCCGAGTTTTGTCTGTCAGTAAACTGTCTGTACAAGGTTTTTAGTCTCGACAGCAGTCTACTTTTGTGTTGGTGTAGTGCGTCAATTGTTGCATTGCGGAATATGTCTGCGTTGTCAGTATGTTGATAACGAGGTATCGTATTGTCCATAGTTCGTTTAGTTGTCTCGTCCATTTGTTTTAGGTACCAGTTAAACTCCTCGTTTGACAGCTTCCTATTGGACGGTGGGTAGAGCGAATTCGAGGAGAGTGCTCTTATCAAAGTTCTTGAGAAGCGAGTCCAACTCGTCCTACTATAATTGTAGGAGTTTGGACAAACTCCTCTAACTCCGCAATTTCGTTGGGAATCGTTATTACGGCACTGAGTCCGCAATGGTCACTGTCATAAACAAATGTGTGCAGACAGTTTATAGTTTGTCGGTCCATGTCGGTCAGTTGTAACCGTACGTCGAACAGCATAAGATCCAGATAGGAGCCGCTTCTAGGAAACGACGGACTATCTGTAGCTTTCAAATCGAGTTTATACTCGACAGTGTGCCGACCCCACCAATTGAATAGTAGGCTCCCTCTAGGATTAGGTGTGTTGTTTCCCCAATCTCTGTTTGGTGTTTAGATCTCCGGCCATGATTAAATAATTCTCCCCCGACTCCAGCATCGAAAAGGTGTCTCGAGCTCTGAAATAAATAAAGTAGATTTAGTAGCATCAGGTGCATAGAGTGCGACCAAGTACATTCTCTTTCCACTACGGAGAGCGATGCACACGATACACGCTTCCAGCTCCTGGAACCTTCGCACTTCACCGCTGTACATAACTTTAAATTGCAGTTGTTTGCGTATGAAGATCGCAACACCTCCTCCTTGTGTGGGGTTGGGTCGGTCTCTTCTGACAATATTGTATTTATAGTGCCCCAATTTGTGCTTCTGGAATAGCTTTGTTTCGCTAACCATAAGCACATCAGGGGTTTGGTCTTCAAGCAACTTAAACAATATGGCTCTTCGGTCGATCCTAATCAGTGAATTCACATTCACCGCAAGGATCTTCAAGGATTGCTCCCCCATGTTCGTACCCATTACGACTGAAGGTGCGTTAAGCCCGGCAGAAGTGCGTAGATCTGGTTCACCCGATCCGCCTGCTCCTGTACCGGACATTGAAGCTGCTCCGTCTGCCCTTGGATAGAGAGCAAGATGGCCAGCAATTCAGTTTGAGCCTCTGGTGCTCTAGGCGCTGGGGCCTGAGAAGCAACCTTCGGTCTTTTCTGTTCCGCGTTTCCCCGACCCGCCCCCATTTGGGCGTTTTTCACTTCGGGAGTCACTTCTTGTGTTTGAATTGGAGCAGGTGAACGTTTCACTACGACCTTCTCCTGGCGAACTAGATTTACTTTCTTAATGTACTGGAACTTAGGACAACCCCGATAGTTTGCGGTGTGTCCCGAGTTCCTGCATAAAGCACACGAGAGCTGGCTCTTATCTGCCACTCCATCCTTACCCAGAGTGCATTCCTCTGCTTTGTGGTTCTTTCCAGGCTTAACTCATCGAGGCTGCATTTCGCAGTTCGACGCGGCGTGCCCGAACCTTTGGCAGCGAACACATTGTAAAATGTTTTCGCTCCTTTTTAATTTGTCCCATGCGACAACCTGGTAGGCTAGGACTTTAATACTCCTTAGACCATCCAGCTTGCTATTGGGTGAAAGCTGAACTAGGAAGAACGGCAGTTTCCGCTTCTCCCTTTTTGCCTTAGCTGTGGTGAATGGCTTGACCCCTACAAATTCGAGCTCGTTGCACTCTTTCTCTTTAAGCAGCTCAAGGAGCGTCTCCGGATCAGTAGACGGGTCTATCCCCCTCAGCAGCATTGTTTGCCGCTTTTCCTCCTTTGGGGTGAAGGAGAAGAACTCCGTCGTCGTGTCCCTAAGTAATTCTTTAAAAAAAAAAAAGGTTATAATTTTATTTTCCCTGGCCGGGAATTGAACCAGGGTTGCTGGCTTGATAGACCAGCACACTACTACCACTAGGCTAACTCGCCACTTAAAAACGCACTGTCTAATAGTTTATTTGAAGTTACTGTCAATTTCACTCGAAGCCGAAACACGTCTACACTCTCTGAAAGTCTGTGAACGACTGACGGTCCACTGACACTGCTGCTAGGCAAAGCTGCCACTTATCAATCTAACTCTTTTTTACTAATAAATGATGTACTATGCACTTACTAGAAGTCGAAACACGTGTATACTCCACGAAGGTCTGTGAACGACTGGTGGTTTCTCTATTTGAAAGGTTGTCTTCACGTTCCAAATATGATGATTGGTGTTAGGTAATGCAGGATATTCATATAGATCCCAGTTTCGAAAAACAATCTTTATATTTTGTCCATTATTAATAGGTTTTTTCATTATACCTAAAGCAAGTTTATCTTTGCTTTTTCATCCTCTTCAGCGATTAATGAATTTTCATCAGTGCGTGAGCGCGTTAGAATTAAATCATGTCGACCGTTCGGAATTATTCGCTTGTGGTCTTCAGCAAACCCTAATAATTTATTTAGGGGTATACAAAAACTAAAGAAAAAACCATTAACATTGATTGAATAATTTGGTGACCAAGATGCATTAGGCAGCATATCACTTTCATTTTAATTTAAAGATATATAGTTTTTAATAGTTGATGTGATGCCAACATTACGATTGCTATCAATTTCAACACCATTTAATTCGTAACGAATTTCGTCGAATAAGAAAGCTATTCCATTATTTATAAGTTTTGTTTTCGCAACTGCAGATCCATCAGTTTTAGAAACAGTGCCTTCAATATAAATGTAGCTTTCTGAAGGTAAAATATTAAGATTTTGATGTTGGACACAAATTTGAATAATATCATTTTTCTCGAAATTATTCAAATATGATGAGTATGTATGATATTCCAATTTTGATACACTCTCCTCAAATGTTGGTTCTTCAAAAATATTCAACATCTTTCTCTCGCTCTCTCTCTCTCTCTCTTTCTCTCTCTTTTGTTTGTTGTCAATGGTGGATTTTAGTTTTTTAATTTTTCAATTAGTATCCCAAAGATAATAGAAATTGTTGATTTTGTATAGGAAGTTGTTGTGATGTTCGCCCACCAGTTGTTGGTAGTATATTGATAGAATTGATAGTACTTTGCATTCCTTTATAGAAATGATTTGATGAGTGTAAAGAAGAATTATCATATATTATCATTATTGAGGTTTGAGATGTAATCGAACGGTTATGGTTTCAGCTCTGAAATTTATAAGATTTCCATCTTGATCAAAGAGATTTATAGTTATAGAACTTATCCTCTTAACGTTCACGGGTAAATAGATGACATTTCGTGGTACTTCAATTATTTTATACCCTGGGCTAACCTTCACAGAAAATTCATGTAGTATATGAGCCGGACGATTATTGATAAATGTTCCATCGATTAAATTACAATCAATTCGAACAATGTTCACTCTATTGATGTCAACATAGAGATCTGATTCATGTGTTACATTTGCAGATAATTTTTTCTTGCTGAATCCTAAAAGTGAACCAATCGTATTAGGTTGAGAGAAATTAATTTCACATTTTAAAGTATTATTGTTTGCTTATATTTTGATTATGGGTTTTTTTTTCAGAATCATCATCATTTACTTGTTTGAGAATCTCTTGAATAAAGTTATTAATATCTTCAATCTCATATGAGCCGATAGGAAGTGCAATCACATCCTCACCGAAATGTAGTAAATTATTTACATTATCTACATTAGGTATAGAATTATGAGTTTGAAAAACAATTAAACCACACATATAATCAGAAGTTAAGACAATCGGGGGGGAAATAGTCCGCAGTTAGAGTGGAATTATTTCCGCTTAGTGTTAACGATATTGCTATTGAAATAGAAATGAAAGAGATTTCTTTTTGATTTATTTATTTATTGAATCAATTAAGAATTTCAAACATAAATGACCACATATGTAGGTATTAAAATTTTGACAGTTGTTGTAGTTGTAATTTATATCTTTGCCTAAATATTTGACAACTTCAATAGGAGGCTTTAAGTTACCAAAACTCTCAAAGTATTTAATGTTATTGTTCTTCTGAGTGCCCGGTCTGCGTCATCTAAATTAATTACACCACATTCGTTCACTAAAGGTTTTACTGGTAATGTGTTTCGCATGAAAACACCACGAAAATGTGCTATGTTTTCCTTTCCAAAGTTTGTAAAGTCAATATTTGATAGGGGACGATTGGGTAGCGATTCTAATAGTTTTCTGAATCTGATGGTTTTAGAAAAAGTCCCAATCAATTCTTATATGGTTGAAGATAAAGTCCTTTACCATTCTTAATTTGCACTGTTTCCATGGCTTGGTTATGTCTTTTATTTTCTCCTAACTGTTGCTTAGCAACTCTTGTATCCTTTACTGCTTTGGCTATTGCAGCAGCTCCTCCAGATAGAGATCCAATCGCTGATAGTCCAGCAAAAATAGGTAACAATGGTAAGAAGCCACCGATTTTTGGTAATGGTATTATCAGTGGAATTGTAATATTTTTTCGTTTATTTCTAAGAACATTTTTAGCTGCCTTAAAGGCAGCTCCTACAATTTCGGAGGGGTCTTCGCTTCTCGGTTTCCTTATAGCAATTCTTGCCTCCTTAACTGCCTCTTTAAATAAATTAACTTTTTTGCACTTTAAAGGATTACGTTGACGATGACGACTTTTTTGTTTTCCAGTCTTAATATTTTGTATACCCATACCAAGCTTAGTTTTAGCCTTCATAATATTCGTAACCAACAGACTATTTACTTTTTCCGATACTGATGAATCTTTTGCTTTTACTCTTTTTATCTGCAATATGTCTATTGCTCAAGTTTTTATTATTTGCATACGCAATATCGTGTTCTCGACACGCTTCATCCAATTGATTAATTCCTCGATCTCCTCTTGCGAGTCGTTCCTTTAGCTTAGTTCCGGGACCACAAAAATTATACGATGGAAGATGTAATTGAAATGGTAATTTATTAATTATGGAATTCACTAGTCCGTATCCCTGGAATGAATGTTTGCAACTGATGTGATTCACTCGATAATCTATCATTATATCACTTTATTATTGTACGTGTTAATCAATTATGAACTGATTGACTATAAAACATAATGTTTTATACTGATCTATTTCAGTCAGTAAAATGAGGTTTATAAAGCAACTAGATATCATTAAAGTTAAGAATTTCGATACGAGTAGAAAAATTAGAGAAAAAAGAAACAAGGACCATTATTTCCGAATAGTATTCGAGGGATCATTGTGGGTCCATCAAATTGTGGAAAAACAAATTTCATGTTGAGCATTCTTCTAGATCCCAATGGTTTAAAATTTGAAAACCTTTACATATATTCAAAGTCTCTACATCAACCAAAGTATGTATACTTGAGAAAAATAATAAAATCTATCAAAGAAATGGGATACAACGAATTTTCAAATAATTGTGAAATTATGTCACCTTCCGAAGTGAATTTAATATTTATTTTTGATGATGTAGCCTGTGATAAACAAAATAACATCAGGGATTATTTCTGTATGGGACGACATAATGGAGTGGATAGTTTCTACTTGTGTCAATCTTATACACATATACCAAACCATTTGATTCGAGACAATGTAAACTATTTAATTCTTTTTAAACAAGATGAACTTAATCTTAAACATATACACAATGATCTTATAAATTCAGATATGACATTTAATCAATTCAAGGAGCTATGTTCCAAATGCTGGAAAGATGCATATGGGTTCTTGGTCATCGATAAAGATAGCAATAGAGAAATGGCGGTATAGAAAATCATTTAAAGAAATTGTTTCTTTGTAAAGCTATTCAGTCATTAAACATCTATTCATATGATTACATCTGGTTTGAAACCATCCTGTTTAGAACTGACCCTGTTTTTTGGAACCGCCCTATTTGAAACCGCCCCTGTTTGAAACCGCCTCTGTTTGACACCATGTCTTTAAAAAAAAAAGATATGCACGTCGGTGAAAATATACTTAAAGATCTTATAAAAACTAAGAAAGCCTTGCAGAAAATGTATACACTCCTCAAGACTGGAAGAATTATGAAAGAAACAGAGTTTGAACGTACTTTTAAACCAATACTTGAACCCTTAAAAGAAATCGTGAAAAATGTCAAAAGCGACAACACTCGAAATAGCGATACAGTGAAAGATACAAATGAAACGATGAAACGTAAACGGCGACGGTTACATTTTCAAAGCTCATCATCACCATTAAAAGAAAGTCATAATTTAAAGGAGAGTGTTGAATTTACTTCTCCAGAATCATTTCTACCCGACAATGATTTATCATTTAGAACACCTACAAATTTCGATAGCGATAATCTTGATCAAAGTACTCCGCTCAATCGATCAACACCATCAGATGCGAATCGTGACAAAATCTATGGTCCCTATTTCGATGTACAGTCAAATTAAACGAAATTAGGTAGATCAAGTTTTCTAATCAATGAGCAAAATGATTTCGTTATTGACGATGAAATCTTCAAGGGCACAGATGGTCTTTATGAGTTAATTTTCCGCAAAAATCCACGAAAAGTCAAGTATAATAATGACGATTTGGATCCGTATCAGAAAATATTACAAAAAACAAATGTGCATATGAAAAACTTTGATAGTAAAAAATTAAAGGCAACAGAGGTCAAAAGTTTAAGCAAATTATTCGAGCTTTAATTCAAGAACGATCTCCGAAAGATGGAAGGAAAATTACTAGAGCTTTCAAAAGAAAAATTGGTAAAGCATACAGTAATTCATCTAACATGATATACTCAAATAATCCTGTTGACTATATCTATTGGTATGATCCCAATGAACTCGCAAATAGACTAAGACTTTTAATTGCCTCTCAAAGAGCCGGCAATAATAATCATCAAAATGAGATAATCTCAATTGTCGAAGAGCTGCGTGAATCAAATATCATTTATTAACCAAAATTCTTGACAAGCACATCATTATTTAACAGAATGAGTGTCGATAAATTTGGAAGAAGCTGCAACCGATTTTATAGACCAATAGTTGGTCCTCAAGGACCTCCCGGTGAAGGATTTAAACTACTACCGAATGGTAATTTTAATATTGAAGGGAAATGCATAGATAATGTTGGGAAACCCACTACGCTATACCAGGCAGCCAACAAGGAATATATTGATGATAATATTGACTTTCAAGATAAATCAATATTTATTCTTCGACAGTATGTTGATAGACTATAAATACTGAAACTACGAAAACGTTAAAACTGCACCCGAGTGGATATTTTGATGGTGAGCATAAAGCTTTGCAAAACATTAAGGAACCCACTGACACAGATGACGTAACAACAAAAAGCTATGTCGATAATCAAACTAATGAAGTATTAAAAAATTGTCTTCTTGCCATCGATGAGAAATCAGAAAAAACGATTAAACATTTAGGTCATATATTGATGATCAAAACTTGAATGCACTCAATTTGTTGGATAAATTTAAGAACTATTTTCTTGATATCCTCAAAAAGTACGATGAATATAATAAAAGTAATCCCAATGTAGTAGAAAGGAAAAATATACAATTTCCACTAATTTAAAATAAAAAATTGATTATGAAAATCTATCAGTACGCATTTGGAAGTTCATCAGAAACAATGTCTAACATAAATACTTCTTTGATTTTCGATGAGATTTTACAATTCCTAAAAACGAATCAATACACTCTACTAGAGGAACATTACCAGGAGATTATAGGATGTATTGCCTTTCTAAGGAAATTTGAGAACGTGTTTCGCACAACATCTGATCATAGCTGACATTTTGTAAACTGTCCTTGGTCATCAAACTTATACAAGGATGGTCCTGATACTTGTGCATGTTATATGGTAGAATATAAAATGATTAGACTTAAGAAATTGATGTCATTGTATGAAAAATTAAAGTAAATAAAACAAGTTTCAATAAGCTTATTTTCATTCGTAGTACTTGGTTTTTTTATTCATTCCATTGCAATATGAGTAAGAGAAATGTTGTTGAGGAATTGCATAGGCCTGCACGAAGAAATTTCATCAGGCGTCGTGTTGTAATTAAGGGGTTTGATGGCTTGTGGCAAGCGGACTTGGTAGAAATGATACCTTACAGGAAACAGAACAATGGGTATAACTACATAATGACAGTGATCGTTACTTTTTCGAAGTATGCGTGGGCAGTTCCTCTGAAAAATAAGATGTCGTCATCTGCTACAGGAGCTATAAAATCAATTTTTGACAGTTCCCGTAGAACACCAAAAAATCTACAAACCGATGATGGCAAAGAGTTTTTCAATAAAATCTTTCAGGCTTTAATGAAGACGCATAATATTAATCTTTATTCGACATATAGTAATGTAAGAGCATCAATTGTTGAACCCTTCAATCCAACCCTTAAGGAGAAGATGTGGAAAGAATTCAGTTTTAATGGTAACTACAAATGGCTATCGATTTTAAACGATTTGGTTCATGCATACAATCACTCTAAGCATAGAACTATAAAAATGCGACCAGTTGATGTCAATAAGAGAAATGCAAAAGAACTATTGTCTACTGTTTACAGTCGATTAAAAGTCGCTTCAAGAGGAAAATTTTAAGTTGGCAATACTGTTCGAATAAGCAAGTTTAAACATGAATTTTTGAAAGGTTATACGCCCAATTGGACAACTGAAATATTCAAGATAAGAAAAGTAAAAATAACAAATCCCGTCACATATCTCCTTGAAGACTTTCAAGGCCAACCTATCAGCGGCAGCTTTTACGAAGAAGAATTACAAATTACCAAATTTCCAAATACATTCCTTGTAGAGAAAGTGTTGCAAACAAAAGGAGAAAATATCTACGTCAAATGGTTGGGTTTTCCCTCTTACTGTAATTCGTGGATAAATAAAACAGATTTGATGTGAATCCCCCCTTCACCCCATCCCCTCAATATCGATATAAAAGCAGATATAATCGTAGAGTGTATTGTTATTAAAACATTTGGTGTAGGATATCTTGTTCGATTGTCTAATAATAATAATGTTGAAGGTCTAATGATGTGGGTTAATTATAAAAAAAGAATTTACAGACCATTTGTTACTGAAGTAATTAAATGTAAAATAACAAATGTATTGGAGGGCTTTATTGATATAATCAATGTTGATGAATAAATAAAAAGGATAGTTATTATTTTTGAAAAAAAAATTAGTTTGGTTTAATAAAAAAATATTCTCTTAAAATATATTCATATGATATATTTGTTTTGCTTTTCGCATATCCAGTACTTTATAATGAGATTTATATTCTGTATCATACTTAGTTATATGCTCTATTTCTCTACTACTTAAAATTCTTTCAGTTTCGTACTCGAGGTATTCAAGACATTTGATTACCAATGTTTTCTTTTCAAAATTACTATCGTAAGAACATCGAATTTTTACTTCCTTGTCTTCACCAAATTCCAGCTTAAAATGTCTGTAAAAGATGTGATCACTCTGGATGTAACCAGCAATGTTCAATTCTTTTCGTATAAAGTCTTGCCTAAATGCTTCTACAGCTTCTTCCACACTCAAATATTTTATTGTCTCAACATCTTTCGCAATGTCTTCATTCGGATCTGTTATTAATGACGAGGTTGTAGTACTAATAGTAGTTGTTGTTGTTGTGTTTAATTCTGGATTAATTTGATGATTTAAAAGAATAAATGTTAGATCTATTTGTAAACGATCATGATTTGGTAAAATAATTTCAAATTCTAGATTGGATGAATTGCTATTATTTAATAACACTCTTGATGATGATGGCGCAGCAAAGGATGCCGCAATAAATAATAAAAAACTTATGGATGCAGCCAACATTATTGCTTTGTTGTTGAATAACTACTGAACGCCAAACGATAAATGATTTTCTATTTTACACCTTAGACCGAGAATTTTCATATTCTTCTTCCAAATTAAAATTATCATTATTTACTTCACGCTTTTTTATCACACTTTGATATTCTAAACGTGATCTTATCTTGTTCTCGTTCAATAATTTCCTTCTCTCTTGCTTCTTTTCTTCATTCATTTCATTATCAATCAGTATGGCTGCAGCAAATTCCCAATCAGTTTCATCACCAAACAAACAATCTGGCAAAAAGTAATTAGTTCTTGACCTTTTACTACAAGTAGAGTCTACTGTTCCCATTAGCGTTATATTACCTCCAATAACTTCTAATTTTATATGTTGACCTTTCTCAATATTCTTAAATTTTAAGATTTGCATTTTGCTTGCCGATTCACCATTTAAGATTCTTAACAATAGTGTTCGATTTCCATCTTCTGGTGTTGCATATACTTCTAAAATGTTATCAATTATTGTAACGTCTCCGAATGAAAACTCTTTCCAACATTGTGTGCAGTCACAAACTTGTGTCCATCTTTAAACTTTCACACCAAAATATTGTCTCATTCAAAGTCTTTTTTCCTTACTTTTTCAAACAACAATTCCACAGCCCTGTCTTTTTTAATGCTTGGAACAGTCTTTCTATCGGTTTAAAAGTCAACTTGAACTTGATTAAACGATTTTTGATATGATTTTTAGAGCGCTTTGAAATCCCCCTTACGTCAATTACTTCAAAATAAATTTCTTTAGTTCTTCTCTCATAGAACATCACTCCCGTTTCCCGATCCCTCCGACAATTAACCTACAACAACTGTTCATATAAAATATATACAAATCCCCCCTGGCCTTGACTCACTCTTAACAAAGCAACCACAACCTTGACTTCCAAATCTCCTTTTATACTTACTCTTAAAACAATAGCATCGCACAATTAACCTACCCCAACAAGTTCCCCAATGACTAGTTCAGAGGTTTACTGAACTCTGAATATTTAACTCATGACACATTATTATTATTATGATTAATAACCTTGAAATTTTTTTTTTATTTCTTATCAAGCTCAATGACCCTGAATAGTTTTTTTTCTTATCATCAACTTCATGGCCTTGAAGAATTATTCTTATTACATATCTACCAATGACGTCATTGACCTTGAAGAGTTTTTTATTGTTCATCTAAGAATGATGTCATATCTATTAATAACCTTGAACATTTTTGATCTTGAAGAATTTTTTTATTGCTTATCTACAAATGACATCATTTCTATTAATGACCTTGAACGACATTGAAGAAGCTTTTATTTCATATCCACGCACACACACACACACATACATAACAACCTTATCACAGACACCAAGCCGGGCGGGCTGGTGATGCTAAGCTCAGGCGACTGTGGGGGTCACAGGTGGCGGATAGTGAACGGCCTGCAGAAATGAAGGCTAACTGCGAATACCCAATAAGCAGTCCCCGACCAAGAGCGGCAGAGAAGGAGGGCTTGGCTGAAAGGGTTAAAGGAACCCCTATGAACTCTCTGCAACAAGACGAGTAAGCACCGTCTTCCATATATGTGCTTTCCACCTCAAGGTGGCTACGAGGGATACAGAAAGAGAAAATGGCGAGATCCGGACAAAGCCGCCACATCGTAAAATGCGCAGCTTCTTTGCCCGAAAGGGATGCTGCATATATGCATACATATATATATGTATATACACAGGTATATACATATATATATAAATAACCATAACCACTACCCTAAAACATTAAAACTGAGCCCAGTAAGGTCTTAATTATGGCATACTGGAAAACGAATTGGAATGACAGCTATGAGGGCTGACGTTTGTAGTATTCTGTTACCTGAGTAAGCAAGAGTGAAATCTTGCAGAAATGGCTTTCAGGCTAATGCTACAAGCGCCTCCATCCCGTTAAAACCTTGGCAGGCCTAAAAGTACGTTCAATGTTTCGTCACCATTAAGTTGGTGGTGTAGGTCCAGATGTAACATTCCTGGTTAGCACCGATCCGGCTCTGGCACGAAACCCCATAAGGGCTTGTGTCAACCCTCGCATGGCCTCACTGCTTGCATAGACAACCATTGGATCATGGTGACTACACATTCGAACATTGATAGCGGCTTTGAGTGGGGATCCACTAGAAATGATTACAACAAAAACAAACAAAAACACCGGAGAAATTGAAGTAGAGGAGAATGAGGAGAACCCCTACCAGAGGGGATCAAGGATGCTGAGGTCACCAATTGACCAAGTAGCAGCATCACAAAGAAGTGCGGAACGACGCAAGTCACCCGCAATACGAAAGGTGACGGTCGAACCACCAACCCATAAAACTCATTTCCACAAGTTAGGTGAGCAAATTAGAGGTCTGGTAGAAATGCTGGAAGATGGCAAAAGGCGTTCAATCCACCAAGCGATGCGAGATGCTATGGAAAGCATCAGAGCTCTCTATGAGCTCTCGGCGATTCAGCTACACGATGAGGAAGCAAAGCAAGTGATTCGCCGGAACAACTCGTCGCAAACTTCGCCATGGCTAAAAACAACATCTGAACCCAAGAGAAGGCAAGTTGCAGACGACGAACCCCCGGAGCCAAAACGAAAACAGCAACAGCCACCGAGTGGCGCGGCAGACAACGAACCACCGAAGCCAAAACAGACGCAGAAAAATACATCAAACGATGTTACAGGCAAAAAGCGCTCGGAGCCAAAGCGTAAACAAAAACAAACTCCATTGATAAACATCAAGGAGAAGGATGAGACCACCGGCGTAGAGACCCCAGTGGTCAGACCTAAGAAAAAAGCTACAGCCACAAACAAGAAGCAAGCGGCAGGAGAAGAAGAATCGGTAAATACCACCAAAAAGAAGATCGCCAAAAAGAAGCAACAAGAGGTCAAAAGACCTAGACTTGACGCTATCGTCATTAAAGCGACGGGGTCCCTCTCATACGCGGAGATACTACGTAAGGTGAAGGCAGACCCCAAACTGGAAACAGTGGGAAAGGCGGTAACTAAAATCAGGAGGACGCAGAAGGGAGACCTCCTTATACAATTCAAGGAGACGGGAAATAAGACAAACGAATTTAAAGGCGTCATTAGTGAAGCTCTAGCAGAGCAAGCGAATGTAAGTTCGATTACGCATTGCACTACCCTTGAGATCAAAGACATCGATGAGGTCACGACTATAGACGACGTAATCAATGCAATCGAAGCCCAGTTTGGAGTGAAAGTTTCACCGGCAGATATTTTGTCCCTGCGGAGGGCGTACGGAGGAACACAAACAGCAACGATCAGCTTTCCCGCAGTAGACGTAAGAAAGCTGTTAGAAGCAGGAAGGATTAAAATCGGCTGGGTTAACTGTCGCATGCGCGAACGAACCCTCCTTAAAAAGTGCTTCAAATGTTTAGAGTTTGGTCATCTTGCCTGGCAATGCAAAAGCGAGGAAGACCGCTCCAAGCTATGTAGGAGATGTGGAGAAGAAGGCCACATAGCGAAGAATTGCAACAAGGATCCATCCTGCATGTTCTGCAAGAAAGATCACCCGGACGCCGCGCAGCATGTAGCCGGCAGTAGCAAATGCCCAGTATTTCGGAGAGCTATTACAAGCAAAATACCATGAAGATTCTACAGATAAATCTTAATCACTGTAGAATAGCACAGGACATCCTAGCACAAACGGCCAAGGACGAAAGCGCTGACGTTATTATGATCAGTGGACCATATAAATGTCCCGAAGAGAACAACAATTGGATCTGCGATAAGGCAAAACAGGCGGCGATATGGATGTGTGGACGCTATGCCTTTCAAGAAACAAACGACCAAACAGTCGGCTTCGTGCGGGCGAAAATAAATGGGATCCATTTTTATAGCTGCTATGCCCGACCCAGTTTGACGGCCAGCGAGTACCAACTAATGCTGGATAATCTAACCACGGATGCGCTCCAGAGAGCCCCAGTGGTTATAGGAGGAGACTTCAACGCGTGGGCAACAGAATGGGGCAGCAGGCTCACCAACACCAGAGGACAGGTCTTATTGGAGACATTCGCTCCCCTAGCGATAGGCATTGCTAATAAGGGCCGGACAAATACTTACCGGAAGGCTGGAGTAGGGTCCATTATTGACATCACCTTTGCGAGCAACTCCATCCTGAAAACCATAAAGTGGAGTGTCAGTGAGGAATATTCACACAGCGACCATCAGGTGATAATACTGGAAATAAAAGGGAAAAAAACAGTCCAGCTCCCAAAACTTACTGGCCCAAAATGGAATGACAGATCTTTCGATAAGGATGCATTCGAAGAGATGTTGAACGGTAATCAAGCTCCAAGCGGAACAGCGGAGACCCTCGCTCACCACCTCACAGGCACCATCACCAGAGCGGGCGACGCATCAATGCCTAGGAGAGCAAACACCAGGAACACATCACCGTGTTACTGGTGGAACGAGGAAATATTCGAACTCCGGGCAGAATGTCTGCAAGCCCGGCGTAAAGTCCAACGATCAAGAAGGAGGGCGGATTTCCAACAATGCCTGGACACCCTTAGACTGGCGAGACGTAGCTTAAATAGAGCCATTAAGGAAAGCAAAACTGCATGCTTTAAACGTCTCTGTCAAGAAGCCGACATCAAACCATGGGGCTCGGCATACAGAATGGTGATGACAAAATTAAAGGGCTATAGGACTCCTCAAATAACATGTCCGATAATGCTGTCATCCATAGTAGAGCACCTCTTCCTTCAAAGGCCTGCTGCTATGTGCAATATTATACGAGAAGTCAATCCAGAAGATATTCCTTTAATTACTCACGAGGAACTGCTAAGGGCATGCAGCAAGATAGGTGACAACAAGGCTCCGGGACCCGACGGCATCCCGAACAAGGCAGTAAAGGCAGCTGTAACAAAAAGACCAGACCTCTTCATAACAACAATGAAGCAGTGCCTTGAAGAAGGAACCTTTCCCGAAAAATGGAAAACGCAGCATTTGGTCCTACTGCCAAAAGGAAAGAAGCCCCCAGGAGAACCATCATCCTATCGCCCAATATGCCTATTAGACACCATGGGAAAGATCTTCGAGAAGATAATCTATAATAGATTACTCGCAGTAGTAGAAGAGAAAGGAGCCCTCTCAGATCACCAATTTGGCTTCAGAAGAGCACGATCTACTGTTGATGCCATAAGAGCGGTAGTCGATATCGCCAAAGGTGCCATCGAAGGCGAAAGATGGCTCTACGGCACAAAGGAGTATTGTGCAGTAGTAACGCTGGACATTAAAAACGCATTTAACTCTGCGAACTGGTCGTTTATTAGAAGGTCACTTGCCAGGATGGATACGCCATATTACCTGCTACGGATAGTGACGAACTACTTCAACAACAGAAAGCTGATGTACAATACCGATGAAGGCGTAAAATACTACAACGTAACTGCGGGAGTTCCACAGGGATCGGTTTTAGGACCACTATTGTGGAACATCATGTACGACGGAGTACTACGATTAGCGTTACCTGGGGGAGTAACGATAATTGGATTCGCCGATGACATTGCAGTCGTGACAGTAGCTAAACAGATCCGTGCAGTAGAATCAGCTACAAATGAAGCAATTGCCCGGATAAAAGATTGGCTAGTATCCGCCGGACTAGAACTAGCTGACCATAAAACAGAAGCTGTTCTTATAACCAGCCGGAAAACTGTCGAATTTGCCAACTTTTAGGTTGGTAACCAAACCATCAGGTCGAAAGAGGCAGTTAAATACCTTGGAGTAATGCTGGACAACAGGCTACGGTTGAAAACGCATGTTGATTTTGTTACCAAAAAGCATCGCAAATGCAGGGAGCTCTCTCGCGTATCATGCCTAACATCGGTGGACCTGGATACGCTAGAAGGATTCTACTCTCTAGAGTTATCACCTCAGTTCTGTTATATGCCGCCCCAGTCTGGGCGGAGGCACTGAGGACGAAGGAGACCAAAAGGAAACTATCGTCATCATACAGACTCTGTGCGCTACGGACAATCAGCGGCTTTCGAACCATCTCTGACGAAGCTGCATTTGTCATAGCTGGAATGGTCCCCATCGATATTCTCGCAGATGAAATGCTGAGGATATATAACAGAAGAGCATTGAGTCATCACGACGCCACTGGTATCAAGGTGATAAAAATTGAAGAAAGGGCAGCGTCAGCAGCTATGTGGCAAGCTTGTTGGGCTAATACAACAAAAGGCAGATGGACATACAAACTTATACCGACAATCCAAGATTGGATAAGTCGAAAGCATGGAGACTGCAACTACCATCTAACGCAGTTCCTGTCTGGCCACGGTGGCTACCGCAAATATCTACACCGATTCGGACACGACAACTCACCATCCTGCCCGGAATGCCCAGGTGAAGATGAGGATACGGAGCACGCAGTGTTTTACTGCACACGTTTCACGGCATGGAGAATTACTCTGCCAAGTCCGTCATTACTCCTCGACCATATGTTACGGTTGGAAGAAAATTGGATGGCAATATGTTCTTTCGTAACAACTGTACAAAAAGAGTTGCGGAGAATAGAAAAACTAAGAAGAGCAGCAGAAGCAACAGAAGCATCAGAAGCAGCAATACAAGAAGCATAGCATGAATTGCTAACCAGCCCCGCGAAGTAATACCTAACGGCAGTCCCGCGGGGAGAGTGGTTGAAGTGTGTAGGGTGTGTGTTTAGTACGTAGGCGTATTCCTGGCATCGAGTACTCAAGTTTGCGAATCGTGCATGCTAGTAGCACTCGGGCTACTAGTGTCTATGAAGATTACACATCCCTGGCGCAATCAAAAAAAAAAAAACAAACATACATAACAACCTTGAAGCCATTTCTTATCTACACACACATACACACACACGCATTCACACATGATAACCTTGACACAGACACCAAGCCGGGCGGGCTGGTGATGCTAAGCTCAGGCGACTGTGGGGGTCACAGGTGGCGGATAGTGAACGGCCTGCAGAAATATAGGCTAACTGCGAATACCCAATAAGCAGTCCCCGACCAAGAGCGGCAGAGAAGGAGGGCTTGGCTGAAAAGGTTAAAGGAACCCCTATGAACTCTCTGCGACAAGACGAGTAAGCACCGTCTTCCATATATGTGCTTTCCACCTCAAGGTGGCTACGAGGGATACAGAAAGGAGAAAATGGCGAGATCCGGACAAACCCGCCACATCGTAAAATGCGCAGCTTCTTTGCCCGAAAGGGATGCTGCATATATACATACATATATATATGTATATACATAGGTATATATATATATATATAAATAACCATAACCACTACCCTAAAACATTAAGACTGAGCCCAGTAAGGTCTTAATTATGGCATACTGGAAAACGAATTGGAATGACAGCTATGAGGGCTGACGTTTGTAGTATTCTGTTACCTGAGTAAGCAAGAGTGAAATTTTGCAGAAATGGCTTTCAGGCTAATGCTACAAGCGCCTCCATCCCGTTAAAACCTTGGCAGGCCTAAAAGTACGTTCAATGTTTCGTCACCATTAAGTTGGTGGTGTAGGTTCAGATGTAACATTCCTGGTTAGCACCGATCCGGCTCTGGCACAAAACCCCATAAGGGCTTGTGTCAACCCTCGCATGGCCTCACTGCTTGCAAAGACAACCATGGGATCCTTAGGTGACTACACATTCGAACATTGATAGCGGCTTTGAGTGGGGATCCACTAGAAATGATTACAACAAAAACAAACAAAAACACCGGAGAAATTGAAGTAGAGGAGAATGAGGAGAACCCCTTCCAGAGGGGATCAAGGATGCTGAGGTCACCAATTGACCAAGTAGCAGCATCACAAAGAAGTGCGGAACGACGCGAGTCACCCGCAATACGAAAGGTGACGGTCGAACCACCAACCCATAAAACTGACTTCCACAAGTTAGGTGAGCAAATTAGAGGTCTGGTAGAAATGCTGGAAGATGGCAAAAGGCGTTCAATCCACCAAGCGATGCGAGATGCTATCGAAAGCATCAGAGCTCTCTATGAGCTCTCGGCGATTCAGCTACACGATGAGGAAGCAAAGCAAGTGATTCGCCGGAACAACTCGTCGCAAACTTCGCCATGGCTAAAAACAACATCTGAACCCAAGAGAAGGCAAGTTGCAGACGACGAACCCCCGGAGCCAAAACGAAAACAGCAACAGCCACCGAGTGGCGCGGCAGACAACGAACCACCGAAGCCAAAACAGACGCAGAAAAATACATCAAACGATGTTGCAGGCAAAAAGCGCTCGGAGCCAAAGCGTAAACAAAAACAAACTGCATTGATAAACACCAAGGAGAAGGATGAGACCACCGGCGTAGAGACCCCAGTGGTCAGACCTAAGAAAAAAGTTACAGCCACAAACAAGAAGCAAGCGGCAGGAGAAGAAGAATGGGTAAATACCACCAAAAAGAAGATCGCCAAAAAGAAGCAACAAGAGGTCAAAAGACCTAGACCTGACGCTATCGTCATTAAAGCGACGGGGTCCCTCTCATACGCGGAGATACTACGCAAGGTGAAGGCAGACCCCAAACTGGAAACAGTGGGAAAGGCGGTAACTAAAATCAGGAGGACACAGAAGGGAGACCTCCTTATACAATTCAAGGAGACGGGAAATAAGACAAACGAATTTAAAGGCGTCATTAGTGAAGCTCTAGCAGAGCAAGCGAATGTAAGTTCGATTACGCATCGCACTACCCTTGAGATCAAAGACATCGATGAGGTCACGACTATAGACGACGTAATCAATGCAATCGAAGCCCAGTTTGGAGTGAAAGTTTCACCGGCAGATATTTTGTCCCTGCGGAGGGCGTACGGAGGAACACAAACAGCAACGATCAGCTTTCCCGCAGTAGACGTAAGAAAGCTGTTAGAAGCAGGAAGAATTAAAATCGGCTGGGTTAACTGTCGCATGCGCGAACGAACCCTCCTTAAAAAGTGCTTCAAATGTTTAGAGTTTGGTCATCTTGCCTGGCAATGCAAAAGCGAGGAAGACCGCTCCAAGCTATGTAGGAGATGTGGAGGAGAAGGCCACATAGCGAAGAATTGCAACAAGGATCCATCCTGCATGTTCTGCAAGAAAGACCACCCGGACGCCGCGCAGCATGTAGCCGGCAGTAGCAAATGCCCAGTATTTCGGAGAGCTATTACAAGCAAAATACCATGAAGATTCTACAGATAAATCTTAATCACTGTAGAATAGCACAGGACATCCTAGCACAAACGGCCAAGGACGAAAGCGCTGACGTTATTATGATCAGTGAACCATATAAATGTCCCGAAGAGAACAACAATTGGATCTGCGATAAGGCAAAACAGGCGGCGATATGGATGTGTGGACGCTATGCCTTTCAAGAAACAAACGACCAAACAGTCGGCTTCGTGCGGGCGAAAATAAATGGGATCCATTTTTATAGCTGCTATGCCCGACCCAGTTTGACGGCCAGCGAGTACCAACTAATGCTGGATAATCTAACCACGGATGCGCTCCAGAGAGCCCCAGTGGTTATAGGAGGAGACTTCAACGCGTGGGCAACAGAATGGGGCAGCAGGCTCACCAACACCAGAGGACAGGTCTTATTGGAGACATTCGCTCCCCTAGCGATAGGCATTGCTAATAAGGGCCGGACAAATACTTACCGGAAGGCTGGAGTAGGGTCCATTATTGACATCACCTTTGCGAGCAACTCCATCCTGAAAACCATAAAGTGGAGTGTCAGTGAGGAATATTCACACAGCGACCATCAGGTGATAATACTGGAAATAAAAGGGAAAAAAACAGTCCAGCTCCCAAAACTTACTGGCCCAAAATGGAATGACAGATCTTTCGATAAGGATGCATTCGAAGAGATGTTGAACGGTAATCAAGCTCCAAGCGGAACAGCGGAGACCCTCGCTCACCACCTCACAGGCACCATCACCAGAGCGGGCGACGCATCAATGCCTAGGAGAGCAAACACCAGGAACACATCACCGTGTTACTGGTGGAACGAGGAAATATTCGAACTCCGGGCAGAATGTCTGCAAGCCCGGCGTAAAGTCCAACGATCAAGAAGGAGGGCGGATTTCCAACAATGCCTGGACACCCTTAGACTGGCGAGACGTAGCTTAAATAGAGCCATTAAGGAAAGCAAAACTGCATGCTTTAAACGTCTCTGTCAAGAAGCCGACATCAAACCATGGGGCTCGGCATACAGAATGGTGATGACAAAATTAAAGGGCTATAGGACTCCTCAAATAACATGTCCGATAATGCTGAGATCCATAGTAGAGTACCTCTTCCCTCAAAGGCCTGCTGCTATGTGCAATATTATACGAGAAGTCAATCCAGAAGATATTCCTTTAATTACTCACGAGGAACTGCTAAGGGCATGCAGCAAGATAGGTGACAACAAGGCTCCGGGACCCGACGGCATCCCGAACAAGGCAGTAAAGGCAGCTGTAACAAAAAGACCAGACCTCTTCATAACAACAATGAAGCAGTGCCTTGAAGAAGGAACCTTTCCCGAAAAATGGAAAACGCAGCATTTGGTCCTACTGCCAAAAGGAAAGAAGCCCCCAGGAGAACCATCATCCTATCGCCCAATATGCCTATTAGACACCATGGGAAAGATCCTCGAGAAGATAATCTATAATAGATTACTCGCAGTAGTAGAAGAGAAAGGAGCCCTCTCAGATCACCAATTTGGCTTCAGAAGAGCACGATCTACTGTTGATGCCATAAGAGCGGTAGTCGATATCGCCAAAAATGCCATCGAAGGAGAAAGATGGCTCTACGGCACAAAGGAGTATTGTGCAGTAGTAATGCTGGACATTAAAAACGCATTTAACTCTGCGAACTGGTCGTTTATTAGAAGGTCACTTGCCAGGATGGATACGCCATATTACCTGCTACGGATAGTGACGAACTACTTCAACAACAGAAAGCTGAGGTACAATACCGATGAAGGCGTAAAATACTACAACGTAACTGCGGGAGTTCCACAGGGATCGGTTTTAGGGCCACTATTGTGGAACATCATGTACGACGGAGTACTACGATTAGCGTTACCTGGGGGAGTAACGATAATTGGATTCGCCGATGACATTGCAGTCGTGACAGTAGCTAAACAGATCCGTGCAGTAGAATCAGCTACAAATGAAGCAATTGCCCGGATAAAAGATTGGCTAGTATCCGCCGGACTAGAACTAGCTGACCATAAAACAGAAGCTGTTCTTATAACCAGCCGGAAAACTGTCGAATTTGCCAACTTTCAGGTTGGTAACCAAACCATCAGGTCGAAAGAAGCAATTAAATACCTTGGAGTAATGCTGGACAACAGGCTACGGTTTAAAACGCATGTTGATTTTGTTACCAAAAAAGCATCGCAAATGCAGGGAGCTCTCTCGCGTATCATGCCTAACATCGGTGGACCTGGATACGCTAGAAGGATTCTACTCTCTAGAGTTATCACCTCAGTTCTGTTATATGCCGCCCCAGTCTGGGCGGAGGCACTGAGGACGAAGGAGACCAAAAGGAAACTATCGTCATCATACAGACTCTGTGCGCTACGGACAATCAGCGGCTTTCGAACCATCTCTGACGAAGCTGCATTTGTCATAGCTGGAATGGTCCCCATCGATATTCTCGCAGATGAAATGCTGAGGATATATAACAGAAGAGCATTGAGTCATCACGACGCCACTGGTATCAAGGTGATAAAAATTGAAGAAAGGGCAGCGTCAGCAGCTATGTGGCAAGCTCGTTGGGCTAATACAACAAAAGGCAGATGGACATACAAACTTATACCGACAATCCAAGATTGGATAAGTCGAAAGCATGGAGACTGCAACTACCATCTAACGCAGTTCCTGTCTGGCCACGGTGGCTACCGCAAATATCTACACCGATTCGGACACGACAACTCACCATCCTGCCCGGAATGCCCAGGTGAAGATGAGGATACGGAGCACGCAGTGTTTTACTGCACACGTTTCACGGCATGGAGAATTACTCTGCCAAGTCCGTCATTACTCCTCGACCATATGTTACGGTTGGAAGAAAATTGGATGGCAATATGTTCTTTCGTAACAACTCTACAAAAAGAGTTGCGGAGAATAGAAAAGCTAAGAAGAGCAGCAGAAGCAACAGAAGCATCAGAAGCAGCAATACAAGAAGCATAGCATGAATTGCTAACCAGCCCCGCGAAGTATTACCTAACGGCAGTCCCGCGGGGAGAGTGGTTGAAGTGTGTAGGGTGTGTGTTTAGTACGTAGGCGTATTCCTGGCATCGAGTACTCAGGTTTGCGAATCGTGCATGCTAGTAGCACTCGGGCTACTAGTATCTATGAAGATTACACATCCCTGGCGCAATCCAAAAAAAAAAAAAAAATGATAACCTTGATGACGCATTTCCTGGTCTAGAACCCGCATAGCCCTACTACTATTTTCCACAGATTTTGTTTGATCACAATCTTTTTATGGTGTTTGAGTTTCGTTTGGGGGATAGAAATATTAGCAGCAGAAAGGATACATTTTTTTATGGATGCCGCTTCCCGGTTTACATTAATGGTTTGGGGATTAGAAATCAAGAGTACCGTTGAATTTTCCTGGAAAAGATTCCAGTTTGCGTGGTCGGTTTTAAATTTCGGGTTACAATTACCAAATTTGGACTGTGTACTACCATGCAGATAGTCGTTCCTCTTCCATATACTGTCGGGTAATAATTGGGTGGAAATAAAAGTAAGATCTACATGGGTAAATGTCTTATGTGTAGAAAAATGCGTTGGGCTGCCGTCATTGAGAAGAGAGAGATTAGAATTAGCCAGGAAGTTTTCAATTTCTTTGCCTCTTGAGTTGCCTGCGGGAGAGCCCCAAAGTGGGCTCCAGGAGTTAAAGTCTCCTGTTAATATAACTGGATTCCCGACAGATCTTACGATGTTATCTATATCTAAGGCCGAAAAGGGCTGAGACGGATGAATGTAAATTGACACGACTGTCAATTTATTTTTAGCAGGATTTCAACGGCAATTGAAGAGATATTTGAATTGATATCAAAGACTCTGTGAGGGATCGATTTGTGTATTAACAAACCAGTGCCTTATTTTGCTGTGGTATTAGTGTCAAAGTTGTGGAAATAAGCTGCATATTCTTTGGGTGCTACAGGTGATATTTTGGATTGAATATGGGTTTCCTGTAATGAGATTATCGAGGGTTTGTAATCTCTTATAAGAAGTTCAAATTCGTGGTAATTATTATAATATCCATTAAGGTTCCACTGAAGAACCTTAAGGATTATTTTTGTACAATGAAGAGACTTTTGGGCAGTATAATCAGCGTTATACTGCGAAAAATCTGAAGGATTTCCTCTGCCACCCAGAGGATGAATTATCCAGGTTCCGGGTGGAACTTCATCGTTTTTAGATATCTTTTCGTAAAAATGAGTTATGAAGTCAGTAGACATTGGAATGGGAGAGAGCATTGAGTTTGAGTGAGTTTGAGTTGTTAGCGAGTTTGGAGAGTTTGTTGTGTGTATACTAGAATTTGGAATTCCAGTTGAATGAGAGTGGCTTTGGTTCGAAGGGGAAGACGAGTTTGACAGATATGATAAATTGACAGTGCGAGTTTTGTACGAGTTTGAGGTTGGAGGTAATATGTTATCAGTTGTACTGAATTTTGGTATTATTGTGTGTTGGCGACTATGCCATAAAAAATGAGAAAAAAGTCTTTGGCAAGTTCCAGTGTCCACGCACTGTGCAAAAAAACTGATCACTTCGATGTATAGAAAAGTGCTGAGCAGGAACTTAACCGTGCACTTGAACAGCAGTAAAAAAAAAAAAAAACGCTAGAGCAACCGTGAGAAAATAAACCACCGATTCTATCCACGTTATAAAATAGAGTTATATTTTAATGTTAAAACGTTTCTTTCTTATATACACATTGTCTAGTTAATATATACAAAAAAATTAATTCATCGTATAAATTTTGACATTTGTTGTGGGGGCGTTAATGATGGGAAGGTACTCTAAACACGTTGAGCCTTCGTGTTTGATGTAACTCGAACATCTGTGTTGTTTAGTTGAAGAGAAGGTAATTTTGTTGGACTGTGAGCTTGCTGAGGAGGGAGTGATTTGACTGAGGTTAATAGAAAGAGATTTTGGTGTAGTGTTGTGATGGCTAGCATGTGGAACTTGAGAAGTTTTAATGGGGGAAACGGCTTTTGAAGAGATGGATTTGATTAAGCTATTGTCATTGATGGAAGGGGGAAGTGTATCCTCAGGTTTAAGAGAATGGGTTAAAGAGTAGGACTGACTTTTATTTTTTACGACTCCAGAGTACGTTGAAGAAGAAAATGGAACGGGATTTTGTACGCTGTATATTTGTTGGATTCGGTCGTACTGCATTTTTTTATTGTTTTCATTTTCAGTGTTTCTTTGGCCTGAATGTACCGTTTGCACTTTTTTGAAGAGGCTTCGTGCTCTGAGGAGGTAGATTGCATGTATCACATGTAGGACTATTGTTGCATCATTTCGAAGTGTGCCCAAGTAGTTGACATTTTTTGCAGTGCATCGGGTTGGGGAAGTATTCTGCAATTTGAAGATTGTACCATCCTACATTGACGGAAACAATCAAACATGAATAGGACAAGGGCAGTAGGGCGTTGAATGTTGTTGTCTGTTTTTGTGAATTTGTATACATCTATTACTCCTTGGTCTTTCATTTCAGCTATAATTTCTTTTTCTGAGACATTTATTAGAAAAGGAGCATAAATTGTGTCCTTGCAAGAGTTGTGCTGTGAGTGAAGGGAGACGGTTATAGAACAAAGATTGGAGAGTGTGGTTTTCAAGAGGAATTGGTCGGCAGTTTTGTGTGTTTTCACTAGAATAAGAAGATTTCCATCACGAAGTTGAGTGATATATTCATAGGAAGTACTTATGCTATCTATGGCCTTCTTTATAAGGAAGACGCTGAAAGCAGTGAGTGGTTTGGTATGGTCGGCAGGGGAAACAACGATAAATTTGGGATTCGTGTTATTGGAAAGGGTTCGGAGGTCAATAAAGTTATCTATTTTAGAAAATGAAATCTTTTTCTTTTTACTTCTGGGTGGGTCGGATGGTTGATCGAGCAAGTCCAAACGATTGCCCGAAAGCACTTTAGGCTCTAGGGCCATGGTTGAAAATTGTTCGCACTATTTGTTGTGTTTTCACTCACTTACACGACACGGGGGAAATTAATGGAAATGGAAGGGGATAAAGCTAAACTGAGGGAAATCGTAGAAGAAATTAAACTTACGGCTAATGCTAAAACTGGGGCCTAAAGTTCTGCTAAGAATATCGAAGCTTCTTTCAAAAACAAAAATGAAAAAAGGTACTCACGGTATTATCCAGGTCCCCCGTTGTCCTGTCGGCAGCACGATGAAGGATGGTGATTTTTCTCCTATTGCGGAGTTAAACGCGCCGCAAATCACTCAATACCCGTATCAGAATTTCACAAACCAAAACCAATCCTAATCTTAATTTAATTTAAACACTAATTTCAATAAATTCAAAAATTAAGACAACTAAATCAAAAAAAAATAAATTCAAAGGAATCAAACCCGTTGCTATCAATCTGGGTTATCTGTTTCCCATTGTCCTCCTTTTCCCCTTTTTTTCTTGATTCGACATTGACCTCTCTTTGTTAGTCTTTTGTTGTCTTTGTCAGTTGTATTCCTTTTTTTTTATTTTTCCTTTCGGAATATTGAAATGGAAAATTTCCTTTTCCAATGTTACACGTCTGGTTATCGTCTGTTACAAAATCGTCCATTTAAAAAAAAAAACTATGAATAAACTACTAACTCATTTACCTAATATAACTAGCACCACCTACGAGACCCTATTCACGTAACCTAATACAAAAATATTTAACAATAAAAAAAATATAATATAAAAATAATGAACAAACGAATTCTATGTTCTCTACCCATGGCCTGAACGACAGATAATTCCACGATCGTTGATTTTGAGGGAATGGGTCTTGAGTGAGTGAGGGAGACGCATGTATCTCCCTCCTTTATGTCAGTTGATTGTTGATATTTCTTCATTTTGAATTGCGAGGCTAATCTATATTTTTTTTGTTTAACACACGATCCAGGATCAATAAAAATTTACGGAAGGAAGGATACTATCTCCGGACACCACAGAGAAGCAGATATGTTGATTTTTTTTTTTTTTTTGTTCGTCATTAATTGGGATTTAATTCCCAAAATAAACCAAAAAAAAACCACACGCGCGCAAGGACAAAACACGGGCAGCGAAACGAAGGACCGATAGAACTGGACGATCTCCGAGATTGCTGAGAGCAGGAAGTTCCATGTATTGATTTTGTTCCTTTTGTTTTTTTTTTTTTTTTTGTTGTCGTTTTGTTTCGGATCGGCACGACCGAGATGGCCACACGCCCACGTAACAGTATTTACAAACTCTTTCCAGATCAAGAAACTGCCCGTTTTACGGTGTGGCCGGTACATCTGGACCTCGCCATTTTCTCCTTAATGTATCCCTCGCAGCCGCCTTATTAGGGAGTAATTATATGGGAGATGGTGCTCATTCGTCTTGTCGCAGAGTATTCATAGAGCTAACCTGGATTTTTGCAAGCCACCCACTATCCGCCAGCTGTGACCACCACAGTTGCCTAAGCTTAGTGACTGTGATGAATTAATTGTCTCGTTTCTTGTGTGTGGTGTTGGGTGATTGAGTAAATGAGTGAGTGTGAGTGGGCGGACTGTATTTTGATATAGGTGAATGCAAAAAGTATATGGGAGGGTAAGTGTTTGCGTTACAGTTGCAGGTGGGTTTTGTTGAAAGATAGTGTTTTGTGATTTTCTTTAATTGAATGCACGATGTGCTGAGAGTTGTAGCGAATGATGTTGCCGTGTGGGTGTTAGTTCTAAGATACTTTTTAATTTATTTTATATTATTTGATCGCCTTCGTTGATATTTGGTCCGCTTTCGTTGATAGGTGGTGGGGACAGTTTCGTTATTGGTCATTTGAACTTTCCCTGTTATATTGTCGGTTCCGGGGTATGTCTCTTAAATTCGGCCAAGACACCGTCTAGCAGGAGGTAGTCGTTCGTCATTCAGCAAAACCAAATCTCTTACCTTTAACTGCGGTTGTGCTTTCAGCCATTTCTGTCGTTGCTGCAACCTATTCAGTTACTCCTACTTCAACTGCTTTCAGAACCCCAGAAGAGGTGTTTGAATTGCCTTCCATCGGTCGACGTATCCTTGCTTGCCTGTAGTTAGATCCCATTCTGTCATGGCAAATATTGCTTCTCCGATTATGAAGTGACTTGGTTAAGCGATTGAAAGTCGTCAGGATTATCGGATAAGGGACACAGCGGTCTCGAGTTTAGACACGCTTCAATTTGACCTAGAAGCGTGACGAGCTCATCGTATGTGAGAGTTCCGTTCCCAGCAATCCTTCTGAAGTGATGCTTAACCCTCTTCACTCCAGCTTCCCACAAGCAAAGTGAGAAGAAGCAGGAGGAATGAAGTTCCACTTTATTCTATTTGAAACTAATGCTGCAGCTGTCTCCTTCCAGTTATGCGCAGTGTTCTTCATAAGGCGAAGCAGTTAAGCTTCAGCGTTTGGGCCACACCCACTACATATAAACATGGCTGCAGACTCCTCTCCCTATAGCATATCGTCGGAACGTGGCAAGAAATGCTTGAGTGGTCAAGTCATAATAGTTTGAACCCGATCTTTAACTTATTTTTGGTAGCTTGACGCCCGACCCATTGGAAGTGCCAGGGGTTGCCTTCTTCTTGCTGTCTTCGTTCTGCATCAGCATCTGAACCTTGTCAGTGGCATCTACTAGTCTACTGCGGCAGTCGAAATAATTCTCCCGAAAGGTTTCCTCTCAAAAGTTTCCTCTACAGCTGGGTATTTGGAATCGTTTTCACCCAAGAAACCCTCAAACTGAATAGTGGCTGATTCCATAGTCTTTTCCAGCCGGGACAGACGGCCTGTCAAGAACTTCAGGGTGCGTTTGCTTGAGCCCGATTTGCCGAAGTTGACAACATCTTTCTTGAGTATATTTAACGTACTCAACACAATCTTGCTCATATTATAGCCGAATGTTATGCTCTTTATATGATTTAATGTGTTTACAGATAAAGTAATAAATAAATAATTTACTCACTTGCTTGTTTCGAATACAAGTCCAAGTCCGTAAAAAATTCTGCAACTCCGAAATCGACATCGGGGATTCTCAATCATCCCCGTGTTCCTGGTTAATCCTCAGGTTATCTTGAAAATTATTTATTCGGTTTGTGAATTTATTCACTTTTTCTTGTTAAATATATACAATCCATTATAAGTACTCAAAATTGACTGGTTTTACTTCACAACAATTAGTGAATTTCTTGCAATTACATTTTAAAATATTGTAATATGCGAGCTACGGCTCGAATAGATAAAACGATATTCTGTGAAATTTATTTCTTTATTTTCTAGTCTATAGAACAATTCAAGTTCACAATATACTATTCTTCGCAAACTCCTTCCTTACAAGGTCTCTTTCTTCTGAAATCACTTTATCTCCTTTCAATTACTTAATTCACAAATCCAAACCAATTACTTCTTCTTGTTAACTCTCAACTTTCAATTTATGTTATCACAAAATTACAACTTCGCCCATTATCACTTTTCCAATCTCTTCGTGCGGTTCAAAACCAACTGCCTTGCCTTGATCGCCATCTGTGCTTATATAGCAGAATTTCTGATAGCCAGAAACTACTAGCAAATTCTTCGACCACTGGAACAAGAAACTTCTGATGTAATAATTCCAAGATTACAATAATTTCTTGCAGTTATAATTCTCTCTTATCCGTGACGTCGTCTTAGACACCATCCGTCTCTTATCGTGGACACGAACCGTGAACACTAACCGCAGATGTTTATGCCAGTTCGAGGGCGTAGTTATTATGCTACATTATGTTACAATATGTTATAATTGGGCTGGGTTTACAACAAGCAGTATTTTTGATAATAAAAAAAAAATACATTTGATTAATTGATTAGTTTAATATTCTCGAACATTCTCCCCGGCCGTGAACGCAGTTCGCAAATACGATGACCCAACTTCTTGTGGTTGATTATTAACATGCCTCATTACACCTCCGCTAACATCATTCTTGCCGTCTGCACTTGTCTCACATGTAGAGAGATAATAATGATTAATACATATCACAAGAAAAACATAAATTTCAATAGGGCGACACGAAATGAAACGAAAATGGCAAACGATGAGAAAGGTCTAATCTCTCTGCACTTCTTCCAGTGCAACCAATTTTTTTTTTTTTTTTTTGTTGACTTCTCCACTTTCACTGCTTGTAATGTATAGACTGGAAAGCAAGATGAGGTGAAAACGATTTGTATTCTATTACCACGTTTATATGCAGAATCGAGGGATCGAGATGGAATCGAGTTGAGATTTCGATCTGAGTATTTCTACACACCGAGTCGAAAGATTGAAGAATTCAAACATGGTTGAACTGAGAGATAAGTATAGCAGACATTCTGCTTTTGATGGTGTTAGTGTTCTGATGAGTTAGATTCGTTATCTGAAATCACACACACATACAGAAACATGGCAGTTCAACCCCTCAACCCAGGTATACATGAATTTTTCTAACTCGATCCAGCTCGGTTACCTGAGTCGAGTTGAGTCAATGACATTTCAACTCGATCTGCGTTTATATGAATCTCAAGCCGGGTTGAACCTAGCTTCAAGTATGCATATAAACGTAGTATATCATTGCTGCTGTTCGTCTGATGTTGGCGATGGACTGGAACTGCAAGAGAGGGTCGACGAGGTGTTGATAGTTTGCGGACTGGAAGTACAGGTGAAGTTGAGGGGGGTCTGTTGTTTTTTTATGCTGTGCATTGTAGTTGGTGCGCGTTTCCTCCATGTTTTTTTTTGTTTTATTATTTTTTTTTTTGATTGTAATTAAATTCAGTGGTCATCAAATATGGTGAGTAGTATTATAGTTTATAGAATTATATTATTATATTGGAATTCATGATTCTTTTTTTATTATGTTGAAATTCATTTGGGTTGTTGAGTTAATAGCTTGTTCGTGTTTTTTTTTTTTATTATGGATACGCCAATGGATGTGGTAATTTTCTAAAGATACTAGTAGCCTACTAGCATGCATGATTTGCATACCCGATTACTCGATTTCAGGAATGCTTCTAATCCACACCCAGCTCACTTCTACCACATTCCCCGCGGGACTACCGTTAGGTATTACTTCGCGGGGCTGGTTAGCAATTCATGCTATGCTTCTTGTATTGCTGTTTCTGCTCTTCTTGCTTTCTCAATTATACGAAGCTCTTTTTCCACATTCGTTACGAGTGCCCAAATTTCCATCCAGTTCTCGTCTGATCGCAACATGTGGTCTATAAGAAGCGATGGACTCGGCAACTTATTTCTCCATTCTGCGAAGCGACTGCAATGGAATACTGCGTGTTCTGTGTCTTCCTCTGCATCTTGACAGTCTGGACAGAAAGGTGAGTTATCGTGCCCAAATCTGTATAAATACTTCCGATAGCCACCGTGACCCGATAGGAACTGTGTAAGGTGGAAGATGCAGTACCCATTCATTCGTCTTATCCACACCACGATATGACCGCCCTGCTGCCAGTGTTATGCCTTCGCAGTAGAGTTGACATAAGCTTTCGCAATCGATCGACTTTTTTATTTATTTCATGCGAAATAAACAGATAATTCTTGACTTCAGGATTCGAACCGTGAATCAAGAGCGTGACAAGCAATGATGTTACCACTACACCACTCACCCTCACTTTCATTTTCTTTACAATTCCTGCTTCTTGATTGTTCAAGCGTCTCTTTTCGTAGATCTCTTACCATCTCGTTTGCAAGGATGTCGAAAGGGATCATTCCAGCTATGACTGCTTCGTCTGATATTGTTCGGAAACCGCTGATTGTTCTTACCGCGCAGAGCCTGTATGATGCCAATAGTTTCCTCCGTGTCTCAATCGTCGCTAACACCACTGTCCGAAGCAGGGCAGCATACAGGAAAACCGAGCTGACGACTCTGGAAAAATGCTTGTGTTGTGAGGTCACTTACCGCTTCTAAATGGATAGCCTTTGTGGCCAAGCAAAAGAAAAGCGCTATATATCCCTTGTGACATTTGGATCCGCGACCCTTCCATGCTCGGATATTGTTAAGTCCTGCATAATCAATACCTGTATACGAAAAGGGTCTTGATACCGTGACTCGGGCTGCAGGTAATTCTCCCATTAGCTGTTGTGCTGTCTGACTCCGAAATCTGTAGCATGGTGTACAGCTGTTGATGTGTTTCTTTACAGCTCGTTTGATTTGGAATACCCAATATTTTCGTCGTATATGTACCATCATAAGCCGGATTCCTCAGTGCAGTATCCTTTCATGAGAGTCGCGAATAATGAGTTTGGTGAAATGGTGTCGGGGTTTTAAAATTATCGGGTGCTCTTGGTCATAACGAATGTTTGCGTGCCTACAGGCCAGGGTGGCCGTGGTGTAGTGGTAACATCAACGCTTGTCACGCCCTTGGTTCACAGTTCAAATCCTGATCTCAACAATCATCTATTTATTTCGTCTGAAATAAATAAAAAAAAAGTCGATCAGTTGCTAAAGCTAAGTCAGTTCTACTGCGAAGGCATAACACTGGCAGTAGGGTGGTCATATGGCTTAAATGCAACTTGATTGTGATGATGACATCAGATGGAGGGAAAAAAATACTGTGAATCATGAGCAACGACAAAAAGCAAAACAAACAAGCTCCTCAGTTATCTGGACGCCACCCTTGGAGTTTACTGAAACTTAATACCATCTAAGTTTCAAACCTACTACACCAATCTTTCTTTCTGTCTCTCTCAATTTTTGCAAACGCCCGTGCCTTAAAAGAATTTAATGGTATTCATACCCCATTTGGCGCGCGCAAATTATAAAAAAAAAAAATTAAGAATTCCTTCTCCGTCTACGAATGGATTCAAGGATCCCATACCTTTGGATTTCGTGCCTTCGGTGAACATTTCCTGCTGAGCGCAGCGCGCAATTATTTTTCTAGCGTTGTCCAGTTCGTTTGGTGAAAGTGATCCGACGTGATGGTTGGAGCGGTTTGCCTACGCGTTGTTGACAAAGCGCTTACACCAGGCTGCTAAGCGGATCAGTCGGGTTTAATTTGACCATCGAGGAGTCAGTTGGGTAAGATTATTTTCTACCAATCCCGGACAGTGGACTTGAATTTTCCTTTTGCCTTCCTCTGTAGTGAGAGTTATTGGTTGCGCTGGCAACTCGAAGATCCAAGTCGAATGCAAAAAGTCCGGTCCATTAAACCAAAGTGTCTCATCAACTAATACCGATGGCAGCATAGGTCTGGACGCTAAATCGGCTGGATTGAGTTTAGTTGGGATGTGCTTCCACATGTGCACCTCCGTCAGCCGTTGGATCTCCCCTACTCTATTCCTGATGAATTTCCCCCATCGTGAAGCCGCAGATCTCTAAGGGGGGTGGACTGATCGGTTGTACTGGTGCGACCTTGGACTTCGATACTACGAAGTGCATATGGACGTTACCTTGGCTATCTCCCGCCCGAAGATAAACTGCTGCTCCGTACGCCTTATCCGACGCGTCGCTAAAGCCGTGCAACTCTATACGGTTCTTCTTGCCAACTGTTTGAACCCACCTTGGAATCCGTATTTTATTAATGACCGGTAAATCGTCGTACAAGTAGTTCCATCCTTCAAGCACCTCATCCTCGGTCGACTCATCCCAAGAGAATTCTCGTTTCCAGAGAAGCTGCATGATGAGTTTCGCCTTTAAAATACACGGTGATATCCATCCCATGGGGTCAAACAGTCGAGCAATTGTTGACAGTACAAACGGTTTTCTCGGCTCTGCGTTATCTGGAAGCGTGAAGCGAAAACAGAAGTTGTCAGCTTTGGAGCCAATGAATGCCCAACGTTTTTATTCGGTCTGAGCCTTCCGATGGAACTGCTAACTATGCCTCTCGATCCTGGACTGGAATTTCCTTTAGAAGCTCTTGTGCGTTCGCTGTCCATTTTCGTCAGTTGAAACCTGCCTTTCCTAAGATTGCCTTAACCTCCTTTGGATATTGAACTTCTGCCGCTTTCGCTGTTTCCATCAGTGTCCGAATGGCTAGCTAAGGAGCTGAAGCCGTTCCAAACGTTACCGTTTTGAGCCGAGAAATCTTCAATTGGTCCGTAGGACGCTTGCACCAGAAAATTAGTTGGTAGTTTGAGTCCAACTCCGTTACTCATATCTGCCGGTACATTTTCTCAATGTCCGCTGAAAAAGAGAAACGGTACAGTCTCCATCGAAGCGTAACATCAGTGGCATTGTGTTGCAAAGACGGGCCAATCATCAGATGTTCATTTAAGGAGGATCCATCAGATATCCTATGTGATGCATCAAACACGACCCTCAGTTTTGTTGTAGAGCTGGTTTCCTTTAAGACGGCATGATGTGGCAGAAAATAATGACCTCTGTTGGATACGTCGTCTTCATCAACTTCGCTCATGTGACCCAATTGCAGGTACTCCTCAATGCATGAAGCGCACTAGTCATGCAGTTGATGATCGGCTGTTAGACGTCTCTTCTGGGACTTCAAACGTGGAAGAGCTCCTTCACGTGACCTGCCTAGTACAGGATAAACATTTTCTTTGAACGGAAGTGCTACTTGCTAGCGTCCATCTACCATTCGCCTCACATTTTGGACAAAATGTTCTTCGCAAGCCGCGTCTTCGGTGGTTGCGTACTGCTCGAATGGAGTTTCCTCAAGTTCCCAGAATTTTCGAAGTTTTGCATCGACGTCGGATGTTTGAAAGAAAGTCCTGATGGATCGAGGTTATTGGTTATCTGCCGAACAAAATCCATCCCAACTTGGTTTTCTAAGCAACAGGCATGGTCTTATCTGGATGACGCACCAACTCTGGCAGCATTACGAGTATGTCGGCTAATACATCGCTGCCAACAACAGCAGATCGATTTTGGCTGGCTTGCAAAATGATGCGTCTGCTAATCGCTAAGGTGCCTCCAATCGCCTATGGAAAGGAGTCGGGCCGGGAGTTGCCCAGACAGTGACGGGAATATTAACGCCTGTGTGGTCGTTTCGAAGGCTGTATAATATGACGCAAGAGTGATATCTTCGATCCTTTTGCAAGTGCCACTGTTGACCAACCCTAACCCGGACACCTCGACATTAGTGGATTTCGATTTCAAGCGGAGGAATTGAACTGCAGACTTCCTAATGAAAGAAGCCTCCGAACCAGAATCCAGCAATGCCCGGAGAAGTAAACTATCTCCCGAAGACGTCTTTTGCTTTACAATGGCTGTTGCTGGCAAAACCTGTGTGTTGGCATCATTTGTTGCGCGATGATTTCTCGCGCCAGAACTGGTTGAAGGTTGTTCTTTGTTGGATGGATGGAAAGTTGGAGCTTCGCTATTAGATGTTGAGGTAACATCTATATATGTTTGTGTTTGATGTGGTGGTTGGACCCCTTGAATATGTGTGTTGGTTGGGTGTGAATTTGTAAACTGATTTGTATTGTTAGAAGAATGAGGGTTAAAATTATATGGGTTATTGTGTAAAAGTGAATGATGTGGCTCTTGACAATAATAACGTCTACGTGAACTAGGACAATGTTGTAACGGTTTTCTATACGCTAAACAGTTAATACATAGATCTAATTTGTTCACATTTTGATGTTTATCAGAAATGCTCATTTTCAGAAACTTATTGCACTTTCTGATAGCGTTCTGACTTTGTTACAAAGTTTGGAAGTAAACTTCGAGGTGTTTTGTTGAATGTGGAACGAATTCCGCTGTGGTACCTTTTTGGATGAATCCACTGATGGTCGAGCCTGCTGATAATTAACCGCCTCCAACGTACGGAATCTTGTTTCGAGAAATTGGGTAAATTCCGCAAAAGTGAGTAGCTAATTTCTGTCTTCCTTGGATCCCAGTTTCTCCTCCCAAAGCTGTTGTGTTTTTGAAGGAAGTTTTTGTAGCAGAACGTAAACTAATATCATGTCCCAGTGTTGTACGGGCACCTTTAAGTTGTCCAAACTGTGCACCACTTCTGTTGACGTGTCTAACATCTCCTTGATGGATTCAGCTTGGGTTATTGTCGCCAAAATTGAATAGACATTTGAGTTGAGTATTCACCAAAAACCGTTGATGATCGTACCTATCTTGAAGGATAGCCCATGCCTTAGCGTAATTGCCGTTAGCAATACCTAAATGCTCTAAAATCTTCTCGGCTTCTCCAGAGACACTTCTTTTAAGATAGCGGATCTTCTGGATTTCCAACAACGATGAATTGTGGTGAAAAAGAGACTCCAACAAATCGTGGAAACATCGCCAAGACTCGTAACTCCCTGAAAACACTGGCCCCGGAATGTTCTTCAACCTTAAATCATTATAGGATGATTTAGTGTTGCCTAAGTCCATATTAGTGACGTCCATATTGGAGTTGTCCTTTGCTTTGACCTTATCGATTGTGTCTAATAGATTACCCCGATACTCAAAATACAACTCTCGAATTTGCTCGTAAATGGTCTCAATCTCATCACCCTTTTCATCTTTTTCAAGCAAATCTAGAATCGAATCTAGCAAATAGAATTCGCAGCACACAAATTTAATTTTTATTTTTATTTGCAAAATCTACACAACTTGAAACAGTGTTGAGATAAAATAAAATTAATCGAGTTATAAAAAAAACTATATTCGGCTTGATTGGACCAAAAATGTTCGTGTCTTGAAACGAGAAAAAGTAAAAACGGAAAAAAAAGAACTTTGCGATTTAACTGCAACCTTAACTGAATAAAACAACCACTTTCGCTTAACGTTATAAAAATATACTGTGAATTTATTGTTTTTTTTTTTTTTTTTTTGTTAAATATATATAATCCATTACAAGTACTAAAAATTGACAGGTTTTACTTTGCAACAACAATTAGTGAATTTTTATTTTTATTTTTTTTTATTCTATATTCTAAAATGTTGATACAAAATTTGTTTTGATATTGTACAATTTTCCAAGTATAAAGCATTTCAGAAATATGTATAAATCTGTAGCACTTAAGTGACTAGAGGCGAATGATCCATCAATTAAAATAACTAAGTACTTTGAGTTTCGTGTGGGGTAACTACAAAAATTTTGCTTTAAATATAAAATTATCAAAAAAATATGAAAATTTTAAAGAAAAAAAAAAGAAAAAAATATAAGATTAAAAGCATTTAAAAAAGTTTAAAAAAGATTTAAAAAAGATAAAAAAAAAAATTGAGTGAGCAAATGCAAAAATAGAGCAAAATAGATTACTAAATATATGCCGAGTTCAAAAACATTTTGACCATAGAAATATCCATAGTAAAAAGAATTTTTTTAATCTTACTAAAAAATAACGCGGGTTGTGTTATGGTTCGTATTTCATATGGTAGTTTGTTAAACAGCCTAGGTGCCGACGCAGTATAAAATTTTAAAAAGTGTGTTTTTTTACCTACGGGGGTGTTTACGACTGAAATATTATTTACTCTTAAACCGTAAACCCTAGAGTTTCTAAGAGTAGTGCTGTAGCCGCTTCGCAGAAAAAACACTTTTAGGACTTTAAAGATATAAAGTTGATTTATTGGTAGTACTCGGAGATTGTAAAATAATGGCCAACTATTAGCTAACCTGTTCGCACTAAAAATAATTCTCATTAGGTGTTTCTGGGCAATTGTTAATACTTCGATTGTGGAATTGTATATTCCACCCAACTTGCAATACCATATTGCAATTTGGAGTGGGCAAGTCCATAGTATATCATCAAAAGAATTTTTTTCGAACAATGTGGTTTCAGTAGACACATTTTGCTTGTAACAGATAACATATATTTTTTTTAACTCCTCTACATGGGCTTTCCAATTTAGGTTCTTATCAATTAAAAATCCTAGATACTTAAAGCGTTCAACACTTTCAACTTTAAAACAATTTGGACTACAAAGAGACATGGCAATCATTAAGACAAGGGCCTTTTAAGTTACAAACCATCAATTTAGTTTTGCTGCTAATAAGTAACTCATGTTTGGCAAACCATTGACGTAGAATTTGTAAGTCCATATAAAGTTTTACAGTTGATTCAAATAGGTTGCTGTTTGTATACGTAAATGTGATGTCGTCAGCAAAAGCTGTAATACGACTATTAAAATTTTGAATAAATAAAGAGTTTATATAAATTAAAAATAAAACTGGCTCCAAGACTGATCCTTGAGGTACACCAATTGTAATTTTTAGTTCAACGCTGTAGTTGCCATTAATTTATACTCGTTGACTTCTATCCGACAAGTACGATGAGAACCAGTTATAGATTTTTTTTTTTTTTTTTTATAATTTGCACGTGTTAAAGGGGATATGAATACCCTTATACTAATTTTTAGAACACGTGCGTTTTTTTTGTGGAAAGAGAAAGAGACAGAAAGAAAGAAAGATTGGTGTAGTGGGTTTGAAACTTAGGTGGTATTAAGTTTCTGTAAACTCCAAGGGTGGCTGTCCAGATAACTGGGGAGTATTTTGTTTTGATTTCGCTATTATTGTCGTTGCTTATGATTCACAGTATTTTTTTCCGTCTACCTGATGTCATCATCACGATCAAGTTGCATTTTAGCCATATGACCGCCCTACTGCCAGTGTTATGCCTTCACAGTAGAGTTGACTTAGCTTTCGCAATTGATCGACTTTTTTATTTATTTCATGCGAAATAAATAGATGATTCTTGACATCAGGATTCGAACCGTGAATCAATAGCGTGACAAGCGATGATGTTACCACTACACCACGGCCACCCTCTTAACCCAGCTTTGCATAATTTGTCTAAAAGTATATTAGGGTTTACCATATCGAATGCCTTAGTCATATCTATGAAAAGAGCTATACTTGTGCTATTATTATTAAAACCATCATTGATTTCACTAGCTAATTTGAGTATGGCATCTTCAGTGGATCTACCTTCTCGAAACCCAAATTGTTCATTACTAAAAAAATTATTTTTGTTAAGAAATGAAACTATACGCACTTTTACAAGTTTTTCAAATAATTTACAAAATGTTGGGAGTATAGAAATAGGCTTATACTGCGACATCTAACTTCTATCACCTTTTTTGAACATGGGAATTACTTCAGCAGCTTTTAAGGAAGAAGGAAATATGCCTCAAATGAAATAAATGACTTAAAACATCAACAATAAGCAGTAAAATATGCTTTAAAATGCAGTTGGTTATGCCGTCAGAAGTGCAGGAGTTCTTATTATCAAGCGACATAATTTGTTTATGGATTTCTAGCAGGGTAAAGGGTTTAAAAACAAATGTATTGCTTTGAGTTGAGTCATCAACTACATCAGCAGAAAAATTACAATTACAATTAATTGGAGGAGGTAGCGGTTTTGATTGAGTTGCTACTTATACAAAGAATTGATTAAACTCCAGTTCGGCCGGAGCTTTAGTGCTATACGCATCAATCTGTAAACCGTACTACATCTTAAAGTTTTTCAGTAAATACAGCCAAAATTCGCAAACGCGCGAGATCGCCCAATACCGAGGACAACCTATTGTCCTCGGATAAAAGACCTAAGTCGGTACCCAAAATGGTTTTAACTAAAAAGGATACCAATTATTGGAGTCCTTTACAATGTTTACCGGACAGTGAAATTGAAAGTGATGATATGGACGACCATGTGTTGCCAAAGAAGACTACTAAATTAGTTGTTCCACCAATAAAGCTTTTACAGAAACCCGGTGATTATGTGCATGACTTAATGAAAAGTCTTAGTGTATCTGATTATTCCATTAAAAAATTATCAATCGGAATTAAAATTATGTGCGAAAGTATGGAATCACATAATTCAGTGCTTAACAAACTAAAATCATTAAATTGCCAATATTTCACCCATAATCTGAAAAGTGAAAAAGCTTTCAAAGCTGTTTTGTTTGGCTTAGATGTGTGCGACACTGCCAAATTAAAAAGTGAACTAATAAGACTTGGACTTAAATGCAAAGAAGTAAAAATGGTATCTAAAAAGTATCAACACTACACTGACACTTTCTACATAGTTTCCCTTCAAAGTGGCACAATCAAATTGAACGAGTTGAAGAAAAATATTCGCTCCATATTCCACACTCAAATTAATTGGAGTTATCAACGTAAACAGAAGAACAGATTGACACAATGTCGAAACTGCCAAATGTTCGGCCACGGCGAAAGAAATTGCAATATTAAGACATACTGTTCAATCTGCGCAGGTCATCACAAGACTGTTGATTGCAATAACTCAGACGTGTACAAGTGCGCGAATTGCAAGGGAAATCACAAGTCCACAGACAGTGCATGCGCCAGTCGAAATAAGTATATAGAAATGAGACAAAAAACAGTTACTAGAATCAATATAATAATAATAACAACAACAACAATATTCCACTGCTGTCCATCAACGACTTTCCGGCTCTACCAACACGCGCCACTACGAAGCGTGTGAATAGAGAAACTATAACCACCAGCATTCCTCGCCCGAAAGCTTGGGAGTACACTTCAGCTGCAGTACCACTACCACCTACAGACAACAACAATGCGGCTGTTGCCTGCAGCAGTGGAGAATTATTCTCAATGGACGAACTGAATTCGCTTGTAATGGAGATAATTACCAAGCTAAGTACTTTCAGAACTAAATTAGATCAATTTAATGTTATCGCTCAATTAGCGACTAAGTTTCTGTACAATAATGATAAGTAATTTTAATAATAATGATATAAGTATTGTAACATGGAATGCTAGAGGCATTCGTGGAAAACATGTTGAATTTATAAACTTTTTAAATATTAATAAAATTGATATCGCGTTAGTAACGGAAACTTGGCTAAAACCCGAGATTTAAATTTCCATGTTCGTTTACAAGTGCTATCGTGTAGACAGGAAAAATAAAAGAGGTGGAGGTGTCGCGATTCTTATTAGGAGATCAATACAACATAAGCTTTTATCTTGCGTACAAACTAACTATGTGGAGAACATAGGACTCGAAATAACATTAAGTAATCAAAGAAAAGTCGAGATATATTGTGTTTATTTTCCAGGGAAAATTACAGGAGGCTCCACACCAGATGAAAAAAGGCAAAGATTAAAAAATGATCTCAGGAAATTATTTAGTATAAATTGTGCATTTTTAATGGGAGGTGACCTAAACTGCAAGCACAGGGACTGGGGTTGCATTAGAGCCAATTCCTGGGGAAACGTTCTGTCTAATCTTTCTGTTATGTTGCCAATGTCTATTATGTTCCCACCTAGTCCAACTTATGTCCCAGCTAGTTCTCGTGGAAGTCCCTCTGTTATCGATTTATTTGTAACAAATGTGTCCCGTCTTATATCTCAGCCAATTTCTTTGAATGAACTTAGCTCTGACCATAATCCAGTTCTTTGTAATATTCGTCAGTCGGGTGTGGAAAAAGTAGTATATTTTCAAGATTTAAAAAATGCAAATTGGAAAAATTTTCGGACAGAAGTGAAAAGAAATCTTAGAACTATTCCTACAAATATTGGGAACATCTCTAACCAACTAGATGTCGACTCCATTGTTCAACAATTTTCAGATATTATTATTACCTCAGCTAATAATAACATTCCTAAAGTCTCTCAAAAATTTAAATGTGTAAAATTACCAGCTCATATCTTAGAACTTATTAGAATTAGGAATGTGCACAGAAGAAACTGGCAAAGATATCGCCAGCCTATGTATCGAATTCAGTTATCACAAATTAACAAACTAGTAAATAAAAGCATTCAAACTTTCCGAAACGAAGAATGGAACAACAAATTAAGTACTCCCGATAAAGCTTCAAAGCCTTTCTGGAATATAATGAAAATTATAAAGAATAAAAACAGGCAAATACCTTGTCTTCAAAATGAATCCAATACCTTTTTTGCAGACAGTGAAAAAGCGAAAGTACTTGCTTCGAATTTCTCTGAAAATCATGTGGTATCTCAACATTTAGGAGACGCGTATACCAACACACTTATAGAAAATGTTCTACAAACCTTTAATGCGACTACTACTGAAACTCCGTCAAGTGAATTTGTGACTGAAACAGATATAAAATACATTGTAGACAATTTGCAGATTAGGAAAACAGGTGGAATTGATAACATTAAAAATGTATACCTGAAAAAGTTACCTAAAGAGGGAAATAAACTACTTACGTTTATCATTAACGCTTGCCTTAAAACGCAATATTTTCCAGACGCATGGAAGCTGGCAAAGGTAGTACCAATTCCAAAAGCGGGAAAGCCTCTTGATAGACCTCAAAGTTACAGACCAATAAGTTTGCTCAGTAATGTAAATAAAATTTACGAAAAAATTCTGAAAGAAAAAATTCTTAAGATTGTCGACAATAAGAAAATATATCCCGATGAACAATTTGGGTTTAGGCTTGGTCACGGAACTTCCCATCAAGTTTTAAGAATATGCAATATCATTAAAACTAACCGTGCAGAAGGAAGATCAACTGGTATGACCTTACTCGATATTGAAAAGGCATTCGATTCTGTGTGGCATAATGGCCTCACTTATAAAATGTTAGAGCTGAATTTTCACAAATTTCTCTGTAAAATTGTTCAAAGTTTTGTAGCAAACCGTCGTTTTAAAGTGCATGTCAATTATAGCGTATCAGATGTAATTAATTTGTATGCAGGTGTTCCTCAAGGCTCGGTTCTTGGACCAGTATTGTACAATTTGTACACATCCGATTTCCCCATTCTTCCCCAATGTGAAGCAGCAATATATGCCGATGACACGGCCATCATTTCATCGCATGAGTTTGGTCTTAATATTGAGAGCAATTTAAAAAATGCGATTGAAATACTGCAAAGCTACTACACAAAGTGGAAAATAAAGCTAAATGCCGAAAAAATGCAAGCTATCTTTTTTACACGAAAAAGAAGTCCTTGTTTTCTTCCGGTTAATCAATTCATAATCAACGGACATTCAATAACATGGAATCCCGCTGTAAAATATCTGGGCATGTATCTTGACTCAAAATTGACATTTAAAGAACATAATACGCAAACAATTAACAAAATAAATATAGCTAATAAGAATGTTATATCCGTTCATAAATAGAAAATCATCACTGTCAAATGAAAAGAAAATAATAATATACAAAACGATTTTTCAAGCTATTCTATTGTCTGGATGCCAGGTTTGGGGCGATTGTGCAGATTGTCACATTAGGAAGTTACAAATCTCACAGAACAAACTACTAAAAATGATGCTAAAACTTCCCTGGCATCACTCTACATTAGACCTACATACAAAAGCTAATGTTGAATTGATCTCCTTCAGAATTGGCAAACTTAATGACACATTTAAGATCAGATGCGATATTCCTGGCAATCCCCTAATAAATCAATTAAATATGCAATATCATACCCTTACCTGATGCTTACTAATGCAATGTTAAACTCCTTATTTTTCAGATTTTTTTTTTTTTAACTTTTTGTTCCTTCATATCTTTGTTAACTTATTTGCTAATTTATTCATCTGTTAATATATTTATTTGTTAATTTATTTATCTGTTAATTTATTTATGTATCTGTTAAAATGTTTATGCATTTGTCAATTTATTTATTTGATTAATTTATTAATTTATTTATCTATTTATTTTTTTGATTAATTTATTAATTTATTTATCTATTTATTAATTTAAGTTTTTGTTAATTTGATATATTACATACCTTATGCTATGCTAATCTATTTATTTATTATTATTACTATTATTATTTTTCTTATTTTTTATTATTTATTAATTAGTTATTAAGTAATTATTGGCAAGGTAGTTTTACGTTAATTATTTATTATTTATTATATTATAAATTATTCTAAATTCTGTAATATTTGCGTACATTAAGAATATATGTCCATATTTATCTCTTTGCTTTATTATTTATATTTTTTATTTATTTATTTATTTATTTTTTTTTTTTTTTTTTTGTTTCTTAAATTTGAGGTTTTTGCCGTTGTTTTCCTCAAAGAATTTTTTCTTATTCAAACATTTTCTTTAAAAGTATTTAACATTATTTTCCAGTAGAAAGGTATAAATTTATATCAAATCTTTGTATCTCGAATTATGTAAATTGTGCGATAACACATTGTAAATTATAAACGAAATAAATTATTATTATTATTATTATTATATTGATTAAACTGATTAGCAACAGAAACTGGATCAGATATTGTTGTACCTTTAGCTTCAATCTTTACAGTATCATTTTTTATAATTAACAACTTTATAATTAACAACATTTATATAATTAACAACTTTCCATTCCTCTTTCACGTTCCCTCTACAGTTCCGAAGTTTGTCCGAGTAGTATTTATCTTTACTGAACTGAACCTGCTTTTTTACATCTTCATTTATTTTTAAATAATATTTCTTTAATTTCGAGTTATTTGGATGACGTAAGCATTTTTTCGGAATTTAATTTTTTACAACTACCTTTTTTAGCAGCTCCCTACTTATCCACGGCCTAAGACGTTTCAAATTACAATTTCTTGGAGTCAATACGTCAGTACAACTTGCAATATGATTCCTTAACATATTGAGAAAAATAGTGTAAGCCACTGAGGGATCATTTTCTGCATAAACTGGCTCCCAAAACTCAAACATTAAACACTCTATTAGATTATGGTAATTTATTTTATGATTTGCCCTAAAAGGTACATATCTATTAATAGTTTTTAATTGGGGTTTAACTATATATAAATTAGTCATGCAGTGATCGGTAATTTTGTGATCTAATACTTCAGCTGTAAGTTTAAATAAAAAGTCTTTATTTAACCTTACAAAAATATGGTCAATGCATGTTTGAGAAGAGTCTATAATACGGGTCGGCTCCATTACAAAGGGTTCCAAGCCATATGATGACATTAATAGCATGTAGTTGTCTGTGTCTATGCAATTTTTTAAAATATATATATTTATATCTCCTACAACCAATAAGTTCTTGTTCTTACTCAGATTGTTTTCATGTAAGCAATAAACACAAAAAATGGTAAACTTTCGCCTCAAATATGAGAATTGATTTGTATGACGACAGCACTACTCAAATTAATTTTCATTACATGACATTTATGTTCATACTCTGTTTTTATATAAACTACGACACCACCTGAGCTGTATGAATTATTGCAGTTTGGATACTGTATGTAGCCAGGAATATTATAATTGAATATTTCATTGTCGTACAACCAAATTTCAGACAAAACAATAAAATCGGCGTTACAATTTGCTCTCATACTACGTATATTCTGATGAGTAATCAGTGTAGAACGGGTGGGAATAGCATAATTTGTTTGGTAATTTGAGTTGCTGTTTATCATTTTGATTAAATTAAAGATTTATAATCTATTGAGGTCTTCAAAACACCTCACTTTAAAGACAATATCACCCTCATTTTTACGCAAAGATATTATGCTATTCCTCATCCACGTATACTTAAATTTTTTCTCCACTTTGATTTTTTTGGTCGCATTGAAGAGTGCTCGCATGTGAGCTGTTAAACTGTCATTAATAAAGATTTGAGAGCCATCCTGATTATCGCCCAGTAGTTTAGTTGTTAGTTTACGCCTTCTCTCTTGTTTTGTTTTCATAATTTTCTCTTTTATGATCTGACGAGTAAAACTGATTGATAGAATGTTCGTAGAGGGTTTGGCCAAGTTGTTCGAGCTAGAAGTAGCTCCCTTTGCTTTGACTTGTTTAACGAAACAAGAGTTAATGTCACGTTCATCCAACTCGATGCCCACTCCGACGCGAACAATTTGCAATGCGGTTTGTAATGCAGTAGAATTGTCAACATCTGGTACGTTGAAGATTTCAATTGTATTACTGAGTTTTGATTGCTCCAAAGTATTAATACGTTCCTGCAGAACATTCACAGCCGTTTTAAGTTCAATATTTTCATTTTGTAGCACAGTAATTTTAGACAGGCAGTCCTGGCTTATTTTTTTTAGTTCATGGATTTCCTTATAGACCATTTCAATTGTTGTTGTGTTATTTGATTGCTTTTCGTTTTGATTTGTATTAGCTGGAGTATTATTTTGGCTATGAAAAATGGGAAGCGGGCTTTCAATAGAGAAAGAATTTCTACGCGAAATAGAGCACTGAGAGCATCTCCAGATATTACGGGTTTTTCTCATAAATTCAATATCTGCGGGTAACACATTCACACACTTTGCATGAAAAAGCTTTTTACAGTCGTTGCACTCAATTTTAATGTCACTGCGTTCGACTTTTTCTTCACAGATTCAATTCATCTTTTTTCTTTATTCTTAGAGAAATGTACAAAAGAATAAGACTTGAAAGAAACTATTATTTGCACTTTCTATCAATTTCATTTTTAGTAAAGTCTGTTTTCTTATTTAGTTTTGTCGACTTCAAAATAAGCAAAAAAGTTGTATTATCGTTTAAGCTGTTCTCGATACGTGTGTACCCCACAACACAACACCGACTATTTCCGTGATTGGTTTCTTGCAATTATAGTTTAAAATATGTTATAATTTGCCTATATTTACAACAAGCAGTATTTTTGATAATATTAGGTGCGCAACTAAGTTCTCGCTGTTTGTCAATAGATGGCTCCAGCAGTAAGTGCTGGTTGATTTTGACATATCCAAAACGTCATGAACCGAGCTTAGACATATGGTAAACGAACTGTTTCGATAGTAGTGATTTTTTTTTGGCGTCATATACTTTTGGTTGTGTGAAAATGTCTGATTTTGTGACAAGTAATCGTCATTTGTGGGAAGTGTCGATTTTCTTCTTTCATTCGAAGAAAACGGCGGCTGAAGCGCATCGCGAGCTCCAAAAAGTTTACGGATATGCTGCTCTAAGTGAAACGATCTGCCGTGATTCATTCCGTCTCTTCAAAGACGGTGATTTCGATGTTGACGACCGTCCGCGTGAAGGAAGGCCAAAATCCTTCGAAGGCGCTGAATTGGAGAAATTGCTCGATGAGGATCCATTCCAAACGTAAGAACAGCTTGATTTAGCATTAGGAGTTACCCGTCAAGCTATTTCCAAGCGATGGCATGCGTTTGGAATGATTCAAAACAAGGAACTTGGGTTCCTTATGATTTGAAGCCAAGGGACGTTGAGCGTCGTTTTTCCGCCTGTGAACAACAGCTCCAGAGGCAAAAAAGGAAGGGTTTTCTTCATCCCATCGTGATGGGTGATGAAAAATGAATTCATTGCAGCAACCCAAAGAAAAGAAAGTCATGGGGACGACCTAGTCATGCTTCAACGTCCTCGGCTCGGCCGAATATTCACGCTGCGAAGATTATGCTGTGTATTTGGAGGGACCAGGTCAGTGTCATTTATTATGAACTGTTGAAACCTATCGAAACCATCACTGGGGAACGGTATCTACTCCAGTTGATGCTATTGAGCCGAGCACTGTGCAAAAAACGACCACAATACAAGCAAAGGCACGAAAAAGTTATTCTACAGCATGACAATGCTTGGCCTCACGTTACCAAACCCGTTAAAACCTACTTGGAAACGCTCAAATGGGAAGTCCTACCCTACCCGCCATATTCCCCAGGTATTGCGCCATCCGATTATTGCTTGTTCCATTCGATGGCACATGGTCTGGCTGATCATCAGTTCCGCTTATATGAAGACATCAAAATATGGCTTGTTTCGTGGATAGCCTCAAAAGATGAACACTTTTACCGTAGCGGTATTCGAGCTCTGCCAGAAAGATGGGAAAAAGTTGTAGCTAGCGATGGACAATACTATGAATGATTCATTTGTAACCATTTTTCCACAATATAGTTGGATTTTCATCAAAAGAACTTAGTTGCGCACCTAATAAACAAAATGCATTTGATTAATTGATTAGTTTGATATAAAAAAAAACAAATCCCGCTCGAAGGACCAAGATGTTGGCATCTGTATGCCACAAGAAAAAAAGGGGGATTCAGCAAAAGGTCCAGATAACATGTAAAGGTTTGCACTGAAACAACTTGAAAAAAAAATAAAAATAAAAAAATTGCGTAAATACAGCAAAGAACGTCAAAAGAATATTCTTTGATGACCAATGAATATCCCATGTGACAATCCTTCGTGTCTGGTAACATCATCATTACTCGAATACAATGGGTCCAGTACTTCGAAGAGAACGCAATCGTCGACTAGTGCAGCTCTTGCTTCAGAACTTTATGTACGCCAAGCAATTGATTAAGAGAGCCGCCAAGCTATTCATAAGAGTTTGTCAAGCGTGAGGGATTGAAAGGCATTGAAAGTTGCGCTTCAGAAGGAATTTTGTAGTAAAATGTCATTAGTAAAGTTAAATAATTTACTCACTTGTTTCTTTGGAATACAAGTCCAAGTCTGGGATGATTGAGAATGTTCCTGGTTAATCCTCAGATTATCTTTAAAATTATTTTAAATGCACACAGTTCACAGTTTTTTGGCATTTTATTCCTTCTGCTTCCCCTCACTTTGGCAGACTTTGGAAAGCTGGAGTGAAATCTATAAAATACCACTTCAAAAGGTTCATCGGCACCGAGACATACACTTTGGAGGAATTCACCATGCTTCTACATTAAGTACAAGTTTGTTTAAATTCGAGGCCTCTATGCCCAATGACGGATAATCTTCCCCGGAGACATCTTCTGCGTGGATGAAGTGTACGATGGCACGCTCGCGGTTGCACACTCACGGTTGCACGGCTTAACTCGTCGGACGGGGCTGGTTCTTATCTCCCCTCACTCTCACATCAACTGCTCAAAAAAAAAAAAAAAATCGTGCCATATGCTTATTAAAAAGAACCTACTAGAAAAGAGAAGAAGCTAACCTAATTAGACCACGGACGGACTTCAAGAAAGACAGGAAAGAAGACAGGAGAAGAAGAAAAGCTCAAGGACTTGTGCCTATATCCCGTACTGTGCGTAAGTCGTCACGTATGGTCTTCGTCACGTCAGTGCAGTCGTCCTGTCAAGTCATCGTCGCACCTGTTCAGCGAAAAGACGGCCTTCCCATTCCCCTACAGAGCATCATCGCACAGGGGGAATTATTTGCACATCATTAGCAAATGACCACTAAAATTAGTTATCGTACATTTGAATTTATTCATATAAAACAAAATCTTGTCAACAAAAATTCGATTAATCTAAAATTTAATTAAAACTAATTAATTATAAAAAAAAAAGATAATCTAAAAAATTTGCAGAAGCATGGGTGTAGCCCTTCTCGAGGGATTTTATTGCCCACCGAATATTTTCTTTCTGCCTACAGGAAAAAAAATTATCTAAAAATGTCCTTCCCTTTTTCTTGTGTGCCAATGTATTTTTGCTTGTTATTCTATTGTAGGGGCATCGACCGTTCACCTTCGATTTAATCAGAAAAGTGATCAACGGTCGATGCTCTTTTGACCTAGTTTCTTGCCTTCCTCTTTTTTTCTCTTTGTCTTAGTCTTTTCGTTACTCCTTCATTTACATTCGTTGGCTGTATCTCTCTTCGTCCATCTAATTTTTTTCCGTCTCCTTCTTTGTCTTGTCGGTCGTCTTTTGCCATTCTCCATATTGCTGTCGGAACATTGGAAGAGGTAAATTCCCTTTGCCAATGTTCTTCGTCAAAATAGTGTCCAGTCACAATGAGTGTCTCTATTTAACTACATACTTAAATACTTACACATAACAATTTAATCGATTCACATAATTACGTAAATTCGAACAATATAACAACATAACATACCTTACATTAGTATACCTAATCTGTTTCACATAAAATGTATATACTAATGACTATATTATAGAAATTACTACTAACTGAACTTATAACACTTTCGCTAGATCATTTTCCTCCTGATCTAATCCTTCCATTGTGATTAGGTCTTTCGTTATTTGTTTTCTTCTCGAAATTTTGGAAATGTGCGAGAAGGACCGCTGGTGTGGGTATATAAGTTAATAGAATTTACGCCGAAATTATTTAAAAAAATACTTTTCAGGGCAAATTGCCCTGTCCTTTATTGTATGAAGTATCGATTAAGACTAACTTAAAAATAAAGAAGACTCGTACAAGTAAAATTATTGAAGGTTGCATTTTCATTAGTTTATTGCAATGTTGATTTCCCTAGCTTGCATTTTATTTCCCAACGTGAATTTCCCTGGAAATTCGTTTCTCGCCCCAGACGCTAGGTCAGCATTTCCGCTGCGCGTGCGAGTGGTTGACGATGTTAACTCTTCCCCCTTTAAATGCGATGGTCCTCAATCGCCTAAAAGTAAGGAAGGTCGTTGAACTTTGTTTGTTGGATTCTTCCTTTTGGTAAACTTTCAGTGTGTGGTGGAGCTTCGATGTTCTTAATTTCTTGCTGCTGGATCATGACTCTGGTTTCATTACTTGAATGCCTTGTTATGATTCTATAGATGGTGATAATTACTAGGATAATCCCGATGAGACTTATTGTTCCGCAGCTGATGAATGCGTAAGCTTCGTTTTCGCTTTTGAGCAACTCGATACTTTTGGTATTGTTGATGTGGAGTTCGCCCATCATTTCGAGCGACAATAGTCGATGGAATCTGTTCTCTATGGGTGTTGGCTGCAGTATGGCTGGAAGAACGGTGTGTGTAGAAGCTTCGTATGCCGCAAATACTCTATTATTTATCGTTATGTTGGTTTTCTCGTATTTAATAAGGAAGGTACCAGTAAGGTTCCGAGGCGTGGATTCGACTTGGAGAGTTCCGTTAAAGTCGTTAAGCAGGATCATTCCACTTGTTATTTCCTCGATCGACGGGATATGCTGACTATTCACTTTATTACATGTTGCTATTTTACTATTTAATAGGTTGGGAATACATGCTGAGTTAGCAATATTTATAAGATCTCTTTTATTACAAATTGAAACACTATTTATTACTTTACAATCATTAGTTACGCCAAAAATTTCGTTTTTGTTTCTTACAACTTCTTTATAGTCTATTTCTATGGCTACTCCATTTCTCTTCACAGGTTTTAATAATATTCGTTCATATGTGGAAGGATCGGTAGTAGGGATATTAACAATATAAAGTATGGAAGCTGTGTTTGTTATTATCTTTATTTCAGCAAAATTAAGAGCTTCTTCTATAGTAGTGAAAGGGACATTCTCTTGATTTAGTGTTTTTACAGCTAGGCTTATTTCTTCTTTTGATAAAATCATTGAATTAACAATTCCTAGTTTCGCCCAATGTATGGCCAAATTAATGTTAACTAATTCTTCTTTTAAAATTTTAAATTTGTATTGAATATTTAATATTACATCTCTGTTGAAATTTTTATTGGTTTTTAGCATTGATTCAATCTCATTCGTAATCTTGGTTATGTTATTAATTCTTTCATTATGCAATTTATTTATTACAACTTGATCGTTAGAGTTAGTAAGTAGGTTATTCATTTTTCTTTTGATAGTAATGAAATCGTTGTGGTCGGGATTACCGGCAATCCACTTCCACGTCGAACCTATAAAATCTAGAGATCTTCTTACCCTTTTTGGTTTTAGGTTAGATATCAAATTTTTTATTTGCTCGTGCTCATGGGAAAGGTATAGGAAAAGGGAATCGTTCCTTGTTTCGTTAAGTTTAAGCATTGGAGAAATTTTGGTCAAGAGTTGGTCGTATTGGTCGAGGTCAATGTCATGGATTAATTTGAAATTTCCGTTCTGTATCTTTGTTTGTCCAGTGTGTATTGAAACGAATTGAGAATTAGAGAAGTCCAAAATTTGGATTTCCGCTTCCGCGATGCATAATGCATGTCTGAAAAGAGAGATATGAAATTTATTGTTCAGTTCCTAATATTGCTTTTGTGGCAGTCGAGATAAAGCATCGGCAACTACATTTTCCTTTCCTGGTTTGTACTTGAGTTCGTAGTTGTACTCCTCCAGAATTGCCTTCCATCGCTTCATCTTGTGGTTTGTGTTTCTATTACTCAGCGCATATGTTAATGGCTGGTGGTCCGTATAAATATTTACCTTTTTTGATCCGTAAAGGAAATTCCTAAGCGAGTTTAGAGCCCAGATGATGGCGAGCATCTCTTTCTCGTTAGTGGCGTAGCTTTCTTCTGTCTTTGTCAGTGTCCTTGAGAGAAATGTTATGGGTTTTCTGTCCTGGGATAGGACAGCACCAATTGCATAGTCGGATGCGTCCGTCGTGAGTTCGAAGTCTTTGTTAAAGTTCGGGTGAGTGAGAGTTACTTCTTTGGAAGTTAAGGAGTCTTTAATTTGGTTAAATGAGTAAATGCAATTTTCGTCAAGATCTATCTTTTTATTTTTAGAGAGATGTCTGGACACTCGTCCGTCTTCCCCTCTTAAAAGGGATGTCAGGGGTTTCGCTATTTTCGCATAATCTCTGATAAATCGGCGATAATACCCTGACATACCTAGAAAAGATCTCAGGTCTTTGAGCGTTTTTGGGGGTGGTAGCTCTGTAATGGCATGAACCTTTTTAGGGTTAGTTTTAATGCCATCAGTGCTGATGATGAATCCTAAGAATTCCACCTCGGTCTTGAAAAATTCGCATTTATCCAACTGAATCTTCATGTTGGCGCGTTCTAGAGTATCAAAGACGGCTTTCAGGTTTTTAAAATGTTCAGCCTTGTCTTTTCCAAAGATGACAATATCATCGATGTAGACGTAACATCGTTTTCCGATGTGCTCTCTTAGGATATCGTCGAGAGCTCTTTGGAAAATCGCCGGAGCATTTTTCAAACCAAAGGGAAGACGAGTGAACTCGAATTTCCCGTTATTGATAGAGAACGCCGTTTTCTCAATATCGGATTCTCTGAGCTTGATTTGGTGAAATCCGCTTTTCAAATCTATGACAGAAAACCATCTGTTGTCGCCGAGGTTAGCTAGGACCTCATTGATTTCCGGAATGGGGTATCTGTCGGCAATGGTGACCGAGTTAAGTTTTCGGTAGTCGATCACCATTCGATATTTTTTTTCGCCTGAAGCGTCCAATTTTTTGTTGACGATCCAGACTGGCGAATTATATGGAGATTTCGACGGCCTGATAATATTATCATTTAGAAGTTGGTTGATTTGTTTTTCAACTTCTTCTTTAAGTCCTCTTGGGTAGGGGTAGGATTTCGAATAGACTGGTTCGTTACCTATTGTACGAATTTCTCCTTTCACAGTTGTCGCATAAGTAAGTTTCTCGTCAGGATCAGAGAAGAGTTTCGGAAAAGACCCAATAACTTTAGTGAGATAGTTAGAGTCTTCGTCATTCAAATGGGATGTTCGGATATTTACGCTATTTACGGTTTCAGTTAGATGCTGTTTAAGTTCGATAAAAGTGTTCTGGTGAACTTTCATATAGTTATCATTTATGTGAATAACCGCATTCAGGCTTTTAAGGGTATCGTTCCCTATAATGCCGTCGAATGATATAAGGGTAGGAAGTATAAAAAATTGTAAGGGGCCTATTTCAGTACCAAAAAGAGGAATAAGACTATGGTGGGTTATTCTAATGTTTCCCCCTACGGAATTAGCATAGAAAATCTTTTTGTTGGGGAGAGGATTGCGTATATGTCGTGGTTGAATGTAATTTTTGTTCGAGCCTGTGTCAATTAGAAATTTATACACCTGTCCACTCTTTGCAACGTGCTCGAAATAAGGAAGCGAAGAGTGTTTTAATCTAAAAAATATATGTCATCAACTTGTTGCGGTGGATCAAAATATTGTTCGTCTGTTTGGTCGTCACTGTATTCCGTAAGTGTTTGTTCGTGGTTTTGATCTTCTTGGTTCATCGTGGCTTCGTATTGTTCTATTTCTTGTTCTTCGGCGACGGCTTCTTCAGTATGGTAGACTCGTTGCATTTTATAGGGTTGATGAACTTGTTGTGAGTGCTCTCGCTTCTGTGCAGTAGGCTGGTTTCTTGGTCTATTTAGGTAATTTACCCTCTGAGTTCTAATGGAATGATCTATGTCCATAGGCTTGGGAGGAAGTTCGCGTTGGTTTGGTGGAAACCGTTGCGGTTGGGCTTGTTGGAAAGACCTAGAGTGATATTGTGGTTGCCTGTGGAATTGGGGTTGCTGAGGTTGACTAGGGTTATGAAGCAATTGTGGAAAGAACTCTCGCCTTGGGGCTGGAACAGGAACTGGGTGTGGAGGATTGAATCTTCTAGGAGGAACCGGTGGAGGTGTTTGCTGGAAGGTTTTCCGAGCTGTTGATTGGGAATTATTGGCGTGTTGAGTTCTGAAGTCAACATTTTGGAGTTTAAGACAAAGATGCAGAGCCTGCGGCAAATCTGCGGGTTCCCTTATACTGAGTAATCTGGGAAGGTCGCCCTTCAACCCTCTAACGAAAGTATCAAGTGCCTTATCTCTATAACATTGAGTCATGTTATTTAACGACTCATGGCTCATGTCAATACAACCGAGTTTGTTAAGAATCAGAGATAAATGATGATAAACTGCTTGATAGAATTCGGGTATTGTATTGTTACCCTGTACCAAAGTCGTCATTTGGTACTCGAGTGTCCCTAGATCCCTTTTATCTGCATAATGCAGAGTCAAACATTTAGAAATCTTTTCCCAGTTTAAAGGGGTATTATATGATTCGAGCGCTATATCGGCATGGCCTGTTATTTTATTTCTAATAACGGACAAGATGCCATAATATTTTGGAGTACCCTTGAGGTGCTCGTAGATCTTAAGTATTCTTTCAACACTTTTCTTCCACGAGTTGAACTCCTGAGCTTCACCTGAAAACTCGCGCAAACTCTTAACCACATCTGGAACTTTGTCCATGTCGGAAAGATTCTGATCAGTGGTGTTAATCGGTTGATCAATATCATTATTGATATCTGAGGCTGGATTCATAATTGAATTAAATATCCGTCGTCCCTGAATGTGTAGTGTTTCGGTTACGAGTCTGGTTATGAGATGTACCAAGTTATCGTCTATTTGGTTTGTAAAGGAGGGGGCAGGAGGAGCAGGAGGAGCAGCATTTTCTCCTGGTACTTCTAAGCGGGCTGGTCTGATTAAGTTATTTGGGTTCGACATTTTGAAATTTTTGTGATTGAAATTAAGTCAATGAATGTGAACCGAGATTCGCAATTGAAATTGAATCAAAAATAATTAAAATGGGTCTTAATCTAGATGAGTCTTAAGTTGTTACACAAATAATTACGAATTATGTATAAAAAAAAAAAATGTTCTTACAGAAATTAAAATTTGGATCTTATTCTAGTTGAGTCTTAGGATGTTACAAAATCGATTACAAATTACAAAGGACAAAAATATTCTTACAGAAATATAACGGCTTCAATTCTCATAACGAAGATGGGTTCTGGACCGTGGCTGTTGGTTGGGGCGGCTGTTCGCTATTCCGGAACTCCTTTTTATCCCTGTTTTACAGGATTACTCGGGGGCCTCTTTTCCCCTACACAATTACTAATCAGTCTCGTGGCCTGGTGTCCACGTTACGAAACTTGTGGCTTGGTGTCCACTTTGTTTTACACGCACTATCAATAATTTCGTGGCTTGGTGTCCACTTTACACAACTTGCGGCTTGGTGTCCACTTTTGTTGCTTACACGCACTATAGTGAAAATTTCGTGGCTTGGTGTCCACTATGAAACTTGCGGCTTGGTGTCCACTATTTTGTCTCACGCACTAGCGATGATTTCGCGGCTTGGTGTCCACTATATTTTTCTCACTAGCACTATTTCCACGATTATTTTAGTTTATAAGTGCGTTTATTATTCGTACGCGTATTGACTATTTAGCAAAACCGCACGGTCCCTGCTCGGGCGCCAGTTAATAGAATTTACGCCGAAATTATTTAAAAAAATACTTTTCAGGGCAAATTGCCCTGTCCTTTATTGTATGAAGTATCGATTAAGACTAACTTAAAAATAAAGAAGACTCGTACAAGTAAAATTATTGAAGGTTGCATTTTCATTAGTTTATTGCAATGTTGATTTCCCTAGCTTGCATTTTATTTCCCAACGTGAATTTCCCTGGAAATTCGTTTCTCGCCCCAGACGCTAGGTCAGCATTTCCGCTGCGCGTGCGAGTGGTTGACGATGTTAACTTATATGTCAAAGAAAAACACATTTTCTTATTTCGCTTTTTTTTTTGTGTTTACATTTTCTTGTCTCTAAGGCCTCGTAACACGATTTCGTAGCACTCACTTCCGAACACTTCCTAGTCGGTCGAGCTTTAAACATTATCCCTAAACCTGAGTCCAAAATCTGATACTTACAACAAAACATCTCAAAACATACACAAATAAAACAATTTAATAACCAAAACAAGATTAATTACTCACAAATACATTTATTTTAATCGATATAAATCATAAAAATAAAACCTACTCAATCTTCATAATAATTCAAATAAATCAACCATAAAAGGGATAAGTAAATAAGAGAGTAAATCGCATACAGAATCTTGCATTCACTATCAGACAAAAGCAAACAATACACTTAACTGATAGAGCGCACTCTCATGCAACACATCTATCAGTACATACACTCGCATTACACACCACCAGCACTTGCTTTGCAATTGTAAATCAACAAAGCATAGCCCTTCACACTCACATAAATCATAAAAATAAATCCACACAATCTTCATAATAATTCAAATAAATCAATCATAAAAGGGATAAGTAAATAAGAGAGTAAATCGCATACGGAATCTTGCATCCACTATCAGACTTTTGCAAACAATACACTTAACTGATAGAGCGCACTCTCATGCAACACATCTATCAGTACATACACTCGCATTACACACCACCAGCACTTGCTTTGCAATTGTAAATCAACAAAGCATAGCCCTTCACACTCACTCAAATACATGTACTTAGGTACGCATGGATACCCATTTCAATCGCACACATTACAGTACATATTTGTAAACAAAACGTCGCCAACCAAAAAGCACTAACACAGTCAAAGCGCTGTCATCTTTTATTTACATGCACTTGTATTTCTCTTTACGAAAAAAAAAACCTTTAATTAATGCACTTTTTAAGTTTCTTTTCTCCAGAAACACGATAATGGACACTAATTACCTTGGAGTGTAAACACAACACATCGGGTAATCTTTTTTTTATAATTCGCGCGCGTCAAAAGGAATACGAATACTGTTACGAGGCATTAGAGACCACAACAAACAAAAAAAATTCATTTCGTTGAGGTGACACTAGACACCAGTCACCTAAGGCGACACTAGTCGTCAAGTGACAAAACACCTAAAGCATAAACAATGGAAGGTGAACTTACTAGAGAAATGATGAATGTCGTTTCGAAAAGAAATCCCTGGTGACCAAAAAGTAAAGTGTCCAATGCTGCAAATCATATGTATGGATCTCCGTCCAAGGTAAATTTGGGGGAAATTCTGCGTAATGCATCCATGCACTTTCGGCTTTTCCCCGTCCTCTCCAATTTCCAATTTGCCAGTACAGAATTATAGGTACTGCCAGTATTCAGTTCAAAGAAGAAGAAAAAAAAAAAAAAAAAAAAAGGATACGGCTGGTTGCTTTTAATGTCCCGGGACAATCAAATTAATTAGACGCTGCGGATAACTAAAAACAAATAGTCCGTAACAAAAAACAAACAAATTTAGTCGGGTTTAAACGCGAAGTAGTCCCTTTCGCACACCCCTAAGGTCTCGAGAAACAACAAGAAAACTTTTTTTTAACGGAAGGCAAATCACAATCGAAGGATTAGATGAGGAGGAAAAGATCATATGTGAAAGTGTTATACGTTCAGTTGGTCATGTTCAATTTCAGTAGTATCGTCTTTGGTAAATACATTTTGTGTGAAATAGGGGAGGTTAAGTATATGTAAGGTATGTTTTTTTTGTTTTTTTTTTTGGATTGCGCCAGGGATGTGTAATCTTCATAGATACTAGTAGCCCGAGAGCTACTAGCATGCACGATTCGCAAACCTGAGTACTCGATGCCAGGAATACGCCTACGTACTAAACACACACCCTACACACTTCAACCACTCTCCCCGCGGGACTGCCGTTAGGTATTACTTCGCGGGGCTGGTTAGCAATTCATGCTATGCTTCTTGTATTGCTGCTTCTGATGCTTCTGTTGCTTCTGCTGCTCTTCTTAGTTTTTCTATTCTCCGCAACTCTTTTTGTAGAGTTGTTACGAAAGAACATATTGCCATCCAATTTTCTTCCAACCGTAACATATGGTCGAGGAGTAATGACGGACTTGGCAGAGTAATTCTCCATGCCGTGAAACGTGTGCAGTAAAACACTGCGTGCTCCGTATCCTCATCTTCACCTGGGCATTCCGGGCAGGATGGTGAGTTGTCGTGTCCGAATCGGTGTAGATATTTGCGGTAGCCACCGTGGCCAGACAGGAACTGCGTTAGATGGTAGTTGCAGTCTCCATGCTTTCGACTTATCCAATCTTGGATTGTCGGTATAAGTTTGTATGTCCATCTGCCTTTTGTTGTATTAGCCCAACAAGCTTGCCACATAGCTGCTGACGCTGCCCTTTCTTCAATTTTTATCACCTTGATACCAGTGGCGTCGTGATGACTCAATGCTCTTCTGTTATATATCCTCAGCATTTCATCTGCAAGAATATCGATGGCGACCATTCCAGCTATGACAAATGCAGCTTCGTCAGAGATGGTTCGAAAGCCGCTGATTGTCCGTAGCGCACAGAGTCTGTATGATGACGATAGTTTCCTTTTGGTCTCCTTCGTCCTCAGTGCCTCCGCCCAGACTGGGGTGGCATATAACAGAACTGAGGTGATAACTCTAGAGAGTAGAATCCTTCTAGCGTATCCAGGTCCACCGATGTTAGGCATGATACGCGAGAGAGCTCCCTGCATTTGCGATGCTTTTTGGTAACAAAATCAACATGCGTTTTAAACCGTAGCCTGTTGTCCAGCATTACTCCAAGGTATTTAACTGCCTCTTTCGACCTGATGGTTTGGTTACCAACCTAAAAGTTGGCAAATTCGACAGTTTTCCGGCTGGTTATAAGAACAGCTTCTGTTTTATGGTCAGCTAGTTCTAGTCCGGCGGATACTAGCCAATCTTTTATCCGGGCAATTGCTTCATTTGTAGCTGATTCTACTGCACGGATCTGTTTAGCTACTGTCACGACTGCAATGTCATCGGCGAATCCAATTATCGTTACTCCCCCAGGTAACGCTAATCGTAGTACTCCGTCGTACATGATGTTCCACAATAGTGGCCCTAAAACCGATCCCTGTGGAACTCCCGCAGTTACGTTGTGGTATTTTACGCCTTCATCGGTATTGTGCCTCAGCTTTCTGTTGTTGAAGTAGTTCGTCACTATCCGTAGCAGGTAATATGGCGTATCCATCCTGGCAAGTGACCTTCTAATAAACGACCAGTTCGCAGAGTTAAATGCGTTTTTAATGTCCAGCGTTACTACTGCACAATACTCCTTCGTGCCGTAGAGCCATCTTTCTCCTTCGTTGGCACCTTTGGCGATATCGACTACCGCTCTTATGGCATCAACAGTAGCTCGTGCTCTTCTGAAGCCAAATTGGTGATCTGAGAGGGCTCCTTTCTCTTCTACTACTGCGAGTAATCTATTATAGATTATCTTCTCGAAGATCTTTCCCATGGTGTCTAATAGGCATATTGGGCGATAGGATGATGGTTCTCCTGGGGGCTTCTTTCCTTTTGGCAGTAGGACCAAATGCTGCGTTTTCCATTTTTCGGGAAAGGTTCCTTCTTCAAGGCACTGCTTCATTGTTGTTATGAAGAGGTCTGGTCTTTTTGTTACAGCTGCCTTTACTGCCTTGTTCGGGATGCCGTCGGGTCCCGGAGCCTTGTTGTCACCTATCTTGCTGCATGCCCTTAGCAGTTCCTCGTGAGTAATTAAAGGAATATCTTCTGGATTGACTTCTCGTATAATAGTACACATAGCAGCAGGCCTTTGAGGGAAGAGGTGCTCTACTATGGATCTCAGCATTATCGGACATGTTATTTGAGGAGTCCTATAGCCCTTTAATTTTGTCATCACCATTCTGTATGCCGAGCCCCATGGTTTGATGTCGGCTTCTTGACAGAGACGTTTAAAGCATGCAGTTTTGCTTTCCTTAATGGCTCTATTTAAGCTACGTCTCGCCAGTCTAAGGGTGTCCAGGCATTGTTGGAAATCCGCCCTCCTTCTTGATCGTTGGACTTTACGCCGGGCTTGCAGACATTTTGCCCGGAGTTCGAATATTTCCTCGTTCCACCAGTAACACGGTGATGTGTTCCTGGTGTTTGCTCTCCTAGGCATTGATGCGTCGCACGCTGTGGTGATGGTGCCTGTGAGATGGTGAGCGAGGGTCTCCGCTGTACCGCTTGGAGCTTGATCACAGTTCAACATCTCTTCGAATGCATCGTTATCGAAAGATCTGTCATTCCATTTTGGGCCAGTAAGTTGTGGGTATGTCATGTAAGGTATGTCATGTCAGTATATTGTGCGAATATACGTATTTAGATTAAACTATCAGATTATTATATGTAGGCATTTAAATATATAGCTAGTTAGAGACACTCATTGTGATTGGACACTATTTTGACGAAGAACATTGACAAAAGAAATTTCCCCTTTTCAAAGCAATAGGGATAATAACAAAGGACGACCGACATGACAAAGAGGGAGACCGAAAGAACTTAGATGGACGAAGAGAAATGTAGGCAACTAATGTAAATGAAGGGGTAACGAAGAGAACATGTTAAAGAGAAAATTGAGGAAGGCAAGAAACTAGGGCAAAAGAACATCGACTGTTGATCACTTTTTTGATTAGATCATATATGAACGGTCGATGCCCCGACTCCACAGATAATAAAGAAAACAACTTCAAAGACAGTGGCATACAAAAAAAGGGAAGGACAAAAAGGGAAGGAAATCTGAAATTTTTTTTGGTAAGTGATGACTGCCTAGCGCTGGAAAAAAAACTAATATTAGTTTAATAGTGTGCAATCACAGTGCAGTGAATTAGTTTATTTTTTTTTAGTTTATTTTTTTTTTATTTTTCTTGCGAATCAAGTGTAAATTAAGGATAGGGTTAACATTGAACTATGCGCTTAACCTTTGTTCTGGTTTTGAATTGTGTTCGCGAAAATATAGCTGGAACATCAGAAACTTCAACTCTTCTTGTGCTGCCGGCAGGACAACGGGGGACAACAGAAAAAAAAAATGTTTTGTTTGTTTTATTATGAATTTTCTTTAGATAATAGTGTTAAGAGCAGACTTCTTTTCTTACTTAGGGTAGGTTAGGGTAATTTGAATTTAGACTAATTGAATTTCTTAGATAAAATTACACTTATAAATTTGAAATCTTAAGAGATCATAGGAATAAAGAAATGTTTGATAGTAGTCGTAATATCATGATAATGATGTGCTGGTAAACGAATTTTTTGTGCAAAGATGGTGTGTGGAGGAATGGGAAGGCCGTCCTTTCGCTGACCAGGCGCGACGCTGATTTAACTGCACAACTGCACTGACTTGATAAAGCCCGTACGTGACGACCTTACGCACTTTAAGTACAGGACATTAGACAGTAGTGGCTGGATTGATGCAGTAGGGGCCATCTCCAGTGAGTATTGGCCAAAGAGATGGCGAAGGTTGTGTCTTTCAGTCACAAGGGTGGGTTGGCCATGCTGATGCCATCAACACCTGGCACGTCTCTGGGACGATACGAACCCACATCCTGGAGAGACTAGGGGATACAGATGCCGTAGTATAGGGCTAGAATAGGATAGTTGTAAGTTAGTTTAGGTATAGATTAGGGCTAATCATAAGTTGTAGGTTTAGATTAGAATAGTTAGGTTTAGGTTAGATCTGGCATACCCTTCTTTATCCAGGATATGGTCATAAGCCCTTGAGCTTCTTCTTCTTCTCTTATCTTTTTTCATATCTTTTTTAAGTCCGTCGGTGGTCTAATTAGGTTAGTTTCTTCTCTTCCCTATTGGGTTTCTTTTTATACACATATGGCACGATATTTTGTGTTTGAGCAGGTGTTGTGTGAGTGATGGGAGACAAGAACCAGCCCCGTCCGACGAGTTAAGCCGTGCAACCGCGTGCGTGCCATCGTCCTCTTCATCCACACTGAAGATGCCTCCGTGGCCTGCCCTTAGCTCAATACAATGGCGCCCAACGGTTTCGAATGGTTTCGAATGGTTTTAGAGGCCGGATTGCGACTCCAAGGGGACGATTTTCACTCTTTGAAAGTCGTCACCTTGGATTCATATCAATCAGCCTCATTTCGCGAATTAGTATATTTTCCGCTTTTATAAACAATTTTACTTTCCTGTCTTACTTTCGGTTTAAGGGCTGAACAAATTCTTTGTTTCAACTTAGGCCAAAGACAGCTGTCCAATCTACAGGTCAAAAACCAGAGGATCTCGTGAGGTAGTTGGAGGTTTAGGAAGAAACAAAGAGTAGGTTAGGGTGGAAAGGCCTAATGCAAAGTAGTATATAGACGACGAAAGTATCAAATAGAAGCATCTGTGATATGTACTTCGGACGATAATAGGCCTTATGCAAAAGTGAGAATAGAAGGAGAGGAGATTCTAGGGCTATTAGATAGTGGTACAGATATTAGGAACGCGGACGGGAACCGCCAACGGATACAAGGACGTTTTACAACTATTGTTTCATGGGGTGGTAAAACCCAAGAAATGGAGCTGTATGTTGTTCCTAGTTTGCAGCAGCAACTCTATTTAGGGATAGATTTTTGGAGCACTTTTAAGGTCGCTCCGCACATCATTGACGAACTTAATACTCCATCTCCGACGGTAGAGAGTTCCCCTGTCCAGACATTGTCACCCGCATAAACAGAACAACTGGAAAGAATCAAGCAACTGTTCGTTTGCAGTACGAGGTCTGAGTAAGACCTACCTCGAAAAGCATATTATCGAGGTGGATGATGAGCAAATTCCCATTAAACAGAGGCCATACCCGATGAACTCTTTCGCTTTTCGATGAACTCGACCGAATGCTTTCTCTCGGGGTCATCGAAGAGAGTAACAGCGCATGGAGCTCTCCAGTTGTGTTGGTGCGGAAACCCGGAAAAAATAGACTTTGTCTGGACTCGCGAAAAGTAAACGCAGTCACCAAAAGGGACGCTTAACCGCTTCCTCACATCGAGGGTCTGTTGAGCAGACTTCAGGATACACGATTCATATCGGGTATTGACCTGAAGGACGCTTTCTGGCAGATTCCTCTGGAGAACAAATAGAGGGAGAAAACAGCGTTCACAGTCCCTGGACGGCCGCTAAATCAGTTCACGGTTATGCCGTTCGGACTGTGCAATGCCGCCCAGAGAATGTGCAAGCTGATGGACAAGGTCATTCCCTCTCGGCTGAAAGAGAATATCTTTGTCTACCTTGATGACCTCTTGGTTTGTTCTCCAGATTTTGAGTCACACGTCAGACGGTTGGAAGAAGAAGCACGATGTTTAGGGGAAGCGGGTTTGACGATCAATGTTGAAAAAAGCAAGTTCTGCTATAAGGAGATAAGGTACCTCGGATATATTGTCGGGGATGGATGTCTACGGATGGACAAAGACAACGTGTCGGCGGTCGAGAAATTCCCGATACCGAAGACTCCCAAGCAACTCCGACGGTTCGTAGGGATGACAGGTTGGTACAGACATTTTATCCTTAATTTTGCTTCTGTATCAGCTCCCATGACCGATTGCCTCAAGAAAGGACAGACATTTACGATGACCGACGAGGAGCTGAGGGCATTCCAACCGCTCAAAATGTCCTTGGTGACAGTACCGATACTGACAAATCCCTATTTCATCAAACACTTCTACATAAAATATGATGCTTCGACGTCTAGTGTGGGGAGTGTGTTGTTTCAAATAGACGCCGAGAAAAACGAACGACCAATAGCATTCATATCCCAGAAGCTTAACTCCGCTCAGCGGAATTACAGTGTGACAAAACTTGAATGCTATGCGGCCGTTCTGTCAGTAAATAGATTCAGGGCCTATGAGGAAGGACTACCATTCACTATAATCACTGATCACGCAAGTTTTAAGTGGTTGATGACTCAGAAGGATCTGACTGCTCGATTGGCCAGAAGGAGCCTGAAGCTTCAGGGTTTTGACTTCGTGATCGAACATATGAAGGGTGTCCAGAACGTAGTCTCTGATACTACCTCGCGTGTCCGTATGGAGGAGCTCACTCCCGATACAGTAATGTTACAGGTAGACCTTAGTTTGCCATACCTCACTTCGGAGGAATATGACGAATTAAGGAAGACAGTCAATGCGAACAAAGACAAACTACCAGACGTATGTGTATCTGACGGATTTGTCTACCAACGGACTGAAATACGGACAGGTGACGAACTGCAAGAAGATCGGGCATCGAAACTTTGGGTACCGAAGGAGTTACGTGGGAGTCTTCTACAATCTGCTCACTATTCTCCTGCTGCAGGACATGGGGGGATAAACAAGACACTGGCAAGATTGAGACAGAAGTACTTCTGGCCAGGTATGGCATCTGATGTACAGGCTTATGTTAAAGCGTGCGTTACCTGTAAATGTAGCAAATCACTAAACGTGATATGCCGACCTCCGATGGGACAACAAACGATTACAGAACGATCTTTTCAATGCCTCTACATGGACTTCTTAGGACCATACCCTCGAACGAAGACAGGACATACACATATATTTATAGTCTTAGATCACTTTAGCAAGTACGTTTTATTGCGACCTATCCCCAGAGCAACGGCAGCTGAGGTAGTAAAATATTTAGAAGAAAATGTTTTCCACGTTTTTGGTGTCCCCGAATTTATCCATTCAGACAACGGGAAACAATACGATTCACAATTGTTTTCCAGCTTGCTAAACAAATATGGGGTCAAACACGTTCGCACCGAGTTCTACTCTCCCTAGGCAAATGCCTCCGAGAGGGTTAACCATTCCCTACTGGCCAAATTACGGTCGTATATTGACGGGGACCAGAAGAACTGGGACCTACATGTCAGTAGTGCGGCATTCGCCTTGAGGAGCGTAGTGGACGATGCGACATCATTCGAACCCTACTATGCCGTATTCGGGATACCCATGGTACAACATGCTAGTGCCTATGAAGTCCTGCGCAGACTGGACATGCTTAAGGATCCAAGGGTACTCATTGAGAATAAGACTAATAAGTTAGCTTTAATTAGAGAGAAAATATTCGAGAACTTAAGGCTGGCTCATCAAAAATCGACCAAAGTCTACAACACGAGAAGTCGAGAGGTCAAATACGCCGTAGGGCAAACCGTCTATAGGCGTAACTTCAAACAAAGTAGCCTACCCGATGGTTACAATGCCAAACTGGGCCCGAAATTCTTACCATTGGTGATCCTGAAAGTGATCGGCAACTCGCTGTACGAAGTAGGCAACCAGAGAGGTGAAGTAGTAGGCAAGTTTCATGCCAAAGACCTTCACGTATGAAGGGCAAGAAGACTGTGATATACCTGACGCACATAAGCTGTCGTTGCTATAATCATGATAGTTTATAAGTAGTGATATACGTAGTTATTTAGTTATTTACAAAGATAGTTATTTATTTATTTAGAGGCATAGTTTATTTATTTATTTATAGAGATTTATTTATGTATCCATAGTTATTTATTTATCCATAGTATTGTTCATTTGTTTATAGAGGTAGATACATATTTATAGAGATTTATTTATTTATTCCGATTTATTAATTTATTCATATTTATTGTTAGTTATATAGTATATTTGCGTATAGATATATTTATTTATTTACATATAGAAAGTGAAGGCAGTTGTAATAATTAAATGATCAGAGCTACGAAAACATAAGGCCCGGACACACGGTGGAACATGAGACTCATAAACTCAGGGCGTGGGCCCTTGCCACACGTTAGTTGACCTACAAAACCACCAAGCGAATGGTATAGTGAGCACCATTGTCACCACAGGCCCCTTTTTTTACGAGGCCATTGTCCTCACGACCACTCAAAGACTATCGTCGATCCTGTTACGAGGCCTTAGAGACCACAACAAACAGAAAAAGAAAAAAAAAAAAAAAAAAAAAATTCCTTCGTTTAGGCGACACTAGTCGTCAAGTGACAAAACAAACCTAAAGTATAAACAATGGAAGGTGAACTTACTAGAGAAATGATGAATGTCGTTTCGAAAAGAAATCCCTGGTGACCAAAAAGTAAAGTGTCCAATGCTGCAAATCATATGTATGGATCTCCGTCCAAGATAAATTTGGGGGAAATTCTGCGTAATGGATTCATGCACTTTCGGCTTTTCCCCGTCCTCTCCAATTTCCAATTTGCCAATACAGAATTATAGGTACTGCCAGTATTCAGTTCAAAGAAGAAGAAAAAAGCAAAAGGATCAAATGGACGGCTGGTTGCTTTTAATGTCCCGGGTCAATCAAATTAATTAGACGCTGCGGATAACTAAAAACAAATAGACCGTAACAAAAAACAAAAAAATTTTGTCGGGTTTAAACGCGAAGTGGTCCCTTTCGCACACCCCTAAGGTCTCGAGAAACAACAAGAAAATTTTTTTTAACGGAAGGCAAATCACAATCGAAGGATTAGATGAGGAGGAAAAGATCATATGTGAAAGTGTTATACGTTCCGTTGGTCATGTTCAATTTCAGTAGTATCGTCTTTGGTAAATACATTTTGTGTGAAATAGGGGAGGTTAAGTATATGTAAGGTATGTCATGTCAGTATATTGTGCGAATGTACGTATTTAGGTTAAACTATAACGTTGATCACTTTTTTGATTAGATACAGATAATAAAGAAAACAAGTTTAAAGACCGTGGCATACAAAAAAAGGAAAGACAAAAAGGGAAGGAAATCTGAAATTTTTTTTGGTAAGTGATGACTGCCTAGTGCTGGAAAAAAAATTAATATTAGTTTAATAGTAATTTTTAGGAAAAGAAAGGAAGAGATTCAAAGGGCAATAGCTCCGCTTGAGAAGAGGACAGGTTGGGAACAAGACGGCAGAGGTATGTTTTCATATAAATCGATTTCTACGAGCCAAATAACTTAACTTGGGGAACTTTTGGCAAATTTCTAGGACTTGGGTCGAACCGATACGCCCAAGCATCTGCATTTTTTTTTTGGGTAGACCCGGTTTTCCTGTCCGCAAGCAACGGATAGCGGAGACCGCCAATCATACCGCAAGGTGCCCAAGCGGTATCCTCCAAGGGGGCAAGGTACAGCAAGGAGCAAAGGCCACCCAAGGAACCGAAGCGAGGTGCTCCGCCCCAAGGTTCCGTACCACAACTGCCGCAACTATAAAAAAAAAAACAAGGAAAAAAAAGAAGAACAGCGAGGGAACAACTTAATTTTTTTTTATGCAAACACAGTGCAGTGAATTAGTTTCGTTTTTTTTTTAGTTTAGGTTTTTTAATTAATCAAGTGTAAATTAAGGATAGTGTTAACATTGAACTATGCGCTTAACCTTTGTTCTGGTTTTGAATTGTGTTCGCGAGAATATAGCTGGAACATCAGCAACTTCAACTCTTCTTGTGCTGCCGGCAAGACAACGGGGGACAAAAAAAAAAAACCGTGAGTAACTTTTTTGATTGTTTTTTTTTTCTTTAGATAAGATTTCTTTAGATAAGATATGTTAAGAGCAGACTTCTTTTGTTACTTAGGATAAGTTAAGGTAATTTGAATTTAGACTAATTGAATTTCTTAGATAAAACTACATTTATAAATTTGAAATCCTAAGAGATCACAGGAATAAAGAAATGTTTGCTGATAAAATTTTAGTAGTCGTAATATCATGATAATGATGTGCTTTAAGTACAGGACATTAGACAGTAGTGGCTGGATTGATGCATTAGGGGCCATCTCCAGTAAATATTGGCCAAAGAGATGGCGAAGGTTGTGTCTTTCAGACACAAGGGTGGGTTGGCCATGCTGGTACCATCAACGCCTGGCACGTCTCTGGGACGAGACGAACCAACATCCTGAAGAGACTAGGGGATACAGATGCCGTAGTATAGGGCTAGAATAAGATAGTTATAAGTTAGTTTAGGTAAAGGTTAGGACTTATCATATTGTAGCATAATAATAACTACGCTCCTACGAATATGCAACAGATTCCGAAGTGACTTTTCATTCTGGCAGAATTTTGGTTCGAACTGTCCTTTCATTCGAGGTTCGTGTCTGGGATGAAGTCTCCACAGCTCATGTCAACGAAAGAGACGAATAATATCAGGGATAAAAGGGAATTATAACTGCAAGAATTATTACATCAGAATTTCTCTTGTTCCAGTGGTCGAAGAATTTGCTAGAAGTTTCTGGCTATCAGAAACTTCTGCTACATAAGGACAGATGGCGATTGAGAAAGGAGCAGTAGTTTTTAACTGTGGCGAAGAGATTAGAAAAGTGATAATGGGCGAAGTTGTAATTTTGTGATAAATTGAAAGTTCAGATTGAACAAGAAGAAGTAATTGGTTTGAATTTGTGAATTAAGTAATGGAAAAGAGATACAGTGATTTGAGAGGACAGAGACCTTGTAAGAGAAGAATTGCGAAGAATAGTATAGTGTGAACCTGAATTGTTCTATAGACTAGAAAATAAAGAAATAATTTCACAGAATATTGTTTTATCTACTCGAGCCGTAGCCCGCATATTACAATATGTTTTAGGGTAGATTAGGTTTAGATTAGAATAGTTCGTCTTAGACTAGATCTGGCATACTCTTCTTTCTCCAGGATATGGGCATAAGCACTTGAGCTTCTTCTTCTTCTCCTATCTTCTTTCATATCTTTTTTAAGTCCGTCGGTGGTCTAATTAGGTTAGTTTCTTCTCTTCTCTATTAGATTTCTTTTAATACACATATGGCACGATATTTTGTGTTTGAGCAGGTGGTGTGAGAGTGATGGGAGACAAGAACCAGCCGCGTCCGACGAGTTAAGCCGTGCAACCGCGTGCGTGCCACTGTCCCCTTCATCCACACTTAAAATGCCTCCGTGGACTAGGCTTTAAGGAAAGGGGGAAGAGGAACAGAGGAGAAGCCTATACACGTTGGCTTTGAATGTTTCAATGTTGTAGTGATGGGGAAATACAGAGCCTGGTAGATCATTCCAAATTCGTGTCGTTCGGCTTATAAACAAATCTCTATATTTAACAGTACGACCGAAGTTAGGCTTTAGGGTGAACTGATGTGCATTCGAAGCAGGTCGCGTATTATAGGTGAAGTTTTGAAGGGGAGGAATGCAGCTGGCTATTTCGCTGGAGCATTTTTTATTAAAAAAACGATAAAACAGGGAGAGACAGGAGACATTTCTCCGATGTTCTAGTGAATGAATGGAATTCACAATGCCTCTATCACCTATAAGTTTTAACGCGCGATTCTGTACCCTATCAAGAATGTGCAGAACGGTCTTGGGTGCACCAGACCAGATATGGGCGTTATATTCCAGCTTAGGGCGGATGAATATCTTATAAATTGAGGCCAGATTAGACGGGGTAAAATATTTCTTGCACCGTTTAAGGAATCCTAGACATATTGCAGCGTTTTTGGCGACCTCGAATATGTGGTCATTCCATCGAAGATGGTTATTAATGCACATACCAAGAATGGCAAGTCTTTCGGTTTCAATGATGCAAGTGCCATCCATGGATAATGGTTGAGGGTTTTGGTTTCGCTTGAGAGACAGAAGACAGCATTATGTTTTGAAAGCATTAAATTTCACTCTGTTGGTTGAATCCCATTTAATTATGCTGTCCAGGTCGGAATTTAATATGTTTAACATACGCCGCCGTTCCCCTTCTACGGCCGAAGAGCAAGGACGTGAGTTAGGGAACGAATATGAAAAACTGAGGGTACTGTCATCAGCGAAGGAATGGATTGGACTAGAAGTTGCAGACAAGAGATCATTTATAAAAATAAGAAAGAGAGTCGGAGACAAAACAGAGTCTTGGGGAACACCAGCATTTATTTGGTGAATTGCAGACTTGAAGCCATCCAAAACAACTTGTATTGAAGGCCCCGAAAGGTAATTTCTAATCCATTGAAGAAGAGACTCATCGACGTCATATGCACGCATTTTCGACAAAAGAGCCTGATGCCAAACTCTGTCAAATGCCTTTGAAATATCAAGCGCAACCATCTTGGTTTCGCCGAAGTGATGCAGATATTGGTTCCACTTCTCGGTGAGATATGCCATCAAATCACCAGTGGTGTTGCTACGAAAACCATACTGCCGGTCATTAAGGAGCTTAAGCTGACGATTTATCAGCGTTTCCATGATCTTAGAAAGAAGGGACGTAAGTGCAATGGGCCGGTAATTGGGCGAGGAGGAAGATACGTCTTTTTTAGGGACCGGCTGGACAAATGCTATTTTCCATCTACTCGGAAAGAGCCCTGAAAATTAGGATAGACAGAAAAGCTTAAGCTGAGGTTTTGCCAGCGTAGAAGAACACCTCTTCAAAACTATGGGGGGGATACCATCTGGACCAGCGGATTTGTGTATGTTAAGACCTTTGAGTACTCCTGCAACTGTAAGAATGCGAAAGTGGACTTGTCCCATGAAAAATTTGACGATCTCAAATACAGGTGGAGACGAAGCATTATATGGCAGGGTGGAGTTCGCTGCAAAGTGAGCAGCAAGCAGATTAGCTTTCTCTAAGGAGCTGACGGCTGGAATGTCATTGTAAATAAGCGTGGGGATGGCAGACGAGGCAGAATTTTTAATATTTTTGACGAATGACCCAAAATTGTTACTACCTTTGGGACATTGTAGGATTTTTGCCCCAATTTTTGGTCATGTAAGAATTTTACAGGTCGAATATGGGCATTGCAGTCTTTTCTGGCTTGTTTAAACTTCTTTCGGTTTTCCTCACATTTGTTGGCTTTATAAGACCGAAAACTTACTTCTTTTAACCTGATAGCCTCTTTACAGCTCTGGCCAAACCACGAGTCTGCCTTAGGTTTAATGATCTTTATTCTGTTAGGAATAAAGTCATTCATACCTAAGAGTATAGTGTTAGTGATCATATCAGCAGTCACATCCACGTCGCTATCGAGGAAGCATAGCGACCAGCTAAAACTCCTAAAGAAGCTGTTGAGGCCGCTCCAGTTGGCTTTCTCGTATTGCCATACTTTTCTTTTGGTATTGTAGTTTTTTCTTTAACTGAGTGGTCGAAGTACGAGAATTTAGCTAATACGATATTATGGTCAGACCCACCTAGAGGCGCTGGATCATCAATGGTGTACTTATCAGGGTGCGAAATAAGGAACAAGTCCAAGGTGTTGGCGGAATAACGTTCAATGTCCGGTATACGTGTTGGCTCCTTTACAAGCTGAGTCAAATTGTTTATCTCTGCAAAAAGTGCAACATACCTTCCTACGGGTGTTGTCTGGCCAGTATGTTGAAGCTAATCCGAATTGTGTATATTGAAATCGCCCGCAATGACGATTTCGGTATGAGGATACAAGGAGGCAATTCGAGTGATGGAATCGGACAACGCATCAAATTCATCAAAAGTTGAGTTGCTGTCCGCATTAGGGCTTCTGTAAATAAAGCAGTAGTGAATTATTTGCTTACGGATGGTGAATTTTAGCCATTTGAAATTAAATTCCGGGTTGGAACAGTGGCCATACTGTGGTGGTGAAGGCCACGGTGGGGAAAGAATAATGACACTAAGTTATATCCAGGCAGTTTCAAATCGGAAGATTCTTCCACTACCTGTGTTTCGCTTAGTGCCAGAACAGCTGGTTTATGGGAATGGGCGTGGGCGTACATATCGAAGAAATTCGTTCGAACCCTAAATTCCTTCATCACTACAACATAGAAACACAAAAAGGCACAACTCTGAAGTAACTAAGCAAAACTGTGAAGTGTAGATCCAAGGAATAGTTTTCCAAAACAAACTGTCACAGGTGCTATGCTCAAACGACAATCAGCTAAAGTCCGCTATTCGGATAAACATTCACAGTCCGCTATGCATCAAATGTTACACTCTCTCAGTCATCGCAACTGGTAGTGAGTACATATATAGCACATGTTCCAATTGCGATAACGAAGAAGCGCAACAGTGAGTGAGTGGAGGTGGTAAGATGGGATGCACCGGCAAAATTGTGATTATGTTTTTTTTATTTAATTTTTTTTTCACTGCACTACATTGAATTTGATTAGGCGCGAATTACGAGTTACAACTCTGAGGAGAATAAAAAAAACACGATGTTCCTCTTTTGACTGACAAATTTATTCTGAGTCTATCATTTACAAAAATTCTTTATTGATTTTCAACTAAACAGCAATAAATGCAATAATGCATATTCTTGGAAAGCAACTGAATAATAATAAATGCAAGAACACATTTTTGGAAAACAATTGACAAAGTAATAAAATGCTATATCCGGAGTGATGACCGCAATAGGTCAACCACTGCTAATGTCCGGTCAATCGCGGAGGCTTTGTGGGTGCTGCGTCAGCTTGATGACTTTGCGTAACTCCTCCCCCCTTAAGATAGAGCGACGGCCACAGAGATTTCGATGGGGCTGGAGCGATATTCTCTCTCACTTGGATTATGTATGATGTCTTTCGTTTCTTCCATAGAAATAGTAAGGCGGCTGCTACAATAGTCCCGAAGGTGATAATTGTGACATAGGTTATATAATTTCTTTGGTTTGTTTCGCTGCATAGTGTCCAGAAGCTGCGTAGTGCTTCATGGTTCTGCAACTGAAGAAGATGGAGTTTTTGCAGATTAAGAGTTTTGGTGATAGATTTCGCCTGGATGCTTGCGTATACAGGGGGTGCGATTCGTACTTCGTCCCAGAATATGTTCAGGTTGTCCTTGTAGGTAATTCCATTGACTTCTACGGAACAATTCTTGTAGTGGAGGATTGCTTGCCTGTTACTTCATGGGATGTTTTACTGCAAGTGGAGTTTATTAGTGTATTTGGAATATTGATAAAAATAATATAATTTTCTTCTGGTTGGAAGATTGACTTAATTTTGCCTGTGTCGTTTAGGTTGCATTGATAATTTTGGTATTTTTACATTAAATATTATATTAGTGTTGTTATAATAGGCTTGTAGTTCTAATAATTCGTACAAGTGTTCGTTCGAAATTATTTCTATGCTTTGGTTACTCATATAATTGTAAATTTCATTAAGTTCAGCTTGATTTAATATAAATTTTGATATTATATTCAGTTTTGCCAGTACAATCGATTCAGCTATGTTTGTTATATTATCATTCAAAAGGTCTATATTATAATTAATCTGACTAAGGTATTGTATTACTATTTTCTTCGCGCTGTATTCTGTTTGTAATTTCTTGTGTATTTTTCCTTATAAAAGTTTCGATGGTTTGTTGTTCATTGTTAATGTGTGTTGTTAGATTTTTTAGTCTTTCAATCATCTGATTGTTAAGTGTGTGTTGTTTTGAGAGAGTGTTAGTGATAATGTTTTCATTGCTGTGTAAGTGTTTTATTTGGTTGTTTAGGTTGATCGTGTCGTTTGCATCCATATTACACGTTATAAACTTAATAGCTGTCCCTAGACCGTTAATTAAGCCTCTTTTATTTCTTTTGATGGGTGTTAGTGACTGAAGTTTGTTTTCAAGTTCTGTTAGTTTGAGGTTAGTTGTCCTTATTAGACTTGTTAATGTACTACGTATTTCAAGCATGCTTAAGGCGTTTTCGATATTTCTGACATTTCTGTGGTATTCTTCAAGGTTTACTATATGTATAAGATTGTCAAAGTGCTTAATTTCTCTTGCTTGTCCAAGTTGTAACTTGGCAATGCCTTGATTCTTAGTCAAGTAATGTATATGGAGAGTTTGGGTGGTTGCCATTGGGGTTTTACAAATATTGTAGCATAATAATAACTACGCTCCTATGTCTATGCAGCAAATTCAGAAGTGACTTTCCATTCTGGCAGAATTTTGGTTCAAACTGTCCTTTCATTCGAGGTTCGTGTCTGGGACGAAGTCTCCACAGCTCATGTCAACGAAAGAGACGAATAATATCAGGGATAAAAGGGAATTAAAACTGCAAGAATTATTTCTCTTGTTCCAGTGGTCGAAGAATTTGCTAGAAGTTTCTGGCTATCAGAAACTTCTGCTATATAAGGACAGATGGCGATCAAAAAGGACACAGTTGGTTTAGAACCGTGGCGAAGAGATTGGAAAAGTGATAATGGGCGAAGTTGTAATTTGGTGATAAATTGAAAGTTGAGAGTGAACAAGAAAAAGTAATTAGTTTGGATTTGTGAATTAAGTAATTGAAAGGAGATAAAGTGATTTGAGAGGAAAGAGACCTTGTAAGAAAAGAATTTGCGAAGAATAGTATAGTGTGAACCTGAATTGTTCTATAGACTAGAAAATAAAGAAATAATTTCACAGAATACTGTTTTATCTACTCGAGCCCCAGCTCGCATGTTACATTGGTGTCAGAAGTGGGATGCTCATGCCAAGAAAGATGGCAGCACGCGGTTCTGCGTGGACTATCGGCAGCTCAATTACGTCACCAAGAAAGACAACTACCCTCTGCCACGGATTGACGACACGCTAGACACACTATCAGGAGCCCGATGGTTTTCCACTCTCGACTTGAAGAGTGGCTACTGGCAGGTACAGATCCATCCAGAAGACCAGGAGAAAACCGCCTTCACCGCAGGAAATGGGCTATGGCAATTCACGGTAATGCCATTCGGGCTGTGCAATGCTCCGGCGACTTTCGAGCGATTGATGGAATGTGTCCTGCAAGGGTTAACATGGAAAACCTGTTTGGTATACTTGGATGATGTCATCGTCGTAGGAAAAACGTTTGCGCAACACCGAGACAATCTAAGGGATGTGTTTCAAAGGCTTCGAAGTGCCCACCTGAAGCTCAACCCCAAGAAGTGCGCCCTGTTTAGAGCGGAAGTCAAGTACCTGGGACACAAAATTTCAGCGAAAGGAGTGAGAACCGATCCGGAGAAGGTCGAAGCGGTGAAAAACTGGCCAGTCCCCAAAGACAAACACCAACTAAGGAGCTTCCTGGGCCTAGCCACCTACTACAGACGGTTCGTGAAGGATTTTGCCGGGATCGCAAAGAACCTGCACCAGTTGACGGAAAAGGGAAAACAATTCAAATGGTCAATTGAGTGAGAGAAGAGCTTCAAGGCACTTAAACAACTATGCGATGCCCCGATACTGGCTTACCCCACTCCCGGGGAAACGTTCGTTGTGGATGCAGATGCTAGTAATGTCGGGGTAGGAGCCGTACTCTCCCAGGTGCATGACGGCCAAGAGAAGGTGGTTGCGTACTTCAGCAAGGTGCTCTCTAAGCCAGAAAGGAACTACTGCGTGACAAGGCGGGAACTTTTAGCTTTGATCTTGGCTACGAAACATTTTCACAAATACCTCTACGGGAGGAAGTTCGTTCTTCGCACAGACCATGCAGCCTTAAAATGGCTATTACAGTTCGAGAGTCCTGAGGGTCAGGACGCAAGATGGATCGAAAGGCTGCAAATCTACGACTACGAAATACAGCATCGTAAAGGAAAACTCCACTCTAATGCGGACGCACTGTCCCGGAGACCATGCAGAACAGATTGTAAACATTGTGCGCGTCAGGAAGAACGGGAGCTGATTTCCATCCAAAGAATGAGAGCCGAACCTATCGCCGGCTGGAGCGTAGATGAGATCCGGAACGCTCAGAAGGAAGACCCGGATATCGAGCCGATTCTGGCCTGGAAGGAGAACATGGAGAAACCGGATCATCAGGACATCTCTCACAGAAGCCCGACCTTAAAGGCATATTTTGCGCAGTGGGACTTCCTCCATGTCCAAGAAGGTGTTCTGAGAAGAAAATGGGAATCCTCCGACGGAAAGTCGTTTGTAATGCAGCTTGTCGTACCGCGGACGAGGGTCAAGGAGGTGTTACAGGAAATGCATGGCGGGGCGACCGGAGGCCACTTGGGAGTGAATAAGACGCTAGAAAAGGTACGAGAACGTTTTTATTGGTTAAAAGCGAAGGAAGATATCGAAGACTGGTGCAGAAAATGCGACGTGTGTGCAGCTAGCAAGGGTCCGAGAATCAAAACTCGAGGTAAGATGCACCAATACAACGTGGGAGCACCTTTCGAACGAAGCGCCATTGACATCGCAGGGCCCTTTCCGGAAACCGACAATGGTAATCGGTATATACTCGTAGTGATGGACTACTTCAGTAAGTGGCCGGAAGCGTTTCCGATCCCTAACCAGGAAGCCAGAACCGTGGCGGAGCAGATCGTCTACAATTGGGTTAGCAGATTCGGTGTGCCCTTGGAATTGCATTCTGACCAAGGGCGGAACTTCGAGTCAAGAATCTTCCAAGAGATGTGTCAACTACTCGGAATCAAAAAGACAAGGACAACCCCGCTTCATCCACAGTCGGACGGTATGGTGGAGCGTTTCAATAGGACTTTGGACGAACATCTCTCGAAGGTCGTAGGTGACTACCAACGGGATTGGGACCGGCAGATTCCCTTGTTTTTGATGGCCTATAGAAGTGCCGTGCATAGCACTACTCGACATACGCCGTTCGAAATCTTATTTGGTGGAATAGCTCGTTTACCCAGTGAGGTGAAATTTGGATCTCCTACCAATGAGCCTAGAAATGAAGAAGAGTACGTGGCGGACCTTAGGGAAAGGCTTAGGGATATACACCAAAGGACCAGAAGCCAGATTAAGATGACGAGCGACCGCATGAAGACCAGGTATGATGCCAAGGCAACAACGTCAGGATTCCAGAAAGGAGATCTGGTGTGGCTGTATAATCCCCATCGCCAAAAGGGGAAATCACCTAAATTGCAGCGGAACTGGGAAGGTCCCTACAGAATAGTAACCCGCATCAACGATGTTGTCTACCGCATCCAGCGAGGACCGAGGGCCAAAATGAAAGTGGTTCATGTGGACCGACTGAGTCGATACAATGGCCGAAATGAGGATGCACTTGTTCGGGACGAACACGTCTAAGAGGGGGGCAGTGTAGCATAATAATAACTACGCTCCTATGTCTATGCAGCAAATTCCGAAGTGACTTTCCATTCTGGCAGAATTTTGGTTCAAACTGTCCTTTCATTCGAGGTTCGTGTCTGGGACGAAGTCTCCACAGCTCATGTCAACGAAAGAGACGAATAATATCAGGGATAAAAGGGAATTAAAACTGCAAGAATTATTTCTCTTGTTCCAGTGGTCGAAGAATTTGCTAGAAGTTTCTGGCTATCAGAAACTTCTGCTATATAAGGACAGATGGCGATCAAAAAAGACACAGTTGGTTTAGAACCGTGGCGAAGAGATTGGAAAAGTGATAATGGGCGAAGTTGTAATTTGGTGATAAATTGAAAGTTGAGAGTGAACAAGAAAAAGTAATTAGTTTGGATTTCTGAATTAAGTAATTGAAAGGAGATAAAGTGATTTGAGAGGAAAGAGACCTTGTAAGAAAAGAATTTGCGAAGAATAGTATAGTGTGAACCTGAATTGTTCTATAGACTAGAAAATAAAGAAATAATTTCACAGAATACTGTTTTATCTACTCGAGCCCCAGCTCGCATGTTACAATATATTAATTGTTAGTACTATTAGTTTGTGTGTTTTTCTTTTTATGTTTTATCCTAGCCTTATGTATCTTTTGGTTTTTTGTGGTTATTAGAGTTACCTTATTGTTTTTTCTGACTTTGTGTCTGGAAAATTTTGGGGTTATTTTATTTCGCCTGCATTCTTTCCTATATATTATTTCATCGTTTTCCCAGTTTTTAGGGTCATTTCTTGATTCATTTATTTTAGTTATTCTTGATTCTGTTAATTCCTCTACTTTTTCTTTTATCATGGGATAGAGTTTTTCTTGAAATTCGTTAAGTTTCTTTAAATATTCATGTACGTTAGAGAACGTAACAGCATTATTGAATTTAGAGGTTTTTCCGAAGAAAAGCTCATAGGGGGTAAGTTTTGTGGTAGAATGAATAGAGTTGTTATAAGTTTTGACTGTTTCAGACAAGATTTCATCATGTTCTAAATCAAGATGGGCTTCTTTTCGCGTAAAAAGTATGATTCTATAAATTTCTGTCAATGTAGAGTGTAGTCTCTCTACAGGCGAGTTACTAGAGCTCTGTTGAAAAGAGGTAAGGTGTAATTCAATCTGATATTGTTTGCAAAAATCCTTGAAGATATTGGCTGTAAACTCTGAACCCTGGTCACAGATAATCTTTTTGGGTATGCCGTAAAGGCTTATACAATTTTTTAGTGATTTAAGGATGGAAATGCTGTTTCTAGCTGGAAAGGTATATGCTGAAGCAAATTTTGATGATTTATCAATTATAGTTAAGATTTGTTGATGGTTAATGCAGTAAATGTCGATATGAATTATATCTAGTGGTTTAAGAGGAGTTTCTGGTACTTGAAATTTAATTTTTGGGGGATTTCTATCGTATTTTGATATTTGACATAATTCACAATTGTTGATAGTTTGTTGAATTTTATTGTGCATGAATGGGAAGTAATAGTCCCTTTTGAGGTGAATATATGTTTCATTTATACCTCTATGATTATTATTTATATGGTAATCCCTAATTATTTTGTCCTGGTAATCGTTTTGTGTTATATCTAATAACATTTCTTTGCAGCGTACTACTCTAAACGTTTTACTATTAGCAAAATATTTCGAATAGACTAGCTGCACAGTTCTAAATGTTTCGTCATCTGAGAATATGGCAGAGAGTTTGTTTGTAGGTAAACATTTTTTTAAATATTTCTACTAATTTTTCTTCAGTGAATTCTAAATTGCGTATTGTTCGACGTTGTTTATTTCGAAATGGTATTTCTAAGGACATTTCTGGTGATTCAGATGATTTAAGTAAAATTATTTGTAGGCTGAATTCATTGAGGGGTTTTTCTGATGTTTCGATTCCATCATCTAAATTTTCATCCGCAGAATGTATAGTACTACCGGATGTTCCTTGGTTGGAAGCTTCGACATTTAAGTTTATTTCTAGAGTTGAGTTATCAATTTGGGCGCGACTTAATGCATCGGCATTGGTGTTCATCTTTCCTTTTTTGTATACTATCTGGTAATCGAACTCTTCCAACTTTAGACGCCATCTTATTAACTTAGAGTTAGGTTCTTTAAGACTCATTAACCAAGTGAGCGGCTTGTGATACGACCTTGTGACAGAATTGCCCCAAGTGCATGGCATCGGTGGTTGAAATAAAAGGTTTTGAAAAGTCGGGGTACTGTAAAATTGGATCGTTAGTGAGAATGTTTATGCACATTTCGAATGTTTTTATGTATCGATCAGTCAACTGCACTGTTCTGCCTTTTTTGAAGCACTCTGTTTTGGTTAGTTTTGAGAAATCTTGGATAAAATTTCTGTAGTATCCTAACAGGCCTATGAATCCTTTTATTTCTTTTTGGTTACGGGGTATGGGATAGTTTTGTATGGCGTGAATTTTTGCGGGATTGGGTTTTATGCCTTCAGTGGAAACGATGTGCCCCAGGGAAGCGATTTCCTTTCGCAGAAATTCCGATTTGTCGACTGGATTTTGAAATTAGATGTGCGCAATTTTTCGAAAACTAGTGTGAGACTTTCTATGTGTTCTTGGAGCGAGGTGGAGAAGATGATGATATCATCCAAATATACTAGACAAATTTTCCCGATAAGTTCTTTCAGAACGTTATTCATTACCCTTTGAGAGGTTGAAGGAGCGTTCTTTAGACCAAATGGCATTCTAACATATTCGTAGTGACCTCCTTCTACAGTGAATTCTGTTTTTTGAATATCTTTTTCATCCATTTCTATTTGATGGAAGCCACTAGCAAGATCTAAAGTAGTGAAATACATACATTTGCCGAGTTTGTCTAGTATTTCGGCTATATTTGGAAGGGGGTATCTATCTGAAATGTTTTTTTTAAGTTTTCGAAAATCGATTACCATCCTCCATTTTTGTTTTCCACTAGCATCCTGTTTCTTTGGAACAAACCAAACAGGGGGGATCCAAGGAGAGTAGCTAGGGCGAATTATACCCTGATTTATTAACTTGGTGATTTGTGCCTGCACCTCCTCTTTGTGGATGAATGGATATCTGTAAGATCTCACATAGGTTGGTATGTCGTCAGTTGTGACAATTTTGTGTTTAATTTTGTTAGAAAAGGTCAACGCTTGACCTTCTTTATAGAAAACATCATCGTACTTTTTGCATACATTCAGAAGTGACTTTCTTTCTTCTGTATTGAGATGGTTCATACGGAGTAGCTTAGAAATGTTTGCTTCTTTGTTATTCTCTGTATATTCAAAATTAATATTATTAATTTCTATAAATTGGGAGTTATTGTAAGGGCTAACCTTAAGTGGTTGTTCTAATAGAAGTATTTCTTCTTTATCTGATGTATTGATTACCTCCACTATACCATACCATTCTTTTGCGTGGTATATGCCTTCTGGGATATACAGATTTTCGCTCAGTTTTGTGATGCTTAGATAAACATCTCCTGTGCGTATATCTAGGGGAAGTTTCAGAAGGACTTTAGATCTTGGGGCAATGTTATGTTTGCCCGAAGTAAGGTTTGGTTTTAATTGTAGAGGGATCCTAGCATACTTTGTATGAACAATCTTGTCTACCAAATCTATTTAAGCTCCAATATGCGTTAAAAAGTCTAAACCCAAAAGTCCATCAAAGTAATTATGAAATTTAAATAGTAAAAATCTGAAGTTTCCTTCTTGTTTAAATTCTATGAAAAGGGGTAGCTGAACTTGTTTATTTAGTGTATGTCGATTGCGGACTGTTATAGTTATTGGGTTACATTGAGTTTGATCGGCTGAGTTAATAAATTCAGGACTTATAAATGATGATGAGGCACCGGTACCTATTAAAAATTTTAATGGTCTGCCGAAAGGGGATGATATATTTATATAAGTTAATTCTAGTCCATGTTTATTAATATCTAAATAACCTGTTGGTTGTTCGAGGCAAGTAGTCGAAAATTTGGTGAATCTTCTATGTTATTTAAATCTTCGGTTGCATCCTCCTGATATTGATCTATTTCCTGTTGGTACATGTTATTTTGTACTGGATTTTTAAAGTTATTTGATTTGTTAATAAAATGTATTTCCTCATTCTTAAAATTGCGAATTCTATTAGAGTTTGTACGCATACTTGGGCTTGTTTTAAAGAATCTCTGTGAGTTATTTATATGAGATAAACCACTGCTTGTGTCCATAGGTTCCGGTGGTGGTTGGCTAGGCCTATAGGCATTAAATGAGTTGGAATTATTACCAAAAGTAGTTTTAAACGAGTTTTGATTTTGTTGTATGCCTCTGTTAAATGGTGGGTTATGGATGAAAGTGTTAGGTACGTTTGGTTTTTGATGATTTTGGTATATTCTATTGTGAAAAGGGGCTGTTGGGTTGGTGTTATAAGGTTTTTGTTGATTCTGAAATGTTCTATTATAAAAACGATTTGTTGGTTGTGAGGTGTAGGGCTTAGAAGAATTGAACCTATAATTTGGTTTGAATGGTTCTGCTCGCATATAAAATATATTTTGTTCTTTTATACAGAACGAAAGGGCTGTTGCGATCGATTCTGGTCGCATTGCTCTGATACTTGAGCCTAAGGGTTCTCTTAAACCTGTTAGAAACGCATTTAAGCACATTTCGGCGTAAAGCTTTTTTTTTGCAGCGATGACGTTCTGTTCCTTCTCGTGAATCAGAACGTTGTTGCATAAGGAAGATTGGATCTCAATAATTTCGCTGTAGAAACGTTCTACAGTCTTGTTGTATTGTCTGAGGTTGTGTAAGTCCCTTACTAAGGATGTTTTCGTCCTCTTATCCGAATAGTTAAGGATTAGGTTGGCTTTTATTTCATCCCAGTTCAGGGTAGCCCCGAACATATTTAAAACCTCATTTGCTTGTCTGGTGATCTTGTTTCTGATAGCCCGCAGGATGATTTGCCCATAGGGGGTTCTATCAGCTCCTCTCGCGTACAAGAGGATTTCTTCGACATTATTTAAAAACTCATAGAGCATACGAGGGTTTCCATCGTAGTGACTGAAAGATGTCTTGGTTTAAGTTGGATCCCGAAGGGGTTTGGGGTACCTGGTTAGAAGGCATTTGGAGAGTGTTTTCGAGTTGTATTGGATCACTTTCTTCGAATATAGTAGTGAGGCTTTCACTTTTAGAGAGATTTGTAATAGGGCTTTCGCTTCTAAAAATATTTGGTAGACTTCTCGTATAGGGAGTAAATTTAAATAATTTTTTTGTTTTCTTAATCATTTAATTTGTTTGTTCTGGCATTTGAGTTACAGTTTATATTATAAACAAAAGATAGTTTAAATAGTTTTATTTATTTAGTAATGTATATGAAATTGAATAATTGTCTTTATATGAAATACAACAGTTAAAGATTATCATATGTTAAAAGAGACACTCTTTTTTTGTGTTATAATTATTTATAAAATTGCTTCTTATGTATTTTGATTTTTTCTTCTTTTCTACTTAATTTTTTCTTCTATTTAATTTTATTTTTTTTTTTATTTAATTACGTTATAACTTATTTCTTTTTGTTTAAATTTTTTGCAATTTCATTATTTAAAAAAAAATAGTATAAATAGTTTTATTTATTTATTAGTTAATATTGTTTTATGCATTCAATCCGTGTACTTACAGGCATCCAATTATTAATAGAAGAAATTTCGTGGTCATATTTTCTTGAAGGAGCTGGTTTCGCGGTTACTAAGGATTAAAATCCAACAGTCTCTGTGCGATTTTGTATCGATATGCCCTCGATACCGAGAATTAGGACTAAGTGATATTCAGTCACTGTCCTAGTCTCGCCACACTTTATGTCACTCACAGTGTTTTAAATATCGATATTCACTCGATACCAAGAACTCAAAGATGTGATATTCATTCACAGCTTGGTTCCCGCAACACTTTTTTTTTTTTTTTTAGTCACTCACAGTTCTGAAGTGTTTTTAAATATCGATGTTCACTCGATATCAAGGTGTCAAAGATGTGATATTCATTCACAACTTCGTTCTCACAACACTTCTAATTCACTTTTTACGACACTCGCGATCTAGATACCGATATTCGTTCGATATCAGGAACTTTTTAGGTTGTTCGCGGTGAAAGGTATATGAGTGTTGTATGAATGTTCGACTGTTTAACCGGACCGGACGACTGCGCCAATTACGAGTTACAACTCTGAGGAGAAGAAAAAAAACACGATGTTCCTCTTTTGACTGACAAATCATTTACAAAAATTCTTTATTGATTTTCAACTAAACAGCAATAAATGCAATAATGCATATTCTTGGAAAGCAACTGAATAATAATAAATGCAAGAACACATTCTTGGAAAACAATTGACAATGTAATAAAATGCTACATCCGGAGCGATGACCGCAATGGGTCAACCACTGCTAATGTCCGGTCAATCGCGGAGGCTTTGGGGGTGCTGCGTCAGCTTGATGACTTTGCGTAACTCGCGCGCGATCGATTTTTTTTTTTTTTTAGATGGAATTATTTCGGTTTTAATTTTGTATTTTTTTTTTTTTTGTCAGACCGATGTCACGTATAATCGCGAGTGCGTTTGACGGATGATGCGTGTGCGCTCGACGGCAGGCAAAAGGCAACTCAACTTCATACAGACTATCGGAAAAGACCATACACGAAATATCCGATGAAAACAAATAACTTGAATGGTCAAGTAGCCTCCATCCAGAATTGCAGGACGCTCGAGCAACAACAGCGAGGGATACGAAATCAACCCCACACTGGAACTCATCAAAATCATATAATTTTTTAACGTTTACTTGAAAAAAAAAACACTAGCACTACACACGAGACCGGTTTGACAAAAAAAGAGAACCAATTGCAGCAATAACGATAATGGCCGCCAGTGATAGACACGGAAGAAAAAAAAACACAGAAATTGAACTTCAACAGGAATGTGGTGAATCATTTATTGAATTTAAGGGTCGAGTTACATAGCGAACATTGTTCACGGCGGGGGAGGATGTTCAAAAAGATCGAATAATATAAATCAACAAAACTTAAAATTCTTAGTCACTCTGTATTGTTATTGAATTGAATTGTGTTAAACGCTTCATCAAAGAAAGACGCACTTAATTATCATTTTCTCTTAGTTTGTTAAATTTATTTTTGTAGGTGAACAATCTACAACATTCCACGATGACATCAGGTGGAGGGAACAAAATACTGTGAATCAAGAGCAACGACAAAAAGCAAAACAAACAAGCTCCCCAGTTATCTGGACGCCACCCTTGGAGTTTACTGAAACTTAATGCCACCTAAGTTTCAAACCCACTACACCAATCTATCTCTCTCTCTCTCTCTCAATTTATACAAACGCCCGTGCCCTGAAATAATTTAATGGTATTCATATCCCATTTGGCGCGCGCAAATTATAAAAAAAAAAAATAAAAAATTCCACCTACCATGGGTCTCAACCATCTGAGAGACAGCTACTGCAAAGGAAGATGATTGATGAGTATCCACCCAAGAATAACAGAAAGCCACAATTAGAAATAAAGTTACTATTCAAACATGGAGTCCCTATTTTGCAAGCATCTAGGTGTATGTCGCAGTCGGATTAGGGTATAGTACGTCAACAAGTCAATCTATTGCTAGAGGAAGGAATAATACAAGCACGTATATCCCCATACGCGTCACGGATTGTGCTAGTGGCAAAGAAGGATGGAATGAAGAGGTTATGCTGCGACTATAGAAAATTGAATGAGTAGATATATTCCATTTTGGATCTCCACTTTGGCGGCAGCCTTTTACTGATATATATTGGCTGTGTTTCTGTCGGTGTAATGATATTATATATGAACGTGTTCGCGTTAGTTCGACCGCAAGAATAATCTATATAAAAACTGTCTGTGAAAAGTCCGTAATCAAACAACACTTGCTCTTTCAACGTTATAATAAAAACTAATGTTACTTTTATTCCTTTGTTCTTTTTTATATAGATGTAACTTGACACAAAGTATATGAATTTAGTTTTGACACAATACAGGGATTTTTTTTAAGCGATATTTTATATATTTGGAGTTGCCATCTTGTCTCGAACATTCTCTCCCCCGTCCTGCCGTCGATGATGGTTTTTTTTTTGTAGTGTTCTAGTGGTAGTTTTTTGTTTGTGTACGCGTGCGGTGAAAGAAATTCAGGTAAGTGATTTATTACAATATTTTATTATATTTATTATATTTTTCTAATTTATGGACTATTTACATTTATTTTGTATGGTGTGTATGTGTTTATGAATGAACATGTTTATGAAGTGTGTGTGAGTGTGGTGTGTGATTTCTTCATTGAGTGGACTGTATGTGTAGTGTTAAATGCGGGACGGGAAATTTGTTGTGGGAAATTTCCCAAATGTTTAATTTATATTATTTTTAATTTAATTCATATTATTTTTGTACGCTATGAGTAATTGATTTGAGTTTTATTAGTGTTGTGTTGAAAAGTGTAGTTTTTGAGTATATATATATAGATTAGTGTTGTGTTGACAGTGTGTATATATGTTTATTAGTGTAGAGTGGTGTTATTTGGCGATTGTTTGACGTGTTAGATTTTGGAAAAAGTGGACTATTGTGTTGTGTTGAATAAACTGTTGTATTGTGTAGTGTTGGTTTAAAATAAAATTACTCGAAAATGTTGTGTTGTGTTGAGTTTTGAAACTGTTGTGTTGAAAAATGATGTATTTGTGTTGTGGTGATTTTTATACTTGGGTTTAAATAAAAACTTTGTTTTGCGTTGTGTTAGACTGAATCTACGTGTTGAATTCAACGTTGTTGTATATTAAATCTGTGTTGTGTTAACATGCATCAGTGATGGTTTTTATTGGTCCGATTTCTGTAGTTTTGTTACTGGGTAGGGGGCAAAGTTTCGATATTGGATGCTTTAATATGGTGTTGTTAGTTTTTACGGTTACCACTCGAACTAAGTTGTCCGGTCCATAGTGTAGGGTGGTAACCCGTGCTAGACTCCATTTTAATGGTGGCAGCCTCTCGTCTTTTATCAAAACTAAGTCCCCTACGTTGATTGTAGTCGGAGTTACCTTTGTCCACTTCGGGCGCTGCTGGCGTCTGGATAAATACTCGTTACTCCACTGTTTCCAGAACGACTGGAGCAGCGTCTGGACACGTTTCCATCGATCCAGGTGGGCAATTTTTTCCATCTCGTACTCTAGCTGTGGTGGGGTGACTAACGACTCCCCTACGAGAAAGTGTCCAGGCGTAATTGGTTGCGTGTCATTCAAATCGTCTGACTGAGGACACAGCGGTCGAGAGTTCAAGCATGCTTCTATTTGTGTAAGAAGGGTGGTGAGCTTTTCGAACGTCAGACATTGGTTTCCGGCCACACGCTTAAGGTGAAACTTTACCGATTTCACGCCCGCTTCCCATAAGCCACCAAAGTGTGGGGAAGCGGGTGGAATGAACCTCCATCTTGTTTCTTCATTGGCCAGCGACTCTGCTACTGTTTTCCAATCTGCCTTCGCCTCTTTTAACTGCCGCTGTAGTTCCCCATCTCCGCCGACGAAATTTCTCCCACAATCGCTAAACAGCTCCCGACATAGTCCCCTCCGAGCAACAAATCGCCGAAAAGCTGCCAAAAACGCCTGTGTCGTCATGTCACTGACAAGTTCAATATGTACCGCTTTGGTTGCCATGCACACAAATATGGCAAAGTATCATTTTAGGACTTTGGCGTTTCGTCCCCTCCAGGCCTTCACGTCGATTGGGCCAGCGTAATCCACTCCGGCAAATGTGAAGGGCCTTGAAATCTGCGTTCTAGCTTTGGGGAGGTTACCCATTAGCTGTTCCAACGGCTTCGCCCTAAACCTAAAGCAGATGGTGCACCCGTGAATTACCTTTTTGACCGCTCTTTTCAGGTTGAATATCCAGAAGCGTTGGCGTATGTACGCAATTACCTTCTGGATCCCTCCGTGTAGCTTTTTTTCGTGTGCGTCCTTGAAATGGGTTCAGTGCCCTGTATCCTCTGGTGTTGTTCTTCTCCTCGTCTTCCGTAAACATCTCCTGCTGAACCAAGCTCACGATACGAGTCAGCGCTTCTTCCAGTTCTTTTGGAGAAAGAACATCTGCGACTCCTCTAAACATGCTCTTGTTGCGTCGAACTCGTAAACAGTACGCTACTATCCTATTTACCTTTGTTTGTGTTGAATACTTCTCTAGCAGGTCGTTTATAAAATTACTACCCTTTTCCCCTACAGTACTGCAGTGATGAACTTTGACAGGACGGGCTTCTTGTTGAGTGTCCAAACAGCCAGGCTGCTCTGGAAATGGGTTGTCCCAGCACTGCCCTAGGAACTCCGGACCATGCCACCACAGTGAATTGTTGACTATCATCGACCGGTTGATTCCACGTGAAGGCAGGTCCGCCGGATTCAGCTCTGATGGTATGTGTCTCCAGATTTTGCAGCTCGTCAATTTTTGAATTTGCGAGACCCTGTTGTAGATGAACGTCTTCCATCGCGACGGGGGTGCCCGTATCCAGCACAATATGATGACGGAGTCTGTCCACGCCCATATATCAACTGCTCCTAACTTCAGTATTCGGGTTGTTTCGTGAAGCAACTTAGCTAACAGGACAGCTCCACAAAGTTCCAGGCGAGGCAGCGTAATGGTTTCCAACGGAGCTACTTTGGTCTTGGCTACCAGCAAATGCATGTGCACCTGATTGTTTTCGTCGAGGACGCGTAAGTAGACCGCTGCTGCGTACACCCTTTCTAAAGCATCACTGAATCCATGGATTTCGACCTTCCTGCTGCGTTTGTCTGTGTTTACTCACCGAGGAATTTGCAGCCTTTCGATTGATGGCAGATCTTCACGGAAGGCAATCCACTCCTGCTTCAAGCTTGTTGGAACAGGGTTGTCCCAATCCAGTCCTCTCCCCCATAACTGCTGCATCATTATCTTTGCCTTGATTGTGCAAGGTGCGATCCAGCCCATTGGATCGTAGAGCTTAGATTTGGACGATAAAATCGATCTCTTGGTTACATCACCGTCGCTGAACCTTGCTACCTGAAATGAGAAGACATCAGAAATTGGTAGCCACCTAATCCCCAGTGTTTTGGTATCGCCCTTTTCCTCGAAGGGAACGGAGAAATCGACTTCACGTTGCTCAGGAGGTATGTGCTGTAATACTTCTTCCGAGTTGCTGACGTACTTCCGAAGATGAAAACCGGCTGTTGCCAAAAGCTCACTGACCGCCTTTAACTTGTGTTGGGCTTCCTGGGTGGTATCCGCTCCTGTGATCACATCGTCGACGTAAGTTTCCTCCCTGATGATTGCTGTAGCTCCTGAAAAGTTTGATGCTTCATCGTCCGCCAGCTTCAAGAGCACTCTGATTGCCAGAAAAGGTGCCGACGCTGTCCCAAACGTTACTGTGTCCAGGCGAAAAATCTTCAGGTCCTGGCTGGGATGATCTCTCCACAGAATCAGCTGGTAATTCGCATCTGGAGTGTCTACACGAATCTGGCGGTACATTTTCTCCACATCACCAAAAGGTAAACCTATATTTTCGCCATCTTAGTACAATGTCGATCACATTTGTTTGCATCTTAGGGCCCACCATCAACTTGTCGTTTAAGGAAGAGCCAAAAAATGGTTTGAAAGTTGCGTCGAAGACGACTCTCAACTTTGTGGTGGTACTGGATTCCTTAACGACGGCGTGATGGGGTATAAAACAAATGGTATGGAGTTTTAAGGATCTCATATGACTCCTCCACTGGGGTCATATGTCCGAGTTGGAGATATTCCTTCATGCATTTGGAGTATTCCATGTGTTGCTTTGGATTACTTTGGAGTCGCTTCTCCAACTGCAGAAACCTTCTGACCGCACCTTCTCGTGTTGGGCCCATATTTGGATATTTTCCACCTTTAAATGGCAGACAGACTTGGTACCGGCCATCAGGTAAACGCATTGTGTGTTTTTTAAAATGTTCCTCACATTGTTTATCCTCCTCAGCTTCAAATTTTTCATAGAGTTCTTCCTCTATTTCCCAGAATTTCCGAAGAGTTGTGTCGAGGTCCAGTTGGTTGACAAAGCTTTGGACCTTTCTTGGTTCCATCCCAGATGTGTTTTCTGTGCTATTGGCCCCAAGCACTCGCTGCTCCGCACCACGTCTCCCAAGATGATATCGGGGTATATGTCGCTGCCAAGAAGTAAATCTACCTTTGCTGGGATGTTGAACGTTGGATCCGCCAGCTGCAAACCATTCAGGTAAGGCCATTTATTGATGTTAACTTTGTGGGTCGGAAGAAGCCCAGTCAGGGATTTAAAAACTAAGGCTCGCATTGTACCTGCGAAGTCGGAGATCATCGACTGGAACTCTAGATCGACGATCTTCTGTGATGTTCCACTGCTGACCCTCCCCAACCCATTAACTTCAATAAATGTCCGCTTCGCTTTTAAGTTTAACCGTTGCACCGCTGTTTCAGTGATGAATGATGCCTAAGATCCAGGATCGATCAAAGCCCTTAGCGTTAAACTACCTCCTCTCGATGTTCGAACTCTGACCAACGCCGTGGCCAACAAAACCTGCCTATCGGTATGGATATGAAGGCTTGTAACATGAGGGTTCGAAGAAGGTTGTGCCGTTTGCGGTGGTTGAAACTCTGGTGCGTTGGGATTGACTGTTGACACCTGGTACGTGTGAGTGTGTGGTTAAGTGTTGGCTATTTGGGGTGTTGGTAAGGGTTGTGAGAATTGTCATGCAATAGTGAGTGGTGACGTTGTTTGCAATAGTAACAACACTTCGGGCTAGGGCACCTCTGCTTGAAGTGGCTGTATGCAAGACAATTCTCGCATACCTTTACGTTGTAAACGGTGTATCCCCGTTGGCCAACATCCATTTACAAAAACCTCTTGCACTCCCTGCAACGCATGTTGCCCCTTGTGACACACTCTACAACTCACGTTCCTCGTTTGGACCTCCCGAGAGTGGAAGACTTGTGCCGCTGCCCTACCTTTGCTTGAGCATGTGGGAGTTGCTTGCTGCTCAACCGCTTCTAAAGCCCTAAAACGTGAACGTAAAAACTCAAAAAATTCCTTTAAACTAGGCAACTCTGATTTATCCCCCAATTTTCCTTCCCATAGTTGCTGAGTGGAACTAGAAAGCTTCTGGAGAATAATAAAAATTAGAATTGTGTCCCAATGTTTTACTGGAAGACCTAAATTTTCTAATGAATGGACAATTTTCTGGGAAGTGTCCAAGATACACTTGATATTTGCTGCCGATTCGCTACTGAAGGAGGGTTGACCGAAGAACAATTTCAGTTGTGTGTTGACTAACACCCTCTTGTGGTCGTAGCGTTCTACGAGGATTTCCCAGGCCTTCTGGTAATTTCCTTTGTCGATGGCCAAGTCCTGTAGCAGCCTCTCTGATTCTCCGTTGACGCTGGACTTCAGATAGTGCATCTTTTGTACCCCAGAAAGTGACGTATTGGTATGTACCAAGCTGACAAACATATCGTGGAAGGACCTCCACGATTCATAACCCCCAGAAAACGTTGGTAAGGTAATTTTTGGAAGCCTAATTGTGTCATGCCTATCATGTTCATTACTTTTTGTTGCAGATTCCGTTATTGACATCTCAGTGGTAGCATTTGCAGGAACCTGGGGCTTCAATTTGTCCATTGCATCCATTACTGATGATCTGTATTCGACGTAGATCTCCTGTATGTCGTCGTATGCTTTGGCTACTACCTTGATGTCGCACGCTTCTTCAAGCTTTCCGGCACCCACAATCTCCTCATTATACTTTTCTGATAGCTGCATGGACTTCTCCGCCATTTCGAGACGCGTCTGCAGATGATTTATCCTCTGCAACCTCGTAGCGTCCGCCTTCCCGAAATTCTCAAAGTCCTGCTTGAACCGTGCCAGTAAATTTAGTTGCAGCGTACCGTACGACATTATTTTTTTTATATATATATATTCTATTTCAACAACTACCTTAATTTATGCACTTACTTGCAGTTCTCCGTTTCGGACCTCCGTTCTTAAATTTCCCAGGACAAGTTGTTGCTGCCAGCTGTTGAAGGGGATGTCTCCAATTTCAAAATTTTCATGACGCGGGAATTTTACTCTTTATTTCTTTAGTACCGCACACACACTTCATTTAATCTCAATTAATCGTAAGATCGTAATCGTAAGAATCTCAATTAAATTAAATCTTTATTAATTGTACATAAGAAAATTTTTTATTTTTTTTTTTGCAGAGTGTTGTGTAGTACAACACTTTGTTATCTTTTTTGCTTTTTTCTTTCTTTATACTTGTTGGCTCGAATGGACCAAAAATGTTCGCGTTAGTTCGACCGCAAGAATAATCTATATAAAAAATGTCTGTGAAAAGTCCGTAATCAAACAACACTTGTTCTTTCAACGTTATAATAAAAATTAATGTTACTTTTATTCCTTTGTTCTTTTTTATATAGATGTAACTTGACACAAAGTATATGAATTTGGTTTTGACACAATGCAGGGATTTTTTTATGCGATATTTTATATGTTTGGAGTTGCCATCTTGTCTCGAACAGAACGATATGATTATTCCATCAAAAGACGAAGAGGAGAAGACTTAGAAGTTAAGATTAGTTCTCGAAGTAGCCGCGACTTATGGACTACGCACAAAGTGGACAAAAATTACATTTTCTGAGGATTTCTCGTCCGTGTATAGAGTGTATGTGATGAGGATGCGGTTTAAAATAGTGACTGACTGTAAAGTATTCGTCATGACCGTGAAGAAACAAGACGTTCCGTTGAGAGTAGCGAGCAAAGCTATGTTTCTCCAAGAATTTGATTCTGAGTTAGAGCATCTTTTCGGAAACATGATGAAACACGTCGATGCTTTAAGCAGTGTTTATTGTCTGATGATCGAAAAGTCATTAAAATATTGCATCAGTGAAGCGCAACTCGAAGACCCTTGGGTAAAAGCAGTGCGAAAAGTCTTGGTGTGTTGTGTAAGAATCCATTAAAAAAAAAGTTCTTCGCAATAACAACGCAAATGGAACAAGAGATTATCTCCAACCAGCAGGGACATTTTGCTGTCACAAAAACGCAGGACCTCGCATTTTACATTCCTAACTTAGCGATGCAAGTGACTAATGCCGTTAAGAGTTATGTCAACTGACAAAGAGGTCAAATTGTTAATGATTACCACGTTGATCTTGTAGGTCCAATAGTGGAAAGAAGGCTTTATTCAACGCATTGAATCCGAGGAAGTCATCGAGAGTGGAACAACATTCAACAACATCAACTGCATTTAGCCAGTATTGTAGCGCAGAGGGTATACAGTATTTATTGATTCGCACTGGGTTTCTTCGAGTCAACGAGCAGGTGGACAAAATCCACCAAATAATTATTCCAATGTTGACGAAGATTTGTGTAGGCAGTACGTAGAATTGGTAGGAACACGTACATATAACTGTGGAAGAATTAAATATCGAACGTGGCATCATGCGGGAAGAAGTTCGCTAGAGCATTGAGGTGGTTCAATGGGAGAAACGAAGATCGTTCAACAAAGATCGAGTACCGAAGCAAACGTACAAGTTGTTTGAGTTAGCCGTCATCAAGCGCACTCAATTCGTAACGGGAATGAAGCAACGACTTAAGTATTTTGGACGTAAGTTAAACTACGACAGATATGAAGTCCAGAAGTTCGGCGATCACTAATGTACCTGAATACGTGAAGAACTTCAACCCTTCATTCTAGTCGATTTAAACGCCAGGATTACCGATAGTGGGATTGGGGCCAAACAATGAACACGACATACTACGACATCAGCTGACAGTAAACGAAGCTGCCGAAAACGGTAAAAGAACCAACGACAGATCAAAAAATAGACGAATAAGAGCTGATTTCTATTATTTTTTTTTAACAAGTCCAAGTTTTCGTCTGATAAGGCGATTTCTCTATCTGATGAATTTATCAATTACTTTGTATCTTTCAATAATTGTCAGCACTAGCTGTCAAACCTTTTGTATTTTCCTATACGCTTCCCTTTTTAATTAACTGAATAAAGATTACATTGAAATTGAACGGATAAGCAATCGTAGCTTACTTAAAACATCATAGGCCAAAGATCATAAATTTCAACAAATTACGGGCCAAGGCTGTTCGATCTATAAATGGACCAAATCAGTTTCTTATACCACGAGAATTAAAATGAAAACTTTGACACATGGAAGTTACAAGTAGAAGCACTTTTAATTAAAAATGATTGCTGGGACTATGTAAGTGACGAAAAAGTTATGAACAAGAATGAAGCTTGAAGGTGACAGAAAAGCACGATCAGATCTCATATTTGTGATAAATCCTTCAGAGTTAGAGCAAATCAAGAACTACTTAACCTCAAATACTGTGTGGCAAAAATTGCATGAAATTTACTAATGAAAAAATCCTGGCCGGAAAGCCACATTGCTAAAGAGATTAATTCTGTATAAAATGGTGAATATTATTAGAGAGAGAGGGTGGCCGTGGTGTAGTAGTAACATCATCGCTTGTCACGCTACAGGTTCACGGTTCGAATCCTGATGTCAATAATCATCTATTCATTTCGCATGAAATAAATAAAAAGTCGATCAATTGCGAAAGTTTATGTTAACTCTACTGCGAAGGCATACATTTTTTTTTTTTTTTTTCATTTTTAGTGCATTTTTATTAATCAATTTATTAACTTACATGCTAGACAAAACGCTTAAAACTAGCTTAACTAACTTAACTGTTCTTGTTCTAACTTACTGGCCCTATGCGGGCGCTCTAAGTTAAACCTAATACTTAAAACTATGTCTTTCGACGTAACGTACATACATTTTTTATTTATTTCATTATTTTATTTTTGCTTTTTACTAAGAAAAATAGATAAAAAAATCTTAGTAAATTAACTTTTTTTTTGTATTCTTATATATAAAACTTATAAACTACCTTAAAATAAATCTTAAAATATCTTATTCTACCTTAATCTATCTTATTCTACCTTACGTAATTATATACGTACTTTTTTTTTTTTTTTTATCAAAGTGCTGTGATTTTTTTTTTACCTATACACAATATATCTAAAATACCTAAACCTAAACTATGTAAGTCGGCCATAGGCAAGAACAGCCAACTTTAAACCTCAAACAGGCTACCCTGGATTAGGGGGAAACGACGAAGGAGTTTACTCTCTTTCAGCTAGCCACCAGAAATGACCGTACTGACGTTGTACGTCCTCAACATCGCGACCCGATACCGCCCTACTAAACCGGAGACGCTCCACACTGCCGTGTGCAACGTCTCTGTCGTAGTTGAGTCGCCTATCCACAGCTGTCCGAGCAACGTGGAAGATTAGCGGCACCGCCAATGTGTCCTGGATCAGACCTTTCTCATCAAAATAGAGGAACGCCTCTGGGGGAACAAAGCCATTAAGGCGCACTTTCTCGTGATACTCATAATTGGGGTAATAAGCCCCAGAGATCAGGTTGTTCGTCGAGCTCATTGCTCTTGCAATGTGCCTTCGAATCAGCTTGATAACGAAATTATCCACTCTTATTAGATTAGCCCTGTTGTATAGGACCTCATTGGGATAGAATTTTATGTACTGGGACTCTGGTGTTCTGTATAAATGAAAGCAAGCCCGAAGGCAAGCCCTCTCAAACACCCGAATCTTTTCCAACAAGCTTGCTCCCACGTTGAACCACTCGGGACATCCATATACGAGCATGGGCCGGATGAGGGCCATGTAGCAGATTACCTTTACCCTTGCATCGGGTTGCTTGCTATAAAAAAGTCTCTTTGTAAGGGCAAAAGCACCTTTGGCTCTGGCCAGAGCAGCATCTATATGTTTGTTAAAATGTAGATATTGATCTAACCAGAGCCCCAGGCATCTGACTACACTTCGACTCGCAAGTGGCTGTCCGTGCGGTCCAACTATTGAGAACTTTCGCCAATTCTTTCTGGTATCCCTAGAGGCACCAGACAATGGCGTCCTAAAAAGAATGGTTTCCGATTTCTGGAAGTTGATCTACAACTTCCAGTCATCGCAATACGTTGCAAGAGAATTGCAATGACTTCGATTTATGGCCCTGATCTGTACGCGATCAAGTCATCTGCGTACGCTATGGCATGGTGAAGTGATCATATGAGATCGCTCGTGTAAATATTGAAAAGGATAGGTGAATTAACCGCACCTTGTTGCAGACCGTTTTTAATTAGAAATGTTCCAGCAGTCACATTGCCATTTTTGACAATGAACTGTCTCATGGTGAGCATGCTATAAAGTATGTACAGCAGTGGTCTGCTTATGCCCAGCCTGCTTAGCTTGTAGAAGAGTCGCTCTAACCATACGGTGTCGAAGGCCTTCTCCAAGTCAATCAGGCAGGCACCCGTGCATTGGTTCTTGCTTTTGTTCCATTGGATATCCGATACCAGTTTAGACGCGGCATGTATTGTATCATGCTCCGCCTTAAAACCGAATTGGTTATCCGGAATTATATTACTGTTCTCAGTCCACTTAAGCAGGGCTCTATTGATCACTTTCTCGAATACATTACTGATGTTCGGAAGGAGACTTATCGACCGGAGATTTGCCGGATTGGAAGTGTCCTTACCCCTTTTGGGGATGGGTTGTATTACCGCTGATTTCCAATGCGCTGGATAATGTGCATTATTCAGTGCACTGTTAAACAGAGTGGTGTAAATGTCCACCGCTTCTAGAGGCAGATGTCGAAGCACAATGTTCGACACTCCATCGATTCCTACAGATTTCTTCCTCCTCAATGAGTCGGAGAACGCTTTCAGCTCCACCTTCGATATGCACGGGGGATGTACCCTTTCATCGGCGATGACATTATTTGCCATGTTATCGTCATTGAACTCGGTAAAACCTATGTTCTCGGATCGCCAGTGTTCTATATCATTTCGAAGGTAGAAGTTGTGCACAGGGACGCGATTTTCCAGGTCGTAGTTCGGGCAAATGGTATCATTCACCTTGTACACTTCCTGGAAAGTCGCTCCTATAGCCTCTACCTTCTCCTGCGGATCTTCGATCACAAAGAATACCTGCTGTTATAAGTATTCGTCCATTGTTCGTCGTTCGGGGGATCGTAAGACACGGAAGGTCGTTTTGATTATTCCCCAGAAATATTTTATTTATTTGCGGGAAAATACTCGGGTTGTTGGATTTTTCAGCCCGAATTTTGTTGTTCCAATGCAAATTTACAGAAAGTCTGTAATTTTCTCTAATTAATTTTTGGAGGTTTTAAATCAACAACTTCAGCGTCCTAACCTCCGAGTTTTGTCTGTCAGTAAACTGTCTGTACAAGGTTTTTAGTCTCGACAGCAGTCTACTTTTGTGTTGGTGTAGTGCGTCAATTGTTGCATTGCGGAATATGTCTGCGTTGTTAGTATATTGATACCGAGGTATCGTATTGTCCATAGTTCGTTTAATTGTTTCGTCCATTTGTTTTAGGTACCAGTCAATCTCCTCGTTTGACAGATTCCTATTGGACGGTGGGTAGAGCCTATTGGACAAGAGGAGAGTGCTCTTGTCAAAGTTTTTGAGAAGCGAGTCCAACGCGTCCTACTATAATTGTAGGAGTACGTTTGGACAAACTCCTCTAACTCCGCAATTTCGTTGGGAATCGTTATTACGGCACTGAGTCCGCAATGGTCACTGTCATACACAAATGTGTGCAGACAGTTTATAGTTTGTCGGTCCATGTCGGTCAGTTGTAACCGTACGTCGAACAGCATAAGTTCCAGATAGGAGTCGCTTCTAGGAAACGACGGACTATCTGTAGCTTTCAAATCGAGTTTATACTCGACACTGTGCCGACCCCACCAATTGAATAGTAGGTTCCCTCTAGGATTAGGTGTGTTGTTTCCCCAATCTCTAAGTTTGGCGTTTAGATCTCCGGCCATGATGAAATAATTCTCCTCCGACTCCAGCCTTAGGAATCGAAAAAGTGTCTCGAGCTCTCAAATAAATAAAGTAGATTGAGTAGCTTCAGGTGCATAGAGTGCGACCAAGTACATCCTCTTTCCACTACGGAGAGGGATGCACACGATACACGCTTCCAGCTCCTGGAACCTTCGCACTTCACCGCTGTACATAATTTTAAATTGCAGTTGTTTGCGTATGAAAATCGCAACACCTCCTCCTTGTGTGGGGTTGGGTCGGTCTCTTCTGACAATATTGTATTTATTGTGCCAAAATTTGTGCTTCTAGGATAGATTTGTTTCGCTAACCATAAGCACATCAGGGGTTTGGTCTTCAAGCAACTTAAACAATATGGCTCTTCGCTCGATCCTAATCAGTTAATTCACATTCACCGCAAGGATCTTCAAGCGTTGCTCTTCCACGTTCGTACCCATTACAACTGGAGATGCGTTAGGCCCGGCAGAAGTGCGTAGATCTGGTCCACCCGCTTCGCCTGCTCCAAGGGCAGATGGAGCAGCTTCAACGTCAGGTACAACGGTTTGAGCCTCCGGTGCTCTAGGCCCTGGGGCCTGAGAAGCAACCTTCGGTCTTTTCTGTTCCGCGTTTCCCCGACCTGCCGCCATTTGGGCGTGTTTCACTTGGGGAGTGACGGATTGTGTTTGAATTGGAGCAGGTGGACGTTTCACTACAACCTTCTCCTGACGAACCAGATTTACTTTCTTAATATACTGGAACTTAGGACAACCCCGATAGTGTGCGGTGTGTACCGAGTTCCTGCATAAAGCACACGAGAGCTGGCTCTTATCTGCCACTCCATCCTTACCCAGAGTGCATTCCTCTGCTTTGTGGTTCTTTCCACACTTAACACATCGAGGCTGCATTTCGCAGTTCGACGCGGCGTGCCCGAACCTTTGGCAGCGAACACATTGTAAAATGTTTTCGATCCTTCTTAATTTTTCCCATGCGACAACCTGGTAGTCTAGGACTTTAATACTCCTTAGAATATCCAGCTTGCTATTGGGTGAAAGCTGAACTAGGAAAAACGGTAGTTTCCGCTTCTCCCTTTTTGCCTTAGCTGTGGTGAATGGCTTGACCCCTACAAATTCGAGCTCGTTGCACTCTTTCTCTTTAAGCAGCGCAAGGAGCGTCTCCGGATCAGTAGACGGGTCTATCCCCCTCAGCAGCATTTTTTGCCGCTTTTCCGCTTTCGGTTTGGAAGAGAAGAACTCCATCGTCATGTCCCTAAGTAATTCTTTAATTTTTTTATAATCTTTCACTGTATTACAGTGGATAGCATGTCTATTTTCATTTAATCTTTTAATAGAAAAATTATTTCCTATAGCCGACTTATATAGTTCGATGGTATCCTTCAACTCCACAGTGTAGGTATTTATTGGCGGCACCCTTGCCTTTGTAGTCGTCTTCTGTTGCGGATGTTGCTTCGGTTGTTGCTGTTTCTGTTGCTGTTGTTTCTGCTGCTGCTGCGGTTGTTGCTGCTTTTTCTGCTGCTGTAGTTGTTGCAGCATTTTCTACTGCTGTTGTTGTTGCAGCTTATTCTGCTGCTGTTGTTCATGCTCATGCGATGCGGACCGCTCACTCTCCATCGCTGACATTTTTTTTTTATTTACTTTATTTTCACTTATTATGCACAAATGAAAAAAAAAGTCAAGAATTCAATTTTCCCCAGTCCGGAATTGAACCAGGGTCACTGGTTTGGTAGAACACCACCTAAATGGACGAGACAATTAAACGAACTGTGGACAGTACGATACCTCAGTATCAACATACTGACAACGCAGACATATTCCGCAATGCAACAATTGACGCACTACACCAACACAAAAGGAGACTGCTGTCGAGACTAAAAACATAGTACAGACAGTTTACTGACAGACAAAACTCGGAGGTTAGGACGCTGAAATCGTTGATTAAAAGCCTCCAGAAATTAATCAGGGATAACTACAGACTTTCTGTAAATTTGCATTGGAACAACAAAAATTCGGGCTGTAAAAGGCAGGCTATAGAACGATTGAAAGAGGTGCTCTCCTTAGCCGAAAGTTATGGTCTAAAAATCAAATGGAAAAAGAGCCAATTTCTATGTCGCACTATCGATTATCTAAGCTTTCCAATTTCACGAGGCTCAATTAAGCCATCCGAGTATTAAACATCGGCTGTTTGTTGTGAGCTAGGGTTAGCCACGGAGGCGTCTTCGGTGCGAGTAAGGAGGACGGCGGCACGGTCGCGGTTGCTCGGCTCAGCTCGTCGGACGGGGTGATTCTTGTCCACCTTACTTCACACCACCTGCTCAGCACACAAAATCTCGTGCCATTTTGATAAAAAAAACAAAAGAAAGAAGAAAGCTGCTTTACTTTAGACATCGGACGGAATAAAAAAAAAATAGAAAAGAAAGTAACAAGGAAAATTCAAGGGCTTGTGCCCATGGCCAGGAGAAAGATTGGGAAGGACTCCGCGAACTTACCCTATCTATCCTAAACTAAACCTAGACTAACCTAGCGACTTAAGCTAAATCCTAAAACTAACCCTAACTATCTTATCCTAACCTAACTCTACTCCCTACCGCGTCAATTGTCCTTCCCATTTTTTTTCCCTGCCAAACGGGTTCGTCCGGCACCCGAGGTATGCCTGGTGGAAGTGGCAGAAGCTGGCCTGCCCAACCTGTGTGTCTAGTGACACAACCAATTGCCATCTCTCTGGCCAATGATTGCGAGAGATGGCCCCTAAACGCGCTTCCCAGTCACGACCTAAGTCTGTTGTAGTGGAGGTTAGTCAGTCGTTACGTTGTGTCGTCATCGTTCGTAGTCGTCCTGTCCTGTCACCGTTCATCTATAGAAGGACGGCCCAACCGGCCATCCAAACACCAAAAAAAAAAATCTTATTCACTCATATTTGAGTAGAAATACCCTATCAATCGCCCTATTCAATTTATTAAAAATTTTTTTCTTAAATCTACTATTAAAACCTATCCTTTCTGCTAAGAATATATATTTTTTTTTTTTGACACAATTGACTCAAAAAAGGTACTCACGGTTTTTTATTTATACGGTTTTCTGGTCCCCCGGTGTCCTGCCGGCAGCACGATGAAGGATGTTGACTATTGTTCTATTATGGAGTTCAACGCGACGTTAGGCACTATAGATTCTCAGCAGAATTCACAAACAAACTAATTCTAATCTTAATTTAACTTAATATTCAAGAATTTTAACTCAAAAAATTTTATTCAAAAAAGCAAAATCTAAACGAAATTAAAACAAAAAATATGCAGCCTCAAAGAGTTCACTGAGTGGTATCTAACACTTCAGATAAATTTTAACTTTGTGATTTTAAATTCTTTTCACTTTCACTAGAGTCCCACGGGGCACCTCCTGGAAGCGTTGAATTTTTTCTTTTCTCGTTGGAGGAGCACCGTTTGCTTCCTTTGCTTATTGCGGATCACCGCTACCGCTACCCACTGCCTGCACCGGACCTTGTCCAGTTGCAACGATGTGGGCCTCAACCGGCCCTGACAGAAAACTGCAAGCGACAGAATTTCTGGGGCCTACGCCACTTCGCTACACTCACTGCCTTTGTTTTAAAAATTGTTTTAAAAAAATTGCCCACAAGCGCTCCTAATTTTATTGAACATACCTTTATGTCTGCTGTCTCCTGCGTCTATATGCTCCTCCGGTTCTATCTGTTGTCCTCAGGTTTGCTCTATTCTTTCCTTAAAAATTTATTTTAGGCCACTAAACTTTTAAAAATTCTGTTGTGCCAACTTACCTTTACCAAGAAAATCAATTTCTACAGTGGGTCTTCGCCTCACTGTATTTTAGTGCTACCGACAAATTCTTCTCTCAGCTGTGGCGACCAGCAAATGATTTTCTTGGGGTCGATGTACTAACCCGTTTCATTTATCTGGGTTATCTGTTTCCCATTGTCCTACTTTTCCCCTTCTTTTCTTGTTTCGACTTTGTCCTCTCTTCGTCAGTCTTTTCCCCTTTCCTTTGTCATGTTTTGTCTTTGTCGGCTATGGGTAGTGTTTTCCTTTTTTTTTTCGGGACATTGAAATGAGAAATTTCCCTTTCCAATGTCCTACGTTTCGTCATTGTCAGTTACAAAAATTTTCGTTTTGAATAAAAAAATTCCTGAGCGATAACATACATAAATACACTAACCTGACATATACTATTGTTAACTGACTTACCTAACATACTTAATATAACCTACGACCCTTCTCACGTAACCCTAAAACAAAATTTCTGACCAACACAAAAAATGTATATAAACATATAATATAAAAATAATGGACAAACGAATTCTACGTTCTTTATCTTATCCCTGAACCACAGATAATTTCCCGATCGCCATTATTGCGAGAGAGAGACGGGTGTATCTCCCTCCCTCATGTCAGCTGATTATTGACATTTCTTTTATTTTCTAATTTTGCGAGGCGAATCGCTGTTTTTTTTTTTTGTAATTTTATTATAATAAAATAAAAGAAAACCCACCTTTGGACTGGGGTGGGTGTGTGCGCATCGTTTCCTGTGCACAAAAGGTGCACAAGGAAGCAAAATAACCCTAAAACCAAAAGGGAACCTGGCTATGGGAGGGATGATGTCTGTAAGTACCACGGACAACAGGCATGTTGAAATTTGTTTCCCTTTTTTTTCTTTTATTATTAATTGGTCCATCAAAACCCCACCCCTGCAATGTGATGTGCGTGTGCGAGGATGCACAGGGACCGGTAGGACAGAACGAGAGGACGACGACGACAAATACCATCGTGGGATCGCTGGAGTAATCATCTGGGTTCAGGTACCTCTTTTAATTTTTCTTTTCTTTTTTTTTTTGTTTTTTTTTTTTGTTATTGTTATTGGACGGGGTAAAGGCCCTCGTAATTCCCGGAGCCAGATTCAGTAAAAAGGGTCCAGCAATTTTTAGGTCTTACAGGGTATTTTCGGAAATTTGCAAAATACTACTCGGTTATCGCTTACGCAGCTTCTCAAAAAAGATACAAGCTTTAGATTTTAACTTCCTCAAAAGATCGCATTTGATGAATTGGAGAAGGTCCTGTCATCGAAGCCAGTCGTAAGACTTTATAACCAGGAGCCTGCGACAGAGCTTCATACCGATGCTTCGAAGTGGGGATACGGAGCAGTGCTAATGCAGAAGTTCAATGATGGTAAATTCCACCCAGTTTACTTTTATAGCAAAAAGACAAAGCCTGCAGAGGAGCGGTATTGCAGCAATGAGCTGGAGGTGCTCGCCATCGTCAACGCAATAAAAAAATTAAATCTGCTGGGAATAAAATTTAAGGTTATCACTGATTGTGTGGCCTTTAAAGCAACGATGGGGAAAAAGGAGATTCTCCCGAGGATAGCAGGATGGGACCTGCTCTTACAGGACTACGAGTACACACTGGAGCATCGAGCGGGAAGTCAGATGAAGCATGCTGACGCCCTAAGCCGCAATCCCATCTCAATGGTCATCTCTTTAGAGTTCCTTTCTAGGGTGAAGACTGCGCAATCAGGAGATGATTTCTTTAAGGCAATTAAGCATATCGCGCAACATGTCAGATACGAAAACTACTTCACAGAATATGGCATTCTCTATAAGGATGATGGCAAAGGCAATAAGCTTCTGTGCAGTCTCAATAACATGGCGATCGATATAATTAAAACGGCCCATGACAATGGACACTTTGCTACGAAAAAGCTGGAGGAAATCTTGGACAAAGAGTACTTCGTCCCTAAGTTGAGTACCAAAATCGAGAAGGTTAGGAAGAATTGTATCCGATGCATTTTAGAAGACAAGAAAGCTGGCAAGCAGGAAGGATACTTACACCCAATCCCCAAGAATGAATTTCCACTTGGTACCTACCATATTTACCACTTGGGACCTTTATCACGGACTGGTAAGCAGTACTCCTATATTTTTTGCGTCGTCGATGGTTTTTCGAAATTTGTGTGGATCTATCCATGCAAAACCACTTCTGCTGCCGAGGTAATAGCTAAGTTGGAGTCGCAAAAAACTGTTTTTGGTAATCCTGCGCGCTTTATTTCGGATTTAGGGACTATTGCTAACAGGAAGGAATACAGCATCTGTCAATAACGCCGGGAGCCCCACGTAACGGACAAGTGGGGCGTATAAATAGAATAATCATACCGGTGCTCACAAAGCTGTCAATCGACGATCCAACTTAGTGGTTTCGGTACACATCAAACTTACAAAGTTACGAAGGTATCCCCGAATGACCGATACGAAGCACGCAAGGTCGGCAGTCAGGAAGGCTCCCGCAAAACGACAACAACCGCAGATTTCATGAAGAAGTGGAAGGCCGGTGACTATTCCTGTCCCAACAGCGAAGACGATGATGAAGACGATAACAATGGGTCCAGCCCCCCGGGCGATGACTAACCCCAGTTCAAATATCACCCGATAAGACGACAATACCACCTACCACAACAAGACGTTCTCTCCATTTACCTATTCTGGCCGTGAGACTTTACAATAATACCAAGACGTACATATATCCCTGATGTGACAGGGAAGATGATTCCAGAGATGTTTCCAAGATGTTTCCAAGACGATCGGGAGTTCCCAAAGTGATGGGTTCACTCTAGGTTTCGTGAGACATACCATTTCTCGAGGTCAGAGAAAAATTGCAGGACGGCCGAATTTGTGCGGTCACCCTGTAATACCATCTAAAAGTCTACACTCGCAAGTGGTATCGGTTGACGATTTCCGAAGATCATGATAGAGAGAATGGCAGAGAGAGTTAATCGAACCGCCGAGCCGTGAACCTTTCATCCACTTGTCGTCCTAATGTCTTCTTTTTTTAAACGTCTATAAATTGTAATTTCCTTAAAATTAAACCATACATTTTGAAGTAAATCGCCGGTGTTTTAATTATAAATCCCAGATATATATATAAATTTCTATAATTTTCGATGTGCAATTGAATCCCGTGATGAGTTACCAAAGCAGGAAGTATTGAAAGTCGAAATCTTAGAAGAATTTGATGCAAGAACGTATAGGGAAAGAGAGAAAAAGTATTTGAGTTGCCATAATTGCAGAAAAGTTGATGACATAGCGTCCGATTGTAGACGAAACGAAAAATGTTTGAAATGTGTAATGTAATATTAACTATATGCGCATATTTAGCATTTCAATTTTATTTCACGATAACAAGTCTGGCGTAGACAAGTTCGATTCCCACACTCAGCGATTGCAGTCCATTATCTTTTCGCCACAAAAATAATTTTGGTAGTTGTGAATTGCCCAGTGATCAAGTAAAAGCGATTATCGAGTGAGTTTGAATGAGATTTACAAATTAATAAAACAAAACATACAATTTAGCATAAAAAGGTACTCACGGTTTTCTTTAGTAGGTCTCCCGTTGTCCTGCACTTGCCTCTTGGATTCAAAAAAAAAAAAAAACAGCACTTCGATAAAGATAAAAAAAGTATGTATTTAATTACATAATTAGAGTAAGATAGAATAAGGTAGAAGAAGGTAGTTTGAGATTTATTTTGAGGTATTTTTTAAGTTTTATTATAAGAACAAAAGAAAAAAAAATTTACATACACTAAGTTTTTTCTTTAATTTTAATAAAAAATTGTTCTTAGTATTCACTCATTAATAATTAAACAAATACGACGAATAAAAAATTAAGAAGGTACGTCGAAAGGCATAGTTTAAAGTATTAGGTTTAGCTTAGAGCGCCCGCATAGGGCCAGTAATTTAGAATAACATAATTAAGTTAATTAAGCTAGTTTTTATTAATTATAATTGAATTGATTTAATAAAAATGCATTTAAAATGAATGAAATGAATTCGATGCCAAATTACTGAATATGGGAATTTCAGTTAATGATGATCTTCTGGCGATTATGCTTCTACAATATATATATAAATTTCGATAATTTTCGATAATTTTCGATGTGCAATTGAATCCCGTGATGAGTTACCAAAGCAAGAAGTATTGGAAGTCGAAATCTTAGAAGAATTTGATGCAAGAACGTATAGGGAAAGAGAGAAAAAGTATTTGAGTTGTCATAATTGCAGAAAAGTTGATGTCATTGCGTCCGATTGTAGACGAAACGAAAAATGTTTGAAATGTGTAATGTAATATTAACTATATGAGCATATTTAGCATTTAAATTTTATTTTTGCACGCAAGTTACGCTGAGTATTATAATCAAAATTTTCTTATAAGTCCACGTACCTTAAATTTCACGATAACAAGTCTGGCGTAGACAAGTTCGATTCCCACACTCAACGATTGCAGTCCATTATCTTTTCGCCACAAAAATAATTTTGGTATTTGTGAATTGAACAGTGATCAAGTAAAAGCGATTATCGAGTGAGTTTGAATGAGATTTACAAATTAATAAAACAAAACATTGGCGACCATGACAGGACACCGAATTTAGGAAACCTGGTCAAAGTTTAGTGAAGTGATTGAAGATATCATATTAATAATATCTGACGTAGAATTAGAAAATATTATTGTCAAAAAACCTATTGAGGTTCTCAGAAATCTCCGCTATCTCTAAGATCGAATTGAAGTGCTTTCACAAAAATGGGAAACGTTTGACCGAACGTATACCACAAAGGATTGAGCTCATACCGAGACTGGATCGAGAGGAATCCAACCAAGGAGAGCTCAAGGTGCAGACCTGATAGATGCTCAAAGGGAGAGTCTTCGCTTGCTGTAGAATATTTTATGAAGGATGCTCGTCAAGTGCTCAGTGGAACCATCTCAAAGATGAACAGAGTACTTCGGTCAAATAAAGGCCCGTTAAAATGAACAAAAGTGGGATGATATATCTTCCCTTTACAGACAAATTTAGGAACAACTTTCAGCTGATGATGTTTAAAACTACTTCAATCTGCAGGACCAGGTAGAAGTAGCACTCATAGAACTATATAAAAATCGGGTGGAAATGCATCCAATAAATTCACCAATCAATCATTCAATGAAGCTGCCAAAAATAAAGGTTCCAAAAATCGAGTGAAACTATCTCAACTGGCAGCAATTTTACGATGTCTTCAAGCAGCTAATAAATGATCAACCGATTTCACCTGCCCAGAAACTGTTTTATCTACGAGCGAGCGTAAATGTAGAAGCCCGAAACATGATTTAACATTTCCAAGCCACTTACATCAATTACATACCAAGTAGGTTAGAGTACTCTTGTGCAAGTTTTCGACAACAAAAGGCTATTACTGAGAGTGCAATTGAACAGACTCTTGTCGCAGCCTATCACCATGGGAATGGCATCTAGTTTTAGAAGGCTTCACGATATGAATAAGGAAGGCATGTAGGCTATCACGAATCTGGGATGTGAGGTAAAGGATGGGATCCAATAGTCGTGCACCTCATGCTACAGAAATTAGACAAGGAGAGCAGAGCATTGTTCGAGCAATCCTGAACAATCCGTGAAGCAGCCCTTCACTAGGCGGTTTTTTCAAGTTCGTGGAATCAAGATTTCAAACTCTGGAGGCTATAAGCAGCCGAGAGACAGGGAACAGCTGGCCGTAGTAGTTGCTGCAAGTTCAGATAACACTTCTAATTGCGCTATTTGCAGTGCAGAATATATAATTGCCAGCAGTTTTTAATTCTTTCATATGAGGATTAGGATAGAGCTGTACACAGGCTATAACTATGCAGAAACTGTCTGAGGACCGGTCACTTCTCCCAACCATGTCAGTTTCGAGGTTCCCAAAAATGTGAAGAAAACTACTCTCCATCAGCAGCAGTAACAAAAGCAACATATTCATCAACAGCAGCACAAATCCCAACAACATCGAGAGCTTAATCAGCAGCTAGAGGTCAACAATGGGGCTACAGCTTCAAAGAATTAGAATCAGCGTAAGCCTTATTTAAGCAATATTAGTTCTCAAGTCAGTCGTCCGCCACATTCATCTGTGATTCATCTGTGATTACGGCCACATCGTCTATATTGAAAAAACGTTATGCCTATTTCTATACGGTCGTTGTCAATGTCATTTCCTCCAACGGTCAGCGAATCCCTTGTCACTCACTTTTGGATTTTGGGTCGTAGCTGCATTTTATAACAACAGCCTTCGCGCAAGAATTGGGAGCAAAGCAGCGTCGAAGGACTAGTCCCATCAGCGGAATAGGTGTACAGGAATATATGTCTGCATTTATTACTAGGATTACACTTGAGTCAAAAATTTAAACTTTCAAGACAACGATAGAGGCAACTATCAGCCAAGTTGTGAAGCGAACATGTAACGTTGGGATATGTTACTGGAAGCCGAATTGTCTCTCAGCTTGCTCTCGCCAGGAGAATTGAAGATATCTTCCAGTTCTACGCAGCACAAAGTTGTGATAGATTGTAGCTTGGAGTGTTCCAGTAGCAAAAATATTTGTATATTGCCATGTGGTTACAAAGTCATCGCTGACGTCATTGGACAAACTCGTACAAAAGTTTTGTTAAAGGAAAGGGGAGAATACTCCCATAAGCACTTTGAGCAAAGAAGAACATGATTATGAGGAACATTTTCAACACAACACCCGAATGAGCACGGATGGATAATTCAGTGTTCGACTAGCCTTCAAAACCTATCCAGCCATACTACTAGGAGAAAAAATTGGAGAGAGATGATGAGCTTAAGGAGTCGTTTGTGGAGTTCATGGAAGAGTATGATTTGTTGGGTCATAATAGTTCAATTTCCGAGTACAAAATACCTAAAACCCACTACGTACTTCTCCATCATTGCGTGATGAAACCCGAAAGTTCATCCACAATACTTCGCGTGTTGTTCGATACCTAGGCCAAAAGTACGTCTGAACGTTCGCTCAATGATATACTAATGGTTGGTCCAACAGTGCAACCAGACTTGTTTTCTGATATAGTAAATTTCCGAACTTATAAATATGTCCAGCAGGTCTTTGAGCGTGTTGACGATTGGGCGCTTCAGCTTTTTCTATGGAGATCGCGACACGATCGTCCACTGCAGACATACCAGTTGAACACCATTATGTACGGGATGGCATCTGCTTCTTATTTAGCCACTAGGTGCCTCATAAAACTGGTGGACTACAATCAGGACAAGTATCATAAAGCTACGTTAGTAGTCAAAAACAAAGTCTACGTGGACGACAGTCTTGCAGGTGCAGAGAGAGTTGAAGATGCACAAGAGGTGCTAAGTGAGATAATTCTTTTGTTAAAAGATGGAAATTTGTTGTGAGCTAGGGTTGGCCACCAAGGCGTCTTCGGTGCGAGTAACGAGGACGGCGGCACGCTCGCAGTTGCTCGGCTCAGCTCGTTGGACGGGGTGGTTCTTGTCCAATTTACTTTACACCACCTGCTCAGCACACAAAATCTCGTGCCATTGTCTCCAAAAAACATAAGAGTAAAAGGAAGTTACTCTAATCTGACCTCGGAAGGTAGAAAAGAAAGAAAGAGAAAATCCAAGGACTTGCGGCCATGGCATGGAGAAAGATTGGGAAGGTCTCCGCGAAACTTACCATACCTATCCTAAACTAAACCTAAACTAACCTAACGCCTTAAGCTAAATCCTAGACTAAACCTAACTACCTTAACCTAACCTCTAGCTACTTCCTACAGCGCAAATTGTCCTTCCCTTTTTTCTCCTCGCCAAACGGGTTCATCAAGTACCCGAGGTATGCCTGGTGGAAGTGGCAAAAGCTGACCTGCCCACCCTTAGTGTCTTGAGATACAACCGATCGCTATCTCTCTGACCACTGATTGCGAGAGATAGCCCCTAAAAGTGCTTCCCAGTCACGACCTAAGTCAGTCGTAGAGGAAGTCTGTTAGTCGTCACGTTACGTCGTCATCGTTCGTAGTCGTCCTGTCTTGTCACCGTTCATCTACAGAAGTGTTGCACAAAATATCAAATTATATGACCACTGTATGAAAGTCAAACTCAACTACAATGCAGATTTGATAAACGTTATAACACTTTATTGAACGACTAAGATTAAGAGCAAATAACTTCAGTATTTATAGGTACAGAACATTATGTACAATGTGTATATAAGTATATGGGTACTAGTCAGTGTTGCTGAGTAAATGTTTAGTACTTTAATTCATTTTATACTCCAATAAGAAGGACGGCCCGACCGGCCATCTCCACACCAAAGAAAAAAAAGTTATCCGCACATCTTATTTGAAATACACCACTGAATTGCATTATTTGTAGGCTCATTGCCCTACTCTATTTATTGTACGAACCAAAACTTAAAATTATTACTAGAATTATCCCTAATCAAATTCTGCTATAAATGTTTTTTTTTTTTGGTTTTATTTGTTTAATACAATTTACCAAAAAAATGTACTCACGGTTTTCTTTAGTATGTCTCCCGTTGTCTTGTCGGCAGCAGATGAAAGGATAGATGGTGTTCCTTCCTATTGTTGGAGTAAATTACGACGCGATACACGATTCGTAGCAGAATTTCACATATGGGTTTTTTTTTTTTTTTTTTTTTTCTTTAAATTTAGAATTCATGTGGCATTTATTGCTTTTTAAACTCCAGAAGGAGGCAAGAACTCCACCAAAAAAAATAGAGCCAAAAAGCCTTGCAACGAAAGATAGCGCTATAATTGTAAGCATTCCAAAAGCACAAAAACAAAAATCTGGAACTGAAGCCAGTATATTTGAAAGTGAACATAAATCAGACTCACTAGCGAAATTAAAAACAAACAGTTATTACAAAGAATGGTAAGCTGAACTCAAAGCAAGAAAAAATCTAGAAGAGATTGTTATAAGCCTGCAAAAACAAATAAAAAACCTAGAGGTAAAAGTTCCCTTGTTGGACTGTACTGATAAATGTCCTGTCCAACCAAACCAGTAAGATGACAAAAAGAATACCTCACAGATGAAGAGGAGCTTCCACTAGAGACAGAAGAACATCTGAAGAAAAGTAAAAGGCCAACGGGAAAACGCAAGACTGAAGGGAGTCCTGAAACATCTGAAAGAAAACATGATGGTATGGCTACTGCAAAACAAGCAAATTCGCAAGCTGAGTCTAAGGATAGAAATCTTGAAAAGGCAACCATTGCCACCAATAATGATCTCCGGAGTAGACAGATTTGGTGAGTTAAAAAGAATAATTGACCAAAAGGCAAAGAAAACATGCAAGCTCACATCATGTAGCAACAATAATTGGAAAATAAATGTCCATGATAGTGATACTTTTAGAAAAATCACTGATGAGCTGACGAAATTGAAGTTGCAATGGCCTGCAAAAACAAATAAAAAACCTAGAGGTAAAAGTTCCCTTGTTGGACTGTACTGATAAATGTCCTGTCCAACCAAACCAGTAAGATGACAAAAAGAATACCTCACAGATGAAGAGGAGCTTCCACTAGAGACAGAAGAACATCTGAAGAAAAGTAAAAGGCCAACGGGAAAACGCAAGACTGAAGGGAGTCCTGAAACATCTGAAAGAAAACATGATGGTATGGCTACTGCAAAACAAGCAAATTCGTAAGCTGAGTCTAAGGATAGAAATCTTGAAAAGGCAACCATTGCCACCAATAATGATCTCCGGAGTAGACAGATTTGGTGAGTTAAAAAGAATAATTGACCAAAAAGCAAAGAAAACATGCAAGCTCACATCATGTAGCAACAATAATTGGAAAATAAATGTCCATGATAGTGATACTTTTAGAAAAATCACTGATGAGCTGACGAAATTGAAGTTGCAATGGCACTCATATGAAAATAAGGCTACTGGACCATTGAGAGTAGTAGCCAGAGGTCCTCACTCATCGTGTGATGAACATGATGTTGTTGAAGACTTGACTAGTAAAAATATCAAAATTTTGGAGGCCAAAAACCTAATCAAAAAAGAAAGAATAAAAGATAACGATGGGGAACCAATGACAAGAAATAGGAAATTACCCCTTTTTATACTCTCCTTTCACAATCAAAAACATATTGAAAAGGTATACGCTATTAGATCAATAAGGGTTATTGTTGTCAAGATTGAGCCACTTCGTATAAGTTCCAAAACAATACCTCAATGCAAAAGATGTCAGGCCTACGGGAATACACAAAGCTATTGTAAAAGGGATTTTGCATTCGTTAAATGTGAAGGAAAACATCCAACAGTCGACTGCCGTCTAAGGAAGGATGAAAAAGCGAAATGTATCAACTGTCATGGAAATCACTCAGTTATTTTCAGAGGTTGCCCGATCGCGAAAGAATACCAAGAAAGGAAGAACAGAGCTACTAGCAAGCACCAACAAAACTCACTCAAAAATAAAAATGACAAACAAGTAAATGTTGTAAACAATAAAGTAGACAAAAGATCAATTGCTTCTAAAGCAAACACGTCAGCTGTAAATAACAAAAATCGTATTCCAAAATTGTTAAAAATACACGAAAAGAAGAAGAAATATCAGTAAAGGAAATGCTCTTTACTATTATCCAAAGGTTGGATTACCAAGATAAAATAATTGAGCTACTAACGAAAGAAGTTCTCACAGGAAAAAATCAACAAAGTAATAATGATTAAAAATCTGAAAATCGTAACCTGGAATGCAAACGGTTTACTCTAACACATCTCTGAATTTCAGGCTATTCTATGCAATGAAGACATTGATGTTTGCCTGATTTCTGAAACCCATTTCAAACAGGGAACAAAGATTAGAATCCCAGGGTATCTCTGTTACCACTCTTCCCATCCAGCTGACAGTGTTAGGGGAGGTAGTGCCAAAATATGGCATGAATTGCCAAAAATAGCAAAACAAACCATGCAAGTAGCGATAATAAACATTTTGGCTAAAAGCAAGGAATTTAAAATAGCTGCCATATACTACCCACCCAAGTATTCGCCGACAGAGGAAGATCTTAATGAAAGCGAAAACACCAGATCCTATTAACTTCTTCATAATGAAAGGAATCAATGGAAAAGAAGTAAAAGTTGAAAACAGTGATGATCTGTCGTCGGATCATACACCCGTAATCCTGACGGTCAACGGCATGTTAATACAAAAGATAATAAATGTAAGACTTACCAACAAAAGAACGAACTGGTGTAAATTCAGAGAATTACTCGAAGGATTTATTAACCTTAGATCCCCTCTGACCACAACAAACCATATTGACATCGAAGTGGAACAATTCATTACCGATACACAACAGGCAGCAGAAGACCTATACCTATCAAAAAGAAAAAAAAACAAACATCGGTAAAATATCCCACAGAAATTAGGGAACTAATATTAGAAAAGAGAAGAGCTCGCAGGAGGTAGCAAATGACAAGATATCCCGGTGATAAAGTTGTGTTTAATAGACTGAATAACAAACGCCAAAAAAGTATCAGTGAATTTAAAAATAGATCCTTAACTAATTACATTTGTAACTTAACTGCTGACAAAGCCGCAGACTACTCCCTCTGGAAGGCTGCCAATAATTTAAAGAGACCTCAAGCGCAGGAAACCCCGTTAAAAACATCTGAAGGGAAATGGATCGGCGACCCAAAATATGATGGATGCGTGGCCAGAGCAACAGAAAAGCTACAAAACTCAGTGAACGACGACGATTGGACGAATCGATGGCGAATGAAACTTAATGAGTCTAAGTCCACCCATATCAACTTTACAAATAAAAAAATAACGAACGTTCCTGTGGTTATTAAAAATCAAGTAGTTCCTTATTCTAACACAGCTAAGTATCTGGGTATGAAACCGGATGCTAAACTGAAATGGAAGGAACATGTGAAAAAGAAAGTAGAGGAGTTAAATATTATATATATTGCTTTAGGTTTCTAACCCCTCTGCGTCTTTCGAGATTTTCCCCTTCATTAACAAAAAAAAAAATATATATTAAGAAATTGCCTCAGGGGAGATTCACTTCAACAAAACTATTTTTTTTTTTTCTCTTTTCACTGGGAAGTTCTCAAAATGATTGAGTTTAATTCTTTGTGAAGATTTCACTAAGCGTTGTGTCCCGCGGAGCCCCACCTGGAACGTTGAATTATTTCGATGGGGGAGCACCCCTTGTTGCCGTTGTCTTCTTGCGGACTACCGCCACCGCTACTACCGCTTGCACCGGACCTTGTCCAGTTGCACCGGAAAATTCCTCGCAACGATCCTAGCAGGGAAACGGCAATACGGCAAAACTTCTGCTGTGACCTGCGCTGTATAGCGGCTCTCAATGTCTATTGGTTTAAATTTGTTCAATTATTTTGCTCACAGGCGCTCCTATGCTTCGCCCTACATACCTTTGTATAGATTATTTGGCTGCGTACACCTCCTTTAAAGGTATGCTCCCCCGATTCCGCTGCACGCCATCAGGATTATCTGATTAAAAATTGGTTTTGTACTACTGAAATTAATTATTCTGTCTGGCCAAACTCACCTCCAAAATAAAATCACCAAAATGAATCTCTCTACAGTGGGTCTTCGACCTCACTGTATACCGCCTTTTCTTTAATCAACCGAATTCTATGTTCTTCACCCATTCCCTGAACCACAACTAATTTCCCGACCGAGAGAGAGACGAACGTATCTCCCTCCCTGATGTCAACCCATTGTTGACATTTCTTTTAATTTTTGTAAGGCGAATCGCTGTTTTTTTTTTTTTTTGTAATCGATTTTTAATTATTTCATTTTAAAATAAATAATTTTAAAGGAAACTCACCCTTGGCATTGGGTGGTTGTGTGCGGATCGCATCTTGTGCACAAGGAAGCGAAAGTAACTAAAAAAAAACCAAAAGGACCCCGCTGTAGGAGGAATGATGTCTGCAGGTACTACAGAAATGCAGGTAAAATTTGTTTCTTTTTTTTTCTTGCTATTAATTATATCTAATTTCCCAAAAACAAATCAAAACCCCACCCTGAAATGGGGTGTGTGTGTTCGAGGACGCACAATAGCACGATAAGACAAGACGAGAGAACGACGATATCCAAATGGTCAGGATACCGCAACGAAGAAGGAGATCCCTCCGAAAAAGAGCCTCCACAGACGACTGCAAGAGTACGAAGAAGCTAAACGACGAATTTTCGGAGAAGACATAGCACGATCTTCAAATCTCCGAAACTTTAGAAAGATACATAGGCTTAGGGAAAAAAGTTGTAATACATAGACGACGAATGAATCAAATAGAAGCATCTGTGATATGTACCTCGGACAATAATAGGCCCTATACAAAAGTGATAATAGAAGGAGAGGAGATTCTAGGGCTATTAGATAGTGAAGCCACTATTAGCTGTTTGGGAAAAGGTGCACTCGAGTTCGTAGCTAGGACGAACGTAACGTTATCTAGGATGGCAACAGACATTAGGACCATGGACGGGAACCACCAACGGATACAGGGACGTTTTACAACCTAAGAAATGGAGTTGTATGTTGTTCCTAGTTTGCAGCAGCAACTCTATTTAGGGGTAGATTTTTGGAGAGCTCTTAAGGTCGCTCCTCACTTCATTGACGAACTTGACACTGCATCTCCAACGGTAGAGAGTTTTCCTGTCCAGACATTGTCACCCGCACAAACAGCACAATTGGAAAGAATCAAGCAACTGTTCCCATCGTTTGCAGTGCGAGGTCTGGGTAAGACCTCCCTCGAAAAGCATGTTATCAAGGTGGGTGATGAATTCCTATTAAACAGAGGCACTACACGATCTCGCCAGCAATTCAGAAGCTGCTTTTCGATGAACTCGACCGAATGCTTTCTCTCGGGGTCATCGAAGAGAGTAACAGCGCATGAAGCTCTCCAGTTGTGTTGGTGCGGAAACCTAGGAAAAATGGACTTTGTCTGAACCAAAAAGGACGCTTACCCGCTTCCTCATATAGAGGGTCTGGTGAGCAAACTTCAGGATACACGATTCATATCGGATATTGACCTGAAGGACGCTTTCTGGCAGATTCCTCTGGAGAACAAATCGACGGAGAAAACAGCGTTCACAGTCCCTGGACGGCCGCTATATCAGTTCACGGTTATGCCGTTCGGACTGTGCAATGCCGCCCAGAGAATGTGCAAGCTGATGGACAAGGTCATTCCCTCTCGGGTGAAAGAGAATATCTTTGTCTACCTTGATGACCTCTTGGTTTGTTCTCCAGATTTTGAGTCCCACGTCAGACGGTTGGAAGAAGAAGCACGATGTTTAGGGGAAGCGGGTTTGACGATCAATGTTGAAAAAAGCAAGTTCTGCTATAAGGAGATAAGGTACCTCGGATATATTGTCGGGGATGGATGTCTACGTATGGACAAAGACAACGTGTCGGCAGTCGAGAAATTCCCGATACCGAAGACTCCCAAGCAACTCCGACGGTTCGTAGGGATGACAGGTTGGTACAGACATTTTATCCTTAATTTTGCTTCTGTATCAGCTCCCATGACCGATTGCCTCAAGAAAGGACAGACATTTACGATGACCGACGAGGAGCTGAGGGCATTCCAACCGCTCAAAATGTCCTTGGTGACAGTACCGATACTGACAAATCCCTATTTCATCAAACACTTCTACATAAAATATGATGCTTCGACGTCTAGTGTGGCGAGTGTGTTGTTTCAAATAGACGCCGAGAAAAACGAACGACCAATAGCATTCATATCCCAGAAGCTTAACTCCGCTCAGCGGAATTACAGTGTGACAAAACTTGAATGCTATGCGGCCGTTCTGTCAGTAAATAGATTCAGGGCCTATGAGGAAGGACTACCATTCACTATAATCACTGATCACGCAAGTTTTAAGTGGTTGATGACTCAGAAGGATCTGACTGCTCGATTGGCCAGAAGGAGCCTGAAGCTTCAGGGTTTTGACTTCGTGATCGAACATATGAAGGGTGTCCAGAACGTAGTCTCTGATACTACCTCGCGTGTCCGTATGGAGGAGCTCACTCCCGATACAGTAATGTTACAGGTAGACCTTAGTTTGCCATACCTCACTTCAGGGGAATATGACGAATTAAGGAAGACAGTCAATGCGAACAAAGACAAACTACCAGACGTATGTGTATCTGACGGATTTGTCTACCAACGGACTGAAATACGGACAGGTGACGAACTGCAAGAAGATCGGGCATCGAAATTTTGGGTACCGAAGGAGTTCCGTGGGAGTCTTCTACAATCTGCTCACGATTCTCCTGCTGCAGGACATGGGGGGATAAACAAGACACTGGCAAGATTGAGACAGAAGTACTTCTGGCCAGGTATGGCATCTGATGTACAGGCTTATGTTAAAGCGTGCGTTACCTGTAAATGTAGCAAATCACTAAACGTGATATCCCGACCTCCGATGGGATAACAAACGATTACAGAACGATCTTTTCAATGCCTCTACATGGACTTCTTAGGACCATACCCTCGAACGAAGACAGGACATACACATATATTTATAGTCTTAGATCACTTTAGCATGTACGTTTTATTGCGACCTATCCCCAGAGCAACGGCAGCTGAGGTAGTAAAATATTTAGAAGAAAATGTTTTCCACGTTTTTGGTGTCCCTGAATTTATCCATTCAGACAACGGGAAACAATACGATTCACAATTGTTTTCCAGCTTGCTAAAAAAATATGGGGTCAAACACGTTCGCACCGAGTTCTACTCTCCCTAGGCAAATGCCTCCGAGAGGGTTAACCATTCCCTACTGGCCAAATTACGGTCGTATATTGACGGGGACCAGAAGAACTGGGACCTACATGTCAGTAGTGCGGCATTCGCCTTGAGGAGCGTAGTGGACGATGCGACATCATTCGAACCCTACTATGCCGTATTCGGGATACCCATGGTACAACATGCTAGTGCCTGTCCTGCGCAGACTGTCCTGCGCAGACTGGACATGCTTAAGGATCCAAGGGTACACATTGAGAATAAGACTAATAAGTTAGCTTTAATTAGAGAGAAAATATTCGAGAACTTAAGGCTGGCTCATCAAAAATCGACCAAAGTCTACAACACGAGAAGTCGAGAGGTCAAATACGCCGTAGGGCAAACCGTCTATAGGCGTAACTTCAAACAAAGTAGCCTACCCGATGGTTACAATGCCAAACTGGGCCCGAAATTCTTACCATTGGTGATCCTGAAAGTGATCGGCAACTCGCTGTACGAAGTAGGCAACCAGAGAGGTGAAGTAGTAGGCAAGTTTCATGCCAAAGACCTTCACGTATGAAGGGCAAGAAGACTGTGATATACCTGACGCACATAAGCTGTCGTTGCTATAATCATGATAGTTTATAAGTAGTGATATACGTAGTTATTTAGTTATTTACAAAGATAGTTATTTATTTATTTAGAGGCATAGTTTATTTATTTATTTATAGAGATTTATTTATGTATCCATAGTTATTTATTTATCCAGATTTAGATACATATTTATAGAGATTTATTTATTTATTCTGAGATTTATTAATTTATTCATATTTATTGTTAGTTATAGAGTATATTTGCGTATAGATATATTTATTTATTTACATATAGATAGTTCAGGCAGTTGTAATAATTAAATGATCAGAGCTACGAAAACATAAGGCCCGGACACACGGTGGAACATGAGACTCATAAACTCAGGGCGTGGGCCCTTGCCACACGTTAGTTGACCTACAAAACCACCAAGCGAATGGTATAGTGAGCACCATAGTCACAACAGGCCCCTTTTTTTACGAGGCCATTGTCCTCATGACCACTCAGAGACTATCGTCGATCCTGTTACGAGGCCTTAGAGACCACAACAAACAGAAAATGAAAAAAAGAAAAAAAAAAAAAATTCACTTCGTTTAGGCGACAGTAGTCGTCAAGTGACAAAACAAACCTAAAGTATAAACAATGGAAGGTGAACTTACTAGAGAAATGATGAATGTCGCTTCGAAAAGAAATCCCTGGTGACCAAAAAGTAAAGTGTCCAATGCTGCAAATCATATGTATGAATCTCCGTCCAAGGTAAATTTGGGGGAAATTCTGCGTAATGCATCCATGCACTTTCGGCTTTTCCCCGTCCTCTCCAATTTCCAACTTGCCAGTACAGAATTATAGGTACTGCCAGTATTCAGTTCAAAGAAGAAGAAAAAAACAAAAGGATCGAATGGACGGCTGGTTGCTTTTAATGTCCCGGGACATTCAAATTAATTAGACGCTGCGGATAACTAAAAACAAATAGACCGTAACAAAAAACAAAAAAATTTAGTCGGGTTTAAACGCGAAGCAAGAAAATGTGTTTTTTGACATAAGCGTCCGCACTAGTGGTCCCTTTCGCACACCCCTAAGGTCTCGAGAAACAACAAGAACATTTTTTTTAACGGAAGGCAAATCACAATCGAAGGATTAGATGAGGAGGAAAAGATCATATGTGAAAGTGTTATACGTTCCGTTGGTCATGTTCAATTTCAGTAGTATCGTCTTTGGTAAATACATTTTGTGTGAAATAGGGGAGTTTAAGTATATGTAAGGTATGTCATGTCAGTATCAAATTATTATATGTAGGCATTTAAGAATATATCTAGGTAGAGACACTCATTGTGATTGGACACTATTTTGACGAATAACATTGACAAAAGGAATTTCCCCTTTTCAAAGCAATAGGGATAATAATAAAGGATGACCGACGTGACAAAGAGGGAGACCGAAAGAACATAGATGGACGAAGAGAAAGGGCAACTAATGTAAATTTTTTTTATTTTTTTTTTTTTTTTATAATTCGCGCGCGCCAAAAGGATTATGAATACCTTTATACTGTTGCAGGGCACGGGCTTTTAAGGACAAGGGGAAGAGGAACAGAGGAAAAGCCTATGCACGTTGGCTTTAAATGTTTGAAGGTTGTAGTGATGGGGAAATACAGAGCTTGGTAGATCATTCCACATTCGTGTCGTTCGGCTTATAAACGAATCCCTATATTTAACAGTACGACCGAAGTTAGGCTTTAGGGAAATCTGATGTGCATTCGAAGCATGTCGCGTATTGCGGGTGAAATTTTGAAGGGGAGGAATGCAACTGGCTATTTCGCTGGAGCATTTTTTGTAGAAAAAACGATAAAACAGGGAGAGACAGGAGACATTTCTCCGATGTTCTAATGAATGAATGGAATTCACAATGTCTCTATCACCTATGAGTTTTAACGCGCGATTTTGTACCCTATCAAGAATGTGCAGAACGGTCTTGGGTGCACCAGACCAGATATGGGCGTTATATTCCAGCTTAGGGCGGATGAATGCCTTATAAATTGAGGCCAGATCAGACGGGGTAAAATATTTCTTGCACCGTTTAAGGAATCCTAGACATTTTGCAGCGTTTTTGGCGACCTCGAATATGTGGTCATTCCATCGAAGATGGTTATTAATGCACATACCAAGAATGGCAAGTCTTTCGGTTTCAATGATGCAAGTGCCATCCATGGATAATGGTTGAGGGTTTTGGTTTCGCTTGAGAGACAGAAGACAGCATTGTGTTTTGGAAGCATTAAATTCCACGCGGTTGGTTGAACCCCATTTAATTATGCTGTCCAGGTCGGAATTTAATGTGTTTAACATACGTTGCCGTTCCCCTTCTACGGCCGAAGAGCAAGGACGTGAGTTAGGGAACGAATATGAAAAACTGAGGGTACTGTCATCAGCGAAGGAATGGATTGGATTAGAAGTTGCAGACAAGAGATCATTTATAAAAATGAGAAAGAGAGTCGGAGACAAAACAGAGCCTTGGGGAACACCAGCATTTATTTGGTGAATTACAGACTTGAAGCCGTCCAAAACAACTTGTATTGAACGCCCCGAAAGGTAATTTCTAATCCATTGAAGAAGAGACTCATCGATGCCATATGCACGCATTTTCGACAAAAGAGCCTGATGCCAAACTCTGTCAAATGCCTTTGAAATATCAAGCGCAACCATCTTGGTTTCGCCGAAGTGATGGAGAGATTGGTTCCACTTCTCGGTGAGATATGCCATCAAATCACCAGTGGACCTGTTGCTACGAAAACCATACTGCCGGTCATTAAGGAGTTTTCGTGAATCGAGATATTTCATAAGCTGACGATTTATCAGCGTTTCCATGACCTTGGAAAGAAGGGACGTAAGTGCAATGGGTCGGTAATTGGACGGGGAGGAAGATTCGCCTTTTTTGGGGACGGGCTGGACAAATGCTGTTTTCCATCTACTCGGAAAGAGCCCTGAAAAGTAGGATAGACAGAAAAGCTTACGCAGAGGTTTTGCCAGCGTAGAAGAACACCTCTTCAGAACTATGGGGGAGATACCATCTGGACCAGCGGATTTGTGTATGTTAAGACCTTTGAGTACTCCTGCAACTGTACGAGTGCGAAAGTGGACTTGTCCCATGGATAATTTGACGCTCTCAAATACAGGTGGAGACGAAGCATTATCTGGCAGTGTTGAGTTCGCTGCAAAGTGAGCAGCAAGCAGATTAGCTTTGTCTAAGGAGCTGACAGCTGGAATGTCATTGTAAATGAGCGTGGGGATGGCAGACGAGGCAGAATTTTTAATATTTTTGACGAATGACCAAAAATGAAGGGGTAACGAAGAGAACATGTTAAAGAGAAAATTGAGGAAGGCAAGAAACTAGGGCAAAAGAACATCGACCGTTGACCACTTTTTTGATTAGATACAGATAATAAAGAAAACAAGTTCAAAGACAGTGGCATACAAAAAAAGGGAAAGACAAAAAGGGAAGGAAATCTGAAATTTTTTTTGGTAAGTAATGGCTGCCTAGTGCTGGAAAAAAATTAATATTAGTTTAATAGTAATTTTTAGGAAAAGAAAGGAAGAGATTCAAAGGGCAATAGCTCCCCGTTGAGAAGAGGACAGGGTGGGAACAAGACGGCAGAGATATGTTTTCATATAAATCGATTTCTACGAGCCAAATAACTTAACTTGGAGAACTTTTGGCAAATTTCTAGGACTTGGGTCGAACCGATACGCCCAAGCATCTGCATTTTTTTTTGGGTAGACCTGGTTTTCCTGTCCGCAAGCAACGGATAGCGGAGACCGCCAATCATACCGCAAGGCGGCCAAGCGGTATCCTCCAAGGGGGCAAGGTACAGCAAGGAGCAAAGGCCACCCAAGGAACCGAAGCGAGGTGCTCTGCCCCAAGGTTCCGTACACAACTGCCACAGCTATAAAAAAAAAACAAGGAAAAAAAGAAGAACAGCGAGGGAACAACTTAATTTTTTTTGTGCAAACACAGTGCAGTGAATTAGTTTGGTTTTTTTTTAGTTTAAGTTTTTTAATTTTTATTGCGAATCAAGTGTAAATTAAGGATAGGGTTAACATTGAACTCTGCGCTTAACCTTTGTTCTGGTTTTGAATTGTGTTCGCGGGAATATAGCTGGAACATCAGCAACTTCAACTCTTCTTATGCTGCCGGCAGGATAACGGGGGACAAAAAAAAAAAAAACCGTGAGTAACTTTTTTGATTGTTTTTTTATGAATTTGCTTTAGATAATAGTGTTAAGAGCAGACTTCTTTTGTTACTTAGGATAAGTTAGGGTAATTTGAATTTAGACTGATTGAATTTCTTAGATAAAATTACATTTATAAATTTGAGATCCGAAGAGATCATAGGAATAAAGAAATGTTTGCTGATAAAATTTTAGTAGTCGTAATATCATGATAATGATGTGCTGGTAAACAAATTTTTTATGCAAAAATGGTGTGTGGGGGAATGGGAAGGCCGTCCTTTCCCTGACCAGATGCGACGATGACTTGACTGTACAACTGCACTGACTTGATAAAGACCATACGTGACGACCTTACGCACTTTAAGTACAGGACATTAGACAGTAGTGGCTGGATTGATGCATTAGGGGCCATCTCCAGTGAGTATTGGCCAAAGAGATGGCGAAGGTTGTGTCTTTCAGACACAAGGGTGGGTTGGCCATGCTGATGCCATCAACACCTGGCACGTCTCTGGGACGATACGAACCCACATCCTGGAGAGACTAGGGGATACAGATGCCGTAGTATAGGGCTAGAATAAAATAGTTGTAAGTTAGTTTAGGTATAGGTTAGGGCTAATCATAAGTTGTAGGTTTAGATTAGAATAGTTAGGTTTAGGTTCGATCTGGCATACCCTTCTTTATCCAGGATATGGGCATAAGCCCTTGAGCTTCTTCTTCTTCTCTTATCTTTTTTCATATCTTTTTTAAGTCCGTCGGTGGTCTAATTAGGTTAGTTTCTTCTCTTCCCTATTGGGTTTCTTTTTATACACATATGGCACGATATTTTGTGTTTGAGCAGGTGTTGTGTGAGTGATGGGAGACAAGAACCAGCCCCGTCCGACGAGTTAAGCCGTGCAACCGCGTGCGTGCCATCGTCCTCTTCATCCACACTGAAGATGCCTCCGTGGCCTGCCCTTAGCTCAAAACAATGGCGCCCAACGGTTTCGAATGGTTTCGAACGGTTTTAGAGGCCGGATTGCGACTCCAAGGGGACGATTTTCACTCTTTGAAAGTCGTCACCTTGGATTCATATCAATCAGCCTCATTTCGCGAATTAGTATATTTTCCGCTTTTATAAACAATTTTACTTTCCTGTCTTACTTTTGGTTTAATGGCTGAACAAATTCTTTGTTTCAACTTAGGCCAAAGACAGCTGTCCAATCTTCAGGTCAAAAACCAGAGGATCTCGTGAGGTAGTTGGAGGTTCAGGAAGAAACAAAGAGTAGGTTAGGGTGGAAAGGCCTAATGCAAAGTAATATATAGACGACGAAAGTATCAAATCTGTGATATGTACTTCGGACGATAATAGGCCTTATGCAAAAGTGAGAATAGAAGGAGAGGAGATTCTAGGGCTATTAGATAGTGGAGCCACTATTAGCTGTTTGGGGAAAGGTGCACTCGAGTTCATAGCTAGGACGAACGTAACGTTATCAAGGATGGCAACAGATATTAGGAACGCGGACGGGAACCGCCAACGGATACAAGGACGTTTTACAACCATTGTTTCATGGGGTGGTAAAACCCAAGAAATGGAGCTGTATGTTGTTCCTAGTTTGCAGCAGCAACTCTATTTAGGGATAGATTTTTGGAGCGCTTTTAAGGTCGCTCCTCACATCATCTCCGACGGTAGAGAGTTCTCCTGTCCAGACATTGTCACCCGCACAAACAGCACAACTGGAAAGAATCAAGCAACTGTTCCCATCGTTTGCAGTACGAGGTCTGAGTAAGACCTACCTCGAAAAGCATGTTATCGAGGTGGATGATGAGCAAATTCCCATTAAACAGAGGCCATACCCGATGAACTCTTTCGCTTTTCGATGAACTCGACCGAATGCTTTCTCTCGGGGTCATCGAAGAGAGTAACAGCGCATGGAGCTCTCCAGTTGTGTTGGTGCGGAAACCCGGAAAAAATAGACTTTGTCTGGACTTGCGAAAAGTAAACGCAGTCACCAAAAGGGATGCTTAACCGCTTCCTCCCATCGAGGGTCTGTTGAGCAGACTTCAGGATACACGATTTATATCGGGTATTGACCTGAAGGACGCTTTCTGGCAGATTCCTCTGGAGAACAAATAGAGGGAGAAAACAGCGTTCACAGTCCCTGGACGGACGCTAAATCAGTTCACGGTTATGCCGTTCGGACTGTGCAATGCCGCCCAGAGAATGTGCAAGCTGATGGACAAGGTCATTCCCTCTCGGCTGAAAGAGAATATCTTTGTCTACCTTGATGACCTCTTGGTTTGTTCTCCAGATTTTGAGTCCCACGTCAGACGGTTGGAAGAAGAAGCACGATGTTTAGGGGAAGCGGGTTTGACGATCAATGTTGAAAAAAGCAAGTTCTGCTATAAGGAGATAAGGTACCTCGGATATATTGTCGGGGATGGATGTCTACGGATGGACAAAGACAACGTGTCGGCAGTCGAGAAATTCCCGATACCGAAGACTCCCAAGCAACTCCGACGGTTCGTAGGGATGACAGGTTGGTACAGATATTTTATCCTTAATTTTGCTTCTGTATCAGCTCCCATGACCGATTGCCTCATTTACGATGACCGGCGAGGAGCTGAGGGCATTCCAATCGCTCAAAATGTCCTTGGTGACAGTGCGGATACTGACAAATTCGGACTTCACCAAACACTTCTACATACAATGTGATGATTCGACGTCTGGTGTGGGGAGTGTGTGTGTCTCGTAAAACAAACACACAAAAAAGAAAAAAACAACGGTCTCACGGTTTTTGTGGGATGAACGTTCATGGATTTGTCGCTTTGGATGAACAAGCGACGTATTTAGAATTATAAAAAAAAAACAAATCGACCGTCTCAAAAGAAAAATCGCGAAATAAGAAAGTGTGCTCCTTTTATTTTGACAGAAGCGTCTACACTAGTGGTCCCTCTCTCGCTCTTGGAAAGAAAATTCGACGAAAGACAAAACCACAAGGGATGGAACGAATGGGGATGAAAATGATCCCCAATTGAAAGTGTCTTACGTTTCGTTGGTAGGTAGTAATTTCTCTAGTATGGTCATAGTACACAGATTTTGAGTTAAATAGGGTAGGTTATTTATATTAAAGTAAGGTACTCGTATGTTGTGTTATTTTATTGTCCGAATTTAAATAATTGTATTAATTTATTAAAGTGCTATATGTAAGTATTACCAGCTTGACGAAGGATATTGGAAAAGGGAATTTCCCTTTTTCAATATTCTGAAAGCAATGTGGATAGAGATAAAGGACGGCAAAGATAAAGATGGCAAAGAGAGAGACCGAAAGAACATAAATGGACGAAGAGAAATGTAGACAACGAATGAAAATGAAGGGGTAACGAAGAGAGTATGATAAAGAAAAATTGAGGAAGGCAAGAAACTGGGTCAAAAGAACATCGACCGTTGATCACTTTTCTGATTAGATCATATGTGAACGGTCGGTGCCCCGACTCCACAGATAGCAAAGAAAAAGTTCGAAGACAGTGGCATACAAAGAAAAAAAAAAACAAGTCAAAGAGGGAAAGAAATTTGAGATTATTTTTTGGTAAGTGAAGACTGCCTAGTGCTAGAGAAAAAAAATTAATATTAGTTTAGAGTAATTTTTAATAGTAAATAGAAAAATAGAGATTCAAATGGCAATATCTCTCCTTGAGATGAGGACAAGTTGGGAACAAGACAGCAGAGGTATGTTTACATGTAAATCGATTTCTACGATCCAAATAACAACTTGAGTAACTTTTTGGAAAATTTCTAGGACTTGGGTCGAGCCGCTACACCCAAGCCTCTGCAGAAATTTTAATTGATATTCCCCGGGTTTTTGTAAGCAACGGCAAGCGGCGACCGTAAGATATACCGGCGTGTCTACAGCCAACCAACCGGTATCTTCCAAAGGGGCAAGGTACAGCAAGGAGCAAAAGCTACACCGAGGAACTGAAGTGTGGTGCCCCGCCCCAGATGTTTCGTACCACTACTGCCGCAACAGCAGTATAGAACACTCAGTCTTTCACAGACTTTCACAGAGTACGCACGTGTTTCGGCTTCTCATTTAAAATCGTGGTGTTTTGATGTGGAAAGTTAGACAGTGAGTTTACAAGTGGCGAGTTAGCCTAGTAGGAGTGGTAGTGAACCATCAACCCAGGGGCCTGGGTTCCATTCCCAACCAGGGAAAATATTATTCTGGACTTTTTTTGATTTAAAAAAAATTGTGAATAAAAAGTTAACAAGAACCGAGAATCAGGCGATGGAAGGTGAGCGGTCCGCGCTCCCATTAGCGGGACCAGCTGATAAGAGAGTGTCAGCCGATGAGGCAGTTACATCTGGTCACGCAGCAACAGTGGCAACTGAAAGTGTGGGAAAAAGGAGAAGACAATTAAACCTTCTCCCAACCTGGTAAAGCGTCCCTCCAAATCAACTTCAGCTGAACAGCTGCCAAGTGGAGCGAGGGAAGGGGCGCTGAGTACAGCAATAGCAGCAGCAGCAGATAAGAAGCGGCAGAGGTCGGATGACTCTGTCACGTTAGCGTACATCTCCGACGGTGGGGAAGGCCGCTACATTGGAGATGACGATAACTGCTTCGCGGTTCTGGAATCCTCTGAATCGGATGACGAAGTGGAGAAAGTCCAAAGTCTAACCAGCAGCTTCAGGCAGTCAGAACAAAGGGTGCTTGCCATTAAAGTCAAACAAATGGCAAGAAGAGAAAGGGAGCGGCAACTAGAGCTACAGCGCTCTCAACAACAAGAGGAGCAGCCAGAAGGAGAGTTGAAACAACAAAAAAAGCAGCCGCAAATGCAGCAACAGAATAAGCTGCAACAACAACAGCAGCAGAAAACGCTGCAACAACCACAACAGCAGAAAAAGCAGCAACAACCGCAGCAGCAGCAGCAGAAACAGCAGCAGCAGCAGAAACAACAGCAACAGAAACAGCAGCAACCGCAGCAGAAACAACAGCAACAACAACCGCAGCAACAACCGCAACAGAAGACGACTACAAAGGCGAGGGTGCTGCCAATAAATACCTACAAGGTGGAGTTGAAGGATACAATCGAACTATGTAAGTCGGCCATAGGAAATAATTTTTCTATTAAAAGATTAAATGAAAATAGACATGCTATCCATTGTAATACAGTGGAAGAATATAAAAAAAATTTAAGAATTACTAAGGGACACGACGACGGAGTTCTTCTCCTTCACCCCGAAGGGGGAAAAGCGGCAAACCATACTGCTGAGGGTTATAGACCCGTCTACTGATCCGAATACGCTCCTTGCTCTGCTTAAAGAGAAAGAGTGCAACGAGCTCGAATTTGTAGGGGTCAAGCCATTCACCACAGCTAAGGCAAAAAGGGAGAAGCGGAAACTGCCGTTCTTCCTAGTTTAGCTTTCACCCAATAGCAAGCTGGATGGTCTAAGGAATATTAAAGTCCTAGACTACCAGGTTGTCGCATGGGAAAAATTAAGAAGGAGGGAAAACACTTTGTAATGTGTTCGCTGCCAAAGGTTCGGTCACGCCGCGTCGAACTGCGAAATACATCCACAAAGCAGAGGAATGCACTCTGGGTAATGATGGAGTGGCAGATAAGAGCCAGCTCTCGTATGCTTTATGCAGGAACTCGGGACACACCGCAAACTGTCGGGGTTGTCCTAAGTTCCAGTATATTAAGAAAGTAAATCTGGTTCGTCAGAAGAAGGTTGTAGTGAAGTCGTAGAAGGTTGGTTGCTCCAATTCAAACACAATCCGTCACTCCCCAATTGACCTACGCCCAAATGGCGGCAGGTCGGGGAAACGCGGAACAGAAAAGACCGAAGGTTGCTTCTCAGGCCCCAGCGCCTAGAGCACCGGAGGCTCAAACTGACTTGTTGGCCATCTTGCTCTCTATTCAAGGGCAGATGGAGCAGCTTCAACGTCAGGTACAGCAACCCTTGAAGATCTTTGCGGGGAATGTGAATTCACTAATTAGGATCGAGCGAAGAGCCATATTGTTTAAGTTGCTTGAAGACCAAACCCCTGATGTGCTTATGGTTAGCGAAACAAAGCTATTCCAGAAGCACAAATTGGGGCACAATAAATACAATATTGTCAGAAGAGACCGACCCAACTCCACACAAGGAGGAGGTGTTGCGATCTTCATACGCAAACAACTGCAATTTAAAGTTATGTACAGCGGTGAAGTGCGAAGGTTCCAGGAGCTGGAAGCGTGTATCGTGTGCATCCCTCTCCGTAGTGGAAAGAGAATGTACTTGGTCGCACTCTATGCACCTGAAGCTACTCAATCTACGTTATTTATTTCAGAGCTGGAGACACTTTTTCGATACCTAAGGCTAGAGTCGGAGGAGAATTATTTCATCATGGCCGGAGACCTAAAAGCCAAACATAGAGATTGGGGAAATAACACACCTAATCCTAGAGGGAACCTACTATTCAATTGGTGGGGTCGGCACAGTGTCGAGTATAAACTCGATTTGAAAGCTACAGATAGTCCGTCGTTTCCTAGCAGCGGCTCTTATCTGGATCTTATGCTGTTCGACGTACGGTTATAACTGACATGGACCGACAAACTATAAACTGCCTGCACACATTTGTGTATGACAGTGACCATTGCGGACTTAGTGAGGTAATAACGATTCCCAACGAAATTGCGGAGTTGGAGGAGTTTGTCCAAACGTACTCCTACAATTATAGTAGGACGCGTTGGACTTGCTTCTCAAGAACTTTGACAAGAGCACTCTCCTCGAATTCGCTCTACCCACCGTCCAATAGGAATCTGTCAAACGAAGAGATTGACTAGTACCTAAAACAAAAGGACGAAACAATTAAACGAACTATGGACAATACGATACTTCGGTATCAACATACTGACAACGCAGACATATTCCGCAATGCAAAAATTGACGCACTACACCAACACAAAAGTAGACTGTCGAGACTAAAAACCTTGTACAGACAGTTTACTGACAGACAAAACTTGGAAATTAATTAGAGAAAATTACAGACTTTCTGTAAATTTGCATTGGAACAACAAAATTCGGGCTGTAAAATCCAACAACCCGAGTATGTTCCCGCAAATAAATAAAATATTTCGGAGGAATAATTAAAACGACCTTCCGTGTCTTAAGATCCCCCGAACGACGAACAATGGACGAATACTTATAACAGCAGGTATAGATCCAGATAACGCAGTAGAGGATGAGAACTTCTTTGTGATCGAAGATCCGCAGGAGAAGGTAGAGGCTACCACGACCTGGAAAATCGCGTCCTTGTGCACAACTTTTATCTTCGAAATGATATAGAGCACTGGCGATCCGAGAACATAGGTTTTACCGAGTTCAATGACGATAACATGGCAAACAATGTCATCGCCGATGAAAGGGTACATCCCCCGTATATATCGAAGGTAGAGCTCCAAGCAATCTTCGACTCATTAAGGAGGAAGAAATCTGCAGGAATCGATGGAGTATCGAACATTGTGCTTCGACATCTCCCTCTAGAAGCGGTGGACATTTACACCACTCTGTTTAACAATGCACTGAATAATGCATATTATCCACATAATAATGCACATAACATCAGCAAAGTATTCCAGAAAGTGATCAATAGAGCCCTGCTTAAGTGGACTGAGAACAGTAATATAATTCCGGATAACCAATTCGGTTTTAAGGCGGCGCATGATACAATACATGCCGCGTCTAAACTGGTATCGGATATCCAATGAAACAAAAGCAAGAAACAATGCACGGGTGCCTGCCTGATTGACTTGGAGAAGGCCTTCGACACCGTATGGTTAGAGGGACTCTTCTACAAGCTGAACAGGCCGGGCATGAGCAAACCACTGCTATACATACTTTATAACATGCTCACCAGTAGACAGTTCATCGTCAAAAATGACAGTGTGACTTCTGCTGGAACATTTCTAATTAAAAACGGTCTGCAACAAGGTGCGGTTAATTCACCGATCCTTTTCAACATTTACACGAGCGATCTCATAGGAACACTTCACCATGCCATAGCGTACGCAGGCGACTTAATTGCGTACAGATCAAGACCGAAAATCGAGGCCATTGCAATTCTCTTGCAACGTGACTTCGATAAGATTCAGTGATACTGCGATAACTATAAGTTGAAGATCAACTTTCAGAAATCGGAAACCATTCTTTATGGGACGCCATTGTCTGCGGCCTCTAGGAATACCAGGAAGAATTGGCGGAGCTTTTCAATCGTTGGACCGTATGGATAGCCACTTGCGAGTCGAAGTGTGGTCAGATACCTGGGGCTCTGGTTAGACCAATATCTATATTTTAACAAACATATAGGTGCTGCTCTTGCCAGAGCCAAAGGTGCTTTTGCCCTTACAAAGAGACTTTTTATAGCAAGCAACGCGACGCAAGGGTAAAGGTAACCTGCTCGACGAACAACCTGACCTCCGGGGCTTATTACCCCAATTACGATTATCATGAGAGAGTGCGCCTTAACGGCTTTGTTCCCCCAGAGGCGCTCCTCTATTTTGATGAGAAGGGTCTGATCCAGGACAGACTGGCAGTGCCACTAGTCTTCCACGTTGCTCGGACAGCTGTGGATAGGCGACGATGTGGAGCGTCTCCAGTTTAGTAGGGCGGTATCGGGTCGCGATATTGATGACGTACAACGTCAGTACGGTCATTTCTGGAGGCTAGCCGAAAGAGAGGAAACATCTTTGTCGTTTCCCCCTAATCCAGGGTAGGCTGTTGGATGTTTGAAGTTGGCTGCTTTTTGTCCATGGCCGACCTACAAAAAACACAAAAAGCAGCACTCGATAAAAAGAACAAAAAAAAATGTACGTACAAAACTACGTAAGGTAGAATAAGATAGGCTAATTTAGAATAAGGTAGTTTGAGATTTGTTTTAAGGTAGATTTGCAAGTTTTATATATGTATAAGAACATTCAAAAATAAGTTCATATACAAAGTTTTTTTAATTGATTAAACATCTTTCTTAGTAGTAGTAGCTAGTAGAATAATAAAATAAATAAATAACTAAAGTTAGTTACGTCGAAAGACATAGTTTTAAGTATTAGGTTTAGCTTAGAGCGCCCGCATAGGACCAGTAAGTTAGAATAAGATAGCTAAGTTAGTTAAGCTAGTTTTAAGCATTTTCTGTCTAGCTGCAAGTTTAATGAAGTAATAATAAAAATGCATTAAAAATGAAAAATTGAAAATATTATGCCTTCGCAGTAGAGTTGACTTCGATTTCGCAATTGATCGAATTTTTTATTCATTTAATGCGCAGTAAATAGATGATTCTTGACATCAGGATCTGAACTGTAAACCAACAGCTTGATAAGCGATGATGTTACCACTACACCACGGCCACCCTAGGTGTACTGCTTGTAATATATGGACTGAAAGCAAGATGAGGTGAGAACGGGTTGTATTGTTTATCATTGCTGCTGTTCGTCTCATGTTGGCGATGGACTGGAACTACAAGTGATGGTCGAAGAGGTGTTGATAGTTTGTAGACTGGAAGTCCAGGTGAAGTTGAGGGGAGAATTTTTATTTTTATTTTATGCTGTGCAGTGTAGTTAGTGCGCTTTTCCTCCATGTGTTTTTTTTTTATTTATTTTTGTTGATTATTATTAAATTCAGTGGTAATCAAATATGGTGAGTAGTATTGTAGTTTATAGAATTATATTGGAATTCATGATTCTTTTTTTATTATGTTGAAATTCATTTAGGTTTTTGAGTTAGTAGCTTGTTTGTATGTGTGTGTGTTTGAATGCAATCGCAAGCGGAACCGTATATGCCGAAGCTATTTCTGCAAAATGTGTGTGTGGGTTCGAATGCAATCGCAACCGGGACCGTGTGTGCCGAAATTTTTTTTTTTTTTTGCGAAATGTGAGTGATTCTACTCAGATAAAATGGACTTGTGCTGTTGTTGGGTGATTGTGCAGATGATGGGTAGATAGGTGAGGTGAGGTAACCTAACCTATAGCTACTCCCTACCGCGCAAATTGTCCTTCCAATTTTCTCCCCTCGCTAAACGGGTTCATCAAGTACCCGAGGTATGCCCGGTGGAGGTGGCAAAAGCTGACCTGCCCACCCTTCGTGTCTTGAGACACAACCTATAGCTATCTCTCTGACCAATATTTGCGAGAGATAGCCCCTAAAAGTGCTTCAGAGTCACGACCTAAGTCAGTCGTAGAGGAAGTCTGTTAGTCGTCACGTTACGTCGTCATCATTCGTAGTCGTCCTGTTTTGTCACCGTTCATCTACAGAAGGTCGGCCGGACCGGCCATCCACACAACAAAAGAAAAAAAGTTATCCGCACATCTTATTCCAAACACACCACTGAATTACATTATTCGTAGAATCATTAAAAAAAACTTAAAATTATTACTAGAATTATCCCTAATCAAATTCTGCTATGAATGTTTTTTTTTTTTTTTTTTTTTGTTTTTATTTGCTTAATACAATTTAGCATAAAAAGGTACTCAAAGTTTTCTTTAGTAGGTCTCCCGTTGTCCTGCACTTGCCTCTTGGATTCAAAACAAAAAAAAAAAAAGCACTTCGATAAAGATTAAAAAAAAAAGTATGTATTTAATTACATAATTAGAGTAAGATAAAATAAGGTAGAATAAGGTAGTTTAAGATTTATTTTAAGGTATTTTTTAAGTTTTATTATAAGAACAAAAGAAAAAAAAATTTACATACACTAAGTTTTTTCTTTAATTTTAATAAAAAAATTGTTCTATAATTAAACAAATAAGACGAATAAAAAATTAAGAAGGTACGTTGAAAGACATAGTTTAAAGTATTAGGTTTAGCTTAGAGCGCCCGCATAGGGCCAGTAAGTTAGAATAACATAATTAAATAAATTGAGCTAGTTTTAATTAATTATCCCTGTTTTATCGTTTTTTCTACAAAAAATGCTCCAGCGAAATAGCCAGTTGCATTCCTCCCCTTCAAAATTTCACCCGCAATACGCGACCTGCTTCGAATGCACATCAGTTTTCCCTAAAGCCTAACTTCGGTCGTACTGTTAAATATAGGGATTCGTTTATAAGCCGAACGACACGAATGTGGAATGATCTACCAAGCTCTGTATTTCCCCATCACTACAACCTTCAAACATTTAAAGCCAACGTGCATAGGCTTCTCCTCTGTTCCTCTTCCCCTTGTCCTTAAAAGCCCGTGCCCTGTAACAGTATAAAGGTATTCATAATCCTTTTGGCGCGCGCGAATTATAAAAAAAAAAAAAAAAAATTGGTTTAATAAAAATGCATTTAAAATGAATGAAATGAATTCGATGCCAAATTACTGAATATGAAAATTTCAGTTAATGATGATCTTCTGGCGAATATGCTTCTACAATATACATATAAATTTCGATAATTTTCGATGTGCAATTGAATCCCGTGATAAGTTACCAAAGCAAGAAGTATTGAAAGTCGAAATCTTAGAAGAATTTGATGCAAGAACGTGTAGGGAAAGAGAGAAAAAGTATTTGAATTGTCATAATTGCAGAAAAGATGACGTCATAGCGTCCGATTGTAGACGAAACGAAAAATGTTTGAAATGTGTAATGTAATATTAACTATATGTGCATATTTAGCATTTAAATTTTATTTTTGCACGCAAGTTGCGCTGAGTATGAGAATCAGAATTTTCTTATAAGTCCACGTACCTTGAATTTCACGATAACAAGTCTAGCGTAGACAAGTTCGATTCCCACACTCAGCGATTGCAGTCCATTATCTTTTCGCCACAAAACTAATTTTGGTAGTTGTGAATTGCCCAGTAATCAAGTAAAAGCGATTATCGAGTGAGTTTGAATGAGATTTACAAATTAATAAAACAAAACATTGGCGACCGTGACAGGACACCGAATTTAGGAAACCTGGTCAAAGTTTAGTGAAGTGATTGAAGATATCATATTAGTAATATCTGACGTAGAATTAGAAAATATTATTGTCAAAAAACCTATTTAGGTTCTCAGAAAGGTAACAGAATGCTTGCGAAATGATTTAAATAAGCGGATTGAGCTCATACCGAGACTGGATCGAGATTTATCCAACCAAGGGGTTGCATCAGGTGCAGACCTGATGGATGCTCAAAGGGAGAGTCTTCGCTTGCTGTAGAATATTTATGCGAGAACAGGTATAGAACATATGACTACCTGCAGGCAACTCTTAAAAGAAACCTGAGAGAATCAAGCGAAAAAGTATAAATACAATGCCTAGGAGAATATAACACTTGCGATCATCCTCACTCAGGAAGAAGAAAACTGAACCGGGAATTAAGGCATCGTCAACCAACTGCAAATGAGGAACCCGCCATTCAAAATACTGAGTCAGATTTGGAGTATGAATCTGCTAATTTAGGCACTACCGATGACCCATTAACTATTGGGGAAGCACTAAGCAGAGATGAAGGTAAGGAGTGGAAATTTTCAATCAAACAGGAATACTTAGCTCATCTTAAGAATAAAGCATGAGAAATTGTAAATAGACCGGAGAACGAGAACGTTATAGGTGGCAGATTTGTATTGACTACTAAATATAAATCAAATTGGAATGCAAAAAAAACCAGACTTAAGGCGAAGGGCTTTGTACAAATAGAGGGTTCTCATTTCCATGAAATATTTGCTCCTATGGTAAGGGTACGTTCTATTCGGTTACTCATGGCTATGGCTGTGGAGAGCGGATGGGTAATACGTCAAATGGATCGAATAACAGTTTATCTTAATGGGGCACAAACTGAAAAAATTTACATTGAAATCCCGGAATTATTTATAGAAACGCTAGAAGAAGTTGTCTGGGAACCTGATGAAGATTTAAATTGACACAACGATATCGACCCTGGTCAGCTAAACAAACAATTTATAAATTCGCAGGCGGTAGTCCTCAACTTTTCTCTATAGCGACGAATCTGAATTCTTCAACCAATTTCAGTTCCGCAACATTGAACAGACTGATGTATTTGAATTGGTTCTTAAAATTTAATCTAAATCTGTTGGCGTTGATGATATTCAACCCACTTTTGTAAAAGCCATACTACCTCACATTTTGCCTGTGCTTACTCATATATTTAACACCGTTTTCATTACTTCCACTTTGAAAGCGGCAAAAATGGTTCCTATCTTAAAAAAACAGGGATCTAGCCAATCTCCACCCGAATATAGGCCCATTTCCATACTTACTTTTCTAAAAGTTTTGAGAAACTAATCCACCAGCGACTATCATATCATCTGCACAGAACCAACTTTATTTGTCAAAGTCAATTCGGTGTTAGAAAAAATCATAGCTGCATAGCAATGCTATTAAGGTCATTGATGCTATCCGAATAGTCATAGACAACGACAAAGTCACATTTTTAATTTTGCTTGATTTCTCCAAAGCGTTTGATATGGTCAACCATTCATTGCTGTTCAAAAAATTTCAAACTGGTTGTCACTTATCGTCTCATGCAGTAAAATTAATTAGTTCGTACCTATCCGGAAGAAAACAATCTGTTTTCGTGAAGAATAAAAGATCTCAATTCATTGAAACCATAACAAGAGTACCACACAGTTCGATCTTAGGCCCACTGTTCTCAATTTTCATAAATGATCTTCCACACGTAGTTTAAAATTCATCCTTACACATTTGAGACGATTAAAAATCAATCTTTCAAACAACTTTGATGTTGAAGGAAGTAGAGATATTGGTCTATATGAGGATACCTCGTGAGGGTCCTTACCTGGTTTAGGGATCATTATCACGTCAGTTATTTTCTAGACACTTGGTATATACTCAAGGCTAACTGTTTTATTCATTAACCGCTAGAGGACTTCCGCAGTGATCCAGTCAAAATCTGGAGCTTTTTTGTCTTTTAATCGCCTTATCTCATATTTTAACTCGTGCATTTTAATCGGAGGAATCATAGAACGGGCATTTTCATTGAGATTTAGGAGCTCATCACAGATAGCATCATTAGGCTTAAAGGTATTCGCTAGGTGGTCTGCGAGTTTGTTGCCATCTACGCCGAAGTTTTCTTTTATTCATTATGAGCTAATTTATTTCTTTTGGATAATTGGTACTCACCGTTTTCCTCTTTGTTGGAGGAGTACAGCTCCAAGCCGCATATTGGATTAGTTGGATAAACGAAGATACTTCGTTTTCCAGCTGGTCTGTCGTCTCAATAGGTGTACTAATATTGATTTTATCTTTTACGATATTTTAAACATATCGTATATACTAAGCCAATCTGTGAACTTCTTTAAAAGGTATGGATTTTCCTCTTTAACTATAACAGTTTCACTAAGTGTCAGATATATTGGTGAGTGGTCCGAGTCGAGATCCAAGCCTTCTTGTACCTGGATAAAGTTCCTTGATAATTTATTTATCACAAAAAGTCAACCAAATCAGGAATTTTGTTAACGTCCGTCGGCCAGTATATAGGCTTACCAATAGATACAAATTCACATACTGTTTTCTTAGCGGCATCGTAGAGCTCACTACCTTTTGTTGTAGTGAGTCGTGATCGCCAGTATGTGTGTTTAGCATTGAAGTCTCCTCCCATTATAAACTTAGACTTGTGCATTTTAATGAGCTGTTGATAATTATTTGAAGAGATCGAATGTTTGGGAGGACTATAGCCTGCTGTTATTGAGAGCGGTTGATTTTTAGTTTTGACAGTTACGCTAGTGGTTTGAAACTTGAGTGAACTTATTTTTTCTTCTTCATAATGATCAATGCTATTTCTTATAATAATAGCACTGCCTCCTCTCGCACAATTATCTGGATGGACTGTATGGTACGATTTATAATTCTTCAACTTGAAATATGACCGGGTTGTAAGGAGAGTTTCTGAGATCAAACAAATGTCTATCTTTTCTGTATCTAGTACTATTTGTAGCTCGTTTAAATGATTTTCAATCCGTTTGCATTCCATGCCATGATTCTTAAGAACTTATCCATTATTAATTGTAATTTATTTTTCCCTTAAGACTACTAATACGATCTTGAAGGGTTTTATTAAAGGTTTCTTGTTTGTTTAGCTTATCCAGTATTTTAGCTAGTATCTTCGATTGTGCTTTGGTCTTTTCTGGTTGGATGAGTAGTTTTGACTTTCTGCGAAAAAAGGGGTCGGCGAGCGTTCAAATCTGCTGAATTATTTTCTTTCAGTTTCTGCTGTACTTTGATGTTTTCGGTAGTATCATTTGTTGTTGATGTTTGGATATTATTTTGAGCATTTTCGTTTATTTGGCGATTAAGTTTAATCCCAAATCCCAAATCACCAGTTTAGCTTTCGAAGCAAACACTCCACAATAGAACAAGTTCACAGAATAACAACTGAAATCGAAAGAGCGCTAGAAGAAAAAAATTATGTTCTGCAATTTTCTTAGACGTAGCACAGGCTTTCGATAGAGTATGGCATGAAGGTCTACTCAATAAACTAAAAGTGTACCTACCAGAACAGTTTTTGTACCTAATGGAGTCTTATTTAACATCGCGATACTTCCGTATAAAACAAGAAAACTACTACTCTAAGCTAGTGCAGATCGAAGCCGGAGTTCCTCAAGGAAGCGTCCTCTGACCTCTGTTATACCTTCTTTACACTAAAGACCTACCTACAATGCCTACACCAAGACTGCAACTTTTGCCGACGACACGGCAGTCTTAGCAGTGGGAGATACAACGCTAGAATCGACGCAAAAGCTGCAAGCTGCTATAGACCAAATTATCAGGTGGACTCAAAGATGGCGTATAAAACTGAATTCAAGTAAATCTGTACATATTGACTTCACAAATAAGTCTACCTCGTACTCCCCTATAGTAATATCAGACACGACAAAACCATATGCAAATACAGCGAAGTATCTAGGTATGACTCTAGATGCCAAGCTTCGTTGGAAAGAGCATATTAAAATCAAAATTGGAATGGCTTATAGGCAGGAAGTCAGGACTATCAATTAATAATATAATTCTTTTATATAACCAGATCCTAAAACCAGTGTGGAACTACGGCGCTCAACTCTGGGGATGTGCCAGCCAGACCAATATTGCAGTCATCCAACGATTCCAGAATAAGGTCCTTCGAAGTATTGTGAATGCTCCATGGTACTGTGGGGGTTCAAATTCCAAATTCAAATTCCAAATTCAAATTCCAAATTCAAATTGATTAATCTTTATTTTAAAGTAATGACGAACAAAAAAATGTAATGCGAACAAAAAATGTAATTAATATGCGTGCTTCACTACTGAACAAAGGAATTTAATTTATTCGCTTTGTATTTTCGTAGTTACGTAATTCTTCTGTCTGCTGGTTTTGTTGTGATGATCTCGGTGGTGCTGCAACTGAAGAAAATACATCATCAGTTACCAGGTGCGCTGGCTTCAGTTGGTCGACGTTAACATTTACTTCTCTGCCGTTTATATCAATGGTGAATACTCGGTCATCTACCCTTTCTATTATTTTGTGCGGTCCAGAATATGGCTGTTGCAGGGCACGTTTTGTCATATCCTGCCGAAGGAACACGTGTGTGTATGAGTATAAATCCTTGTAGCAAAAAGTTTTCTGACGACACTTAAGAGATGCTAGTGTTGGCTTCACGTTTCTCATGTGAATGCGAAAATCATCCAGAAAGAAGTGTGGATCTTCCGGTGGCTCCTCATGTGTGAAAAATTCCCCAGGAATTCTAAGTGTTGTGCCGTACAGGTATTCAGCTGGTGATCCTTTGAGGTCTGCTTTGTAGCATAATCCTTAATCCCAGCAGCACCGTTGGTAGTAATTGCTGCTTTTAACGTCCGATGCCATCTGTCTACCATACAATTTGCCTGCGGATGGTATGCAGTGGTACGTATGCGTCTGCCACCCACCAGACGAGAGAGTGATGTGAACAGTGCGCTTTCAAATTGAGATCCCTGATCTGTGGTGATTATTTTGGGACTTCCGAACCGTGCGATCCAATTTGTGAAGAATCTGTTAGCTACGGTATCGGCTGTGATGTCCTTTATAGGTATTGCTTCGGGCCATCTTGTAAAGCGGTCGATCATCGTCATGCAGTACTTAAATCCATGGGACTCTTGCATGGGGCGCACTAGATCTATACGTATGTGATCGAATCTTTGATCTGGGTCGGTGAATGTGGTTGGTGAATTGTGAACATGGCGTCCCACCTTTCAGCGTTGGCATGGTAGGCAGTTCCGTGCCCATTGTGTGATGTCTTTGTTCATTGACGACGGCCAGATGTAGCGTTGCGAAATGGATTTGTTAGTCGCTCGTCCGCTGGGATGGGCTATGTTGTGGAAAATTTCATAGACCTTGCGGCGCAAAAGTGGCGGCACAAAACGTCTAATGTCGTTGCTGGAGACATCGTAGTAAATAGCTCTGGTCCATAAGTTATTTTCTACAGTTTGAGTGATGTGTTATTGTGGTTTATGAGTTGCTGTAGTTCATTATCGGTTTCCTGCATTATTGAAAGCTCTTGAAAATCAGTGGTTTATGATCGGTCCTGATTGAGAATCCTCCGCCTTCGACCCACGGTTGAAAATGCTTGATGGCTTCGTAGACGGCGGTGAGTTCCCTATCATACGTGCTGTAGTTTTTCTGTGCTGATGAAAACTTTTTCGAATAGAATGCGACAGGTTCCCAGTTGTTGTCTACGTTCTGCTCGATTACACCTCCAATTGCAGGACTGGATGCGTCGGTGGTGAGACGGAGTTTAGCGTGAGATTCAGCGACTTGTTTTCTTTTCTCTTCGAAAGCTGCGTCTATAGATGCTGTCCACGGAACTAGTCTCTTATCATTTTTCTTAGCATTCTTAAGAAATTCATTCAGTGGAGCCTGTGACGATGCAGCTTTCTTTATATGGCGCCTATAAAAGTTCACTGACCCGATGTATCTTCTGAGCTCCAAGATTGTTTGAGGCTTCGGAAATTCGAGGCTGGATTTGACTCGGTCTGGAAGTGGCGATGTACCTTGAGGTGTTATCCGAAAGTCTAAGAAATCTACGCTTGTTGCTCCTAAACAACATTTGTCAGCATTTATACAGAGTCCAATTGGCTAAAACGTTGGAAAATTGAGCGGAGATGGTATTTGTGCTCTTCCGGTGAACTGGAGACTATTAGCAGGTCATCAATGTAAGCTAAATAAAGTCGAATCCGGTTAATACCTCGTTAATAAAACTTTGAAACGATTGAGCTGCATTTCGTAAACCGAACGGCATGCTGACAAATTCGAACAGACCGAACGGTGTAATGATTGCGGTCTGCGGGATGTCGTCTTCGGCGACTGGAATATGGTGAGACACTCTTCGGAGATCTATTGTTGAGAATATTGTCTTACCGGCGACAACTGTTACGTAGTATTGCAGTAGAGATATCGGATAGCGGTCGGGTAAGGTCTGAGCGTTGAGCCTGCGGTAGTCACCACATGGCCTCCGGTCTCCACTTTTTTTTTTTTTTGTCATGTGAAGCGGACTGGCCCATGCGCTTTTGGATAGTCTGATGTGTCCCAGCTCCATCATAAGCTTGAATTCCTCCTTAGCTACTTTGAGTCGTTCTGGACACAGCTGTCTGACACGTTGAGCACACGGAGGTCCAGTGGTTCAGATATGGTGCCTCACATGGTGTTTTGTCCCTGAACTGTTGGATGGATTTCCAAGTAGTTCTGGAAATTCTTTGAGGATGGAGTAGTGCTTATTTTTTTCGTTTATGGAGGTGACGGAAACGATAGGAGCTGGTGCTAGAGAACCTTTTGTGTGTAATTCTGTTGTCGGGACTAGGAGATGGACGCGCTTAATGTCGACGAGCAGGCCATGTTTGTGCAGGAGGTCAGTGCCTATTATGGGATACGGCACGTCAGCGATGCAGAAGATCCAGCGGATGGGTCGACGTAAGCCTATGTTGAGAGTTAGAGCTCGATCTCCTTAGGTTTGAATCTTGCTACTATTTGCTGCGTAAAGCTGAAATTTTGTTATGTTTGTTCTGTCTGCATGTGTGGGAGGAACAATGGAAACATCCGCGCCGGTATCGACGAGGAATTTTGTTCCTGAGATATGGTCGTGTATGAAAAGTCGACGGGGGCATGTTACACCATCAGTATCCGCCGAGTCTACTGGTGGTGATTGGTGTTTCCCTGTTTTTGTGGCCATGAGCACGGTGTAGTGCACTTTTTGGCGTTTTCGGCAAATCGGCGATAGTAGTAGCAGATTGATGAAGCTGGGGATTTGTTCTCGTTTGACTTGAGACTGTTGCGCCGTCCAAGAGTGGCACTGCGTAAACGGATGTCTTTGCAACTTGCAATGAATCGGTCCAACTTCAGCGATAACTTCTCGGCTTACCTGGAGAGCTCTTGAACCTGTTCGTCCACATCTTTGCGTTCGTTGAATCGGGAAATAGGCATAAGTTGTCCAATATTCTGGTGGTATTGAATGTTCATTATTCTATCTGCAAGTTCAGCGAGGCTGCTGTTGTCAAGTCCCTCAGCCGTGGCGAGAACAACTTGCACATGCGGTGGCAAACGGTCGAGCCAGAGAGTTCTGGTGAAAGTGACGTCTAGCAAGTTGCCACCTAGCCGATGCATCTCCGCCAGAAGGTCTGATGGATGTCGGCCACCCAATTCTAGCCCCGAGACAAGGGTTTTAAACTGTCGTTCCTGCGAAATTGAAAAATGGTTCAATAGGGCCTCTTTTACGGTCTTGTACCTATCTTGAGCAGGAGGCTTGACAATGATGTGCTCTATAACCGATAGTGTGTCCTGGTCTAGACGGGCGATGACAGCGTGATATTTTGTTAAGTCGGCAGTTATCCGTCTGCTATGGAACTGTGACTCGACAGATGCGAACCATAACTGCACCTTGGTGTTCCAGAACGGTGGTAGTTCTACACGCTCAATTCGGTCCACTTGTGTGTGCACTTGCTCTGTGTTAGATGTGAAGAGGTTCGTTGAAACACTTGCTTGCGGCTGCTCCGCTTCGGTGGAAACAATCGGTTGCACTGCTTCATTGTTCTTCTGTGGCGAGCGCATGAGTGGCATTTTGTTAGATCTTTATTTTTCGTACTTTGACGGGGTCACCAATTGTGGGGGTTCAAATTCCAAATTCAAATTGATTAATCTTTATTTTAAAGTGATGACGAACAAAAAAATTTAATACGAACAAAAAATGTAATTAATATGCGTGCTTCTCTACTGAAGAAACGAACGAATGAATCTTTAAAAAACATGAAAATGAGAGAGGCATATAACAAGAAAAAAGGATGAAACTATTTACAAAAGTAGGCAGCACTTTTGTAGTTGTTGCGCTACCGCTCCATATAGGGCCAGTGTATCCCCACAGTACATCAGAAACAGCTACCTCCATCGGGACCTAGGCATTGCTACTGTTCTTGAAGAGATCAACTCTAGGGCCAAAGCACATGAGAAGAGACTTCAGGAGCATATTAACGAGGAAGCAAGAATTCTTCTAAACGTATATGGCGTGAGACCACTGCAACGTATAAGACCGTCAGATCTTGCAAGGCAACCGTAACAGGACTTACCATGTACTCTACTAGATAGTAACACAGCGAAAAGAGGCGCTCGAAGTGAACTTAACCTCCAACGCTTTGGATGGATTAAATCCCATCTATGCTCTTGTTACTGTCATTAAAAGTTAACATACAACAAATTACAATTATAATGTACCTTCAAAATAGTAAACTGTTAGCCATTTACTTTTCTTCCGCTAATAATACTGAGAAGCAAACAGCTCGTTAGTTTCATAACTAGTCGCAGTGTAAACAAACATTTGTAATTCCTTGTAGTTTACTTTGTTTAAAATAAAAAAAAATAATAAAAAATCCTTACACATGTATGCTGACGACATCCATATATATATATACCAGCAGTAAGTTAGGAATGATCGAAGACTGCATTTGCAGGCTGAATGAAGATCTAAAGGAAATCTTTCTTTGGTACGAGAGAAACCTACTACGGTTGAAGCCGAACAAATCTAGTTACCTAGTTGTAAAATATAAAAAAACTAAACTCGACCTAAGCTGTTTCCCACATGTTTACCTAGGAAACTCAGTACTCCAATACTTTGAAAAAGCCAAGAATCTTGGTACTCATTTCAACAGAACCTTGGGATGGGACGACCACATCCAATCTGTCATTGGGAAGGTGTACGCTTGTCTTAGAAACCTATCCATGACGAAGCCCTGTACTCCTTTGGGCACTAAAATACTGTTGGTGAAATCCCTTATTGTGCCTATAGTCACATACAGGTGTCAAATTTTGGACGGATACGCCATATTGCTTGCTGCGTATAGCGACGAACTATTTCAATAACAGAAAGCTGATGTACAATACCGATGAAGGGGTAAAATACTGCCACATCACTGTGGGTAGCTGCCTGCCTTTTGTGGTATTCCACAAAAAGCAGATGGACATACAAATTGATACCGATAATCCAAGACTGGACTGGACAAGAAAACATGGAGAATGCAACTAGCATCTTACGCAGTTTCTGTCTGGTCACGGCGATTACCACAAATACCTCTACCAATTTGGACACGACAGTTCACAATCCTGCCCGTGGTGCTCAGATGAAGATAAAGATACGGAGTCCGCAGCCTTTTATTGCACACGCCCCACGGCATGGAAATCTACTCTGTCCAGTCATATGATATGATGTTGTCTGAAGAAAATTGGATAGCGTATGTAATTTCATAACAAGTCTTCAAAATGAGCTGCGGAGAATTGAAAAGCTAATAAGAGCAACAGAAACAACAGAAGCATCAGAAACAACAGAACCACCAGAAGCAGCTAACACAAGACGCATAGCATGATTTGCTATCCAACCCTGCGAAGAAATACCTAACGGCAGTTCCGTGGGGAGAGTGGTAGAAGAAGTGCTGGGTGTCGATTAGTGCGTAGGCGCATTCTTGGCATCGATTATTCGGGCTTGCGAATCGTGCATGATGATACTAGTATCTTTAGAAGATTACCACATCCATTGGCGCAAAAAAAAAAATATATTGTGGTACGAAAGTTAATGTTGTGAATGAGTGTTAGAAAGGCGTTTTCTTGTTAATCAGCCCAATTATGAATGAATCCGCGGGAAAATTTTTTTCCCGCGGATTTTATTTTTCTCGAAAATTAAATTCTCCTATTCTGAATGAACGGGGAAATAATTTTCAACTCAAATCCGGGAAAAGGAATTTCTCTAGTTTCGAAATCATCTGTTCTGCAAAATGAAATGTCATTTTGCTAATTGTGTCAAACTAATTTGTTAGAAATAATTGTTGTTATTTAAGAAAAAGAAGAGCAAAATGTTTTGTGTCGCATATATAATGTTGGCGGAGGAATTGGCTGCTGAAAGAAATAAATCTCTCCGAAAAATAGGGAGGAACTTGAGGGACAACTCGAATCCTTTGGAATTGCCGCAAAATATGTAAGTTGATAGATTTTAGGTAGGATTGTGGGTACCGTGGCTCAGTGCATCAAATTCTACATACAAATATTTGCTTTCATAGATTTCAAAAATATTTTCGAGTGAATAAGTGCGCCTTTATGTATCTACTAGATGATTGGTGGGCAAAATCCTCGTCCTTGTGTCAGCTAAGGATTTACACGCATGTTTCAATCGTGCGCTGTGGTCCATTAGGACGAGGTTGGAGTAAACCATAAATCTCACTTAAGCCAAGGTGTTGAGGTACCCGTGCCGATGGTTGCGTGGTCAGCTGATGATTAAAGGTGCTGGTCGCTAACGGTCCCTATCGATGCCCTGGCGAGGTCGGTAGTATAAATGCCTTATCCTGGCTCTGCCAGGATGGACTCTCTTTTCCGGACTTCCTCGTGGGACCAAAATAAAAAAAAAATTAATCCAAGCAAAAAAAAAAAAAAAATAAAGATAAAAACCAAAAAAAAGAGAGGAAAAAACAAGGTTGAGATGGCGATGCCAGACATTGGCCCCTCATCTGAAAACGAATTGTTGGCCTCCAGTCAGGAGCCGAGAGTCTTCCCCTCAACCGCAGCCAGTACTAGCAGTACTCCCTCTGGTGCACAGGGGGCGGCTCACCAGTTAATTGCAGAACACACTGTCACAACGGAAACCAAGTCCACTAAGGCAACGGTTCGCCTAACAAGAAGAAATCGCCGGGCGCCCTCATGAAAGGCAAGTACAACATGGCTCGTTTCATTCTTGGCAAGATTGCCAAAAATGAAGCGGCTGGCTGCGTTCATGAGAAAGGCGCAGCGGACAAGGTTAAGTACCAAGCTGTGATCGATGAGTACATCGCCCACCTTGAAAAACAACAGCTGAAGAAGAAGGCACCTATTGCTAACAAGCGCAACAGGTCTCTAGATGAGACCAATCGCGCCGCAAAAAAGACCAAGTTTGCCGGGACCCCTTCTTCGTCTCTTCAACAGCCTAGTACGCATGCTGCGAGTGCGAACCAGATGACGCGACACTTCAAGGACCATCTGCAGGTCGGACCATCTGCAGGTCGCTCTGGTGGAGAGCGCTCCTCCGACGGCAAGATGGTAGGTGAAGCACGGACCAGCATCGAGGCTAGATTACCCAATATGATCATGGACTGGTAGGTGAAGCACGGACCAGCATCGAGGCTAGATTACCCAATATGGTCATGGACTACCTTTTGGCAAAGCCAAGGGGACCTCTGCCATGTTTCGATTCTGCCGAGTTGAGTTGGGGATATCGGGTCATCAGATGTAAGGACCAATTCTCTAAGGATTTCCTTGGAGAGTGTATCACTAAGATTAGTGATGCCTGGGAGGGCTTGAAGCTCAAGCTTATCCTTGCCAAGGATATCTCCAGGAGACCTAGGGCCCGCATCTGTTTGCCAATATGAAGGTTGATGGAGGAAGGCTCCTTCAATGTCTAAAACTGCACAACCCGGCGGTTCCGATGGATGACTGGGCAGTCATCAAGGCAGAGGAACCTCAGAAAAACAGCTCCTATTTCCTGTTTCTGATTAACGAAGCGTGCCTGGTGGCATGCCAAAAACAAAGTGTTCCGCCCCTCTAGTCCTGACCATGAGACAGGGGAAATTGATGGTACCGACAAGTTGTCGGAGGACATGGTTGTCGACGCCATCACCAACTCCACCATCCCAAATGTTGAAGATCGCACAGATTAATCTGCACCACTCGAAGAGTGCGTCAGATAATCTGCGTGTTTTCATAGGCGAGGAAGACATCGATATTTGCCTTATTCAGGAGCCCTGGGTGAAGGGTTCAGTCGTTAAAGGGCTGAAGGACAACCGGTACAACATCTTCTACAATACCAGTAACCAGGTTAGGACCTGCATCCTAGCTAAAAAGCATATAAATGTATTTCTATGTCCTAATTTTAGCTCTGCCGATTTAACTATAGTTAAATTGGAGGTTGGAACTGAGACTCTTTTTATTTCCTCAGCTTATATGGATCGAGACAGACCATCACTGCCTGAGAAGGTACGACAGCTGACATCAGCGATCGCGAAGAGAAATTGCAAATTGATTCTAGGCTGCGATGTGAATGCCAGACATACGCTATAGGCAGCTCGGAAATCAACAAACGCGGTGAGTCTTTATTCGATTTCCTTGTGATGTCCAACATTTCTCTCTGTAATGTAGGTAACAAACCAACTTTTGTCTTTCCGAGTTCGGATAATTTCAGACATTGGGAGGAAGTCTCGGACACTACACTCAAGACCAATATTGACAACCTTAGAGTAACTAATTGTCGGGTATCCGATCGTCCATCTTTGTCTGACCATAAATGGATTATCTTTAATGTTAGCCTCGAGTTCGAGGCACCTAAGCCATTTAGAAACCCTGAGAGAATTGACTGGAGCAAATTTGGTCAGGTTATCAAATCTAAACACCACAGAATACCAGGCGCGAAAATCGCATCTGTCAACGATTTTGACGACAAGATTACAACCCTAGAAAAAAGCCATGGGTACAGCTTTTAAGGTTCCGTGTCCTATTAAATTCAGTAAGAAAAAATTTCCCTCATGGTGGAATGAAGAGCTTTCTAATCTTAGGAAGGTTACCAGAGAAATCTTCAATAGCTGCTATCGACACAAGCTTTGGCAACCATATAAGGATTGCCTAAAAGAGAATATAAGAAATCCATCAAGTCCAAGTCTCTGGCTTGGATGGACTATTGTAATATCCTATCCAAGGAACACTCCAGTCCGTTCCTTATCAAAAGGCCGGACGGGACCTGGACGGATTCCTCTAGCCAGTCTCTGGAGCTTTTAATGCAAACTCACTTTCAAGGGTGCAAAAATGAGATTGCTCACTCAATTTGTCCTCAAGATGTGCAATCCTCATCTTGGAATGACTTTAAGACAACAATTACAGAGGCTAATACCTCTTGGGCTATTTCCAGCTTCTCTCCCTATAAATCGGCTGGAGTTGACGCTTAATATTGAACAGCGGGTAAAGAAAGCCTGAGTGGCTTTTCATGCTTGTAGCAAAACATTCGGTAAGAAATGGGGACTCCGTCCGAAGATGGTCATTTGGATGTATACAGCGGTGGTGCGCCCTATTCTTTCCTATGGATCGCTAGTTTGGTGGCCGGCAGTTAAGAAAGCATACATTACTAAACTCATCAACATAGTACAAAGGACTGCGTCTTTAGGTGCTGCGGGGCGATGAGAACATGCCCAACTGAAGCCCTGAACGTAATTCTTCACCTTGTATCACTTGACCTTCTTATAAAGTACATATCAGCGTGTAGTGCGGTCAGATTAAGAAACGCAGGTAGCTAGTGCGATAGTCTTTATGGCCACAATATCTGCTATCACATAATCTGCTACCTCAGGAGTTGGCGGCAAATCCGACCGACTACATAATTCCCAGGATGAACTTTCGCAATGTGAGATTCCTTTCCAGGGCGGAATGGAAATGAGGCGCGATGACAAACGAGTTCAAAACAACCATTTTCACTGACGGGTCGAAAATGGACTGCGGGATAGGGGCGGGAATCTTTTCTGAATCCTTCAGTATCTCTAGTTCATTCCGTCTTCCCAATTCATGCAGCGTATTCCAGGCGGAGGTTCTTGCTGTACGAGAGGCGTGCCGTCTCCTCAAACAGACATCGATACAACTTAACACCATAGCCATTTTCATTGATAGCCAGGCCGCTATCAAAGCCATCGTATCTGCGGCTTCCTCCTCCAAACTTGTTGAACAATGCAAGGAGGAGCTTGCCGCACTCGGTTATCGGTTTAGGATCAGCCTCATATGAGTGCCTGGTCATAGTAAGATTGACGGAAACGAAAGGGCTGATGAATTGGCGAGGCAGGGATCTGCCCTTGACTGCTCCCGTGCGGAGGATGTCAACAGTCCGTTAGGGGCCCTTAAGGGTAGAATCTTTGCTCATTTCCTTGCAGAACTGTGTCATATCTAGGCAGATGTGGCCCAAGTATAACTGGTGCAGAACCCAAGAGCTACTAAACAGAAACCGGGCAGATATTGCCAGAGTTCTGGCAATTAGCACTGGCCATTGGCCCATAGGTGTCCACGCAGCCAGACTGGGCATTACTTTCAATGCACATTGTCGTAGCTGCAATATGGCCAACGAGCCTGAAACAATCCTTCATTTCCTTTGTAAGTGTCCGGCTCTCAGTAGGGTCAGACACCGTATACTTGGCAGACACCTTTTTGATAGTATTAGTAAGTTAGCGGAGACAAGCATCGGGGACATTATCAGTTTCCTCAATGCCACGGGGTGGATTTAAATAATTTTTTCTCTCCTTTCCCACAAGTCCAACGTCAGTTTTAACAACAATTTAGGTCACTTGAGTTGTGGTGTTAAAACGGCTCCTTTGTGCTAATTATGTTTCAGCATAGTATGCTGTCACAACCACACCTACCTACATACCTACCTATCTACTCGATGTGCTCACAGCATCATCTCAGGAATAAAGAAAAAGCTTTGCCATCCCACCCATCATTAAACTAAGTGCTTGTTTGCAGTTTTTTGCTGAAGGGGCATATCACACTGGTGTGGGAAAGGATCATGATATTGGCCTTGCCCAATCCAGCTTTTGCAAAGTTCTTGAGATCGTGTTAGATGTGTTTCAAGAAGAACTGTGTACACGGCATTCCAGGTGTTGTGGGTGTAGTACTTACGATACATAGTATTCCTCTCCATTCGTCCACATATCACAATCTGTTGGTGATTCAACTCAATTTAATTAAAAATGCATTTAATTAAAATAGTATATTGGCAATTCAAATTATGTATAACGTAACGTAATGTAAAGGTCAAACCCATTATTATTAATTGACAGATATCGAATGTATATATATATATATAACCTATAATTTCCCGCCAAATTATGGGTATAAAACCCAAAAGCAGAATTTTGTATGTACAGTCGATAGTGTACAGTGAATAAATCAATTTTTATAACGTGTGAGATTCGGTTTTTTTATTTAAGAAATTTTTTCCAGTAATTCCCCGTATACTGCTCATGTGCTAACATTTTGGTCATATCGAGCCGGATTGTGTGTGCGAGAATTTAAACAATTTAAACAATAAAAACAGAAAACATTAAAGTGTGTGACAAACAATTTAAACTAGAACAAAACTTACATATAGTACAGGTGTACACAGATACTATACAGTGTGAAAGTGCAAAGGGCAAAATTGTTCTATCTTCCATTGTTCGGCAATAGAAAATTTTTAATCGTGCAGATCGGAATTCCCGCGTCATGCAACTCAATTTTCACCGTCAACTCAAGGCATAACACGTAAGTCCTCATTTTTTTCATTTCCTTTTGTTCTTTTTCATTTATTGATAAGAAGAGGTCCTAGCATTTCGTTTGCAGAACTCCAGAAAATGCTTTTAGAGCAAATAGTGCGTGATCGCACTAATTTAAAAAAAAAGGCGAGTCTCGTCGTACATCCAATTATTTGGCAGCTCGTCTTTCGGTGTTGGAAGAAAATCTGGCATACTCTAGGCGATACCATGAGGAGATTATAAGTGCAGGCAAGTTGGAAACAGGGTTAAAAAAGGAGGATTTGGTTCAGGTATACGAAAAAATCAACGACAATTACCTGGAATATCGGACGGAATTGTTAGATGCCATCGATAATTGTGCTCCGGGCCCGAAAACTCCTCAAGCTTCGCTTGTCGCTCCTTCAGTTGCTCCTGCAGCTGCGATGTGCACAGATCTTCGTCTTCCTAAGATACAGATCCCCGAGTTTGCTGGATCATACATCAAATGGCGGTCACTTCATGACACCTCTCTATCGTTGATCCACCATAACAAAGCAATTAGTGAGATTCAAAAGCTGCATTACCTTAAGTCAAGTCTCACGGGTGATGCATGCACCAAGGCCTGGGATGCATACACCAAGGCCTGGGAACTGTTGAAAGCGAGATTTGACCATAAACGCGTGTTGGTTAGCGCATCTGAGACTCTTTTTCAATCAGTCTACCCCTATGAAAGAGTCTGCAGAGGGACTCAAATCGATTTTAGATGTGTCTCAAGAATGTTTGCATGCATTGCACAATCTAGAATTGCTTGTTAAGCATTGGGACACAATAATTATTTATGTAATTTTTCAAAAGCTGTCCATACTTACTCAACAATTGTGGGAAGAAAGACTTGGCAGTACGAAGGAGCTACCTACCATGTCTGAATTTACAGATTTCTTGGAAACGCGGTTTCGAAAACTGGAGGCCATCGGGCAACAATCAACACTGAAGCCCAACGCCAAGCAAGGGTCAAGATCGGAGAGCATGCCGAAGGTGTTTCACGTTAAAACACAGGCGAAGCAGTTTCAATGTAAGGTGTGTCAGAAAGGACAACACTCTTTAAGAAAATGTCTCCGATTTTTGGGCATGGACGTGACGCAGAGACTTCGGATTGTTCGCCAAATACGTGTTTGTGACAACTGCCTCGCCTATAGCCACTTCAGCCGAGATTGTCCTAGTTCCAAAGACTGCTACTTCCGTCATAAGCGACACTACACACTTATGCATACAACTCCAATCGCACACACTTCCTCACTTTGCACACAGCCACGCGAGCACACATCGTTACCCCACACTCACACATCAGTACTACGGAGTCAACACCCTAATGGTAGCAGTCAACCGGAGCAGGTAGCCATGAACCCAAATGCGCCTGACTTCCATACTACAACTACCGAACAACCGAGCTCCAGTATACGCAATACTTATTTCGCATCGTCGAAGGTCAACGAGAGCATTTTGTTGGCCACAGCGGTGGTCAAAGTTAGGTCGGCTGACGGGAGATATGTCAATTTACGTGCCCTAATTGACTCCGGTTCTGAAGCAACATTTATCTCCGAACCAGCTACCCAATTACTCCGCCTTAAAAAAACACTGCACTTTGGTTAAAATATCAGGGCTGGGGAGGGTCAGCAACGGCACTAGTCACAGCTACATCGACACTGCGTTCATGTCGAGCGATTCGAATTTTGAGAGCTCTGCCAGGACCTACGTTTTCAAGTCGTTGGGGCTTCTTCCGGCCCAACCAATGATGCATGCCGGTTGACACCATATAACTGGGTTACAGTTAACCGATCCCGCCTTTCATTTACCTGCCACCGTCGATATTCTGTTCCGTACCGATGTTTACTCAGACATCATCCTCCCAGACTTCATTCGAAATGCCGATGCCAACGCCCCTATTGCACAATTAGGTTGGACCATTTTGGGAAAGGTCGCCGAAAGGGTTCCAAGGACCCTTCAAAGTTTTGTGCATCTGGTAGATCTCGACACAGAGATGAGAAAGTTTTGGGAGATAGAAGAAGCACCGTTTCAACCCCAAGCAGTGGAAGAGGACACGGTATGCGAACAGAATTTTACTACGCATACAAGACGACTAGCCGACGGAAGATATGAGGTAGCACTACCATTTAGAGGAGGGAAACCTCCTGCATTAGGTTCAAGTAGGGAGGTTGCGGTTAAAAGACTGGCTTACCTAGAAAAACGATTCCAGAACGACGAACGGCCACACGATGGATATAGCCAGTGTATTATGGAGTATCTGACACTGCAACAAATGGAGGAGGTCGATCTGGACAGCGACGTCATTATCAAGTCAACCTACCACTCTTTTCTCCCGCATCATGCCGTTCTAAAGGAAGCCAGCTCTACGACCAAGCTCAGGGTCGTGTTTGACGCTGCTTCAAAAAGCATGGATGGGACGTCATTGAATGATCATTTGATGGTGGGCCCCAAACTTCAGGCCAACATCGTCGATATAATCCTAAGGTGGAGAAACTATCGATACACATTTACGGCGGATATCGAAAAAATGCATCGTCAAATCTGGGTTACTCAGCTTATTTTATGGAGGCCAAATAAAGGTCAGCCTGTCAAAGCCGTTAAGATGAAAACGGTCATCTTTGGCACGGTATCTGCGCCTTTCTTAGCTATTCGCGTTTTCCATCAAGTCACCGAAGATGAAAAGGAGAAGTATCCTATAGGGGCGACAGTCATCAAGAGCGATATGTACGTTGATGATCAACCGCTGGATTCTATCTCCGGAAATGGACCTCCAACGACAAAAGATTGATAGACGACATTCCTGTTCAGGATCGTGAAATTAACTTCGAGTTACCCTTCGGTTCTTCAGATCATGTGAAGACGTTAAGCATCAGGTGGTACCCCAAAAACGGACTCATTTTCTTTTCAGAATTTCCAACCGGAGGTCGAAAAGGTCACCAAAAGGACAATTCTGTCAGCGACTGCCAAATTGTTCGATCCTCTGGGATGGATATTACCCTGCATCATTAAAGCAAAAATTGTTATGCAGCAATTATGGCACCAAGGAACTGATTGGGACCAACCAATCCCATTGGAACCGAGGGAAGAATGGGAAGTATTTCGCCGGGAGCTTCCACTCGTTCAGCGGATCAAAATTCCCAGATGGACTGGGATTCGAAAAAGCAGCAAGTCGACAGAGCTGCATGGTTTCTCCGATGCTTCACTCAAAGCCTACGGCGCGGCGGTCTACCTACGAGTATTGGATGACGACAATAAAATACGCATGCACCTTATTCTTGCGTAGACCAAAGTGGCTCCTTTAAAAACGGTAAGTCTTCCGCGACTAGAGCTGTGGAGCAGTCATGCTAGCCATACTGCTACATCACGTCAAAAGGGTCCTAGATTTATCGCACGCAAAGGTCTATGCATGGTCGGACTCTACGATCACCCTAGCATGGATTTCCGGATACCCTACAAAATGGACAACATTTGTCAGCAATGGGGTCTCGGAAATTCAGCGGCTCACGAACCGCGACGAATGGAGACACGTACCAACTCAACATAACCCAGCTGATTTTGCACCGCGAGGCATCTCTTCTTCAGCCTTAGAAACCCAGGATATATGGTGGAGAGGTCCAGTCTACCTGAGAGATCAGTGGGAATTCGAGGAACCCGACCAACTAGCAGTAATGGAAACCGAAGAAGAATTGCGCAAAGACAAGGCTCTCCACCTTCGAACTTGCGACACCAACAACGAGATACGAAAACTCCTCCAAAAATTCTCAAAGCTCTCTAAGGTGGTTAGAGTTTTGGCTTACTGTCGTCGTTTCTGCCAAAATTGCAGGGCAGGGTCTACCTCCAAATAGCTTGGTATACTCGGACCAGAAGAACTTCAAGCAGCAACACAGGTGGCGGTTCAATCGGCTCAAAAGGACATGTTCTCTAACGAATTAGACGACAATGTCACTATTCCGAAAAGCCTAAAATCACTAAATGCCTTTAGGGACGGCCAGGGTATTATACGAGTGGGCGGTCGACTTCAAAATACAATACTGCCATATAGCCAAAAACACCCTGTAATTTTAATCCTGATAATCCACGACGCACACGAGCAAACCTTGCACGGTGGAATGACAGAATTCATTCGTACTGCATACTGGGTGCTCAATATCAAAAGGAGCATCAAGAAGCATATCCACAAATGTGTCATTTGCTTTCGATTCAAGAAGCAACATATGCAGCAGTTGATGGAGAGCCTGCCAGCTCCTCGTGTAAGAATGGCTCGACCATTCAGCAACACTGGGGTGGACTATGCAGGTCCAATAGAAATGAAGACCTGGAAAGGGCGAGGAGCGAAGATCTTAAAAGGCTACTTCGCAGTATTCATTTGCCTAGCTACTAAGGCAATACACCTAGGAATGGTTTCCGACCTTAGTACACAGGCGTTCTTGGCAGCCTTTCGCCGCTGCCTCGGTGGACACGTTTTGGCGAAAGTGGACACGTTTTCGCGTCTGCAGCAGCGTCCAAAGTGGGTAGATACGGTCGAGACACCAAAAGTAGGGGACCTAGTTCTACTCAAGGATGAACGCTTACCACCCTCTCAGTGGATGATCGTGCGCATCGTTGAACTTCATCCCGGAACCGATGACTTGGTACGAGTGGTAACTCTGAAAACGAAAAACGCAACAATCAAGAGGCCCAATCAAATCGACACACTAATCTAACAAATTAAACTTAAATAACAAAATATGCTACACATTTAGTATACAGTCCACTAAAACTAAACTAATAAGTTAAGTGACACAATTACGAGTACCTATTGCCAAAAAGCAATACATATCTCATATACAACACAACACAGAAACCCTAAACGACACTTTTAACAACACAATATACTTATTAAATAATATTTTCATGCAACATAATACAAAACTACACAATTTCGGCATTTTCTATAACTCTACACAACACAAAATTTACATCGATCTTTACACTATTCCCACATGAAACAATCAACATAATCAGCAACAGCTGTTAACAAAAAAAAAAACCCGCTGATTATCGCAGTTCATTGCACGCAACGGAAAGCTCCAGTGTATTCCAAAAGCACTGTATTCTAAACCGATACAAAAAACCGACGCGTATCACAAAACATTCGCTCACCTTTACCCCCAAAACTATATCATGCATTACATGCACTCACACACATATACCTGATCACACAAAATCAAAAAAAATTAAATCATCAAATAACACGATTAATATTACAATTATTATTACGATTAATAACGATCACTTTACTTATGAAAAAATTATCAAAACATAATAAACTACCCGACACCGAAGTAATACAATCAAATATACTACAAAACACTCATGTTAATTCATCTCTTTAATAATCACAACACAAAACCAAAACAAAGCAACGCTAGGGCGAAAGGGAAAGCTGGACAACGACGAGTAAATACGATGATAAAAGCAAGAGAAGGACAGGAGATAATATTAACACCGATCGTCTCCTTTGATAAACCAAAGACATCGACCAATAATGTGTCCGCCTCATCACTCCACACATTTCCATATATGTCGCATTGTGTTGTCTCTTTTATGTCCCGATTCACTAATCCCATTTCTCTTTACATGTAACCTTTACAAGATCGACATATATACAGTATATTGACTCAGCAGCACAGGGTCACAGGGTGGTCCGAAATTAAAACTTGAAGACTGAAAATTGAAGAGGTTTATGGGCAGCAATTTGGGAACTCCGTTCACGGCCGGGGAAAATGTTGGTGATTCAACTCAATTTAATTAAAAATGCATTTAATTAAAATAGTATATTGGCAATTCTAATTATGTTTAACGTAACGTAATGCAAAGGTCAAACCCATTATTATTAATTGACAGATATCGAATGTGTATATATATATAACCTGTAATTTCCCGCCAAATTATGGGTATAAAACCCAAAAGCAGAATTTTGTATGTACAGTCGATAGTGTACAGTGAATAAATCAATTTTTATAACGTGTGAGATTCGGTTTTTTTTTTTATTTAAGAGATTTTTTCCAGTAATTCCCAGTATACTGCGCGTGTGCTAACACAATCATTCGCTCTTCACTTAACCATGCATTTTCTTGTGTTTACCGCACATATAATTACGACAAGCCAGCACATGCACACAAAACATTTAATGTATTTCCCTAGATTCTCGCTGACACAGGCAGAACCCATGAAATAGGTCAATGTGGGCATTCCCTCGCCGAAAGGTGTCATATTCATTTTCATTGTCGCCAGAGAACCCATAGAAAATAATGAGTAATGGGCATACCCAAATCTCAATGACGTACGATTCAAAGGGAATACCGGAAAATATGCACATAATGGCATGTCGGATACCTGCTGAGAATGCGGCACGTATTGACAGGGCAAATGCTAATGACATATTATGACACATTGCTGACTACGGCATTTTCTGTCAACTATGACCCTATGAGTGCATCGGCACAGTTTCAAGTACATTAAAATAATAAAGAATATGCATATTGGGGGGAATGCGAATGAACGAAAGTGAATAGGATGAACTAATTTTTTGTGTATAAAAGGACCGGGAATTTGGGAAATAAGAGAGAGTTGAATTTAAAGACATAAACTGGAAGGATCGCAGCGACGCTAAAGATGGTGGGTCCAACTAAACAAATTAAGATAACTAATAAAATAAAATGAAAGATACATAGGTCGCGAATGGCGAACTAACAAACAAACATTAGTTTTTATTTCTCAACTCTCCGTGCAACACTCTTCCCTCGACACACGAGGCACGGTGTTGAGCGTAACATTTGGTGGCAGCGGTGGGATTCTTAAAAACCCTGCTACCATGAAAGGGATACCAACGAAAGCTCCCAACTACAAGTATACTCCTGATAAAAAAAGTGAAAAAAAGTGAATGCGTACTGGAGCTATACACCAGTGGAAAAACAAAAAGTGAATGCGTCTCTGGAGCTAAATCACCAGAAAAAGTGAAAAAAAAGAAGAAAAAAAAAACACAAAAGGAGGAATTCAAGATCAGGAATAACAACAAAGAACAGTGAACAGCAACAGCAGAAAAAACGAGAAGTATCAACAACCTCAGCAGCAGCCAATTCAACAACATCATCAGCAGCAGTTACAAACACCATCACAAGTAAATAACCTTATTTTTAATTATTATCATAGTATATTTACAAAAAATCACATGTGCCACATTACTGTCAAGCATAGGGAACAATTACACGACATAATTTATAAAACAAATTGTTATCTTGAGAAATTCTCACGCGACAGAAAAAACTGGTGGTAGAGCTCTTTGAAGCTCTACCCTTTCACGAAACAGTAGCGGAAACAACTCCACCCACAGTGGCGACCAAAATAAGCCTAAATTGTATAAATACTATGGTCCCGGAATTCGACGGAAAACCGGAAAACCTTAGCAAATTTATTACATGTGGAAACAAATTATTTAGTCACATTAAAGCCGACGACGGCTTTAATGCGAAATGGTGGAACGGCGACCTCCATGAAATAAGGAAGGTTGCTAGACAACGCCTAAATAAAGCTTTAAGAACCAACGAAGAAGCAGACTGGGAATCCTATAAAGAAAGTAAAAGAGGCTTCAAGAAGCTCACCAGGGCTGCTAAAAGGGAATCATGGAAAACTTTCTGCACCAACATATGCGATAATAATGAAGCAGCGCGATTAAAGAAGATCCTGTCCAAGGAACCACCAAGTTATCAACTTCTACAGGCGGGCAATAACTTGGCAACCGCAGCTGATACCTTGGAGACGCTGATGTGTGTACACTTCCCAAACTGTTTCAGCGAGGCAGCTACACCTTCCAAGCGTGGGGTCACTCGAACTGATACAAAATGGGAAGACACTGAGAACCTAGTTGATGCAGATAAAGTGACCTGGGCTATTAACTCATTTGCGCCATACAAATCACCGGGCTTGGACGGAATACTTCCCATCTTCTTGCAAAAAGGGATAGAATTAGACACCCTAAAGAAAACCCTGGTCAATATCTTCAGGGAATTTCTATATCATGGATACACACCAACACAATGGCAAGAGGTGAGGGTGGTGTTCCTACCGAAACCCGGGAAAGATTTGTCGACAGCAAAGGGCTACAGACCTATTAGCCTAACGTCCTTTTTACTAAAATCAAGGGAGAGGATCTGTGATAACTACATCAGAACACAGATTACAATTCCGCGGCTGTGTCCTAATCAACATGCATATCTCAAAGGAAAATCAGTTGAGACGGCACTACACCAGGTTGTATCCACAATAGAAGATGCTTTTGAAACCAAGGAATCAGTCGCAGGCGTTTTTCTAGATATCGAAGGGGCATTTAACAATGTGAAAACTCAAAAAATTGTGGAGGCACTCTCGATATACTGTAATAACCAAATAATAAACAATTAGCTAGAACACATGCTTACAAACCGCATTATCACAGCTTCACTGGGAGACGACACAAGAAGGGGAACAGTCCGTACGGGAACACCACAGGGGGGGATAATATCTCCTTTCCTGCGGGTGCTCACAATGGATAACCTTTTAAAAGCACTGGATGGAACCTGTGCGAAATGTGTAGCGTACGCAGATGACCTAGCCGTTCTGATAAGAGGTAAGCACCTGAACATCATAGGAGAGCTTATGCAAAACATCCTTCGAATCATAAAAGAATGGGCGGAGGAGAGTGGATTAGAAATAAATCCAAATAAAATGGAAATGGTTCTCTTTACAAAGAAAACCAAAACTAGTGACTTTCACATTCCACAACTCGGAGGAGTATCACTACAACTCCGCGACAGCGTCAAGTATCTGGGCATTATATTAGACAGGAAACTGACCTGGAGAAAGAACCTGGAAGAAAGAGTCACCAAAGCAAAGAGAGCATATTGGATATGCAGGAGGGCCATCGGGAAGTCATTGGGCTTGAAACCGAAACAGGTCCACTGGATATACGAATGCGTAATAAAACCCATCATCTTCTACGGAGTAGTTGTATGGTGGCCAGTGATGAGCAAAAAGTATGCAAGAGACTTGCTAACTAAGGTGCAGCGTATGGTCTGCCTGGGTATTACAGGAGCACAATCCTCAACACCAACCGCGGCCATGGAAGCGATACTTAACATTCTACCAGTGCACCTCGAAGCGAAGAAGATTGCCGGTATTTCAGCCTCACGGCTTAAAACTATCGGCTATTTCACCGGTGGTGCAAATACGGGACATCGAAAAATCACCGAAATGATAAGAGTAATGACACCACTCATCGATGTTGTTGGGAAATCGTACACATTCTCCAACAACTTCGAAACAGTTTTTCCCGCAAGAGAATATTGGACGTATGAAAGAACGACAAGAAACTCCAATGGGATATCGGTTTATACAGATGGCTCTAACATATCAGGGGAATCAGGGGCTGGCATCTTTAGTGCTAACCCACCGATTGAACTTGCTATTCACCTAGAACCATTTGTATCGGTGTTCCAAACAGAAGTCTATGCAATTATGAAGGCAACCGAAATACTCGCAGAAGACACCAGCGAAGAAAGGCAAATTGACATCTGCTCGAACAGCAAAGCAGCAATTAGCGCGATCACAAACCCCATGTCGAAAACACTACTAGTAAGGGAGTGCAAAACTAAATTGAACTTACTTGCCAGACGCAATAGAGTCCGTCTCACATGGGTACCGGGGCACGAGGGTGTACCGGGCAACGAAAAGGCAGACGAACTAGCAAGGAAAGGAGCAGGCAATACAGAACTGAACCCGGATGCTACAATAGGGGTCCCTCTGACAACTATTAAAACAATAATCAATGATAAGATACGACAGGAGTTCAATAACTACTGGACGAATCTAGACACGTGCAAAGTGGCTAGATCTGTAATAACCAAACCGAGTAACAACACAGCAAAAAGAGCTCTTAATTCAAGCAGAACACAATTGAGATTGATGGTGGGACTTTTAACAGGGCACATCAATCTCAACAAACATTCGTTCAGACTCGGGATAGCTGATACAGCAATCTGTGCCAACTGTGAAGAGGAGGAGGAAGATATAGAACACTTCCTCTGTCACTGCCCCGCTGCAGCGAGGCTAAGGTTGAAAATTCTGGGATCTCCAAGGATTCCGGATATTACACACCTCAATAAGAAAGGAATCGGGGATATACTGGAGTTCGCCAGACGAACACTACGATTCCCCGATCACTATACGATATAGTTGGTACTACCCATGATCCCTAGACCTAAATCCTCTCAATACATAATTCCCAAAACACATCACTATTCCTTACAGTTACGCAGATGAGGGGAACACAACGGGCCCAATGGAGGCCTAAGTGAAGAGCATAAGCTCACCCTTCCAAACCAACCAACCAACCAAAGCCGACGACGACCAATACCCGATATTTTTGGATGTGGTACTGACCAAATTACGAGTTCCGGCGTTTGAACTTATTCAATATAAGACCGTCTCGAAATGGGAAGATCTTGTAGACGAATTAGAATGCCAACTCAAAGAACAGATTTCGCTGTCCGCCGCACAAATTAAGCTGGTTTCAGCCAAACAGGGTGGAAAAGAAAACGTTAAAGACTACGGAAACAGACTGACACATTTACTGCACCAACTTGACGGAGCCACGTACGAAACCACCCCCGACAAAACCATTACCAATTTTCTCATAAAAGAAAATAGCAAGACCGCTATATAACCCTTCGAGGACGGTCTGAAAAACCAAATCCTCAGACTATTGGTCAAGTCGCACAATCCACAAAATTTTAAGTCCGCAATAACCTAGGTCACGGAACAGTCACTGCGTTTAGAGGATAACAGTCTCCCATCAACTTCTTCACGAACTTTAAGACCAGTCTGCCAAACCTGCAACAAAATTGGACACACATCTGTTACTTGCTACGTTGCAGCTGGTCGAAATCGACCTCCGGTCTTCCAAACCTGCAATAAGACAGGATACACCTCTGCGACTTGCTATCGCAAGAATAATTTTTCAGATTTTGCCCCACAACAGATAAAGAGAGAAATGGCTACAATGTACTTACTGCAACAGGTACAACCACTCATATAACGAGTGTAGGGCGAGATTAGCACAATCCAGACCTCATGCGAACAACCCCTTTCGAAATGAACAGAGTTTTAGAGCAAATCTTAAACCCCAAAATTCTTTTTCTCGCAGTCCGAACAATCACGACGTAAGATACAATGTATCACAGTACGATCGGCCAACCCTTATTAACCACGCAGAAAACGATCTTGCTCGGGAAGCGAACGACGGCAATCCCTAACGTGTACAGGCAACTGCCGACGTACACCGTACCCCAATGTAGACTTCAAAATGATCATATCATTCTGTCCCGAATATCAGGAGTCAGTGATACGCATCAAGTTCAAGCCATCGGTTAAAAAATACGTGTCATTCCTAGTTGACACAGGCGCAGATATCAGCCTGATAAAAGCAAAAACTCGCCAACAGGAATGAAGCAACAAATTCAACAATGCGTAATATCCACAATTGCTGGAGAAGCATTAAATACTCTAGGGGAAATTTCAAGGAGATTGGACAAACATACAATCTCCCTAGGTCACTCTTTCCAAGTGATGGCCAGTCAAATAAACTTGCCATATGACGGTATACTAGGAAATGATGTCTTAACTCAGTACCAATGTAAAGTAAATTATGAAAAGGGTCAACTTGAGCTAAAAATAAAAAGGGGAAATAAAAATACTGTAACATAATGTAGCATAATAACTACGCTCCAACAACTATGCAACACATTCCGAAGTGTCTTTTCAATCGAGCATAATTTCATTCCGAAATGACTTTCCATTCGAGGTTCGTATCCACAGTTCGTGTCCACAGTTCGAGTTCACGGTAAGAGACGGATAATATCTAAGACGACGTCACGGAATTAAGAGAGAATTATAACCGCAAGAAATTATTGTCATCTTGGAATTATTACATCAGAATTTTCTTGTTCCAGTGGTCGAAGAATTTGCTAGAAGTTTCTGGCTATCAGAAATGCTTCTATATAAGGACAAATGGCGACCGAGGCAAGGCAGTTGGATTTCGAACCGCACGGAAAAGTGATAATAAGCGAAGTTGTAATTTTGTGATAAATTGAAGGTTTAGAGTAAACAAGGAGAAGTAATTAGTTTGGATTTGTGAATTAAGTAACTGAAAGGAGATAAAGTGATTTAAGAAGAAAGAGAAGAAAGAGAAAAGAATTTGCGAAGAATAGTATAGTGTGAACTGGAATTTTTCTATAGTCTAGTAAAATAAGGAAATAATCTCACAGAATATCGTTTTATCTACTCGAGAAGTAGCTCGCATATTACTGCATGACGTAGAGTTTGACATGGAAGAGGAAAAAGCAAGTACCGACCCGGATATAACAAGTCTGCTCCTGCAACTTAAGTCAGTCATGGACGAACAAAGGAAAACAATGGAAGACAAAAAGAAGTCTCTGGAACTTAAGCTCGATGACCAAAAGAAAGCAATAGACGACCAAAGGAACTCTCTAGAACATAAACTGGACGAACAAAAGAAAGCAATGGACGAGCAAGAGAAAGCAATGGACGACCAAAGGAATTCTCTAGAACTTAAGATGGACGAACAAAAGAAAGCAATGGACGAACAAAAGAATTCTCTAGATGCTCTGGAAAGCAAACTAGATGAGCAAAACAGGAACTTGGAATCTAAATTCGAAGCGATCGAAGAGAAAATCGAGAAGGTCGGGACGCAACTCGAAAAAGTCGAAACTAGATTCTATGAAAACTTTGAGAAACATGAAACTCAGTTCGGGAAGATAGAGACTCAGTTTGAAAAAGTGGATACGCAATTCGAGAGAGTAGGAAAGCAAGTCGAAAATCTCGCTAAGGAACTCAGCAACGTGAAGAGACAGAAAGCACGGGAATATTCCACTGACGGTCTGAGAAGAAAGGAGATGCAGCCCCCTATCTTCGATGGTCAAACATTATGGCCAATTTATAAGAGGCAATTCGAAGCGGCCGCAATGACCAATAGCTGGGACGTTGAAGGGAAGTCTATTGCACTCACGCTTGCACTGAGGGGTCCAGCTGCGGAGCTCTTGCAGACCATCCCGGAAGATAAACAGCAGAACTACGACTCTCTGGCTCAGGCTATCGAGATGCGGTTTGGGGATGAACACATGCAGCAGGTGTACAGGGTTCAGCTGCGTAGTCGAGTCCAGAAAAGGGGGGAAACGCTCCAACAGTTGCAAGCGGATATAGAGCGACTAGCCCATCTTTCATACCCTAAAGCCGGTGAGGAGCTTATTAACGAAATGGCGGTGGAAGCTTTTATTCAGGACATAGAGGACAGACAACTGCAAATGGCTGTAAGGATGGCTGAAAAGCGAACACTCCCCGAGGCATTGGCATTCGCTTTGTCAATGAAGGCTGCGGACCAAGCATACCAGGGAATACACCGTGTCAGGGAAATGTCCGTCGTGGAATGCTCATGCCAGAGAACAGCCGTCATGGATGAAGACAAAGCTCGCGGAAGTCAAATCCGTTGCTGGAATTGCAACCAAACCGGACACCTACAAGGGCAGTGCAGAAGTGCACCTAGACGAGGAAATTGTCCACATTGCGGAAGTAGGAGAAGCAGAGAGGAAGCATACGGCGGTGATAAGATCCATCCTGTCGGTCAGACTTCCCAAAACCAGCAGTCGGGAAATGCGAAAGGACCAACTTCGCGGGGCAGAAGTTGGTTACTGGAATCGAGGCCCCCAGGACCACCATTCAAGTTTCGCAAACCAAACGGGGTAACAAGAGCCTGACAGTGGAGGCACTAATCAACAAGAAGAAGTGCGTAGCCACCATCGACACAGGTGCCACCGCCTCCATTGTAAGAAGAGATATCGTCAGAAGCTCATGGCTGCACAATACCAACAGCTACTGCCTGAAGACTGCAACAGGGGAAATGGCGAAGGTGTTTGGAGAAGTTTGTCTTACGATTACTCTGGCGGGACTGACGTTCTCCCATACTTTTCTGGTGGCAGATATATGCGACGAGTGCATCATCGGAATAGACTTCATGAAAGCAAATGAAGTAATCTTGGACATCGGGATGCAAGTACTGAGGTATCGAAATGTGGAGATTGTGTACGGAAACGAGAATGCCGTAACTCTCAGGACAGTCATCAGCAAAGACGAAGTTTTGCCGCCGTCTTCAGAGACAATCATTTGGACGAAGCTGGAAGGTGATCTTGGGAGCCACCGATTCTACATAGTACAACCAGACCCAGAGAAGCATTCTCAAGACTACATCGTGGGAAAGACGTTAGTCGAACAAAGGAACAAAATGGTTCCAGTGAGAGTTTTGAACGCGAGACCATACACTGTCAAACTAAGGCGAGGGGAGGTGACTGGAAAATGCACGCCGATTACCGCTGTCGCAACAATATCTGAACGTGATGCTCCAAAACCTCTCCCATCACCTTGGACAGCGGAAACGAGAGAGACGATTCTCCAGTCCAGTGAGCTGAATCAGGAGCAGCGAACTATGGCAGAGAATCTTATCAATGAGTACGCTGATGTATTTGCCTCACAGGACGGAGAACACGGCCGAACACACCTAGTACAACATCGAATAGACACTGGTGATACTAGACCAATTCGTCAGCCTGCTAGGCGCCTTCCATTGGCAAAGCAAATAGAAGTTGCAGAGATGGTGTCGGACAGTGAATGGAGAAAGAAGGTTTGATTGAAAGTTCCAAAAGTCCGTGGGCATCACCGGTTGTACTGGTTAAGAAGAAAGATGGCAGCACGCGGTTCTGCGTGGACTATCGGCAGCTTAATTACGTCACCAAGAAAGACAGCTATCCTCTGCCACGGATTGACGACACGCTGGACACACTATCAGGAGCCCAATGGTTTTCCACCCTCGACTTGAAGAGTGGCTACTGGCAGGTACAGATAAACCCAGAAGACCAGGAGAAAACTGCCTTCACCGCAGGAAATGGGCTATGGCAATACACGGAAATGCCATTCGGGCTGTGCAATGCTCCGGCGACTTTCGAGCGATTGATGGAATGCGTCCGGCAAGGGTTAACATGGAAAACCTGTTTGGTATACTTGGATGATATCATAGTCGTAGGAAAAACGTTTGCGCAACACCGAGACAATCTAAGGGATGTGTTTCAAAGGCTTCGAAGTGCCCACCTGAAGCTCAACCCCAAGAAGTGTGCCCTGTTTAGAGCAGAAGTCAAGTACTTGGGGCTCATAATTTCAGCGAAAGGAGTGAGAACCGATCCAGAGAAGGTCGAAGCGGTGAAAAACTGGCCAGTCCCCAAAGATAAACACCAACTAAGGAGCTTCCTGGGCCTAGCCACCCACTACAGACGGTTCGTGAAGGATTTTGCCGGGATCGCAAGTTGACGGAAAAGGGAAAACAATTCAAATGGTCAATTGAGTGCGAGAAGAGCTCAAGGCACTTAAACAACGGCTATGCGATGCCCCGATACTAGCTTACCCCACTCCCGCGGAAACGTTCATTGTGGATACAAATGCTAGTAATGTCGGGGTAGGAGCCGTACTCTCCGAGGTGCATGATGGCCAAGAGAAGGTGGTTGCGTACTTCAGCAAGGTGCTCTCTAAGCCAGAAAGGAACTACTGCGTGACAAGACGGGAACTTCTAGCTTTGATCTTGGCTACGAAGCATTTTCACAAATACCTCTATGGGAGGAAGTTCGTTCTTCGCACAGACCATGCAGCCTTAAAATGGTTATTACAGTTCAAGAGTCCTGAGAGTCAGGTCGCAAGATGGATCGAAAGGCTGCAAATCTATGACTACGAAATACAGCATCATAAAGGAAAACTCCACTCTAATGCGGATACACTATCCCGGCGACCGTGCAGAACGGATTGTAAACACTGTGCGCGTCAGGAAGAACGTGAGCTGGTTTCCATCCAAAGACTGAGAGCCGAACCTATCGCCGGCTGGAGCGTAGATGAGGTCCGGAACGCTCAGAAGGAAGAGCCGGATATCGAGCCGATTCTGGCCTGGAAGGAGAACATGGAGAAACCGGATCATCAGAACATCTCTCACAGAAGCCCGACCTTAAAGGCATATTTTGCGCAGTGGGACTCCGGAGGCCACTTGGGAGTGAATAAGACACTAGAGAAGGTACGAGAACGTTTTTGTTGGTTAAAAATGAAGAAAGATGTCGAAGAGTGGTGCAGAAAATGCGACGTGCGTGCAGCTAGCAAGGGTCCGAGAATCAAAACTCGAGGTAAGATGCACCAATACAACGTGGGAGCACCTTTCGAACGAATCGCCATTGACATCGCAGGGCCCTTTCCGGAAACCGACAATGGTAATCGGTATATACTCGTAGTAATGGACTACTTCATTAAGTGGCCGAAAGCGTTTCCGATCCCTAACCAGGAAGCTAGAACCGTGGCGGAGCAGATCGTCTACAATTGGGTGAGCAGATTCGGTGTGCCCTTGGAATTGCATTCTGACCAAGGGCGGAACTTCGAGTCAAGAATCTTCCAAGAGATGTGTCAACTACTCGGAATCAAAAAGACAAGGACAACCCTGCTTCATCCACTGTCGGACGGTATGGTGGAGCGATTCAATAGGACTTTGAATGAACATCTCTCGAAGGTCGTAGGTGACTACCAACGGGATTGGGACCGGCAGATTCCCTTGTTTTTGATGGCCTATAGAAGTGCCGTGCCGTGCATAGCACTACTCGATATACGCCGTTCGAAATCTTGTTTGGAGGAATAGCTCGTTTACCCAGTGAGGCCCAGAAATGAAGAAGAGTACGTGGCGGACCTTAGGGAAAGGCTTAGGGACATACACCAAAAGACCAGAAGCCAGATTAAGATAACGAGCAACCGCGTGAAGACCAGGTATGATGCCAAGGCAACAACGTCAGGATTCCAGGAAGGAGATCTAGTGTGGCTGTATAATCCCCATCGCCAAAAGGGGAAGTCACCTAAATTGCAGCAGAACTGGGAGGGTCCCTACAGAATAGTAACCCGTATCAACGATGTTGTCTACCGCATCCAACGAGGACCAAGTTCCAAAATGAAAGTGGTTTATGTGGACCGACTGAGTCGATACAATGGCTGAAGTGAGGACGCACTTGTTCGGGACGAGCAAGTCTAAGAGGGGGCAGTGTAACTTAATGTAGCATAATAACTACGCTCCAAAAGTATGCACACATTTCGAAGTGTCTTTTCATTCGAGGCTCGTGTACGGATTATGGCTAAGACGACGTCGCAGAATTAAGAGAGAATTATAACCACAAGAGATTATTGGCTGCAGCTGTCATCTTGGAATTATTACATCAGAACTTTCTTGTTCTAGTGGTCGAAGAATTTGCTAGAAGTTTCTGGCTATCAGAAATGCTTCTATATAAGGACAGATGGCGATCGAGACAAAGCAGTTGGTTTTCGAACCGCACGGAAAAGTGATAATAAGCGAAGTTGTAATTTTGTGATAAATTGAAGGTTTAGAGTAAACAAGAAGAAGTAATTAGTTTGGATTTGTGAATTAAGTAATTGAAAGGAGATAAAGTGATTTAAGAAGAAAGAGACCTTGTAAGAAAAGAATTTGCGAAGAATTGTATAGTGTGAACTTGAATTCTTCTATAGTCTAGAAAAATAAAGAAATAATCTCACAGAATATCTACTATATCTAAAATCTATAATTATTTACTCGAGCCGTAGCTCGCATATTACAATACAAATCGGAAAAAAACAGACCAACGAGGAAAAAGAAGCCAATGCTACACCTTACGGGGTGCTATCTACGGGATATATTAGCAACGTAGAAAAGGGAAGCGCAATTTAGGAGTCAAACCATACTGATTTTGCTATACACCGGGACACGGGTATAGAAAATACAAAACAGATTTCGTTTCCGTTTGTCTACAGGACGTAACAAAAGATTCAATGGAACTCAATACTGAGCAAGCCATCTAGAAAAATTTCGCTTCCAATCTCCTCCGAAAACCAAATTACAAAGAAAGAAAAAGGAATCCCAGCAAAAAGTAAGACTGAGGAAAATCCAGAGCAAAAACAAAGAAAGCAAATAAAAACCCAGCAATAAGTAAGACTGAGGAAAAATAATATAAATAAAGAAAAGTCCCCAAATTTTTTGTTCAAAGAAAACATATACAAACCCATTACATTGAAGCCACGATCAGGACAAATTTATAGGTGAACCATTAATGCAACCAACAAATTTCAGGATTAGGGTACTCCTAATGAATATATTGGATTCAGACCAAGAGGTAAATCTAAAAGATTCTGACCTCGAATGGGAAAGTTTAGATAAATTTGACACTGTCAACGCAGACAGTCGTAAGGATCCTGTGAAACACAGATTAAAAAATTTGGAATCACTTTTGGAGTTCCAACACTGTAATCCAGAGAAAAAGAGTCCATTCTTGACATCTGCCGTGAATATAACGACCTGTTTTACTTAGATGGTGACCACCTTACACACACTAATGCCATACAACACAAAATAGTCACTGAGGAGGGAAAACCACCATTATACACAAAAAAATATCGCCACCCAGATAGCTCAAAACAGGGAATTCATAAGCAAGTAAATGAAATGCTACAGGACGGTGTGGTACAACCAAGCTATAGCCCGTGGAATTCTCTTTTATTACCAGTCCCCAAGAAAACAGGGCCAAGATGGTACAAAACGATGGAGAGTAGTAGACGATTTCAGAAAATTGTATGAACTAACCGTTGGAGATGCTTACCCTTTACCAAATATCACCGATATTTTGGATTAATTAGGAAAAGCAAAATATTTTAGTACACTTGACCTAGCAAATGTTTCCACCAAATCCTCATGGATAAATCAGATAGGCACAAAACAGCTCTTTGTACCCCGTTTTGACATTAAGAATACAATAGCATGCTCTTCGGTTTAAAACACGCCCCTGCAACATTTCATAGACTTATGAATAACGTACTCATGGGACTCCAAGGAATCGAATGTTTTGTTTACGTTGATGATATAGTCATCTATTGATACGATCTTAAAGATCACAATAAACGACTCATAAAAGTCCTTAACCGTTTAAGAGAACACAATCTGAAACTTCAACCCGAAAAATACCATTTCGTCAGTAAAGAACTTACCTACTTAGGACACGTCATTTCGGAAAATGGAATAAAGCCAGACCCCGAAAAAACCAAGGCGGTGAAAACATTTCCAATACCTAAGAAACCAAAATATATAAAATCTTTTCTTGGATTCGTAGGATGCTACAGAAAGTTTATCCCAAATTTTGCAGAACTGGCCAAACCATTGACGAAATTACTAAGAAAGAACGTCCCTTTCCATTGGGACGCCTTTTGTGATGAAGCATTTAGGTCTCTGAAGGAAAAGATTATTAATCCACCAATCCCAGCATATCCCGATTTTCACGAAGAAGTTTTAGTAACTACTGACGCAAGCAATAATGTATTAGGTGCCGTCTTATCACAAAGGCCCATAGGTTAAGACAACCCATATTTTTTGCTAGTCGCACTTTAAACGACGCAGAAACCCGCTATACCACTACCGAGAAAGAATTATTGGCCATACACTATGGCTCTAACCCAATTCCGACCATATATTTATGGGAGAAAATTCACCACTGTGACAGACCACAGCTCCTACAATGGCTAATAGGACGAAAAGACCCAACATCTAGACTCATGCGATGGAGAATCTTGATGGAAGAATATGACTATACGATAGTCCACAAAAAGGGAAAGTTCAACACTAATGCTGACGCACTTAGTAGTATAGTTAACAGTGAACCAAAGGAAACAAATAATAATGCTTTGGTAACTACACGTAGCCAAAATAGAAACAAAGAAAACCCATTAAGAACAAATTCAAAAACTCCTGAAAACATACAGGTTCTCTCTAGATTCACGCTACTAGAAGTTTCTATCTTCAATTTACTCAGTAATAACACTTCCACTAATAGTATCTCTAGAAGTAGAACGCCTGAAAAGAAGATACCGAAATTCATTAAACCTCAGGTAGGAGAAATTTCTACTTCCCAGTTTAGCGGAAACACAGATCTTCGTCACAACTTTGCTCATACCATTCAGTAGCTCGAATGATAAAAGGATTGACGAATCTTGTCTGAACGACATAAAAGAAAAGCTCACAGTACACAGATCACTCGGTATCGCTTTAGCAGCAACAGACAATGAGTCAAAGAAAGCTTTCAAACTACTTCTTGAAAAAGTTTTTCAAATCCATGATATAGAGATACACCTTTTTACCGACAACAGAACATTTTTAACTAACACAGAAGACATAGCAAAAATTCTATACGAATACCACGACTCACCATTAAGCGGACATCATGGGGTAACACCAACTGCAAAAAGAATAAAACAGACTTACTACTGGCCGACTATCACAAAGGACATTATCGAATACATTCACAAGTGCGAATCATGTCAAATGAATAAATTATCTAAAAATACGAAAATTCCAATGAAAATAACTACAACAAGCAGAACGCCTTTTGAACGAGTAGCTTTAGATATCGTAGGACCATTGCCAGTCAGCCACGACGATAACAAATACATACTTACGTTCCAAGACAATTTAACTAAATTCTCTGAGGCAATACTAATACCCAACGCTGAAGCCTCAACTATAGCTCGTATACTAGTAGAGCGTTTAGTATGCCGTTTTGAAATCCCAGATTCAATCCTCACAGACCAAGGAATAAACTTTCTTAGTAACTTATTTAAAGAAGTATGCAAAACACTCAAAACTAAGAAAATACAAACAACCCCTTACCACCCCCAAACGAATGGTGCTCTTGAGCGTAGTCATAGAACATTAGCAGAATACCTCAGACACTATGCTAACAAAGAACCATTTACCTGGGATACATGGCTACCTTACTCTATGTTTGTGTATAATAGTACACCTCATAGCAGCACTACGTACTCCCCTACCTTACGTTGATAATTTCCACCTGTATAAAACCATACCCCTACCAACACGATTTAAGAATAACTTTGTTTTCATTCAACCCTCAAACAAATATGTACTCATTGACTACAAAATAGAACACTACTACAATCTGAACGATGAAGAGCTAGCACACTATAAAACGCAAGGCAACCTCTTTCCGTGCACTATGACACACCCGTTGTTTAACGCAAACACAAATTACCCACAGTGCGAAATTCAATTACTACAAAGAATAAACACATACCCAACTAACTGCGATATAAAAGAGTCAAACATATCAATAGTTTGGATACAACTATCCCAGCCAAATACTTGGTTATTGTCCTCCATCGACAATTACACTAAACTAACTAAAGGCCTAACCATACGAACGAACAACGAAAAGACCACATACATGATGTTTTCATTCCCCCGCTTAACATACATATCTCATATCTTAACGAATTACTCAAGCAAAATTAGAAACAAAACGACAAAAGCAACCTTCATTAAATCGGTTTCCGAGAGTATCAACTTTCTCAAAAATAAAGAAAAGGAACCACTGATACCATGGAACAGCACCATTGACACCATTATTCCCTCATTTATCTATTAATCGGTGTAGTAATTACATTATTTTGTTACAAAAGATACCAAATGTACCAAATAAAACCTACTACAGAAGTGCGTACAGGTACAAAAGAAAACACTTCCAAAACAAAAAATAAACCAACACTTACAACAGACGAATAAAAAAAAAAAAGGAAAATTGTACATGTTTTGCATACCTATAAGACAAAATAGCTTTATAAAAAAAAAGAAATAAGTACAATAATAAAAAAAAATTTTTCACAAAAATCTTGTAAATATTTAAAAAAAATTTAAAAAAAAGATTTTAAACTATGCATTAACGATAAATTGAAAAAATATATCATAGAAATTAGCAATAAGAGAAACTTTTGTAAACTCCGGAATAATAAAACACTATATATTAAATGTAAAGTGAAAAAATATATATCATAGAAATTAGCAATAAGAGAAACTTTTTGTAAACTCCGGAATATTAAAACACTATGTATTAAATATAAAGTGAAAAAGTATATATGTATCATAGAAATTGGAAATAAGAGACATTTTTGTAAAGTGCGAAATCTTAAAACACTCTTTTAAACTATAGATATGTTTTAAATATAAATTGAAAAAGTATATCATAGAAATTAGCAATAAGAGAAAATATTGAAGAACATTTTTTGTGAACCTCGAAATCTTATCCCCAAAACACATTGAAGTCATCATTTTGCAGAAAATTAACCTCTTCAAGCTTAATTTTCTTTTTAGAAGAGGAGAAGGATGTAGTACTTACGCTACATAGTATTTCTCTCCATTCGTTCACATATCACAATCATACGCTCTTACCTTACCGATGCATTTTCTTGTGTTTACCACACATATAATTACGACAAGCCAGCACATGCACACAAAACATTTAATGTATTTCCCTGGATTCTCGCTGACACCAGCAGAACCCATGAAATAGGTCAATGTGGGCATTCGCTCGCCGAAAGGTGTTATATTCATTTTCATTGTCGCCAGAGAACCCATAGAATATAATGAGTAATGGGCATACCCAAATCTCAATGACGTACGATTCAAAGGGAATCCGGAAAATATGCACATAATGGCATGTCGGATACCTGCTGAGAATGCGGCACGCATTGACAGGGCAAATGTTAATGACATATTATGACACTTTGATGAGTACTGCATTTTCGGTCAATTATGACCCTATGAGTGCATCGGCTCAGTTTCAAGTACATTAAAATTAATAAAGAATATGCATATTGGGGGGAATGCGAATGAACGAAAATGAATATAATGGAGTAGTTTTTTGTGTATAAAAGTTTTGAGGGTGGCCGTGGTGTAGTGGTAATATCATCGCTTGTCACGTTACAGGTTCACGGTTCGAATCCTGATGTCAATAATCATCTATTTATTTCGCATGAAATAAATAAAAAAGTCGACCAATTGCGAAAGCTTATGTCAACTCTACTGCGAAGGTATAACACTGGCAGTAGGGCGGTCATATGGCTAAAATGCAACTAGATCGTGATAATGACATCTGGAGGATGGAACAAAAAATACTGTGAATCATGAGCAACGACAAAAGCAAAAACAAACAAGCTCCCCAGTTATCTGGATAGCCACCCTAGGAGTTCACTGAAACTTAGTACCAGCTGAGTTTCAAAGCAACTACACCAATCTGTCTTTCTCTCTGTCTCTTCTCCTTTCCTGAAAACGCCCGTGTCCTAAAATTAGTATAAGGGTATTCATAACCCCTTTCACACGTGCAAATTATTAAAAAAAGTAAAAGGACCGGAAATTTGGAGAATAAGAGAGAGTTGAATTTAAGACTTAAACTAGAAGGATCGCAGCGACGCTAAAGATGGCGGGTCCAACTAATCAAATTAGGATAACTAAGAAAATAAAATGAAAGATACAAAGGTCGCAGCTACGCTAAGACGGCGGACCTAACAAACAATTAGTTTTTATTTCTCGTTTCGCCGTGCCACACTCTTCCCTCTACATACTGAGGAAGCACGGTGTTGAGCGTAACATGGGATGAATTGATGGCACGCATGTGAGAATTATTGCAGAGAGAGAGAACTATTTATAGCTTAAATGTTATACTAGTAGGTTTTGAATACATTGGTATCAAATTGAAAATTTCATTAAAAAATTAAAACTTTTTGTAGGTGTTTGACGATAAAGTAGTAATACAGTACGTAGATTCATCCCATCCTGGTGCATGTCATGATGGCCATATATGGAATGTCAGCGATCTCCGATCTCACTTCGAAAAAAAATATTAACGTGGTGTAAGAAACACTTGGCTTTTGGGTACAAATGCTATTTCTCTTTTGTATTCTTAACGATTATAATTTGTATTCTGTTCAAGGAGATGCAGGATATCCCTTGGAACCGTATCTTATGACGCCCTACAGATTACCAAATCAAGGTTCCACACAAACTAAATTCAATAACGTTCATTCACAATGCCGGAACGCTATAGAATGCACGAACGGTGTCCTGAAAAATAGGTGGAGGTGTTTACTTGGTGCAAGGGAGCTGCACTACACTCCCGAAAAATCAGCCAAAAATTGTGAATGTATGTTGCGCTTTACACAACGTATGCATTCATTTCAAGGTAGAATCTAACTAAATTGATTTAGAGGTAGCTGAAACGCTTTCAAGTGTACGCAACAGTGAAGTGATTCCTTCAGCTAGATCAGAGTACTTGAGCATTGCGCGAAATATAAGAGATATTTAACAACTTATACTCGTAGATCCACAAATTTAAAATTTTAATTTAAATAAAAATTCTTTATTAACTAAACAAAAAACATAACAGAAACATAAAGGTACTTCATTGCATTTTTCAAAACAAAAATATGTATTGTAATATGCGAGCTACGACTCGAGTATATAAGACGTAATTCTGTGAGATTATTTCTTTATTTTCTAGTCTATAGAACAATTCAAGTTCACACTATACTATTCTTCGCAAATTCCTTCCTTTCAAGGTCTCTTTCTTCTCAAATCACTTTATCTCCTTTCAATTACTTAATTCACAAATCCAAACCAATTACTTCTTCTTGTTAACTCTCAACTTTCAATTTATCACAAAATTACAACTTCGGCTATTATCACTTTTAAAATCTCTTCGTGATTCAAAACCCAACTGCCTTGCCTCGATCGCCATCTGTCCTTATATAGTCGCATTTCTGATAGCCAGAAACTTCTAGCAAATTCTTCGACCACTGGAACAAGAAAATACTGATGTAATAATTCCAAGATGACAGCTGCAGCCAATAATCTCTTGTGGTTATAATTCTCTTGCGGTTATAATTCTCTCTTAATTCTGAGACGTCGTCTTAGCCATAATCCGTACACGAGCCTCGAATGAAAAGACACTTCGAAATGGGTGCATTCTTTTGGAGCGTAGTTATTATGCTACATTATTGTTGCACACTTTTGGAGCGTAGTTATTATGCTACATTATGTTACACTGCCCCCCTCTTAGACTTGTTCGTCCCGAACAAGTGCGTCCTCACTTCAGCCATTGTATCGACTCAGTCGGTCCACATGAACCACTTTCATTTTGGCCCTTGATCCTCGCTGGATGCGGTAGACAACATCGTTGATGCGAGTTACTATTCTGTAGGGACCCTCCCAGTTCTGCTGCAATTTAGGTGATTTCCCCTTTTGGCGATGGGGATTATACAGCCACACTAGATCTCCTTCCTGGAATCCTGACGTTGTTGCCTTGGCATCATACCTCCATGCGGTCGCTCGTTATCTTAATCTGGCTTTTGGTCCTTTGGTGTATGTCCCTAAGCCTTTCCCTAAGGTCCGCCACGTACTCTTCTTCACTTTTGGGCCTCACTGGGTAAACGAGCTATTCCACCAAACAAGATTTCGAACGGCGTATGTCGAGTAGTGCTATGCACGGCGCGGCACTTCTATAGGCCATCAAAAACAAGGGAATCTTCCGGTCCCAATCCTGTTAGTAGTCACCTACGACCTTCGAGAGATGTTCGTCCAAAGTCTTATTGAAACGCTCCACCATACCGCCCGACTGTGGATGAAGCGGGGTTGTCCTTGTCTTTTTGATTCCGAGTAGTTGACACATCTCTTGGAAGATTCTTGACTCGAAATTCTGTCCTTGGTCAGAATGCAATTCCAAGAGCACATCGAATTTGCTCACCCAATTGTAGACGATCTGCTCCGCCACGGTTCTGGCTTCCTGGTTAGGGATCGGAAACGCTTCCGGCCATTTACTGAAGTAGTCCATTACTACGAGTATATACCGATTACCACTGTCGGTTTCCGGAAAGGGCCCTGCGATGTCAATGGCGATTCGTTCGAAAGGTGCTCCCACGTTGTATTGGTGCATCTTACCTCGAGTTTTGATTCTCGGACCCTTGCTAGCTGCACACATGCCGCATTTTCTGCACCAGTCTTCGACATATTCCTTCGCTTTTAACCAATTAAAACGTTCTCGTACCTTTTCTAGCGTCTTATTCACTCCCAAGTGGCCTCCGGACGCCCCGCCATGCATTTCCCGTAACACCTCCTTGACCCTCGTCCGCGGCACGACAAGCTGCATTACAAATGACTTTCCATCGGAGGATTCCCATTTTCTTCTCAGAACACCTTCTTGGACATGGAGGGAGGCTTCTGTGAGAGATGTTCTGATGATCCGGTTTCTCCTTCCAGGCCAGAATCGGCTCGGTATCCGGGTCTTATTTCTGAGCGTTCCGGATCTCACCTACGCTCCATCCGGCGATAGGTTCGGCTCTTAGTATTTGGATGAAAACCAGCTCCCGTTCTTCCTGACGCGCACAATGTTTACAAACTGTTCTGCATGGTCTCCGGGACAGTGCATCCGCATTAGAGTGGAGTTTTCCTTTACGATGCTGTATTTCGTAGTCGTAGATTCGCAGCCTTTCGATCCATCTTGACCCTCAGGACTCTTGAACTGTAATAGCCATTTTAAGGCTGCATGGTCTGTGCGAAGAACGAACTTCCTCCCATAGAGGTATTTGTGAAAATGCTTCATAGCCAAGATCGAAGCTAGAAGTTCCCGCCTTGTCACGCAGTAGTTCCTTTCTGGCTTAGAGAGCACCTTGCTGAAGTACGCAACCACCTTCTCTTGGACATCATGCACTTGGGAGAGTACGGCTCCTACCTCGACATTACTAGCATCTGTATCCACAATGAACATTTCCCCGGGAGTGGGGTAAGCTAGTATCGGGGCATCGCATAGCCTTTGTTTAAGTGCCTTGAAGCTCTTCTCGCACTCAATTGACCATTTGAATTGTTTTCCCTTTTCCGTCAACTGGTGCAGGCTCTTTGCGATCCCGGCAAAATCCTTCGCGAACCGTCTGTAGTAGGTGGCTAGGCCCAGAAAGCTCCTTAGTTGGTGTTTATCTTTGGGGACTGGCCAGTTTTTCACCGCTTCGACGTTGTCTGGATCGGTTCTCACTCCTTTCGCTGAAATTATGTGCCCCAGGTACTTGACTTCCGCTCTAAACAGGGCACTTCCGCACTTCTTGGGGTTGAGCTTCAGGTGGGTACTTCGAAGCCTTTGAAACACATCCCTTAGATTGTCTCGGTGTTGGGCAAAGTACATAAAACAGGTTTTCCATGTTAACCCTTGCAGGACACATTCCATCAATCGCTCGAAAGTCGCCGGAGCATTGCACAGCCCGAATGGCATTACCGTGTATTGCCATAGCCCATTTCCTGCGGTGAAGGCAGTTTTCTCCTGGTCTCCTGATAGTATGTCCAGCGTGTTGTCAATCCGTGGCAGAGGATAGCTGTCTTTCTTGGTGACGTAATTAATCTGCCGATAGTCCACGCAGAACCGCGTGCTGCCATCTTTCTTCTTAACCAGTACAACCGGTGATGCCCACGAACTTTTGGAACTTTCAATCAGACCTTCTTTCTCCATTGCCGACACCATCTCTGCAACTTCTGTTTGCTTTGCCAATGGAAGGCGCCTAGCAGGCTGACGAATTGGTCTAGTATCACCAGTGTCTATTCGATGTTGTACCAGGTGTGTTCGGCCGTATTCTCCGTCCTGTGAGGCAAATACATCAGCGTACTCATTGATAAGATTCTCTGACATAGTTCGCTGCTCCTGATTCAGCTCACTGGACTGGAGAATCGTCTCTCTCGTTTCCGCTGTCCAAGGTGATGGGAGAGGTTTTGGAGCATCACGTTCAGATATTGTTACGACAGCGGTAATCGGCGTGCATTTTCCAGTCACTTCCCCTCGCCTTTGTTTGACAGTGTGTGGCCTCGCGTTCAAAACTCTCACTGGAACCATGGTGTTCTTTGGTTCGACTAACGTCTTTCCCACGATGTAGTATTGAGAATGCTTCTCTGGGTCTGGTTCTACTATATAGAATCGGTGGCTCCCAAGATCACCTTCCAGCTTCGTCCAAATGATTGTCTCTGAAGACGGCGGCAAAACTTCGTCTTTGCTGATGACTGTCCTGAGAGTTACGGCATTCTCGTTTCCGTACACAATCTCCACATTTCGATACCTCAGCACTTGCATCCCGATGTCCAAGATTACTTCATTTGCTTTCATGAAGTCTATTCCGATGATGCACTCGTCGCATATATCTGCCACCAGAAAAGTATGGGAGAACGTCAGTCCCGCCAGAGTAATCGTAAGACGAACTTCTCCAAACACCTTCGCCATTTCCCCTGTTGCAGTCTTCAGGCAGTAGCTGTTGGTGTTGTGCAGCCATGAGCTTCTACGATATCTCTTCTAACAATGGAGGCGGTGGCACCTGTGTCGATGGTGTCTACGCACTTCTTCTTGTTGATTAGTGCCTCCACTGTCAGGCTCTTGTTGCCCCGTTTGGTTTGCGAAACTTGAATGGTGGTCCTGGGGGCCTCGATTCCAGTAACCAACTTCTGTCCCGCGTCTCCTACTTCCGCAGTGCGGACAATTTCCTCGTCTAGGTGCACTTCTGCACTGCCGTTGTAGGTGTCCCGTTTGGTTGCAATTCCAGCAACGGATTTGACCCCCGCGGGCTTTGTCTTCATCCATGACGGCTGTTCTCGGGCATGAGCATTCCACGACGGACATTTCCCTGACACGGTGTATTTCCTGGTATGCTTGGTCCGCAGCCTTCATTGACAAAGCGAATGCCAATGCCTCGGGGAGAGTTCGCTTTTCAGCCATCCTTACAGCCATTTGCAGTTGTCTGTCCTCTATGGCCTGAATAAAAGCTCCCACCGCCAGTTCGTTGATAAGCTCCTCACCGGCTTTAGGGTATGATAGAAGGGCTAGTCGCTCTATATCCGCTTTGCAACGACTATGCAGCTGAACCTTGTACACTTGCTGCGTGTGTTCATCCCCAAACCGCATCTCGATAGCCTGAACCACAGAGTCGTAGTTCTGCTGCTTATCTTCCGGGATGGTCTGCAACAGCTCCGCAGGTGGACCCCTCAGTGCAAGCGTGAGTGCAACAGACTTCTCTTCATCGTCCCAGCTATTAGTCATTGCGGCCGCTTCGAATTGCCTCTTATAAATTGGCCATGATGTTCGACCATCGAAGATAGGAGGCTGCATCTCCTTTCTTCTCAGACCGTCAGTGGAATATTCCCGCGCTTTCTGTCTCTTCACGTTGCTGAGTTCGTTAGCAAGATTTTCGACTTGCTTTCCTACTTTTTCAAACTGAGTCTCTAACTTCCCGAACTGAGTTTCATGTTTCTCAAAGTTTTCATCGAATCTCGTTTCGACTTTTTCGAGTTGCGTCTCGACCTTCTCGAGTTCTTGTTTTGCTCATCAAGTTTGCTTTCCAGAGCATTTAGAGAATTCTTTTGTTCGTCCAGCTTAAGTGCTAGAGAATTCTTTTTTTCCTCAAGCTTAAGTTCTAGAGAATTCTTTTGTTCGTCCATCGCTTTCTTTTGTTCGTCCAGCTTAAGTTCTAGAGAATTCCTTTGATCTTCAATTGCTTTCTTTTGTTCGTCCATGACTAACTTAAGTTGCAGGAGCAGACTTGTTATACCCGGGTCGGCTACTGTACTTGCTGGTTCCTCTTCCACGTCAAACTCTACGTCATGCAGATTTTCACCTTCCTGCTTTACTGCTTCTTCCAGACGAATCAGTAGGGCATCTTTTCCCCCAGTTGTGTCGTGATTCCGTTTACTGAGTTCTGCCTTTAGTTGAATTATAGTTAGTTTTCCCAATTTGCGACCAATTTTGCGCAACTAATTAACTCAACACAGAAATCGTTTTTTTTTTTGTGCAATTTCACACCACGGAAATAGTTATTCACAGAATAAATTGTATCCCACTTCTGACACCAATGTGATATGCGAGCTACGGCTCGAGTAGATAAAACTTTATTCTGTGAGATTATTTCTTTACTTTCTAGTCTATAGAACAATTCAAGTTCACACTATACTATTCTTCGCAAACTCCTTCCTTACAAGGTCTCTTTATTCTCAAATCACTTTATCTCCTTTCAATTACTTAATTCACAAATCCAAACTAACTACTTCTTCTTGTTAATTCTCAACTTTCAATTTATCACAAAATTACAACTTCGGCTATTATCACTTTTCCAATCTCTTCGTGCGGTTCAAAACCCAACTGCCTTACTTCGATCGCCATCTGTCCTTATATAGTCGCATTTCTGATAGCCAGAAACTTCTAGCAAATTCTTCGACCACTGGAACAAGAAAATTCTGATGTAATAATTTCAAGATGACAGCTGCAGCCAATAATCTCTTGCGGTTATAATCCTCTTGCGGTTATAATCTCTCTTAATTCCGCGACGTCGTCTTAGACATAATCCGTACACGAACCTCGAATGAAAAGACACTTCGGAATGCGTTGCCTACATCTGTGCGCATAGTTATTATGCTACATTATGTTACAATATTTCGAGCTGAAATATATATAAATATAACCTATAGATAGATGTGTTCAATTCAACCTCAACAGAAGATACAAAACTTCCGATATAGCAATATTGTCAGACAGTCAAGCAGCTATCAAGGCACTTAACTCCCATGTCATTAGATCAAAACTTGTGTGGAAATGCCTATACAAACTTAATGAATTGGGTAGCAGTAACAAGGTAACCCTCTATTGGTTCCCTGGCCACACTGGAATAAAGGGCAACGAAGAAGCAGACTTCTTGGCAAGACAAGGAGCAGCAGAATCCTTTATTGGACCCGAACCATTCTGTGGAATAGGAAACCACACTATACCTGAAGAATTCAGGAAGATGGAGAAAGAAAAATGTGTGAGAACCTGGGTCAATACTCTAGGTCTGAGGCAAGCTAAGAAATTTCTGTGACACTACAACTGCAGGAGATTCGAAGCGTGCCTTAACAAGAATAACCTACGTATCCTAACAGGCTTTCTAACGGGGCACTGTAAACTCGGAGAGCGAAACTAGGTATAACAAACGAAGGCCTTTGCAAACTGTGCAATGAGAGTTCAGAACATCTTCTGGAGTCATGCGAGGCACTGACCTACAAATGATTGAAATGCCTGGGCAAGTACCAACTATGAAATGTAGATACACCAATCATAGATCCACTTCTCATTCTCAGATTCCTAAGAGAAACTGGATTAGAGAGGGTACTCTAGTTTGAACTATCCTTGCCACGGCAAAGAAAGAGTATTTGACCCTCGATAACAATTCTGAAGGAATTATATTCTGAGGGAAATTTTAGTGAGGGAATAAACGTCTTCTAGGTATTAGCAGGGGGCACAATAGACCATTATGTCGCAGTGCAAGTTAACGCTACACAAATAATAATAATATCTTTTTGTCCGACCCAGTTTCGGATTTTCCCCCAAAACAAGTGTTGTGTGGAGGCGTCTTTGGTGCGAGTAAGGCGGACGCTGGCGGTTGCTCGGCTCAGCTCGTCGGACGGGGTAGTTTTTGTCCACCTTACTTTGCACCACCTGCTCAGCACACAAAATCTCGTGCCATTGTAATCAAAAAACCAAAAGAGAGGAAGGAAGTTACTCTACTTTGACTTCAGACGGACTTCAAAAAGATAGAGAAGAAAGAAAAGGAAAAATCCAAGGACTTGTGCCCATGGCCAAGAGAAAAGTTGGGAAGGATCACGCGAACTTACCCTAACTATCCTAAACTAATCATAAACTAACCTAACAACTTAAGCTAAATCCTAAGCTAAACCGAACTATTTTCACCTAGCCTATTTCTACTCCCTATCACGCAACTTATCCTTCCCCTACATTTCTCGGGTTCATCAAGTACCCGAGGTATGCCTGGTGGAAGTGGCAAAAGCTGGCCTGCCCACCCTTCGTGTCTTGTGCCACAACCAATTTCTATCTCTCTGGCCAATGATTGCGAGAGGTAGCCCCTAAAAGTACTTTCCAGTCACAACGGAAGTCCGTTAGTCGTCCCGTTATGTCGACATCGTTCGTAATCGTCCTGTCTGGTCACCATTGTTCGTTTTGGTCTTGTCACGTCATCGTTCTATATAGGAAAAGCGGCCCGACTAGATATCCACACACCAAAGCTGCGGAAATTTATTCACATATCTTATTGTTTTTTTTAAAAGTCCTCAAATTTTTGGTAAATTTCCCATTTTTTATAAAAAGGTCTAAACCTACTCGTACTTCTTAAAACTATAAAAAAAAAAATCTTCTCTTAAACTTATATATGTATGGATATGTATGTAAAAATATATAAGTAAAATCTATTGTTTCAAATTTACTCACGTTATTTTTTTGTCCCATGTTGTTCTGCCGGCAGCACAATAAGGATGATGATTTTGGTTCCAATTTGAACTCCTACTCGCGCACCAACAAAATTGAAAGGATTAAAAGCAGATTTCTACACCTGTATCTACATATTTGTGTGTGTTCCAAACTGTTGTATATATTCAAACAGTCTGCTCCAGCGTTGGCCGGAGAGATCCACATTAACTCAAGGAGCAAAGTCTTTGTTCCTCTGGTCACCCAACGCCTCTAAATATCTTTCTCGTTTTGAAAGATAGATTTTTAAAAATGATTTTGTTAAGTCGAGGCTGTTGTTAAACTTCACCACACACAGCTTTTTATACAATTAAAAGAAAATAACATTTATTTCAAATGCCTAAAAGCTCCAAGTCATTAAAACTAAATTTGGAGTCCTTTCGACAAGAATACAATGTTTATCGGTCATTTCAAGCTGGTAAGCGGAACTTAAAACACTTTTCAATTGAGCCTCTTACCTACCTATCTACCGAATACATAAAAATCAGTTTGGTTCATCGGAGCCCTGCAGCTTTCCTTACCTACCTCTACAAAATTGCCGGCTAATCACTCGTCCAGCTTAATTATATTCTTGTTGAGTATCAGGTTTCGGATTTTGGCTGAGGTTTCCACTATATAGGAAATCGACTTTTCACTTAAAATTATATTTTTTACTTATAATGGCTTACTCTAAGAGTATACTATGTAAACATTTTGGAGAGGAAATTTGTTGTATTTTTTAAATTTTTTTAAAGTTTTCGGTTTTGACTAGTAAAATGCATGTTTTCTTCCGTATTAACTCAACATAAGGGTGTTTAGTCGACTTGTAGTTCTAATTAAAACCAATTTAACATAAATGGACATAATTTTATTTCTTTGCAGGGTGTTAAAATTAAAAAATTATAAGTTTTAATGGTTTTTATTTTGAAAATGGAAATATTTTACGATTTCTATGAAATTTTAATATGTGACAGCAAGCATTTTTCTAAGAATTTTGGTATGTATATTTAAGCTTTGATTCCTCATCCACTGTTGGCCGGCACAAAACTTCTCTAATAAACTTAGTCCCAGGCTCCTGCCTGACAAAAATCATCCAAATTTAATTTGAAATAATTTAATTTTTAAATTAAAATAATTAAAGCACATAATATGACCTAATTACACGGAGTACATTGTACACAGTTGCATAGCAGCATTTCATTGCCTACTAAAACAACGGCTAATATCATAGCCGATTATGATCATTTCAACCGTTGCAATGCATGAAATCCGTTTTCTGATAGCAAACTGTGGTGTACTATTTATTTTGCTAATATGGCCCAAGAATCGCAAACAAAAAACACTTCTCTTTTTGGATAATCACATCACAGTTAATTGATCTTGTTTTTGATTTGGTTTTGGCTATTTAGTAATAATTCAAGGTAAAATTTTGAAGAAAAAACATTTTTTTTTATAGTATTATTAGCTTCCCCTCAAAATTTTTTTTTATGCTTTTTAGACCATTTTAGACTAATTAAAAAAAAAAATTTTGCGAATTTCCTATATTGGAAATCCGCCCCCGGATTTTTCCTAAGCGTAGAAGATTTACCACTTAAATCGAGGATTACGAGGTTATTTCGTTTGCCAAACTTACCCTAAAAAAATAAGTTTCCTCTGAAGCACTTTTTTGCGTACCACTATTCCAACCAAAAGAAAAATCAGGTTGCAATGTCCCATGTCTCGTTATTGTCCATTCAAAAAAATTACACTGAACTATGGCAAGGTGAAAAGTTCTCGGCCTGACGCAGAGATGGCGTTCCAATCAGCACAATTTTATGTTTCCTGCCTGGGTGCACTTCTCATTAGTTCGTATGACAAGTTTCAACTTGTTCTTCCAAGTAGTTTCTTTACAATGGATAAACTTGAATATCGTGCGGTGATAAAATTCTTCGTTTTGGATGGGTTAACCCCTAAGGAAATTCATCCGAAATTGACAGAAGTTTACGGGGACTCTGCTCCTTCCATGTCAACCGTTAAAAAGTGGGCAGTTGAATTTAAATGTGGTCGCACGTCCCTCGAAGATGACCCACGTGAAGGACGGCCAAAACCGCAACCACACCCGAAACCATCGAAAAAGTGCATGGTATCGTGTTGGACGATAGGCAAGTGAAGGTGAGTGAGATAGCTGAGCCTGTGTGTATATCGGAAGAGAGGATGCGAAACATCTTGCACAAAAACTTAGGGATGCGAAAGCTCTGCGCAAGATCAAAAGCCGATCAAAAGCAAATGCCCAAACGATTTTCGCGGCAATCTTTGGACCGATTCATTAGGGATCCGACCAATTTTGTGCGGCGATTTGTCACCATGAATGAGACATGGGTCCACTACTACACACCAGAAACGAAACAGCAGTCGACGCAGTGGATGGAAACCGGTGGTTCAGTGCCAAAGAAACGAAGTCGATCGCATCTGCCGGAAAGGTCATGGCCAGTGTGTTTTGGGATGCGAAAGGGATCCTGTTAGTTGATTACCTTGAGAAAGGCAGAACAATTACAAGCGAATATTACTCCAATCTTCTTGACCAGCTGGATGCTAAAATTCGAGAGAAGAGGCCTGGCTTGAAGAAGAAAAAAATCATCTTTTACCAGGACAATGCACCTGTACACAAGTGTGCGTTGGCGATGGGAAAACTGCGGGATTTGGGGCTCGGCCACCCCCCTTATTCACCTGATTTGGCAACCTCAGATTCCCATCTGTTCCCAAACTTGAAGAAATTTGTTTCTAGGAAGCGATTCGCATCAAATACAGAAGTTGAGAGGGCCGTAGATTAATATTTTCACAGCCCTCCAGACTCTCACTTCCGAGAAGGAATACTGATGTTGGAGAAACGCTGGACCAAGTGTGTTGAAGTCAAGGGAGATTATGTACGAAAATAAAATCATTTTTTAACTGAAAATCGCAGTCTTTCATTGTCAGGCCGAGAACTTTTCACCTTGCACTCGTATATAGGTACATGCATAAATTCACTATCGATAACAAACAATATTGCTAATTCACTTACCTAATATAACTAATACGACCTACGGGACACCTACTTGCGTAACAAAAAAATTGTATAAAAACATGATATAATATATATATCATATAAATAAACGAATTTACGAGTGGAGTTCTAGAGTTATTTGTGGTTCAGAAATAATTTCCCGATCGCCATTATTAATTTTGCGGGAATGGGATGGGGCTTGTGTGAGTGAGGAAGAAGCATATGACTCCCTCCCTCATGTCAATTCATTGTTGACATTTTCGTTTTTCATTGCGAGTCTAATGGCTGTCTAATTTTTATGATTTAATTTTTTGATTTTTCCGGATTAACAATTTAAGGAAACCCACCCCTGAAATGGGTTGTGTGGGGTATTCATAGATCGTTTCTTGTGCACATCAAAGTGTGCAAGGAGGACAAGCTGCAGGAGAATATAGAATATTGTGTGTGGGTGGACATCACAGCGAAACAGGTATGTTGTTTTTCCTTTTTTCCTTTTTGTTCGTGTACTATTAATCTGGAATTTAATTAAAAATTGAACTAAAAAAACCCACCCCTGGAATGGGGTGTGTGTGTATAAGGGCAAGTGCATTCATGTACACGCACTGCACGGACAGACTAATGGAAGGACCAAATTACCTGAACGATTGCCGAGTATTGCTGGTGGATAACTCACGGAAGCTCACGGATTTATTGCTTGGTATTGATCAAAATACTAATACATTTTCGAAGCTCATTCTATATGAGGGTACAAAAAAATACAACGAAGAGGAGAAGTGGATTTCGCAGTGCATTTCTTTCCGTTCGTCTTCCGGATACAACTTTTTACGGGACCAGCTTGGACTACACTTGCCGCACCCGTCTTCATTACATAGGTGGATTAAGATTAAGAGTCTGTCACCTGGAATAAATAGAAATATTCTAGAGGAAATAAAGAAATAACTTCGACATTATCACCAAAAGAAAAAGAAGTCGTGATTATATTTGATGAGATGAGCCTTTAGACGAATCTAACCTACAATAAATGCACACAACATAAGCCCAACCATTTGCACATATATATATACGATATATACGAATATACAGATACTCCATATCCATCCTACCAACGTGTCGGCATCATAACTCCATGACCGCGGTCGCACAAAATATTTTTTTTGTTTCTTTTTTGCAGTGAAGGTAAACAAGGGTATATGTGAGCGACACGATTGACTAAAAAGTGAAAAAAAAGAAAACAAATTTTCAGTGTTCTGATTTTTGCCCTTTTGTAAGAAGTTTAAGCTTTTTAAAAAGCTTTTTTTTTTAGTGAATTTCGTTTTTTGTATACAACAAAGTTAATTTGATTTGTATGTTTCTTAAAATGCTTCCAAGCTTTTACCGCAGATAATAAACTACCCAGATGTCTCATTCATATGGGAAGAAGTGATATTTATCACCAAATTTGATTGATATATATCACTTCTTCCCATATGAATGAGACATCTGGCTAGTTTATTATAAAAAAAAACCCACCCCTGGAATGGGGTGTGTGTGTATAAGGGCAAGTGCATTCATGTACACGCACTGCACGGACAGACTAATGGAAGGACCAAATTACCTGAACGATTGCCGAGTATTGCTGGTGGATAACTCACGGAAGCTCACGGATTTATTGCTTGGTATTGATCAAAATACTAATACATTTTCGAAGCTCATTCTATATGAGGGTACAGAAAAATACAACGAAGAGGAGAAGTGGATTTCGCAGTGCATTTCTTTCCGTTCGTCTTCCGGATACAACTTTTTACGGGACCAGCTTGGACTACACTTGCCGCACCCGTCTTCATTACATAGGTGGATTAAGATTAAGAGTCTGTCACCTGGAATAAATAGAAATATTCTAGAGGAAATAAAGAAATAACTTCGACATTATCACCAAAAGAAAAAGAAGTCGTGATTATATTTGATGAGATGAGCCTTTAGACGAATCTAACCTACAATAAATGCACACAACATAAGCCCAACCATTTGCACATATATATATACGATATATACGAATATACAGATACTCCATATCCATCCTACCAACGTGTCGGCATCATAACTCCATGACCGCGGTCGCACAAATTATTTTTTTTGTTTCTTTTTTGCAGTGAAGGTAAACAAGGGTATATGTGAGCGACACGATTGACTAAAAAGTGAAAAAAAAGAAAACAAATTTTCAGTGTTCTGATTTTTGCCCTTTTGTAAGAAGTTTAAGCTTTTTAAAAAGCTTTTTTTTTAGTGAATTTCCTTTTTTGTATACAACAAAGTTAATTTGATTTGTATGTTTCTTAAAATACTTCCAAGCTTTTACCGCAGATAATAAACTACCCAGATGTCTCATTCATATGGGAAGAAGTGATATTTATCACCAAATTTGATTGATATATATCACTTCTTCCCATATGAATGAGACATCTGGCTAGTTTATTATCTGCGGTAAAAGCTTGGAAGCATTTGAAGAAACATACAAATCAAATTTACTTTGTTGTATACAAAAAAAAGTAATGTCCTTTTCCACAGAGAAATGGAAATCAGCAAAGCCAAAGCCCTAAATGACTTCACTTCAAATATATGCCCTAACTCTTCACCTGGTAAAATTTGGCACGATACACGCTCTCTTACTGGAAACTATACCCCCCAATACATAAAAGGCATACACACGCCAAAAGGTTCCAATTCTTCGCCGCAAGAAATCAGCAACCTTTTTGCCTCTACTTGGTCAAATATGACAAAAGACCACATGTTTTCGAATAGTTTCAGAACTCTAAAAAGTGTGAGCATCAGAGTTGATCTATCAGAACTTGCCATCAGTTCATCAGCAAAACATATAGAAAAGGACATTAAACTCTTAGAATTAGACATCTGCTTAGTTGCACTCAAAGGTAAAACACCAAGTAGAGATAGAATACCCTACCCAATGTTAAAAAATCTTTCCGGTTCAGATTGAAAAAATGGGGTATAGGCCGAAACATCTACCAATATGTAAAATCATTTCTATCCAATAGAAAACTATCAGTTAAAGCTAACAACTCCATTTCTCCAAACTTTCCTCTTCACAATGGAATTCCACAATTTTCCCCACTATCGGTGACTCTGTTTATCTCTGTTTGATGAATTGAGTCTTATAATACATAAACATAAACACCTCTAGATCATTGCCTTTACGCAGATGACGTCTTCATTATTTGTAAGTTCAACGATCTGGAAAGAATAAAAATAGAGTTACAAAACGTATCTAAAGACATCCTGGCCTGGTCGGAAAACTTTCACTAGAAAAGTGTAAAATACAACACTTGTATACAACCTAGCTTAAATGTAAATAATATTATTAAAGATTATGTTACTGACCTTGACATCCTCGGTTTTTATTCAACTAAAGATATCATTGGAAACCAAATTGTACACAATTAAAGAAGAATCTAGTTATACGTACTAACATCACCCCCCTTCTTCCTTCACTTTTCCTCAATTCACCACTTCAATCTACACCTCCTGCATTTCGCACTCTTACGACTTTCATATCTGAGTAGATGTTCCTTTGAGTTTGCTAACTTATCCTTTAACGAAGTCCTCACAATTTTCTTACAGAGAAATGTTTAATTCTATTTCCCTTTATGTCCCCTTTTCTCGTCATAGAACTTCATCTTCATCCCCCCCTTGGTATATCGCAAACTTCGCGCCTTACGTAACAAGAGAAAAAAGTTATGGGCAGCTTTCCTTCGTACCAATTCTGTTTTAGACTACTCCAACTATCTCGGTTCCTACCTTCAATTCAATCACCTTTATAACTCTCTCTACCAGCGGCACCTAATTAACGCGCAAGCAAATCTTATAAACGACCCTAAGTCATTTTTTCAATTCGTTAACTATAAAAAAAATCTAACGGTTACCCTCCGTCCCTCTCTTTTGAAAACATATCATCAACTAATCCGCAAACCATTGCCAACTTTTTTCCCACCTATTTTAAACAATCCTTCGCCGACAACTGTTTTGAACCAGACCCCTCTTACTTCAGTCACCTTCTTAACTTCTCCGTTGGCCCCTTTTTGTCCTTGCCTTTTGATCCTGCTGTAATTGAAAATAAATTACAAAATCTTAATGATGAATTCTCACCCTGACCTGATGGTCTCCCTGCCATTTTTCTTAGAAAATGCTCTTCCATTCTCTCCCTCCCCCTCTCTCATCTCCTCCGTTTGTCTCTATCACTAGGAGAATTCCCTCAGATTTGGAAGACCTCTTTCATAACTCCCATACACAAAAAGGGATCAAAGAACGAAGTAACAAACTATCGCCCCATTGCTAAATTTTCTCATCTACCCAAACTTTCCGAAAGTATTTGATATGAAGCCTTAAGCTTTCAGTGCAAGTCCCTTATCTGTCCCACCCAACACGGCTTTCTGAAAGGTAGATCAACCACCACTAACTTCGTCGAATTCATGTCCTTCGCCCTGTCTGCCTTAGAGAATGTCAAAGAAGTCAACGTTATTGCAACTGATTTTAGTAAGGATTTTGATAAGATATCTTATAACTTAATCCTCCTCAAATTGTCTGCCCTCGGTTTCGAACCCATATTGTTAAAATGGATATCTTCTTACCTCGAAAACTGTTCTTACAGAGTTCGCTTAAGATCCGTCTTATCGACTCCTTTCTTGGCCACCTCTGGTGTTTCGCAAGGCAGCCATCTAGGTCCCCTTCTTTTCATTCTAACCATAAACGATGTCGAGAGGGTTATTAAACACTTTTCCCTCTCTCTGTATGCTGATGATACCAAATTTTTCAAAGCCATCTCTTCACCACATGACTACTGTCTCCTTCAACAAAACCTTGATAGTTTTTCGAACTAGTGCCTACAAAATCGCTTAGAGCTCAATATCGCCAAATGCCAATCCATTACCTTATCACGTAAGCACCACGTGTCCTCCGCCCGCCTTTACCTTCTCCATGGTCAACCTATATCCATCGTTCAATCTCTCCGCGATCTTGGATTATTGTACGATAGGGAACTAAATTTCCGTTCACATACTGATGAGATAATTCGTAAAGCTAACACATCACTTGACTTCGTCAAACGGTGGTCCACAGAATTCTCCGACCCTTACGTGACCAGATCCTTCTAAATTACTTTCGTGCGACCCCTCATTGAATATGCCAGTCAAGCGTGGTTACCCTTTCAGCAAGTTCATGTAACCAGAATTGAAAATGTTCAACGTCGATTTCTTCGATTTGCCCTTCGAGGTCTTCCTTGGAACGATCCATTTATCTTGCCTCCCTATCAAGACCGCCTCAACCTCATCAACCTGAGTACTCTAGAGAAACGCAGAGATGTTGCGGACATTCTTTTCATTCATCGACTTCTTTCAGGTTCTGTCGATTGCGCATCTCTTTATAATTCAATTTTCTTCAATACCAACCCACGAAATTTACGATGCCCTCGTCTTTTCTATCTACCGTACCACTGCACTTCATATGGATCTAATGAACCAATTTTCCGTATGCTGCGAAAAGTGAACTCAAACCTCACCCAGTTTAATTTTAACCTCAGCACTCCCTGCCTCAAAACCGAACTCTTTCACCATTCTCCTTAGCTTTAAGGCTTAGTTTTAAGTACTAGCCTTAAGTTAGTTGTATCTTGTAATAAGCTTCAATACCAACCCACGAAATTTACGATGCCCTCGTCTTTTCTATCTACCGTCCCACCACACTTCATATGGATCTAATAAACCAATTTCCCGTATGCTGCGAAAAGTGAATTCAAACATCACACAGTTTGATTTTAACCTCCTTCACCATTCTCCTTAGCTTTAAGTCTTAGTTTTAAGTTTTAGTTTTAAGTTTTAGGTTTAAGTTTTAGTCTTAATTTAGTTGTAGCTTATAATAAGCCAAATAAATGCGGGCTTTCGCCCTCTCCAAAATTAAAATAAAGTTAATTTAATCCAAATAAATGGGGGCTTCCGCCCCCACCAATATCAAATCATTACTTACATAGCTAGTAAGAAGTGAAATGTCCATACTAATACTTTATGCTACTTAACTAAATTACTCATCTTGTAAGATCGATTATGGATTATTTCTACATGGCAACTGTGCAAAATCTACATTGCACATCCTAAAATCTACTTACCACAAGGCTGCAAGGAGGAGAACCAACGCCTTTTCTACAACCGCAATAAAAAACATCCTGGCAGAGTGTGGACTAACATCTCTAGAAGAAAGGCTAGAAAGACTAGAAATCGCAATAAAGTCCATTTTGGACAGACGTGCTCTTCTAGGAGTTTGAATACCTCTTTCAATACCACCAAAACTGTTGGTTGTGCTAAACCCAGATTAAAATCATTTCCGCTGCACTTTTGATAGCTCCCTCAGAAAGAAAAACGAATAGCAGCAGCCAGTTTCAAGATCGGTGGTATTGACGAAGATCCCACCGTAGTTCTAAATAAATCTTTTATTTCATCCAAAAAGTATTACTTTGTTTAATCTGAAATAACTAATGAATCTGTAAATATACGATAGGATATTTGTATTTAAACTTTGAGAATTATTACAAATTTTTACTTGATATTTGGAAGTTCTAAAGGGTTAGAATGGTCGCGGATACTTTTACGAATGCGCGCAACATTAGTAGCATATTCCTCTTCGTTATTATCACTAAAAAATAAGTCAAAACTGCTTTCCATTTTTGTATTCCGTTTATTATTAAAGATTACCGAATATTTTTTGAATTTTCCTCTGTTTACATGGAATTGTCATTGTCAATTCTCAATTTCTGTGCTTCAAGTTGGCTGCATTAGCTCAACTGAAAATGGTTGTATTCCATTATTACAAAAATTAATTCAGTTGTCTTGAAGTTGAGTTGTGTGGAAGACAACTCAACCAAGTTGAGTTGTGAATCATAATAGAGCTGTAATCTATCTACGGCTCTTGTCAGACAACCGTCGAATAGGAACATTTCTAATAAAAGGAACAAAACTCCATTTGGGAGGAGCAAAGCAATCCTACAGTTTCCATCTGTGAACGGTCCTACAGCTAAGCTCTGAATAGATTTTGATAACAAGCGTATCAGCATGTTTCGCTTCATTATGCAAACAAATTGACAATTAGGTTTCAAAATATACATGTTATGCTCCTTTAATTTAGTAAATACTAAATTGTTTTTGCCATTATTTACATTTTGCATTATCCGCACTAGTATAAGTTATATCTGGGTTGGTCTTATTAAGACACTCCTTAATTTTATCAGTGATCATTTTTTATCGCACCCCCTTATCTGGTAAGAAATATATAACCATTAACGGAAAAAGTTTGATATTGCCTCTATTGAATGCGTCGGAAGAAATCGACAAATAACGACGTCCTGATTATGATATCAAATCCTCAACGACGATTTGAAGAGCCTTTGGTCCAAATACTTTTTAAGTATAAGCGGATGCCTTGCTCCTAGCACAATGGATCTCTTTTGCTATAGCACTATCATTAAATAGCTTGGAGTTCAGCTTTATTCCACAATCTGTTGAATTGTAGCTGTATCGGTGGCGAATTGCACAATGGAAAGCTAATAATTCAGCAATAGTTGTTCTTTCCTTCACGTTAATATTTTCAATTGATGAGCTTGAGCTTTGACCAAACGCATAATTTTTATATCTGAGTGTTGCTCGGGCGCGAGTTACGCAAGATCATCAAGCTGATACAGCACTTCCCAAGCCTCCGCGATTGAACGGATATCAAAGTAATTGACCTATTGCGGTCATCGTTCCAGACATGCATTTTTACCTTTTGTTCTATTTTCTTTTGCTTTTCAAAGAAATTATTCACATGCATTTTTACATTTTGTTCTTTTGCTTTTCCAGGAAAATTGTTGCATTGTATTATTTAAATTCCAAGAAACTGTAAATTTCACATTGTCATTTGATTTGCACTTTATTATTTGAATTGTTAATATTGCATTATTTAGTTTTTCCAAGAAGTTGTTTAGAAGTGCATTCTTGCATTATTGTTGTTCGATTAAGAATGATTGTAAAATTTTTAGATTCAGAATAAACTTGCCAATTAACATCGTGTTTTTTTTATTCTCCCCACCGGCAACACCCATAATTGGCGCAGTCGATAGCCCCGGTTTCGGTTTCTTAGTTTCGGTATCTTAATAATTTGAAAAACGACTATAATCAGCGGATTAACTGAGTAAAAAGTTAAATTTTAAAAAAAAAAGAGAACCGAAAAATAAAAGAACTTGGTGTCCTGACGTACCTAACGAAAGAATATCGCGAAAAAACGTCAATATCGAAGGACTCGATAGCAGTGCCACCAACTACAAGTGCAGTGAAAAAAAATGTTCTTGAATAATAAAAAAAAAAATAATAAAATAAAAATTACGAAAAAAGTTCAAAATTAAAGTTCAAAAAAAAAAAAAAAAGGCAAACATTTTTTTTTTTAAATAAGTAAATTAAAGCCAAATAGATAGTTAAAAATAAGAAGTGAACAAAGAACACACAAAGGAAATCCTTTTTCCCATAGCCTAGGAATTTATTTAGAGCCTTAGTAGTATTCCTGAAAATATTACAGTAGAAAACGACAATCTAACTTCGGTTTCACCACACCTAAGCATGCCTAATATTAGCAATTTCGATCTGAACATTCAAAATAACGTGCATCCTCCAAATCCAATTGCAACTCGTAACATAACGGAAATTTTGAATACCCTTAGAATTTCAGATGCAATAAAAGATTTACCAAAATACGATGGCAATCCCAGATTGCTATATGAGTTTCTTAATAATGTGGAAGAAATTCTTTCACACATTAAAGCTCTTGACGGTTCGTCTCACGCTCAAATACTTCTCCGAGCGATTCGAAATAAAATCGAAGGTGGAGCGAACGAAGTATTAAATATGTACGGAACAACATTGAATTGGGACAGCATTAAAACAAATTTAATATTGCACTACTCAGACAAAAGAACTGAAACTTCACTAATAAAGGATTTGCATTCCTTGAAACAAGGAAACAAAACTGTGGAATCTTACTACAGTGAGATAGTTGAGATCCAATCATCATTATGCAATAACATATTGATTCATGAAACCAATATAAACGTAATTGAGGCAAAGAAAGAACTCTGCTGAAATGTGCCTTAATAATTTTTTATCAGGATTTAGAGAGCCACTTGGTCCCAATATAAGAGCTATGAGACCAGAAACTCTAGCACTAGCTTTCTCCTATTGTATTAAAGAACAGAACATTTTTTACATGAAAAGCGAAACAACCCAACCAAACTCCAAGAAATCATTTCAAACTCTAAGACCTCCACAATCACAATTTTATAATAAAATTTTCAATAACCCTCCAAAACAGATAATACCCCAACAAAACTCTAACTACCATTATAACAGACTACATTCTAATAATTTTAATTACCCTAATAACAGTGTACCCCGAAACAATTTTAATTACAACAGTAATAGCTTACCCTCAAATAATTTTCATTATAAAAACCAACCAATAAGACCAAATAATCCTTTTAATAGAAACATAAGTAACCCATTCAATACTAGATTTAGTAATAACCCACTCGTAACTAACACACAACAAAATCCTCCTCCGCAACCAATGGACACGTTGTCAGCAATGACGCAATTATGCCAACCGACAGCTTACAACAATTCAAATGTCAGCCGCAACACTAGATTCTCCAGATATCCTAAATATACAATAGAAGAAGTTCATAACCTAAACGCAAACCCTACTAATAATCAACTAGCACACAATACAAGGCAAGAACAAATCGACGAATTAGATCAAAATTTACTAGATACCTTTGAGGAGCTAGACACTCTAAATTTCCCCCAATCTGCCTCTCTGAACCCACAGGTTACTTAGATATAAATACGCATGGTTTTACACTCCCTTTTATTGAAATATCTTCACAATTCGAACGTCCACTTAAATTTTTGATAGACACCGGAGCATCTTCGTCTTTTATTAATCCAGAATTTATTGACCCAAATAATCAAATAGAATGTAAACCAATTACTATATCCACTGTGCTCAACAAATATCAGCTAAACAAGAGTACAAAATTACCCACCTTTTACGAATTTAATGAACCTGGACAACTAAACTTCCTTTTATTCAAATTTCACAATTATTTTGATGGTTTACTAGGTCTTGATATACTCTCTAAACTCCGTGCTAAAATCTATTTAGAAAGCAAAACCCTTTATACTAGAAATTCTACACTTCCTCTTCTATTCAAACCAATTTTTAATTCTGGAAAGCATATAATCCCTCCGAATACAAAAATGGTAATAAAAATCCCAGTTGATGTTCGCAATGGCGACGTATTCATAAAAAACACTATTATAAAACCTAATCTCAGAATTTCTGAAGGCTTATACAGTGTTAAAGAATGGTTTTGTCTAGTTGAAATTTCTAACAGCTCTTCCAGCAATCAAACTCTTTTTGTAGAACAACCCTTGAAAGTAGATCCTTATTCATCTTCCAGAACTTCAATATAAATTGTGACACACCTCCGCCAGAATCTAACATAACAGATCTTTTACGTATTTCACACCATAACCCCGAAAAAAAAGGTCTTACTAAAATCTGCAAACAATTCGAGGAAATATTTTTCAAAGAAGGGCAAAATTTAAGTTTCACGATCCAAACCAAACATAGAATTCTAACAACAGATGACATTCCGATTTATACAAAGTCCTATCGCTATCCATATTGCCACAAAGAAGAAATTCGACAGCAGATAAATAAAATGCTTGACCAAGGAATAATAAGGCAAAGTTATTCAACTTGGAGCTCTCCAGTCTGGATTGTTCCAAAGAAAATGGACGCCAGCGGTAAGAAAAAATGGCGCTTGGTAATAGACTATAGGAAACAAAACGAAAAATCTGTATCAGACCGTTATCCCATACCTAACATTACAGAAATTCTCGACAAACTTGGCAAATGCATGTATTTTTCAACTCTCGATCTAGCAAGCGGTTTTCACCAAATTGAAATGGATCCGAGAGACATATCGAAAACAGCTTTTTCCGTCGACGGCGGTCACTACGAATACTTACGCATGCCATTTGGCCTTAAAAATGCACCAAGTACATTCCAGAGAATAATGTACAATATTCTGAAAGACCATATAGGAACATCTTGTCTTGTCTATTTAGATGAATCAAACTTAAAAGTTCAATTAGATAAATCCGACTTTCTTAGAAGAGAAATTGCCTTTTTAGGTCACGTAGTCTCAATTGAAGGAGTCAAACCCAACCCCGAAAAGATTCATGCAATAAACAATTTTCCACTCCCTAGAACACAAAAAAATATAAGAGCTTTTCTCGGTTTACTTGGATATTACCGTAAATTCATCAAGGATTTTGCGAAACTCGTCAAACCTCTAACCGAATGCTTAAAAAAAGATCGCAAAATAAATTTCACGGATCAATACATACAAACCTTTAAAACATGAAAAAATATCCTTACTAATGAACCCATCTTGCAATATCCTGATTTCTCCAAACGATTTAACTTAACTACTGACGCAAGCAACTTCGCAATCGGTGCTATTTTATCCTAAGGACCTATCGGAAGCGATAAACCCATTTGCTTTGCAAGTAGAACTCAACAATAGAAAAAGAACTATTAGCAATCGTAAGCCAAATATTTTAGACCATACCTCTTCGGTCACTAGTTCAAGATAATAACTGACCATAAACCTTTAACTTGGCTTATGAATCTTAAGGAACCCAATTCTAAATTAATTAGATGGAGACTAAAACTGGAAGAATTTTATTATGAAATAGTCTACAAGAAAGGTAAACCTAATACGAACGCAGATTCATTAAGCAGAATTAAACTTAATAACCCAAAGAGTAACAATTACATCGATATCAATACTAATGACATTGTTTCTAAACATGGGACCTCTGGTACTACTATTCACTCAGCTGAAAAAAATCTCGATGATTTTATATTTCAGAAAAACCATTAAAAGACTTTAATCTTCAAATCATTCTGGAAAAGTAAAAACACCTTTTAGAAATAAACAACGTAGAATTATCAAAAAACCTGAATTTACAGAAGAAATAATTATAGAAATATTTAAAAAATTTACACCGCCCAATAAACTTTCAGCGATTTTTACTGACAATGATACTCTCCGTATTGTCCAGTTAACTTATTCAAAATACTTTGCTCACAATAAAATTTTCCGTGATGTACCGAAATACTAAGAGATATTACAGAAAACGACGAACAAGATAGAATAATAAAGGAATATCATGAAGCCAACAATCATAGAGGTATTAATGAAACACTCTTACACCTTAAAAGACAATTCTATTTTCCATTTATGAAAAATAAAATTACAGTAACTATTAACCGTTGTGAAAAATGTCAACTACTTAAATATGACAGGCATCCCCCAAAAATAAAGTACGAAAAACCTGAAAGTCCTTTCAAACCCTTAGATATAGTCCATATAGATATGTACAGTATAAACAACTATCAAATATTAACCATAATTGAGAAATTATCTAAATTTGCCTCAGCTTTCACTCTCCCAACAAGAAATAGTTTATCAGTTATTAAAGTCTTAAGAAATTTTATCAGCATTTATGGCATTCCCAAAAAAATCATCTGTGACCAGGGATCAGAATTTACTGCGAACATATTTAAAGATTTTTGCGAACAATACAAAATTAACCTACATTTAACCTCGTTTCAACAAACTAGCAGCCCCTGTAGAACGTCTGCACTCTACCCTCACCGAAATTTACAGAATCATTTTATCTAAACGTAAAGAAAACAAACTAAGAATAGACCATGACGACATTATCTCAGAGACACTAATAACATACAATAACGCTATCCATTCAACAACTAAATACACTCCTTACGAACTTCTATTTGGTAGAACATACAGATTCTATAAAGACATAGTATTTAACAATGAACATGACTATCTTCAAAAACGAATTTCAAGCAACTTTATACCCATCTATTGAGGAACATGTTAGGAAAATAACTAATTTAAGAATAGACAAACTTAATAAAACTAGGGAGGAACCCAAGAATAGGGACGAAAATGAAACTATTTTTAGAAGGGAATGTAAAAGAAATAAAATTACCCCCCGATTTACAAAACATAAAGTTAAAACATATAATAAAGTAACATTAGTAACAATGAGCAACAAAAAGGTGCATAAAAGTAGAATTAAGAAAAGACCCTGTAGGTAACAATAATATAAACGCATTATTTTTTCATTATAATCCTCAGGATACTCCCAACATTAGGACAGCTAGAGATACGCGACTTAGAAAGAAATGGACCCATTCTTCTTGGACCAGCACGTAAAATAGACAACTACAATAAACTCATACATATAATTGACTTAGATTCATACAAAAACAAAGTCGAACAAATAAAAAACTCAATAACGCACTTTAATAAACCTACCATAAATAAAGACTTGACTCGAATAACCAAACTTAAACTACATGAACTAAAAAACAAACTAAACTTACTTTCTCCAAGAAAAAGAAATAAAAGAGGACTTTTTGACGGACTAGGAACAGCAATAAAATGCATTACAGGCAATATGGATGCGATTGATGCACACAATTTAAACATTGCAATAAAAAAACTAAAATCTGAAAGTGCTAGTATTAAAGGCACAGTGACGGGTCAAATGAAATTGAACTTAGAAATGATCGAAAGATTTAATAACTTGACTAGTCACATTAATAAAGAACAAGATAATATTGAAAAATTTCTTACACACTATCAAGAATCTGTTCGAAATAGGATCAAGTCTAACGAAGACATTTTATCATGTACACAACAACTTAACCAAATTAATTAGAATATTGATCTTTTGACATATCACAACTCAAATATAGCCAAAGCTATTTTACTTGCAAGGCTTAACATCATCTCAAAATTAATACTAAATCCTAATGAATTAGAAGAAATATATAACACATTTAGAAAACAATCAAAAGATATTAAATCTGACGAACATATATAAGAATTATTAAACCAACAGGCTTTCAAATTCCAAATCTATCCCATGAAAACTTCTCCTTATCCCACTCCCTATAAACCAAACAAAAGAAATTGAAACAAAACCATATTTAATCCATAATTCAGAAAGTCCAAAATAGAAGGCGTGTATTATTGTAAAGCATCAACACACGAAGAAAAGACGAAAGACTTAACATGCATTGGCCGTCTGATGAACAACGAACCAGCAAATTGTACCATTTATGACGTCGGGAAAATTCAAACCATTATATAACAAGAACCAATTTACATATTACTGATTAATGTACTGTAATATGCGAGCTACGGCTCGAGTAGATAAAACAATATTCTGTGAAATTATTTCTTTATTTTCTAGTCTATAGAACAATTCAAGTTCATGCTATACTATTCTTCGCAAACTCCTTCCTTACAAGGTCTCTGTGAGCGCAACGACATCTACCTGTCGATTATTTTCCTCCTTTTTTTCTTGCCATTAGGCACCATTGGTTTCTGTGTATTTTACTATGTCATATTACTACGTAATAAAGAATTCAATTTTAGTTTTTGGTAAAGACGCACGCCTTTGATTTTCTTTTAACACGCAATCCTCATATTGCACCACGAATTTCATAACAGAGCCACACTGTTACATGGCGCAGCCGGTATCTCAACCTACATACAATAAAGAAACAACAAACACCCGACAACAAAATGTCTCTCGTCCAGCAACTCTTAGAAACGACCATCGACGCAGAAATTCTGAACCAGTTCACGAAGGATGCACTCCAAACAGAAGTCAAATCAAGAGGACTGGAAACAACAGCAACAACAAAAGATGAGTTAATTCAAATCATAATCAAACACAATAAAATCCTATCTACCCTTAAAGCAAGGAAAATCGAACCATCAGCAGGTACTTCTAGTTCGGTAGGGACTTGTCCAGCAGTTATTCAGACTGTCGTCATCAACCCAGACATGACGCAAACGATTTTGGAATGCAACGGGGAAGATAGCAACTCCACCGAGCAATTCATAAAATCCATCGAAAAAGCCGCAAAAATAAACGGATGGAGTGACGAGGTTAAATTAGTATTCTGCACCAGCAAATTAACGGGCATTGCAAGAAACTGGCAGAACTTCGAAGGCGATTCAAGGGACGACTGGAATATATGGCTCAATTCATTCAGGAAACGATTCATAAAGACACCAACATTACGCGAATGGAATGACAGAGTAAATGCACGTATCCAACGGCCGAACGAATCTATAATCCAGTACTTCAGCAGTAAGTTAGATATTATTTCTAAGCCCCCAAAGAATGTAAATATTCCTACGGAAGATCAAATTGCGTATTTACTCGAGGGTGTTGCTGACAATACAGACCGCCGTATTCTACGCATTGGCACACCTTCGACCATAACCGAACTATTCGAACTGGGGCAAAAACTTGACGATGACACAAAACACACCAGCAAACAGTTCCACAACACAACAACAATGTATCGCAACACTAGAACGCCACAGTCCTTTACAGACAATAATTTCAAGAAACCAGCATACACAGAAAATACAAAAATAAATACTTATGTATGCCCACGCTGTAAAAAAGGTCAACACCCCGTTTCGCAATGTCCAATACCCTGTTACACATGCAATAGAACTGGTCATTCACTGAGCAACTGCCCAAATAAACCATCTCCAAAACAAGCAAACTGCGCATTGAAGTCAAAAGGTGGTGATCGAGGCTTACCCATCGTAGATGCCTATGCATTCGATGGAAAACCTATTTCCACTCTTATCGATAGCGGTGCTGAACAGTCAGTAATCGATCGTCGTTCTATACCACCTGATTATGCAGTTCAAAAATACGAAGGCTCAGCAATAACTTCCATTGACAATGAGTGTAGACCTGTAGGACAAATTGACCTATTCGTTGCAGTAGGCGACATATGTTGCACATTTGGTCCTGTAGCGGTGGTAAACAATGCACCAATACCACTGATACTCGGCAGCGATTGGAGAAAGGCCAATAACATTACCATAACTGTCGAAACGAACGGAGATGTCCAATTAAAACAAAATACGAACTCAGGCTACACCACACACACAAATATAAATTCCTGCATATTAAAACAAAGCCAGACTATACCACCATGTATTCTAAAAGAAGTCGAACATCAAATCTCAACATTTCCGAAATCTATATCTCCAACACAAATTCAAAAATTTCGAGAAATAGTCAGCAACAATTTACAAGCCTTCTCGACAGACAACGAGATTTTAGGATACTGCACCATAGATCAACATTCCTTACGTACTGTAGATGATATACCAGTTCGCAGAAAGCCCTACCGCTATTCATGGAGCGACCGCCAGTTTATAAACGAAACAGTAGAAAATTGGAAAAAACTAAACATTGCAAGAGATTCGCAATCTGAATATGCCTCTCCAGTTGTAATAGTTAACCAGCCTCATCATCCAAGTACCCCACGCAGATTGACAATAGATTATACACAGCTTAACAAAAAATTATATAAAGATAATTTTCCACCTCCACACATCGACGACATCATAGAGAAACTGGTTCAACAGGATGCACAAATTTTCAACACAATGGACATTAAAACAGCATTTATGACGGTTGCTGTCAAACCAGAGGACATTCACAAAACAGCATTTATAACTCAAGACGGTATATACGAATTTATGAGAATGCCATTTGGACTGACCAATGCGCCAAAGACCATGGAACGTATAATGAAGCAAACATTCGATAACACCGAAAACACTATTACATACATGGACGACGTAGGTCAATCAGCTCCGAACATTGACATGGCTATTAGAAATTTCGAAAACGCACTTAAACGAATAATCAAAAGCGGACTACGTATTTCTCTACAAAAGAGTCAGCTTTTCCAAATGGAAATATTCTTCTTGGGCTATGGTATTTCAGCACACGGCATACGTCCAGATCCTTCCCGTACAAACTCCATCGACAGATACAACAAAATTTTCAAAACAAAAACAGACGCTAAATCATTCCATGCATTTGCATCTCATCACAGAAAGTTCATCAAAGACTTTTCAAAGTTATCATTACCAATCCGCAACGCATATAATTCATCCCCATTCATCTGGACAGAAGAAGCAGCAGCAGCAGTCGAAATTTTAAAACAAAAATTAAAATCTCCACCAATACTGGGACATTTTAGGAATAATTGTCCAACGGAAGTTCAAATTGACGCATCATTAACCGGCTTGGGAGCAATCCTTCTACAAAAACAAAACAATCAGCAAGTAGTAATCGCATATGCTAGCCGTGCGCTTGCCGATAGTGAAAAAAATTTACATATTAACCAAATAGAAAGCCTAGCAGTACACTGGGCGGTTACTAATAAATTTCATATTTATTTATACGGATTAAAATCGTTCACAATAATTACGGACAATTGGACCACCGCTTGTTTATTACAAAACAGCAAATTTAATCGTAAATTCGCGCGATGGCTCCTAGATTTACAATCATACAATTTCACAATAAAACACAAATCAACCAAACAAAATATCTGCGCGGATGCACTTTCAAGAATTTCGGAAAATACAATAGCCCAACTAATTTTAAAATCAAACGATGAATCGCGAATTTCAATAGCCCAAATCAACGACCCGGAATGCAACGATATATTACAAATTCTAACTAGAGACTCTAATACAAAAAACGACAAAAAAATCAAAGAAAAATACTGCATCCAGAATAACATCCTGATGCACAAAGACAATAAAGGCCGCGGATGCATCCAAATACCGAAATCGCTTCAAACAACCATTCTGGAAATGTGTCACGACAACAGTGGACACATGGACAATGAAAAGACATTCTCAAAACTATCCAAACGCTATTTCTGGCCATCATACTTCAAGGACTGCAAGGATTACGTATCTAGATGTAGCACATGTCAGCAATTTAACCACAGGACCACCAAGAGACTGGGCCTCTTGAAACCAAGAACAATCCCGGAAAGACCGTTTGACGTTATTTCAATGGATCACTGCAGCTTCCCAAAAGACAACAAAGGTAACACTAACATTCTAATTTTAATTGATCACACAACTCGATACATTGTTGCAAAATGTGTCCCCGACGTTAGTTCGCACCATGTTACGAACCTAATAAAAAACAGAATCATTCTAATTTACGGCGCACCGAAAACCATCATCAATGATAATGCTACCAGCTTCACCTCACTCGAAGTTCAAAATTTCTTCAAAGATTACGGAATCCAAAGTCGCACGACTCCACCATATTGGCCCGAATCGAATGGACTTATCGAGCGCGAAGTTAAAACAGTTTCTTCAATTCTCCGAAAATACATTTCCGAAAGGGACATCGCACACTGGTCATCTTACATTCCTGAAATAGTACAAGCAATTAACGCAAGCAAACATTCATCACTTCAAGAATCACCCTTCTATCTACTCCATGGATTCGAAGCCAGAATTCGGGACGAACTTCTTTTGGGTACGGTAGAGTGCCAAGTCAATAGACCACAACAAATTGCACAACTTAACTCAGCCCGCCAAACAGCAATAGAAAGCTAAACAAATCACAAAGTCAAGCAAAAACCAGTATCGATCAACATAGACTAAACTTTACCATGAAAGAGGGTAATCTGGTACTAGCATTAAATCCCAATAAAAATAGCAAATTATGCCCAATATATGAACCGACACCATATGAAATAACAAATATTCTCGGCGACAACGTTATAAAAATTCGGAAGTACAACGAACTTGGACAAGAAATAATAAGAATCGTTCACACCGGACAGATAAAAAGATATAAAGAAAGAAACAACAATCAGCTGCTAACTGACACTCACAATGGATTACAAAACATCATTGAGACAAATACCGGCGATGAGGAAGAGTTGCCAACTGAACAATATTCTACGAGTGATGGGTCATCAGTATATCAAATGGAAGATAGTGACAAAGAAAAAGACATTGAGGAAATCGTCGACCGGAAGGATACAGCACCGGTTCGCTCCCGAAAACCACCAAGATGGCTCCAAGACTATGAGAGGTAAATTGCCAGGAGTCAATTTTACAAGAAGGGGTCGTGTGAGCGCAACGACATCTACCTGTCGATTATTTTCCTCCTTTTTTTCTTGCCATTAGGCACCATTGGTTTCTGTGTATTTTACTATGTCATATTACTACGTAATAAAGAATTCAATTTTAGTTTTTGGTAAAGACGCACGCCTTTGATTTTCTTTTAACACGCAATCCTCATATTGCACCACGAATTTCATAACAGAGCCACACTGTTACAGTCTCTTTCTTCTCAAATCACTTTATCTCCTTTCAGTTACTTAATTCACAAATCCAAACCAATTACTTTTTCTTGTTAACTCTCAACTTTCAATTTATCACAAAATTACAACTTCGGCTGTTATCACTTTTCCAATCTCCTCGTGCGGTTCAAAACCCACTGCCTGGTTTCGATCGCCATCTGTCCTTATATAGCAGAAGTTTTTGATAGCCAGAAACTTCTAGCAAATTCTTCGACCACTGGAACAAGAAAATTCTGATGTAATAATTCCAAGATGACAATCATTTCTTGCAGTTATAATTCTCTCTTATCCGTGATATTATCCGTCTCTTATCGTAGACACGAACTGTGGAGACTAATTGCAGACAAGAACCTCGAATGAAAAGACAATTCGAAACAAAATTATGCCAGAATGAAATGACACTTCGGAATTTGCTGCTATATTATGTTACACTGCCCCCCTCTTAGACTTGTTCGTCCCGAACAACGTCTTGCTGACGTAATTGAGCTGCCGATAGTCCACGCACAACCGCGTGCTGCCATCTTTCTTCTTAACCAGTACAACCGGTGATGCCCACGGACTTTTGGAACTTTCAATCAGACCTTCTTTCTCCATTGCCGACACCATCTCTGCAACTTCTGTCTGCTTTGCCAATGGAAGGCGCCTAGCGGGCTGACGAATTGGTTTAGTATCACCAGTGTCTATTCGATGCTGTACCAGGTGTGTTCGGCCGTATTCTTCGTCTTGTGAGGCAAATACATCAGCGTACTCATTGATAAGATTCTCTGCCATAGTTCGCTGCTTCTGATTCAGCTCACTGGACTGGAGAATCGTCTCTCTCGTTTCCGCTGTCCAAGGTGATGGGAGAGGTTTTGGAGCATCACGTTCAGATATTGTTGCGACAGCGGTAATCGGCGTGCATTTTCCAGTCACGTCCCCTCGCCTTAGTTTGACAGTGTGTGGTCTCGCGTTCAAAACTCTCACTGGAACCATTTTGTTCCTTTGTTCGACTAACGTCTTTCCCACGATGTAGTCTTGAGAGTGCTTCTCTGGGTCTGGTTGTACTATGTAGAATCGGTGTCTCCCAAGATCACCTTCCAGCTTCGTCCAAATGATTGTCTCTGAAGACGGCGGCAAAACTTCGTCTTTGCTGATGACTATCCTGAGAGTTACGGCATTCTCGTTTCCGTACACCATCGGAATCTCCACATTTCGATACCTCAGTACTTGCATCCCGATGTCCAAGATTACTTCATTTGCTTTCATGAAGTCTATTCCGATGATGCACTCGTCGCATATATCTGCCACCAGAAAAGTATGGGAGAACGTCAGTCCCGCCAGAGTAATCGTAAGACGAACTTCTCCAAACACCTTCGCCATTTCCCCTGTTGCAGTCTTCAGGCAGTAGCTGTTGGTGTTGTGCAGCCATGAGCTTCTGACGATATCTCTTCTTACAATGGAGGCGGTGGCACCTGTGTCGATGGTGGCTACGCACTTTTTCTTGTTGATTAATGCACACCGAATCTGCTCACCCAATTGTAGACGATCTGCTCCGCCACGGTTCTGGCTTCCTGGTTAGGGATCGAAAACGCTTCCGGCCACTTACTGAAGTAGTCCATTACTACGAGTATATACCGATTACCATTGTCGGTTTCCGGAAAGGGCCCTGCGATGTCAATGGCGATTCGTTCGAAAGGTGCTCCCACGTTGTATTGGTGCACCTTACCTCGAGTTTTGATTCTCGGACCCTTGCTAGCTGCACACACGTCGCATTTTCTGCACCACTCTACGACATCTTTCTTCGCTTTTAACCAATAAAAACGTTCTCGTACCTTTTCCAGCGTCTTATTCACTCCCAAGTGGCCTCCGGACGCCCCGCCATGCATTTCCTGTAACACCTCCTTGACCCTCGTCCGTGACATGACAAGTTTCATTACAAACGACTTTCCGTCGGAGGATTCCCATTTTCTTCTCAGGACACCTTCTTGGACATGGAGGGAGTCCAACTGCGCAAAATACGCCTTTATAGTCGAGTTTCTGTGAGAGATGTTCTGATGATCGGGTTTCTCCATGTTCTCCTTCCAGGTCAGAATCGGTTTGATATCCGGGTCTTCCTTCTGAGCGTTCCGGATCTCATCTACGCTCCATCCGGCGATAGGTTCGGCTCTCATTCTTTGGATGGAAACCAGCTCCCGTTCTTCCTGACGTGTACAATGTTTACAAACTGTTCTGCATGGTCTCCGGGACAGTGCATCCGCATTAGAGTGGAGTTTTCCTTTACGATGCTGTATTTCGTAGTCGTATATTTGCAGCCTTTCGATCCATCTTGCGACCTGACCCTCAGGACTCTTGAACTGTAATAGCCATTTTAAGGCTGCATGGTCTGTGGGAAGAACGAACTTCCTCCCATAAAGGTATTTGTGAAAATGCTTCGTAGCCAAGATCAAAGCTAGAAGTTCCCGCCTTGTCACGCAGTAGTTCCTTTCTGGCTTAGAGAGTACCTTGCCGAAGTACGCAACCACCTTCTCTTGGCCATCATGCACCTGGGAGAGTACGGCTCCTACCCCGACATTACTAGCATCTGTATCCAAAATGAACGTTTCCCCGGGGGTGGGGTAAGCTAGTATCGGGGCATCGCATAGCCTTTGTTTAAGTGCCTTGAAGCTCTTCTCGCACTCAATTGACCATTTGAATTGTTTTCCCTTTTCCGTCAACTGGTGCAGGCTCTTTGCAATAACGGCAAAATCCTTCACGAACCATCTGTAGTAGGTGGCTGGGCCCAGAAAGCTCCTTAGTTGGTGTTTATCTTTGAGGGCTGGCCAGTTTTTCACCGCTTCGACCTTCTCTGGATCAGTTCTCACTCCTTTCGCTGAAATTATGTGCCCCAAGTACTTGACTTCCGCTCTAAACAGGGCGCACTTCTTGGGGTTGAGCTTCAGGTGGGCACTTCGAAGCCTTTGAAGCACATCCCTTAGATTGCGCAAACGTTTTTCCTACGACGATGATATCATCCAAGTATACTAAACAGGTTTTCCATGTTAACCATTACAGGACACATTCCATCAATCGCTCGAAAGTCGCAGGAGCATTGCACAGCCCGAATGGCATTACCGTGAATTGCCATAGCCCATTTCCAGCGGTGAAGGCGGTTTTCTCCCAGTCTTCTGGATGGATCTGTACCTGCCAGTAGCCGCTCTTCAAGTCGAGAGTGAAAAACCATCGGGCTCCTGATAGTGTGTCTAGCGTGTCGTCAATCCGTAGCAGAGGATAGCTGTCTTTCTTGCTGACGTAATTGAGCTGCCGATAGTCCACGCACAACCGCGTGCTGCCATCTTTCTTCTTAACCAGTACAACCGGTGATGCCCACGGACTTTTGGAACTTTCAATCAGACCTTCTTTCTCCATTGCCGACACCATCTCTGCAACTTCTGTCTGCTTTGCCAATGGAAGGCGCCTAGCGGGCTGACGAATTGGTTTAGTATCACCAGTGTCTATTCGATGCTGTACCAGGTGTGTTCGGCCGTATTCTTCGTCTTGTGAGGCAAATACATCAGCGTACTCATTGATAAGATTCTCTGCCATAGTTCGCTGCTTCTGATTCAGCTCACTGGACTGGAGAATCGTCTCTCTCGTTTCCGCTGTCCAAGGTGATGGGAGAGGTTTTGGAGCATCACGTTCAGATATTGTTGCGACAGCGGTAATCGGCGTGCATTTTCCAGTCACGTCCCCTCGCCTTAGTTTGACAGTGTGTGGTCTCGCGTTCAAAACTCTCACTGGAACCATTTTGTTCCTTTGTTCGACTAACGTCTTTCCCACGATGTAGTCTTGAGAATGCTTCTCTGGGTCTGGTTGTACTATGTAGAATCGGTGTCTCCCAAGATCACCTTCCAGCTTCGTCCAAATGATTGTCTCTGAAGACGGCGGCAAAACTTCGTCTTTGCTGATGACTATCCTGAGAGTTACGGCATTCTCGTTTCCGTACACCATCGGAATCTCCACATTTCGATACCTCAGTACTTGCATCCCGATGTCCAAGATTACTTCATTTGCTTTCATGAAGTCTATTCCGATGATGCACTCGTCGCATATATCTGCCACCAGAAAAGTATGGGAGAACGTCAGTCCCGCCAGAGTAATCGTAAGACGAACTTCTCCAAACACCTTCGCCATTTCCCCTGTTGCAGTCTTCAGGCAGTAGCTGTTGGTGTTGTGCAGCCATGAGCTTCTGACGATATCTCTTCTTACAATGGAGGCGGTGGCACCTGTGTCGATGGTGGCTACGCACTTTTTCTTGTTGATTAGTGCCTCCACTGTCAGGCTCTTGTTACCCCGTTTGGTTTGCGAAACTTGAATGGTGGTCCTAGGGGCCTCGATTCCAGTAACCAACTTCTGCCCCGCGAAGTTGGTCCTTACGCATTTCCCAACTGCTGGTTTTGGGAAGTATTCTTCTTCTCTTCTTCTCCTACTTCCGCAATGTGGACAATTTCCTCGTCTAGGTGCACCTCTGCACTGCCGTTGTAGGTGTCCGGTTTGGTTGCAATTCCAGCAACGAATTTGACTTCCGCGAGCTTTGTCTTCATCCATGACGTCTGTTCTCTGGCATGAGCATTCCACTACGGATATTTCCCTGACACGGTGTATTCCCTGGTATGCTTGGTCCGCAGCCTTCATTGACAAAGCGAATGCCAATGCCTCGGGGAGTGTTCGCTTTTCAGCCATCCTTACAGCCATTTGCAGTTGTCTGTCCTCTATGGCCTGAATAAAAGCTTCCACCGCCATTTCGTTGATAAGCTCCTCACCGGCTTTAGGGTATGAAAGATGGGCTAGCCGCTCTATATCCGCTTGCAACTTTTCTGGACTCGACTGCGCAGCTGAACCCTGTACACCTGCTGCATGTGTTCATCCCCAAACCGAACCAGAGAGTCGTAGTTCTGCTGTTTATCTTCGGGGATGGTCTGCAAGAGCTCCGCAGCTGGACCCCACAGTGCAAGCGTGAGTGCAATAGACTTCCCTTCAACGTCCCAGCTATTGGTCATTGCGGCCGCTTCGAATTGCCTCTTATAAATTGGCCATGATGTTTGACAATCGAAGATAGGGGGCTGAATCTCCTCTCTTCTCAGACCGTCAGTGGAATATTCCCGTGCTTTCTGTCTCTTCACGTTGCTGAGTTCCTTAGCAAGATTTTCGACTTGCTTTCCTACTCTCTCGAATTGCGTATCCACTTTTTCAAACTGAGTGTCTATCTTCGCGAACTGAGTTTCATGTTTTTCAAAGTTTCCATCTAATCTAGTTTCGACTTTCTCGATTTTCTCTTCGATCGCTTCGAATTTAGATTCCAAGTTCCTGTTTTACACATCAAGTTTGCTTTCCAGAGCATCTAGAGAATTCTTCTGTTCGTCCATCTTAAGTTCTAGAGAATTCCTTTGGTCGCCCATTGCTTTCTTTTGTTCGTCCATCGCTTTCTTTTGTTCGTCCAGCTTAAGTTCTAGAGAATTCCTTTGATCTTCTATTGCTTTCTTTTGTTCGTCCATGACTAACTTAAGTTGCAGGAGCAGACATGTTATACCCGGGTCGGCTACTGTACTTGCTGGTTCCTCTTCCACGTCAAACTCTACGTCATGCGAATTTTCTCCTCCCTGCGTTACTGCTTCTTCCAGACAAATCAGTAGGGCATCTTTCCCCCCAGTTGTGTCGAGATTCCGCTTACTGTGTTCTGCCTTTAGTTGAATTATAGCTAGTTTTCCCAATTTGCGACCCATTTTGCGCAACTAATTAACTCAACACAGAAATCGTTTTTTTCCTTCTTTTGTGCAGTTTCACACGACGGAAATAGTTATTCACAGAATAAGTTTTATCCCACTTCTGACACCAATGTAATATGCGAGCTACGGCTCGAGTAGATAAAACGATATTCTGTGAACTTATTTCTTTATTTTTTAGTCTATAGAACAATTCAAGTTCACACTATACTATTCTTCGCAAACTCCTTCCTTACAAGGTCTCTTTCTTCTCAAATCACTTTATCTCCTTTTTATTACTTAATTCACAAATCCAAACCAATTACTTCTTCTTGTTAACTCTCAACTTTCAATTTATCACAAAATTACAACTTCGGCTGTTATCACTTTTCCAATCTCCTCATGCGGTTCAAAACCCACTGCCTGGTCTCGACCGCCATCTGTCCTTATATAGCAGAAGTTTCTCATAGCCAGAAACTTCTAGCAAATTCTTCGACCACTGGAACAAGAAAATTCTGATGTAATAATTTCAAGATGACAATCATTTCTTGCAGTTATAATTCTCTCTTATCCGTGATATTATTCGTCTCTTATCGTAGACACGAACTGTGGAGACTAATTGCAGACAAGAACCTCGAATGAAAAGACACTTCGAAACAAAATTATGCCAGAATGGAAAGACACTTCGGAATTTGTTGCATTATGCTACATTATGTTACAGTACCAATAACTTTAATAAATTCTACTTGCAGTAAAAGTCCACAAACAGTTCAAGGCACTATACTAGTTCAATAAAAACATTGTGAAGTCCAGATCAATGACATTATTTACCGAGACACTACCAACACTTTCTTGGATGAAATTCACATACTTCCAACATCCTATACTAAAAGCAACATCAGAACCGAACTAACAGTTGAAAAACTGAATATGGAGTAGATGAAGGAGTACCACTTCAAAAACAGAAAGTAAATTGAAAATCTACGATTGGAAACCTTTACGAGAGACAACTACATATGTATTCGCCTCACTTTTAATATTTGGAGCCTTCATCACTATTGCAGCAGCATACATCTTTAAATCAAAAAACAGATACACCATCAACGACCAAAATTTCATCGCTCCAGCCCCATCGAATTCTTTGTGGCCTTCGCTCTATCTTAAGGGGGGAGGAGTTTCGCAAGATCATCAAGCTGACACAGCACTTCCCAAGCCTCCGCGATTGACCGGATATCAAAGTAATCGACCTATTGCGGTCATCGTTCCAGACATGCATTTCTACTTGTTCTTTTGCTTTTCAAAGAAATTATTCACATGCATTTTTACCTTTTGTTCTTTTGCTTTTCCAGGAAAATTGCTGCATTGTATTATTTAAATTCGAAGAAACTGTAAATTTCACATTGTTATTTGATTTGCACTTTATTATTTGAATTGTCAATTTTGCATTATTTAGTTTTTCCAAGAAGTTGTTTAGAAGTGCATTCTTGTATTATTGTTGTTCGATGGGCAAAATCTCTGGAGCCCAACAACGAAAAAGGGCCAAAGAAAGTAGACGACTGGAGATGGAGAAGCAAGGAAATTTGGTTTCAAACCCAAACTGCCTGGCTTCAACACCAAAAGTCGTCTCCCCGCGTGGTCAAAAAGCAAGCAGTGAACAGACACTGACCGGGGAACTGATGGAACACCCTACTCTATCACCAGAGGATGCCTCGGCAAACTCTGATGGCAAGAGGAGGATGCGCCCCCATGCTGAACCACCGCAGAGAAAAAGAAGTCGTGTTGCTAAAGACCATCCACAATCTAGGCTTACCTCTATTCCACCAGGGCGGGCTAACGCTCACCCAGGGAGGAGCGAGGGAAGCACTGTCGCACAACCAAAATCCAAAAACCCGATTAGGCCGTCAACTTCAAGGAGACAGGCAGCCACACCCATAAAATCTCGTCACACGAGGTCGTATAGGGATGTAGCAGCCAACCTCCTGGAGATGGTGGTCTACAACAGAAACGACGAGGATGGGAAGATACCGGAGGAGCTACACGAACGGTTCCAGAAAGCTCTCAATGCTGCCCTGGACCAAACACTTTGTGAGAATCCGACGACTTCCCTGAATTTCCTGAGGGCAGGTTTCAAAGGCAGCCGCTACCACATATGCTGTCAGGATAATGCCTCAACGGAGTCGTTAGCTAAACTAACATCTAGACTCGATGGTTGGGAAGGAACCAACCTAGTGTTCTCCCGGCGGGAAAGATTCCCAGATTAACCAGGGTGTCCGTTTGGATCCCAGGGGTAATCGAGGAACCTGCAACGCTGTTTGCACGAATGAAGCTGCAAAACAAGGACCTTAAGACCGAAAAGTGGAAACTCTACCACGCAAAGGAGCAGGCAGGCAAAGGCCAACTAATCGTGGTAGGGATTGACGAGGAATCGCTGGGGTTACTAGTCCTACAAGGGAGTAAAGCATTATGCGGCTTTCACCAGGTCAGCTTTGCAATCCCTTCATTCCACGAAAGAATTAATGAAGGTAATCCAAGCAAACCTTCAGCACAGTAGGGCGGCAACTGCCAACCTCTGTGCTTACCTCTTAGCAGGAAAAGCGGATATCGCCCTCATCCAGGAACCTTATTGTCTGTATAATAAGGTAACAGGATGGGGGAATAAACTGAAAGTGATTGCAAACAACGGAAACAGTAAGTGTAGAGCCTGTATTGTGGCACGTAAGGATATTAATATTTTCTCTATTCCACAGATCAGCACAGGCGACCTCACAGTCACAAGTCTCGAATATAGGGCAAGAAATAGCGAGACCAACTAAATTATTTTGGCCTCTTGCTATCTCCCCTATGACTCCCCGCAACCTCCACCTAGCGATGAGTTAAAGAGGTGTGTCACCTGAACGAGGTCCCAACAGAAGAGCCTCATAGTGGGTATGGACTCTAACGCCCACCACACTAACTGGAGTAGTACGAACATCAACAAAAGAGGTGAGTGTTTAACCGATTATTTAAATATTGAAAACTTGATTACCTTGAATGAGGGCTGTACACCAACCTTCATAAATAAAATTAGAAGGGAGGTATTAGATATAACCTTATGCGACGTTAGGTCTATACACTTGGTGTCGAACTGGAGGATCAGTAATGAGATCTCCTTTTCGGACCACAGGTGGTTGAGTTTTGATATTGGAATTGATCACAAATCCAAAATAATGATTAGGAATCCTAAGAAAACTGACTGGTCCATCTAAGTAAGTAATCTTCAGGGAAGCTGACACCAACTCAGGATAACAGCTACACTGAGATTAACCAATTAAACAATGAAGTCCTCAAAGTACAGAAGTGTATTATGGAATCTTTTGAGGCCGCCTGTCCTCTAAAACCAGTACCTAGAAGTGCAAAGCAAAAATGGTGGAACGGCGACCTCCATGAAATAAGGAAGGTTGCTAGACAACGCCTAAATAAAGCTTTAAGAACCAACGAAGAAGTAGACTGGGAATCCTATAAAGAAAGTAAAAGAGGCTTCAAGAAGCTCACCAGGGCTGCTAAAAGGGAATCATGGAAAACTTTCTGCACCAACATATGCGATAATAATGGAGCAGCGCGATTAAAGAAGATCCTGTCCAAGGAACCACCAAGTTATCAACTTCTACAGGCGGGCAATAACTTGGCAACCGCAGCTGATACCTTGGAGACGCTGATGTGTGTACACTTCCCAAACTGTTTCAGCGAGGCAGCTACACCTTCCAAGCGTGGGGTCACTCGAACTGATACAAAATGGGAAGACACTGAGAACCTAGTTGATGCAGATAAAGTGACCTGGGCTATTAACTCATTTGCGCCATACAAATCACCGGGCTTGGACGGAATACTCCCCATCTTCTTGCAAAAAGGGATAGAATTAGACACCCTAAAGAAAACCCTGGTCAATATCTTCAGGGGATGTCTATATCATGGATACACACCAACACAATGGCAAGAGGTTAGGGTGGTGTTCCTACCGAAACCCGGGAAAGGTTTGTCGACAGCAAAGGGCTACAGACCTATTAGCCTAACGTCCTTTTTACTAAAATCAATGGAGAGAATCTGTGATAACTACATCAGAACACAGATTACAATTCCGCGGCTGTGTCCTAATCAACATGCATATCTCAAAGGAAAATCAGTTGAGACGGCACTACACCAGGTTGTATCCACAATAGAAGATGCTTTTGAAACCAAGGAATCAGTCGCAGGCGTTTGTCTAGATATCGAAGGGGCATTTAACAATGTGAAAACTGAAAAAATTGTGGAGGCACTCTCGATATATTGTAATAACCAAATAATAAACAATTGGCTAGAACACATGCTTACAAACCGCATTATCACAGCTTCACTGGGAGACGACACAAGAAGGGGAACAGTCCGTACGGGAACACCATAGGGGGAGATAATATCTCCTTTTCTGTGGGTGCTCACAATGGACAACCTTTTAAAAGCACTGGATGGAACCTGTGCAAAATGTGTAGCGTACGCAGATGACCTAGCCGTTCTGATAAGAGGTAAGCACCTGAACATCATAGGAGAGCTTATGCAAAACATCCTTCGAATCATAAAAGAATGGGCGGAGGAGAGTGGATTAGAAATAAATCCAAATAAAACGGAAATGGTTCTCTTTACAAAGAAAACCAAAACTAGTGACTTTCACATTCCACAACTCAGAGGAGTATCACTACAACTCCGCGACAGCGTCAAGTATCTGGGCATTATATTAGACAGGAAACTGACCTGGAGAAAGAACCTGGAAGAAAGAGTCACCAAAGCAAAGAGAGCATATTGGATATGCAGGAGGGCCATCGGGAAGTCATGGGGCTTGAAACCTAAACAGGTCCACTGGATATACGAATGCGTAATAAAACCCATCATTTTCTACGGAGTAGTTGTATGGTGGCCAGTGATGAGCAAAAAGTATGCAAGAGACTTGCTAACTAAGGTACAGCGTATAGTCTGCCTGGAGCACAATCCTTAACACCAACCGCGGCCATGGAAGCGATACTTAACATTCTACCAGTGCACCTCGAAGCGAAAAAGATTGCCGGTATTTCAGCCTCACGGCTTAAAACTATCGGCCATTTCACCGGTGGTGCAAATACGGGACATCGAAAAATCACCGAAATGATAAGAGTAATGACACCACTCATCGATTGCCCCAGTGATGTTGTTGGGAAATCGTACACATTCTCCAACAACTTCGAAACAATTTTTCCCGCAAGAGAATATTGAACGTATGAAAGAACGACAAGAAACTCCAATGGGATATCGGTTTATACAGATGGCTCTAACATATCAGGGGAATCAGGGGCTGGAATCTTTAGTGCTAACCCACCGATTGAACTTGCTATTCACCTAGAACCATTTGTATCGGTGTTCCAAGCAGAAGTCTATGCAATTATGAAGGCAACCGAAATACTCGCAGAAGACACCAGCGAAGAAAGGCAAATTGACATCTGCTCGGACAGCAAAGCAGCAATTAGCGCGATCACAAACCCCATGTCGAAATCACTACTAGTAAGGGAGTGCAAAACTAAATTGAACTTACTTGCCAGACGCAATAGAGTCCGTCTCACATGGGTACCGGGGCACGAGGGTGTACCGGGCAACGAAAAGGCAGACGAACTAGCAAGGAAAGGAGCAGGCAATACAGAACTGAACCAGGATAGTACAATAGGGGTCCCTCTGACAACTATTAAAACAATAATCAATGATAAGATACGACAAGAGTTCAATAACTACTGGACGAATCTAGACACGTGCAAAGTGGCTAGATCTGTAATAACCAAACCGAGTAACAACACAGCAAAAAGAGCTCTTAACTCAAGCAGAACACAATTGAGACTGATGGTGGGACTTTTAACAGGGCACATCAATCTCAACAAACATTCGTTCAGACTCGGGATAGCTGATACAGCAATCTGTGCCAACTGTGAAGAGGAGGAGGAAGATATAGAACACTTCCTCTGTCACTGCCCCGCTACAGCGAGGCTAAGGCTGAAAATTCTGGGATCTCCAAGGATTCCGGATATTACACACCTCAATAAGAAAGGAATCGGGGATATACTGGAGTTCGCCAGACGAACACTACGATTCCCCGATCACTATACGATATAGTTGGTACTACCCATGATCCCTAGACCTAAATCCTCTCAATACATAATTCCCAAAACACATCACTATTCCTTACAGTTACGTAGATGAGGGGAACACAACGGGCCCAATGGAGGCCTAAGTGAATAGCATAAGCTCACTCTCTCAAACCAACCAACCAACCATTGTTGTTCGATTAAGAATGTTTGTAAAATTTGTAGATTCAGAATAAACTTGCCAGTCAAACAGTTAACATCGTGTTTTTTTATTCTCCCCACGGGCAACACCCATAATTCGCGCGCAAATACAATATCTTTATGATCTTTGCTTTTTTCGTGTTTTGCCACTGATCTTTTTCCCAACTACTTAAATGCAAACACTTTCGCACAAAGTATGCATTTAGCAGTTCCATGGTTTTCTTTTGCAGCCAGCTTGTGAATTAAGGCTTTTTTAGCCAGCTGTTGTGGAATCTGCATAGATAATTTATAAGCCGATTTGCTTCACTTTTTTTCAGCTGGTCATAAACATCTCTAAAGCTTTTTGTTCATTTTAATTCATTTATACAAAAACGCTTAAAACTTATTTTATTCTAACATACTGGCCCTATGCGGACGCTCTAAGCTAAACTTAATCCTTAACTATGTCTTTGGACTTAATCTATTACTTATTACTATTTTATTTGAGAACAATTTTGACTAAGAAAAATTTTGATTTAAAAAAAAAAAAACTTAGTACAAAAACTTCAAAAAAATTTGTAATTGTAAAAAATTACTATTGTGAACTACCAAAAAGTCAGTTTTGACATTTACATTATAAAACTCATATATATTTATCACTTTACAATAAAGAATTTTTATTCGCATTTTTATAACGTTGCAAAGCGGTCGTTTCGGTCTATCCTCGATCAGACTTGCCTAATCTAAATAGAGGAATGCTTCTGGGGGAACAAAGACGTTGAGGCGCACCCTCTCATGGTACCTAAGATTGGGGTAAAAACCCCGTAAATCAGGTTATTCATCGAGGTTTTTGCTCTTACAACGTGCCCACTCTTACCTGATTCGCCCTGTTGTATATAAGTAGGACCACATTAGAATAGAGTTTTTTGTACTAAGACTCTGGTGTTCTGTACAAGTGAAGGCAAGCCCGAAGGCAGGCCCTCCCAACCACCCGAATTCTACTGCCCCTATGTTGAACCACACGGGGCATCCATGTAGGATCACCCTGTGACCTTCCTGCTCGATGGGAAAGAAGAAAATTCAATATACCGCTTCCGACACTTGTCATTGTGACGGATAGGGGGAGTCGTTGTGTGTCCGCCAAACGAAGAGCATCTCTATTTAAATATTTCCATACTCAAATCTACCTATCTTAATGCATATTGTACTATAAATCTTTTCAAATAAATTTGCATTTGAATTTTCCACATAAGAAGATATTTATTTTCAATAATCACACAAAAAATTTGGGGGCTCAACCGGGATTTGTGAGTCAAATACAGAATAAAAAAAAGACGTGGTTGTGTTGAAAATTAAAATTGCCTCAGAATAGAAATAGGGAGAAAAGTGCTGTGAAGAGACCAATAAGTTTTAAATTATTCTTCTACATTGGAACCAAAAATCATCCGACATCAAATTAACTGCAATATCAACGGAAGCAAGCAAGGCGAAAATCACTCAATTTGGTCTGAAGTGGGAGCGGTACATATTTACCAAAGTGTTACTAAAGAAAAAAAAAGAAGTTCGATGGTCGTAAGTAAATAATCATCGGAGACCGTGAGTATTACGTCAAGCATCTCTTTATATTGCACTTGTTCTATCTTGATCAAAGAAAAGCTGCGAAACATCTAGCAGAACTTTGATGACAAAGTTACGAGTTTGCGTGGCCGTTCGTAATAAAAAAAATTCTTTATTTCTTTTTATTTCTCTTTATTAAAAATAAAAGCCGACTTAACTCTAATTGAACTAACTAACTGTAATGTTCTACAGAGGAAAAGTTTCATATCTTCGTGTGGGAAGGGAATGCACTTGCTTACGAAATATTCTTATTTCATGTCAAATGAATGGCGCATGTATCCGTTATGCTAAGGTGTGCGAAATGTGGCTACACGTGTTTCTAACGGCACCTATGGAATGCGCGGGCATCCGTTAGACACACGCTAATGGCATAGGGCGGGGTTAAGGGAAATGCAGTTATTGCGACAAAATGTCGACTAAGCAAAAGGGCGTATGCCGTTATATGTAAATGAAAGTGACGTGTCCGTCGTAACTTCTTCCCCCTTAAGATTCTACTCCGGAGAGTCTTTACCCTTAATTTCGACTTTAATACTGGTTTTGTTACCGTTTTTATTTAAAAAAGTCAAGATTATTGAAACTAATATAGTAATCATTATGATTGTTATTCCGGTTTTCATGCGTGTTATTTCTAGATTTTTCTTCCTCTATAAGCTTTCGATTCCCTAACTGTTTCACGTGCATTTGCTCTGTAGAAAAATTCATTACAATGTTTCTTATAGATATATTGTTAGAATTAGGTATTGTAATATGCGAGCTACGGCTCGAGTAGATAAAACAATATTCTGTGAAATTTATTTCTTTATTTTCTAGTCTATAGAACAATTCAGGTTCACACTGTACTATCCTTCGCAATTCTTTTCTTACTATGTCTCTTTCCTCTCAAATCACTTTATCTCCTTTCTATTACTTAATTCACAAATCCAAACTAATTACTTCTTCTTGTTAACTCTCAACTTTTAATTTATCACAAAATTACAACTTCGCCTATTATCACTTTTCTAATCTCTTCGCCACAGTTTAAAAACGACTGCCCTTTTTATTGATCGCCATCTGTCCTTATATAGCAGAAGTTTCAGATAGCCAGAAACTTCTAGCAAATTCTTCGACCACTGGAACAGAAAATTCTGATGTAATAATTCCAAGATGACAATCATTTCTTCCAGTTATAATTCTCTCTTTATCCGTGGCGTTGTCAGCTATTGCGAACCTCGAATGAAAGTACAGTTTGGAATGGGCTGTAGGAGCGTAGTTATTATTCTACATTATTGTTGCATACTTTTAGACGATGTTACAGTATAATAAAATTGTCGTAGTATACAAAATTTTCGTATTTTACATTGTTGATTTTAAGGTTACAATTTTCGAACCTTATTAGATTATTACCCATTATATTTAGACTATAATTATTACAATTGTGTATTATTTGTGTGTAATGGATATTTTTAGTGATCACAATATTATTTGTTATCTGTTTGATTTCTAAATTTTTGTTTTCTGTAAAGTTACATTTTAGGTTTCCTTTGAAAATATTGGAAATACAGTTGTCATTCATGCTTTTTAAATCTTTTAGCCTAATTGTACTACTGACATTTTCGTAATTTGTCTCATCCGTGACAAAATTTTTGTGGGATGTCACAAGCTCAAGGTTATTTTTGTTGGGTACTGGTTCGATTAATATTCTTTAAAATTTATCCTTAGAATAATTTGGAATACTTAATGCAAATATTATCCGATATCGTAAATAAAAGCGTAGCTTTTTTTGTTCTGAAGTTTGTTAATTGTTATATTGAATTGTTTACTTTCTTTTGACGATATAAAGTCAGTACCTAAAATTCCTAATCGACTAAGCACCAGGTTCTCCTTAATAATTGTATGTCGTACTGTATTTGGAATGCGTGTTGCATTTGTGCTACTTCTAAAAATTCCTTGTTTATTGCATTTTCTATTTTTAGAAGTTGTTTTTTTAATTTCTAGCTGCTGCCCTTTAATCTGTTTTGTTATATTGTCAATTACTTCGTTAAAATGGTTGTTTATTTGTTTCTGGTCGATTAGTCCGTCAATCAAATTTCTGTTATTCTTTTCGTTTATTTCTAAACTTTGCCCAATGTCTTTTTCGTCCATGGTTCTTGTTAAAATTTTTAAACCTTTTCCCACTATGTTCACTAATCCTCTTTTTGTTTTCTATTTCTTGTGCTAAAAGTCGGGTATTCATTTTTGTATTTAGTTTGTTCACATTGTGTTCCAAAATATCGAGGTTTTCTGTCAATGAACTTAAATTTACGCTATGAAGGATTTTCGCGTAATTACTTGGAGATGCTGGTCTCTTACGGCAATGTATCCTTGTCCTTTGCTTAGATTCTGAACGTCGATTCTCTGTCCTCTTGTCGTTGTCAATATTTGTACGGTTGTCAGTATGGTTAACATTATCTGAAAGAAAGTTATATATCTTCATATTTATATCTGCGTTTAATTTGTATTTTATAAAATTTGCTTCCCTTTTCGTCTACAACGTGGTCCTCATCTAAAGTTTCGGGGTCTGTTTTCTTATGTACTGGCTTGAGCTTATTATTACTCCTATTTTTTAGATACGAAGATTTGTTTCGTGTTAAGTTTATATCCTTCCTATCTTTATTTAATCTATTTATATACTTTTCCTTATTTTTTTCTAACTAATTCCACAATTTCAGCATAGTCTTCGCTAGTTATATTTCCGTGCAGGAAATGAAGTGGTCTTCTTTTTGTCGTTGAATGGTTGTTTTGTTATGCGTATATAGTAAAAATATAAAAATTTTGTTACGTAAAGTATCCGTGTTGTTCTCGTCTGCTGTAAATGTTCGAATATGCTCGTTTAGAATTGAATGGAATCTTTCGATGTCCGAATTTCCTGTCTTTCGGTATGGGGTGGTGATATGAAGTTCAACGTTATTCTCTCTTAAAAATTCTTTAATTATTATTGAAGAAAACCCTGTCTCGCCATCTGTGATAATTTTGTTTGGAATACCGAATGTTGCGAACCTATGTTTAAGCGTGTTTAATAGGGCTGTTGGCGACTGTGCCACAAAGTATTACAAAAAAAGTCTATGGCAAGTGCAAATGTCCGCGCACCAAAAGACATGCAAAAATATTCACGTTGATATACAGGGTGCAGCAAAAGTCTAGATACCCCAAAATGTTTTGTCTTTGCCATGCGATATTATGCTTACAAAAGTTCCAACAGATCTGTTTTTTTTTATATAATATATATTTATTTATACTTTATTAGGTGCAACAATAAAAATAAAAATATTTCATTCAGAAAGAAAAATATAAATAAAAATGTTCCACAGCACATAAAATAGACACAGCAAAAGTGTTGATACCCTTAGCATAAGCGTGTTTGTTTTCCAAGAACAAAGGTACATTAATGGAGATAAGAAATTTCTGTTAGGCTGTGAAGATTCTTAATGCAAACAAGAAGAAATCCGTTCAGTTTTACTAAAATTGTAGTGAGTATAAGACTAGTGATTAAAAAGTGTGTGACTTTAACAATGGAAAGAAAAGAGTTAACTTTGGAGGAAAAAAAAATCATCATAAAATGTCATGAAGATGGAAAAACTTATTCCCAGATTACAAAAATAATCGGGAGAACTAAACCAACCATTCAGAACGTAATAAAAAGATTTAAAACAGAAAAACGAATTGAAAACAAGCCAAGATCTGGACGCCCTCGGATTCTCACACCCAGAGATGAACGAATGATCGAAGGCATTGTTAGAAAAAATCCTTTCGAAAGTGCACCAAAAATTGCTACAGCACTAGAAGATTCATTAAACACAATTGTATCGCCAGATACAGTACGCAGGTGCATAAAACGAGCTGGATATAAATCCTTTACTGCTAGAAAGAAACCTTTTGTCAGCGATGTAAACAAAAAGAAGAGGATAGACTTTGCTGATGAGCACTTAAATAAAGATTTTGACTTCTGGGACAAAGTAATTTTTTCAGACGAGTCAAAGTTTAACATTTTTGGCTCAGATGGACGTTCGAAAGTATGGAGGCAGCCAAATGAAGCATTTAATCCGAAAAACACAAGGAAAACAGTCAAGCACGGGGGTGGTGGTGTTATGGTGTGGGGCTGTGTGTCCACTATGGGGGTCGGTAACTTGGTCATAATCGATGAAATCATGACAAAAGAAGTGTACTTGAAAATTTTGCAGGAAAATTTACTTCAAAGTGCACAAAAAATGGGGATCTCCGAAGATTTTTATTTCCAACAGGACAACGACCCCAAACATGTTGCCCATGTTGTGAAGATGTGGTTGATACACAAAGTCCCGCACTTACTAGTAACACCACCACAAAGCCCCGATCTCAACCCAATTAAACACCTTTGGGAACATTTGGACAAACGCTTGCGAAAACATGTGATAACATCAAAGTCTCAGTTAAAAACTTTACTTCTAGCAGAATGGCAAGAAATTTCCAAAGAATATCTTCAAAAGTTAACACATTCTATGCCAAACCAGTTAAAAGAAGTCAAGCGACTTAATGGGTACCCAACAAAATATTAGGTAAGTCTAATTCCTGTAAAATTAAGGTATTACCTAACACTTTTCAACTTTTAATTAAAGGTATCAACACTTTTGCTGTGTCTATTTTATGTGCTGTGGAAAATTTTTATTTTTATTTTTTTTTTTCTGAATGAAATATTTTTATTTTTATTGTTGCACCTAATAAAGTATAAATAAATATATATTATATAAAAAAAGGAGATCTGTTGGAACTTTTGTAAGCATAATATCGCATGGCAAAAACAAGACATGTTGGGGTATCTAGACTTTTCCTGCACACTGTAGAAAAAATCGCTGAAAAGGAACTGATAACCGTGTGTTTGAGCAGCTGTATATTAAAACGCTAGAACAACTGTTTGAAAAGAAAAACCACAGATTATATCAGCGTTATAAAATAGAGTAATTATTAAGTGTTAAACGTTTTTCTTATATACAAATTATCTTTGTTAATATGTACATATATTTGAATTCATTGTATTTATTTTGACATTTGTTGTGGGGGCGTTGATGGTGTTAATGGTGTCCACCTTTCAGGTACGGCACCCATACAGCAGTACCGATTCTACGTTAGAGCGGAACAGTCGCAGCTTGGTTCTTAAGCTGATAACATTACTTTTCCAGATTGTGGACAGCATACCGAACGCAGCTTTGGCCTTCCCGATTCTACTGCATACGTCCAGTTGGGTGCCATAGCAGTTAGCCGAGACCACACTTCCTCCAGTAATGTTGAAGTTGAGCGTTAGTGTTGGAAGTGCTGAGGGCTTTTGTTTTGGCTGTGTTTGTTTTGAGCCCCACTTTGTTTGCCTCAGTTTCTAGATTATGGGCCATTAAATGGAGGTCCATTATCCGATGTGAAAGTAGACAAACATCGTCAGCGTAGTGTAGGTGTTTAAGGTAAGTTGTCATAGTCCTACGAATTCCATTGTTTCTTTCCGTGACAGCCGTACGGAGTACATCACTGATAATCACTAAAAACAATAGTGGTGACAGAATGCATTCTTGACGTACCCCATTTTGGACACCAAGTTCCCCTGACACCTTACCGTTGTGTAAGACATGACACTTACCGCCATCGTATGTAGCCTTGATAATAGCAATGAGTTTTTCCGGGATGCTTCTCCTGCGCAAGGCCAGCCAAATAGCATCTCGATTCAAGCTGTCGAAAGCCTTCTCGAAGTCGATAAACAACAGATGTAGCGAAGACCTGTACTCAACGCATTATTTGATTATGATCCGTAAGGTGTTTATGTGGTCGATGCAGGGGGATCCAGCGCGAAAGCCTGCCTGTTCGACGTCGAGAGTAGAATCTAAATACTCTTTAATTCGGTCCAGAATTATTCTTGCTATTATTTTGGCTACAGCTGGAAGAACACATATACCTCTCCAGTTTCCGCATTCCATCAAGTTTTCCTTTTTCGGAAGCTTAATGATCATTCCCCTTTTCCACTCCTGTGGAAATTGTTCGCTATCCCAAGCTCTCTGTATTAGCGGATGCAGCAGATCTGCTGATGTGTTTGGCGCCGCTTGAAACAATTCGGCAGGGATGCCATCAATATCCACCGCTTTGTTTTTCTTGAGGGGGACTTGATTGCTGCCATAATTTCTGTTTTGCTGGGAGGTACCGTGCGTATTCGGGAATTTGTTGCTTCGGAATACTTATTCGAATTTGAGATCATATCGCTATCGTCTAAGTGATTTAGCTCTGAAGCAAAATGTTCTCTCCATCTATTGAGCTGAACTTCATCCGAAATCAGGAGGTTACCGTCCAGACTCTTCACCGGGTGTTGTTTGGAGTTTCGACCACCAATGAACTCCTTGGTGATGCTGTAAACAGTCCTACTATCGCACCTGCTCGCTGTTTCTTCAGCCCTAGAAGCCAGTGTGTCGATATATTGACGTTTGTCACGTCTCACACTACGCTGCACTTCTTTCTTCTTCGTACGGTACTGGGTTTCTAACTCGGTTCTCTCTACTGCTGAGGCCGCTGCAATCCGAGGCTTTATTGTTGTAAGCTCATCGATCCATCTCCAGGTGTCTGCCGAAAGCCATGTAGGATGGTGTGATTGCCTTTTACCGACATAGGTGTGTGCCCCGCTCGCAAAAGCATTTTTCACAACATTCCAGTGATCATCCATGCTCTCCTGCATTGAGCTGCTGATTGCTTCCGCTTCTAAGGCAAGGTGGTCCCTAAATTGTTGACACCTGGGGAACGTTAAGCCTATCGGTATTGAACCTGGTGATGTTCAACAAGTTTGATCGGTTGTTGTTGGCGGATGCAGTACGAAGGCGTATATGAGCTAGCATAAGATGGTGATCTCGTTCTTGTCCGATATCAGGTCCACGTCTGTTACGGACGTCCAGGAGACAATTTCTAAAGCGGCGACTGATCGCAATGTGATCGATCTGGTTGGATGTTCTTTCGAGACCCAATTAATCTTGTGGCAGGTGTTTTGCTTACACAGCGTACCTCCAATGACTAGGCGGTTGGTACTGCAGAAGTCCACAAACCGCTCACCGTTGTCGTTTCGGTCTCCAAGGCCGTGAACTCCCATCACGTATTTAAGCATGTTGTTGTCGCTACCTACCTTGGCATTGAGATCCCCCATCACCATTACGATGTCCCCATTAGGTGCTTCATTGAAGACGGCGCCTAACTGGCTATAGAAATTGTCCTTTTCATCCTCAGTCGCGTCTTCAGTCGGAGCATAGCACTGTATGATGGTGACCTTCCTTACTCTACTCTGGAATCTGGCCGTCAATATCCGGTCACTGTGAGGCTTCCAAGATATGAGGCTTTTACGCTCTGCTGGAGTTAGCACCAGTCCTACTCCAGACCTCTGTGCGTCGCTCACTGATTTGCGAGAAGTTCGCCTGTATGTGATTTCGTGTGTGCAAGCCGTTTTTTTTTGGATTGCGCCAGGGATGTGTAATTTTCATAGATACTAATAGCCCGAGTGCTACTAGCATGCACGATTCGCAAACCTGAGTAATCGATGCCAGGAAAACGCCAACCACTCTCCCCACGGGACTGCCGTTAGGTATTACTTCGCGGAGCTGGTTAGCAGTTTATGCTATGCTTCTTGTGTCAGCTTCCTCCGCTGCTTCAGTTGCTCTTCTTAGCTTTTCTATTCTCCGCAACTCTTCTTGTAGAGTTGTTACGAAGGAACATATTGCCATCCAATTCTCTTCCGACCGTAACATATGGTCGAGGAGTAATGACGGACTTGGCAGAGTAATTCTCCATGCCGTGAAACGTGTGCAGTAAAACACTGCGTGCACCGTATTTTCATCTTCACCTGGGCATTCCGGGCAGGATGGTGAGTTGTCGTGTCCGAATCGATGTAGATATTTGCGGTAGCCACCGTGGCTGGTTATAAGAACAGCTTCTGTTTTATGGTCAGCTAGTTCTAGTCCGGCGGATATTAGCCAATCTTATATCTGAGCAATTGCTTCATTTGTAGCTGATTCTACTGCACGGATCTGTTTAGCTACTGTCACGACTGCAATGTCATCGGCGAATCCAATTATCGTTACTCCCCCATTTAGCGCTAATCTTAGGACTCCGTCGTACATGATGTTCCACAATAGTGGCCCTAAAACCGATCCCTGTGGAACTCCCACAGTTACGTTGTAGTATTTTACCCCTTCATCGGTACCTCAACTTCCTGTTGTTGAAGTAGTTCATCACTATCCGTAGCAGGTAATATGGCGTATCCATCCTGGCAAGTGACCTTCTAATAAACGACCAGTTCGCAGAGTAAAATGCATTTTTAATGTCCAGCGTTACTACTGCACAATACTCCTTTGTGCCGTAGTAACAACTCCTTCGATGGCACCTTTGGCGATATCAACTACCGCTCTTATGGCATCAACAGTAGATCGTGCTCTTCTGAAGCCAAATTGGTGATCTGAGAGGGCTCCTTTCTCTACTGCTACTGCGAGTAATCTATTATAGATTATCTTCTCGAGGATCTTTCCCATGGTGTCTAATAGGCATATTGGGCGATAGGCTGATGGTTCTCCTGGGGGCTTCTTTTGGCAGTAGGACCAAATGCTGCGTTTTCCATTTTTCGGGAAAGGTTCCTTCTTCAAGGCACTTCTGCATTGTTGTTACGAAGAGGTCTAGTCTTTTTGCTACAGCTGCCTTTACTGCCTTATTCGGAATGCCGTCGGGTCCCGATGCCTTGTTGTCACCTATCTTGCTGCATGAACTTAGCAGTTCCTCGTGATTAATTAAAGGAATATCTTCTGGATTGACTTCTCGTATAATATTGCACATAGCAGCAGGCTTTGAGGAAAGAGGTGCTCTACTATGGATCTCAGCATTATCGAACATGTTATTTGAGGAGTCCTATAGCCCTTTAATTTCGTCATCACCATTCTGTATGCCGAGCCCCATGGGTTGATGTCGGCTTCTTGACAGAGACGTTTAAAGCATGCAGTTTTACTTTCCGTAAGAACTCTATTTAAGCTACGACTCGTCAGTCTAAGGGTGTCTAGGCATTGTTGGAAATCCGCCCTCCTTCTTGATCGTTGGGCTTTGCGCCGGTCTTGTAGACATTTTGCCCGAAGTTCGCCTATTTCCACGTTCCACCAGTAACACGGTGATGCGTTCCTGGCTCTCCTAGGCATTGATGCGTCGCACGCTGTGGTGATGGTGCCTGTGAGGTGGTGCACGAGGGTCTCCGCTGTTTCGCTTGGAGCTTGATCACCGTTCAACATCTCTTCGAATGCATCCTTATCGAAAGATCTGTCATTCCATTTTGAGCCAGTAAGTTTTGGGGCCTGATGGTCGCTGTGTGGATATTCCTCACTGACCCTCCACTTTATGGTTTTCAGGATGGAGTTGCTCGCAAAGTTGATGTCAATGATATAGCCTACTCCAGCCTTCCGGTAAGTATTTGCCCGGCCCTTATTAGCAATGCCTATACGACCTGTCCTCTGGTGTTAGTGAGCCTGCTGCCCCATTCTGTGGCCCACGCGTTTAAGTCTCCTCCTATAACCACCGGGGCTCTCTGGATCGCATCCGCAGTTAGATTATCCAGCATTAGTTGGTACTCGCTGGCCATCAAACTGAGTCGGGTATAGCAGCTATAAAATTGGATCCCATTTATTTTCGCCCGCACGAAGCCGACTGTTTGATCGTTTGTTTCTTGAAAGGTATAGCGTCCACACATCCATATCGCCGCCTGTTTTGCCTTATCGCAGATCCAATTATTATTCCCTTCGGGACATTTGTTTGGTTCACTGATCATAATAACATCCGCGCTTTCGTCCTTGGCCGTTTGTGCTAGGATGTCCTGGGCTATTCTACAGTGATTAAGATTTATCTGTAGAATAATCATGGTGTTTTGCTTGTAATAGCTCTCCGAAATACTGGGCAGTTGCTACTGCCGGCTACATGCTGCGCGGCGTCCGGGTGGTTTTTCTTGCAGAACATGCAGGATGGATCCTTGTTTCAATTCTTCGCTATTTTGCCTTCTGATCCACATCTCCTACATAGCTTGGAGCGGTCGTCTTCGCTTTTGCATTGCCAGGCTAGATGACCAAACACTAATCATTTGAAGAACTTTTTAAGGAGGGTTCGTTCGCGCATGCGACAGTTAACCCAGCCGATTTTAATTCTTCCTGCTTCTAACAGCTTTCTTACGTCTATTGCGGGAAAGTTAATCGTTGCTGTTTGGGTTCCTCCGTACGCCCTCCATAGGGACAAAATATCTGCCGGTGAACTTTCACTCCAAACAGGGCTTCGATTGCATTAATTACGTCATCTATAGTCGTGACCTCATCGATGTCTTTGATCTCAAGGGTAGTGCGATGCGTAAGCGCACTTACATTCGCTTGCTCTGCTAGAGCTTCACTAATGACGCCTTTAAATTTGTTTGTCTTATTTCCCGTCTCCTTGCATTGTATAAGAAGGTCTCCCTTCTGTGTCCTCCTGATTTTAGTTACTGCCTTTCCCACTGTTTCCAGTTTGGGGTTTGCCTTCACCTTGCGTAGTATCTCCGCGTATGAGAGGTCCCCGTCGCTTTAATGACGATAGCGTCAGGTCTATGTCTTTTGACCTCTTGTTGCTTCTTTTTGGCGATCTTCTTTTTGGTGGTATTTACCCATTCTTCTTCTCCTGCCGCTTGCTTCTTGTTTGTGGCTGTAACTTTTTTCTTAGGTCTGACCACTGAGTAAAAAGGATTGAGCTTCCTATGGGGAGCGAAAATTATCCAAAAAAAAAAGCACCAAAACTTTTCAACACGTTACAATGTCTTTATTTCTTCAATGATCAAAACCAGAATGAATCTTAGGTCTAACTTAACTTAAGATCTAACTACTGAGAGTAAAAAAAAAATGGATAATTCAAAAAGAGAGTGTATGGAAGAGAAAAAAAAAACAATATATTGAGACAAAAAGAAATAATGCAAAAAAAAGGCTTATCGTGCTGCAAATATCACTGAGCTTCACGTGGGCTGAGCATGATTGAAGCTCCAGCATAGCAACATGTGTATTTAGCTTGGGTTCGGCTGTGGAAAAAACCCAACATGTGGTTCGATGCTGGATTGTCGTAAACATGTTCCCGTTTTTACGCCAATCATAGCATGTACAGAGCCAAAGCCCATTCAATGGATCCCTTTCGATGCCGATTGCAGTCGCCACATGTAACTCCTCCCGCCGTAGTATGGACGATCATGTTGTCCATAATAAATGATAAATATGTCGCTGCTATTTAATGCAATGATTTTCTCTTTGTCGTATACGCACTATTTTTATTTATTTATTTATATTTTTTTTTATATCAAGATATGAATACATACAATTAGTTTTATTTTCTAGTGCAATAGTATACAATTTTGTATGTACATACATATGTGTATGAATATATAACAAGATGCTTATACTATTTATACAAATATTTTCTTTTCTTTTAGTAGCAGTTTGTTTCGTTTAACAGATTTGTTATATTTATGTGTTGCTTAATACCTATGTCTAAAAAGATAATAGGAAACAATTTCAATACATACACTTCGTTATTTATTTGTTTTTCTTTTCTTTTTCCTGCCAGAGTAATCTCGTCCAGTTAATTTTCTATCAAAGTATGTCATTTTAGTTGGATTTTGATGTTTGTAAGTTCTTTTTACTACCTACCTGTCACGCTTGAATCCATCCTTGTCTATAAAATGTGTTAAACCTTTTTCTTTCACTTCTTTAACTATATGTCGGGGCAAGTGTTTGATATTATGAAATCCTAATTTTTTTACAAGTTCTCTTTCCTTATACTCTGGAGGTTCTACACATGTTTGATTTAATTTGCTAATCTGTTTTTCCTTTGTACCAAGAACCCGCTGTCTAAGATTGTTCCATTCTGACTCATTCAGTGTAGATTGAAGAAGATCTATTGGTTTGTATTTTGTGGTATAGTGAATAATAACATCGTACATTTCTACCGCTTTTTAAGCTAGTGTTTTGCCGTCAACGTCTAAATTATCCTTGTTGAGCTTCAATAATCTTATATGTTCATTGAGTGTAGAACGAAATCATTCTATTACAGAATTTCCTGTATGTGTGTTCGGAGATGTAAAATGGTACAATACATTTTCCTGGCCTAAAAAGTTTTTAATATACGCTGTGTTGAATTCGTTATCTCCTACTATTTTACTTGGTTTTCCTATTATTGGAAATCTGTGGTTTAATATATCAACAATTGTTAGAGAGTTTCTATCTGTAATTTGATGAATGGAAACATGTTTCGTTAAATTATCAATGCACGCGAGAAACATACCATTCTTGTTTAAAAACCATAAGTCTATATGGACAGTTTCGTTAGGTCTGTTAGAGGTCTCCGTTAACATGAAATTTGGCCTAATGGGTTTCCTATCATATTTGCACATATTACAAAAGTTACAGTTGTTGATGTATTTGTGGATTTCGGCAAAGGTTTTTTAAATCCAAAAAGCTCTCTTCAATTCCCCGATGATTTTTTCCTAAATGAAATTTTTCAATTATTTCCAGCAGCTTTTCTTCGCAGGTGATATCTTCAAGAAGCTTTGTACATCTAAGAATTTTCGTCGTGGGTGAATTAGAAAATTATTTAATTATAGTCTTTTGAAATTTACTAAACACGCTATCTTCTTTGCAAAAGATTCCTACCGTACCCCAAATGGGCAACAGTTCTTTAAGGATTTTTAAAACATACTCTTCGTCATAGTTTTTTAGGGTAAAGGTGGATCTTCTCTTTTTTTTGAATAGAAACTTATTTGAGTATGAGTATGATTAGTTGGTTTTTGTATATATTTAACGGAGTCTCTGTTATAAAAATATGGTCGTTTAAGTTTTCTTTACCACTATGAATGGTAGCTATGTCGGATCTAACGTCATTTTCAATTACACAATTAGCTTCTAGGCGACTTAGAAAATCAGCCACATAATTTTCCTTTCCTTTTATGCATTCAATTTCGAACTCATATTCATTCAATTTAATTTTCCAGCGTTGCAGCTTGGAATTAGGTTCCTTTAGAGAATTTAGCCACACTAGTAAGCGGTGGTCAGTTTGGACCCTAAATTTGCGACCAAATAAGTATGGTCTAAAATATTTAGTTGCCTACACTATTGACAAAAGTTCCCTTTCCACCGTGCTATAGTTTGTCTCGTGACGATTTAAAGTTCGAGAAGCAAAAGTAATAGGATGTTGATTTTGCGAAAGGACTGCTCCTAGAGCTATATTACTGGCATCTGTTGTCAAAGTAAATATTTTGGTAAAATCTTTGTAAGCTAAAACTGGACAAGTGCATATAAGTGCTTTAAGCTTGTCAAAGGACTCAATGTACTGCCAGACTTTTACATTTATCTTAGAGCCCTTTTTTCGACATCTTGTCATTGGTAGGGCTACTTTAGAGTAGTCCTTAATGAGCTTACGATAAAATCCAGTAATTCCCAGAAAAGTTTTTATCTGTTTAGTTGACTTAGGTAATTGAATTTTTTTGATAACCTCAATTTTATTCGGGTTGGGTTTTATACCATCTCGTGAAATTATATGTCCCAAGTACTCAGTTTCATGCTTAAAAAAATTGCACTTATTAATTTGAACTTAAAGATTCAAATCAAGAAGACGTTTAAATATTTTATTAAAGGAGTCTATATGTTCTTGAAGTGATGTTGAAAGTAATAATATGTCGTCGAGGTAAACCACACATATTTTATTAATATAGTCGGACAGCACTTCGTTCATCATTCGCTGAAACGATGCAGGTGCATTTTTCAGCCCGAACGGCATTCGAGTAAACTCATAATGTCCGTTCGTGGTTGAAACGCTGTCTTATGTCCGTCTTCTACGTTTATAGGAATTTGATGAAATCCCTTCGCTGGATCGAGGGTTGAGAAATATTGTGCATTTCCTAATTTGGAAAATATGTCCTCAATATTGGGAATTGGAAATTTATCTTCTACTGTTACCTCATTCAATTTCCTATAGTCAATTACAATCCGCCAATTTTTCTGACTAGAATTATCAAGTTTCTTTTCGACGACCCAAATTGGTGCATTATATGGGCTTGTCGACTTAATAATTATTCCAGACCTTAATATTTCAGAAATTTGTTTATCTACCTCCTCTTTGTGTGCTTTAGGATATCTATATGTTTTGGAAAATATAGGTATATAATTTTTTGTTGGTATCTTGTCACTATACTTTGAAACGCATGATAAATTGTCACCTTCTAGTAGTAGTTAAAAATTGTATTTCTTCTTTGTTAAGGTTATTAATTGTAAGCTTGTCTATAATCGTATCTATATTTGGTTCAACAAAGTTAATATCTATTATGTCTTTACAGAATGTTCTATTTATTTCTTTATCTGTCGATTGAGTGTGAGAGTGACTGAAAATCAATGTTAAGATAGCTTCTTTCGTAATAAGTTGTGAGCTATTAAAATCCAATTTGGCTTGTAGCGGCTTTAGTATATTACAGCCAATAATACCATCAAAATCACTACTTAAATCTGTTTCAAGCATTTCAATTGTCGACGACGGCCTGTTGAACTCTTTAAATAACGTAATTGTTATTTTCGAGTTTATACAAATATATGCATTGACAGACTTAAGTGTCACATGCCTTTCTAATTCCGTTTTGAAGGTTTTGTGAAAAAGACCGCTTTGAATCAATGAAGTGCTAGCTCCAGAATCGACAAGAAGCTTGATTGGTTTAGGAAAACTATTCACACTTATACAGGTAAGTGTTCTGAGGTATCTAACGGAAAATTTTGAAAGTGTAAATTATCAGGATTTTGCGCGTTATCTAAGGGCACATTTTCAGTTCGAAAATGGTCAACTTCCATAATGTTACTTTGGTTATTGGTTCTTGGTATTGTTGAAAAATTGGAATGTCCTGAATTGTTTATTCTACTGTTGTGGTGAAAATTATTGTTCTTATTTGGATTTCGAGAAATTCGAGAATTGTTTTGCCTAAAATGTCCTGAATTTCCTGGATAGTTTCCTTGTTAGTAAAATTTTGTAAATTTTGTTGATAATATCTTGGGAAAGAGTTTTGAAAATTGTCAGAATTCCTGAATAGATTGGAAGTATTATTGTGAAAATGTTGTAAGCTATTGTTGTTTTGTTTGAACGAATACTGTCTGTTTTTCTTTTGGAAAAATGAGCGATTAAAATTGTCTGTGTCTACTAGAATCTCTTTGGCTTGCTTAAGACTGGATTGATTCCTAGCCTGAAGGATAAGTTTTGGATCAGTAGGAAGCTTGTTGATGAATAGTTTCAAAACCATTGCTTTGTTTTGTTCATTGTTAAACCAAGAGGATATTTCTGTGGCTAACCCTGTTTTTATATTTAATTTAGTTAAGAGGCTGGAACATTCATTAAATAAATTACTAACCGAATTTTCAAATTTCAGTAATTTAATTTGAGTAATTAAAGTTTCAACGCTTTCGTTGATTGTACAATTTGATAATAAAACACTTTTTATTTCTGGCCAATTTGCAGGGTTATTGTTATTAATTAATACTATGTTAGAGGATTCTTTGTTTAATTTTTAATTCGAATAAATATTTTGATGTTTCATCCAATTTCGAAGCAAAGTTATATAAGAAATCAACATATTTTATAAATGAACCTAATTCTTCGGGTAAACCCGTGAATTCTTGTACTTCTTTAATTAAAGTAAGAAGATCTATGTTTGTCCTACCTTATACTAATCTTCTTTGTCCTTGTTCTTCTCGCTGGATGTCCTTTATATGAAATAGTTCCTGTAGTTGTGTTGATTTTTCCGAAGATTAATTTCTCCTAGGTTAAAGTTGTTGGTGGTAACAAATGTACATATGTATATGGTTCGATCCGGTAATATTCTTTCCAATATAAATTTATTTTTGTCTAAGTCTTTAGACTTTTTTTGTTTGTTTAATATTCAATTACTTTACACAAATCACGCTATTTAATTTAAAAACGATAAATTGAGGGTGGTATAATGCACTTGTATGTATATGTATTGTTCGGCTATGAACGTTTATTTTCGGTATGAAAAAATGGACTGTAATCTACTGTAAAAATTAGCGTAAGTAAGAATTAAAAACCGGTTCCTTTCAACGTTACAAAAACCTGGAATGTATTTCCTTTTATAAAATCTTCTTTTTTATATACAATATTTATATATAATTTGTACATGATTTGCTTGACGTTTGTGGGGGCGTTGTTGACATCAAGGTGTGTCCCAAGTGAGGCCCTTTTGCCTGATGACGTCACAGTGTCTGAAACATTCTCCCCCCCGTGAACGAAGTTCACAAGTAGATCCGGTCCTCATCGACATCATAATTATTCAGTACTTTAGTTGTTTGCTATCGTAATCTGCGATAAAGAATGTTGGCAACCCTCTTCTAACTGTAACGCTCGTCATTTGTCCATGCAAAGAGAAAACGTATTGATAAATTTCTTCAACATGCATTGTACACAACAACAAAACATAAAACGAACGAGAATGACAAAGGACAATGAACGTAGCAGCTATTCTACGAACGGTCCCAATATCCATGGGTGCGCGCTCTCTTCTCTTTCGCCTACTGTGGTTCATTGTTTACCACCGGAGCAGTCGATCGTCGGTTGATGATTTGGTTGTGCGGTATTTATTCGTAATTCGTAGTGTAAACTTAATTTTGTTTAATTTTAATGTGTAGATTTAATCCAGGTGAGTAGTGTTTATTAATTATAAATTCATTAAATTTCATTTATTGTGTATTGAATTTTAGTATTTGTTTGTTATTTGGCTTGTGGGTGTGTGTGTGTATGAATGGAATCGAGCATGAGACACGAGAATGAGTGTCAACTGATTTGTGCGACGTGTGGGTGTGTGTGTGTATGTATGATAATGAATCGCGAGCGCGAGACGATAAGTGCTATTGATTTCCGCGAAGTGTGTGTGCGTGTGTGTATGAAAGAATTAATTGTGTGTTTTCTTGTTTTTTTTTTTTTTTTTGGATTGCGCCAGGGATGATTAATCTTCATAGATACTAGTAGCCCGAGTGCTACTAGCATGCACGATTCGCAAACCTGAGTACTCGATGCCAGGAATACGCCTACGTACTAAACACACACCCTACACACTTCAACCACTCTCCCCGCGGGACTGCCGTTAGGTATTGCTTCGCGGGGCTGGTAAGCAATTCATGCTATGCTTCTTGTATTGCTGCTTCTGATGCTTCTGTTGCTTCTGCTGCTCTTCTTAGCTTTTCTATTCTCCGCAACTCTTTTTGTAGAGTTGTTACGAAAGAACATATTGCCATCCAATTTTCTTCCAACCGTAACATATGGTCGAGGCGTAATGACGGACTTGGCAGAGTAATTCTCCATGCCGTGAAACGTGTGCAGTAAAACACTGCGTGCTCCGTATCCTCATCTTCACCTGGGCATTCCGAGCAGGATGGTAAGTTGTCGTGTTCGAATCGGTGTAGATATTTGCGGTAGCCACCGTGGCCAGACAGGAACTGCGTTAGATGGTAGTTGCAGTCTCCATGCTTTCGACTTATCCAATCTTGGATTGTCGGTATAAGTTTGTATGCCCATCTGCCTTTTGTTGTATTAGCCCAACGAGCTTGCCACATAGCTGCTGACGCTGCCCTTTCTTCAATTTTTATCACCTTGATACCAGTGGCGTCGTGATGACTCAATGCTCTTCTGTTATATATCCTCAGCATTTCATCTGCAAGAATATCGATGGCGACCATTCCAGCTATGACAAATGCAGCTTCGTCAGAGATGGTTCGAAAGCCGCTGATTGTCCGTAGCGCACAGAGTCTGTATGATGACGATAGTTTCCTTTTGGTCTCCTTCGTCCTCAGTGCCTCCGCCCAGACTGGGGCGGCATATAACAGAACTGAGGTGATAACTCTAGAGAGTAGAATCCTTCTAGCGTATCCAGGTCCACCGATATTAGGCATGATGCGCGAGAGAGCTCCCTGCATTTGCGATGCTTTTTTGGTAACAAAATCAACATGCGTTCTAAACCGTAGCCTGTTGTCCAGCATTACTCCAAGGTAACTGCCTCTTCCGACCTGATGGTTTGGTTACCAACCTGAAAGTTGGCAAATTCGACAGTTTTCCGGCTGGTTATAAGAACAGCTTCTGTTTTATGGTCAGCTAGTTCTAGTCCGGCGGATACTAGCCAATCTTTTATCCGGGCAATTGCTTCATTTGTAGCTGATTCTACTGCACGGATCTGTTTAGCTACTGTCACGACTGCAATGTCATCGGCGAATCCAATTATCGTTACTCCCCCAGGTAACGCTAATCGTAGTACTCCGTCGTACATGATGTTCCACAATAGTGGCCCTAAAACCGATCCCTGTGGAACTCCCGCAGTTACGTTGTAGTATTTTACGCCTTCATCGGTATTGTACCTCAGCTTTGTGTTGTTGAAGTAGTTCGTCACTATCCGTAGCAGGTAATATGGCGTATCCATCCTGGCAAGTGACCTTCTAATAAACGACCAGTTCGCAGAGTTAAATGCGTTTTTAATGTCCAGCGTTACTACTGCACAATACTCCTTTGTGCCGTAGAGCCATCTTTCTCCTTCGATGGCACCTTTGGCGATATCGACTACCGCTCTTATGGCATCAACAGTAGATCGTGCTCTTCTGAAGCCAAATTGGTGATCTGAGAGGGCTCCTTTCTCTTCTACTACTGCGAGTAATCTATTATAGATTATCTTCTCGAGGATCTTTCCCATGGTGTCTAATAGGCATATTGGGCTATAGGATGATGGTCCTCCTGGGGGCTTCGTTCCTTTTGGCAGTAGGACCAAATGCTGCGTTTTCCATTTTTCGGAAAAGGTTCCTTCTTCAAGGCACTGCTTCATTGTTGTTATGAAGAGGTCTGGTCTTTTTGTTACAGCTGCCTTTACTGCCTTGTTCGGGATGCCGTCGGGTCCCAGCGCCTTGTTGTCACCTATCTTGCTGCATGCCCTTAGCAGTTCCTCGTGAGTAATTAAAGGAATACCTTCTGGATTGATTTCTCGTATAATATTGCACATAGCAGCAGGCCTTTGAGGGAAGAGGTGCTCTACTATGGATCTCAGCATTATCGGACATGTTATTTGAGGAGTCCTATAGCCCTTTAATTTCGTCATCACCATTCTGTATGCCGAGCCCCATGGGTTGATGTCGGCTTCTTGACAGAGGCGTTTAAAGCATGCAGTTTTGCTTTCCTTAATGGCTCTATTTAAGCTACGTCTCGCCAGTCTAAGGGTGTCCAGGCATTGTTGGAAATCCGCCCTCCTTCTTGATCGTTGGACTTTACGCCGGGCTTGCAGACATTTTGCCCTGAGTTCGCCTATTTCCTCGTTCCACCAGTAACACGGTGATGCGTTCCTGGTGTTTGCTCTCCTAGGCATTGATGCGTCGCACGCTGTGGTGATGGTGCCTGTGAGGTGGTGAGCGAGGGTCTCCGCTGTTCCGCTTGGAGCTTGATCACCGTTCAACATCTCTTCGAATGCATCCTTATCAAAAGATTTGTCATTCCATTTTAGGCCAGTAATTTTAGGGAGCTGGACTGTTTTTTTCCCTTTTATTTCCAGTATTATCACCTGATGGTCGCTGTGTGAATATTCTTCACTGACACTCCACTTTATGGTTTTCAGGATGGAGTTGCTCGCAAAGGTGATGTCAATAATGGACCCTACTCCAGCCTTCCGGTAAGTATTTGTCCGGCCCTTATTAGCAATGCCTATCTCCAATAAGACCTGTCCTCTGGTGTTGGTGAGCCTGCTGCCCCATTCTGTTGCCCACGCGTTGAAGTCTCCTCCTATAACCACTAGGGCTCTCTGGAGCGCATCAGTGGTTAGATTATCCAGCATTAGTTGGTACTCGCTGTCCGTCAAACTGGGTCGGGCATAGCAGCTATAAAAATGGATCCCATTTATTTTCGCCCGCACGAAGCCGACTGCTTGGTCGTTTGTTTCTTGAAAGGCATAGCGTCCACACATCCATATCGCCGCCTGTTTTGCCTTATCGCAGATCCAATTGTTGTTCTCTTCGGGACATTTATATGGTTCACTGATCATAATAACGTCAGCGCTTTCGCCCTTGGCCGTTTGTGCTAGGATGTCCTGTGCTATTCTACAGTGATTAAGATTTATCTGTAGAATCTTCATGGTATTTTGCTGGTAATAGCTCTCCGAAATACTGGGCATTTGCTACTGCCGGCTACATGCTGCGCGGCGTCCGGGTGGTCTTTCTTGCAGAACATGCAGGATGGATCCTTGTTTCAATTCTTCGCTATGTGGCCTTCTCCTCCACATCTCCTACATAGCTTGGAGCGGTCTTCCTCGCTTTTGCATTGCCAGGCTAGATGACCAAACTCTAAACATTTGAAGCACTTTTTAAGGAGGGTTCGTTCGCGCATGCGACAGTTAACCCAGCCGATTTTAATCCTTCCTGCTTCTAACAGCTTTCTTACGTCTACTGCGGGAAAGCTGATCGTTGCTGTTTGTGTTCCTCCGTACGCCCTCCGCAGGGACAAAATATCTGCCGGTGAAACTTTCACTCCAAAATGGGCTTCGATTGCATTGATTACGTCGTCCATAGTCGTGACCTCATCGATGTCTTTGATCTCAAGGCTAGTGCGATGCGTAATCGAACTTACATTCGCTTGCTATGCTAGAGCTTCACTAATGACGCCTTTAAATTCGTTTGTCTTATTTCCCGTCTCCTTGAATTGTATAAGGAGGTCTCGCTTCTGTGTCCTCCTGATTTTAGTTACCGCCTTTCCCACTGTTTTCAGTTTGGGGTCTGCCTTCACCTTGCGTAGTATCTCCGCGTATGAGAGGGACCCCGTCGCTTTAATGACGATAGCGTCAGGTCTAGGTCTTTTGACCTCTTGTTGCTTCTTTTTGGCGATCTTCTTTTTGGTGGTATTTACCCATTTTTCTTCTCCTGCCGCTTGCTTCTTGTTTGTGGCTGTAACTTTTTTCTTAGGTCTGACCACTGGGTTCTCTACGCCGGTGGTCTCATCCTTCTCCTTGGTGTTTATCAATGGAGTTTGTTTTTGTTTACGCTTTAGCTCCGAGCGCTTTTTGCCTGTAACATCGTTTGATGTATTTTTCTGCGTCTGCTTTGGCTTCGGTGGTTCGTTGTCTGCCGCACCAGTCGGTGGCTGTTGTTGTTTTCGTTTTGGCTCCGGGGGTTCGTCGTCTGCAACTTGTCTTCTCTTGGGTTCATATGTTGTTTTTAGCCATGGCGAAGGTTGCGACGAGTTGTTCCGGTGAATCACTTGCTTTGCTTCCTCATCGTGTAGCTGAATCGCTGAGAGCTCGTAGAGAGCTCTGATGCTTTCCATAGCATCTCGCATCGCTTGGTGGATTGAACGCCTTTTGCCATCTTCCAGCATTTCTACCAGACCTCTAATTTGCTCACCTAACTTGTGGAAATGAGTTTTATGGGTTGGTGGTTCGACCGTCACCTTTCGTATTGCGGGTGACTCGCGTCGTTTCGCACTTCTTTGTGATGCTGCTACTTGGTCAATTGGTGACCTCAGCATCCTTGATCCCCTCTGGAAGGGGTTCTCCTCATTCTCCTCTACTTCAATTTCTCCGGTGTTTTTGTTTGTTTTTGTTGTAATCATTTCTAGTGGATCCCCACTCAAAGCCGCTATCAATGGTCGAATGTGTAGTCACCATGATCCCATGGTTGTCTTTGCAAGCAGTGAGGCCATGCGAGGGTTGACACAAGCCCTTATGGGGTTTCGTGCCAGAGCCGGATCGGTGCTAACCAGGAATGTTACATCTGGACCTACACCACCAACTTAATGGTGACGAAACATTGAACGTACTTTTAGGCCTGCCAAGGTTTTAACGGGATGGAGGCGCTTGTAGCATTAGCCTGAAAGCCATTTCTGCAAGTTTTCACTCTTGCTTACTCAGGTAACAGAATACTACAAACGTCAGCCCTCATAGCTGTCATTCCAATTCGTTTTCCAGTATGCCATAATTAAGACCTTACTGGGCTCAGTTTTAATGTTTTAGGGTAGTGGTTATGGTTATTTATATATATATATATACCTGTGTATATACATATATATGTATGCATATATGCAGCATCCCTTTCGGGCAAAGAAGCTGCGCATTTTACGATGTGGCGGCTTTGTCCGGATCTCGCCATTTTCTCCTTTCCTCGTAGCCACCTTGAGGTGGAAAGCACATATATGGAAGACGGTGCCTACTCGTCTTGTCGCAGAGAGTTCATAGGGGTTCCTTTAACCTTTTCAGCCAAGCCCTCCTTCTCTGCCGCTCTTGGTCGGGGACTGCTTATTGGGTATTCGCAGTTAGCCTCCATTTCTGCAGGCCGTTCACTATCCGCCACCTGTGACCCCCACAGTCGCCTGAGCTTAGCATCACCAGCCCGCCCGGCTTGGTGTCTGTTTTCTTGAGTGTGGTATTGGATGATTGAGTAATTGAGTGAATGCAATTGAGTGATTGCTCTCACTAAGCGTACGGTGCGTTGAGTGTTGTAGCGAATGGTGTTGCCGTGTATCATTTCGCGGTGTTTTGATTTTAAATTCATTAGGTATTTTAAGTATTAAATTTAAATTTGTTTTGAATTGATTAGTTGGGTTATTTGTTTGTGTTGCCTTCGTTGAATGATTCGCTTTTGTTGATCGGTAGTGGGCATAGTTTCGTTATTGGTCGTTTGTTCTCTCCTTGTTGCGTTCTTACCTTGACGACGCGCATTATGTCATCCTTGCCGGGGTAGCTCTCCGTGATGCGTCCTAAGCTCCACCTTGCCGATCATCCTTGATTAGTACCAAATCGCCTATTTTGAGTTGCGGTTGAGGTTTCAACCATTTCGGTCGCTGTTTGCCAATGTTTCCAGAATGTCTGAAGATGCATTTGGATGGCCTTCCACCGATTGATGTAACCTTGCTTGCCTGTGGTCAGATCTGATTCTGGAACGGTGAATATTGCTTCGCCTATTAAGAAGTGAGCTGGGGTGAGTGCTTGGAAGTCGTCTGGATTTTCCGTTAGTGGACACAAAGGCCTAAGGGGAGTTGCCTTTTGCCTGCCGACGAGCGCACACGCGATCAACCGTCAAGCGCGTTCGCGTAACCATCGACATCGTCTTAACAAATATAAAAAAAAAATCAAAATACTTCCATCTAAAAAAAATCAATCGCGCGCGCCTAATCAAATTCAGTGTAGTGCAGTGGAAAAAAAAAATTAAATAAAATAATTAAATAAAAAAAAAAAAAACACATAATCACAATCCAGTGCCGGTGCATTCCATCTTGTCACCTCCACTCACTCACTGTTGCGCTTCTTCGTTATCGCAATTGGAGCATGTGCTGTATATGTACATAATTCCAGTTGCGATGACTGAGAGAGTGTAACATTTGATGCATAGCGGACTGTGAATGTTTATTCGAATAGCGGACCTTAGCTGATTGTCGTTTGGGCATAGCACCTGCGACAGTTTGTTTTGGAAAACTATTCTTTGGATCTACACTTCACAGTTTTGCTTAGTTACGTCAGAGTTGTGTCTTTTTGTGTTTCTATGTTGTAGTGATGAGGGAATTTAGGGTTGATTTTACCAACATTCGTGGGCTTCGAACGAATTTCTTCGATATGTACGCCCACGCCCATTCCCATAAACCAGCTGTTCTGGCACTAAGCGAAACACAGGTAGTGGAAGAATCTTCCGATTTGAAACTGCCTGGATATAACTTAGTGTCATTATTCTTTCCCCACCGTGGCCTCGCCATTTACGTCCGTAGTGATATTGCTTACCAAGTTCCACCACAGTATGGCCACTGTTCCAACCCGGAATTTAATTTCATATGGCTAAAATTCACCGTCCGTAAGCAAATAATTCACTACTGCTTTATTTATAGAAGCCCTAGTGCGGACAGCAACTCAACTTTTGACGAATTTGATGCGCTGTCCGATTCCATCACTCGAATTGTCTCCTTGTACCCTCATACCGAAATCGTCATTGCGGGCGATTTCAATATACACAATTCGGATTGGCTTCAACATTCTGGACAGACAACACCCGAAGGAAGGTATGTTGAACTTTTCACTGAGGTAAACAATTTGACTCAGCTTGTAAATGAGCCTACACGTATACCGGACATTGAAAGTCATTCCGCCAACACTTTGGACTTGTTTCTTACTTCGCACCCTGATAAATACACTATTGACGTTTTAGCGCCTCTAGGTCGGTCTGACCATAATATTGTATCAGCTAAATTCTCGTACTTCGACCACTCAGTTAAAGAAAAAACTCCTAAAAGAAAAGTATGGCAATACGAGAAAGCCAACTGGAGCGGCCTCAATAGCTTCTTTAGGAGTTTTAACTGGTCGCTATGCTTCCCCGATAGCGACGTGGATGCCGCTGCTGATATGATCACTAACACCATACTCTTAGGTATGAATGACTTTATTCCTAACAGAATAAAGAGCATTAAACCTAAGGCAAACTCGTGGTTTGACCAGAGCTGTAAAGAGTCTATCAGGTTGAAAGAAGTAAGTTTTCGGTCTTATAAAGCCAACAAATCTGAGGAAAACCGAAAGAAGTTTAAACAAGCCAGAAAAGACTGCAATGCCCACATTCGACGTGTAAAATTTTTATATGACCAAAAATCGAGGCAAAAAATCCTACAATGTCCCAAAGGTAGTAAAAATTTTTGGTCATTCGTCAAAAATATTAAAAATTCTGCCTCGTCTGCCATCCCCACGCTCATTTACAATGACATTTCAGCTGTCAGCTCCTTAGACAAAGCTAATCTGCTTGCCGCTCACTTTGCAGCGAACTCCACGCTGCCAGATAATGCTTCGTCTCCACCTGTATTTGAGAGCGTCAAATTTTCCATGGGACAAGTCCACTTTCGCACTCGTACAGTTGCAGGAGTACTCAAAGGTCTTAACATACACAAATCCGCTGGTCCAGATGGTATCCCCCCCCATAGTTCTGAAGAGGTGTTCTTCTACGCTGGCAAAACCTCTGCGTAAGCTTTTCTGTCTATCCTACTTTTCAGGGCTCTTTCCGAGTAGATGGAAAACAGCATTTGTCCAGCCCGTCCCCAAAAAAGGCGAATCTTCCTCCCCGTCCAATTACCGACCCATTGTACTTACGTCCCTTCTTTCCAAGGTCATGGAAACGCTGATAAATCGTCAGCTTATGAAATATCTCGATTCACGAAAACTCCTTAATGACCGGCAGTATGGTTTTCGTAGCAACAGATCCACTGGTGATTTGATGGCATATCTCACCGAGAAGTGGAACCAATCTCTCCATCACTTCGGCGAAACCAAGATGGTTGCGCTTGATATTTCAAAGGCATTTGACAGAGTTTGGCATCAGGCTCTTTTGTCGAAAATGCGTGCATATGGCGTCGTTGAGTCTCTTCTTCAATGGATTAGAAATTACCTTTCGGGGCGTTCAATACAAGTTGTTTTGGACGGCTTCAAGTCTGCAATTCACCAAATAAATGCTGGTGTTCCCCAAGGCTCTGTTTTGTCTCCGACTCTCTTTCTTATTTTTATAAATGATCTCTTGTCTGCAACTTCTAATCCAATCCATTCCTTCGCTGATGACAGTACCCTCAGTTTTTCATATTCGTTCCCTAACTCACGTCCTTGCTCTTCGGCCGTAAAAGGGGAACGGCAACGTATGTTAAACACATTAAATTCCGACCTGGACAGCATAATTAAATGGGGTTCAACCAATAGAGTGGAATTTAATGCTTCCAAAACACAATGCTGTCTTCTGTCTCTCAAGCGAAACCAAAACCCTCAACCATTATCCATGGATGGTACTTGCATCATTGAAACCGAAAGACTTGCCATTCTCGGTATGTGTATTAATAACCATCTTCGATGGAACGATCACATATTCGAGGTCGCCAGAAATGCTGCAAAATGTCTAGGATTCCTTAAACGGTGCAAGAAATATTTTACCCCGTCTGATCTGGCCTCAATTTATAAGGCTTTCATTCGCCCTAAGCTGGAATATAACGCCCATATCTGGTCTGGTGCACCCAAGACCGTTCTGCACATTCTTGATAGGGTACAAAATCGCGCGTTAAAACTTATAGGTGATAGAGACATTGTGAATTCCATTCATTCACTAGAACATCGGAGAAATGTCTCCTGTCTCTCCCTGTTTTATCGTTTTTTTAATAAAAAATGCTCCAGCGAAATAGCCAGCTGCATTCCTCCCCTTCAAAACTTCACCCGCAATACGCGACATGCTTCGAATGCACATCAGTTCACCCTAAAGCCTAACTTCGGTCGTACTGTTAAATATAGGGATTCGTTTATAAGCCGAACGACACGAATGTGGAATGATCTACCAAGCTCTGTATTTCCCCATCACTACAACCTTCAAACATTTAAAGCCAACGTGCATAGGCTTCTCCTCTGTTCCTCTTCTCCCTTTCCTTAAAAGCCCGTGCCCTGTAACAGTATAAAGGTATTCATATTCCTTTTGGCGCGCGCGAATTATAAAAAAAAAAAAAAAAGGCCTCGAATTAAGGAACGCCTCAATTTGTGTGAGTAGCGTGGCGAGCTTCTCGTATGTAAGTGTCCCGTTGCCGACGATCCGTTTAAAGTGGTGTTTGACACTCTTCACTCCTGCTTCCCACAATCCTCCGCAGTGAGGAGAAGCAGGGGGAAAGAAATTCCACTGGTTCCCTGTGTCGCCAGAACCTCAGCAGCTTCCTTCCAGTTGTGTCCGGCTTCCTTTAATAGCCGATGCAGTTCAGCTTCAGCTCCAATGAAGTTTGTTCCGCAGTCACTGTAGACCTGACCACAGACACCTCGTCGAGCAGCAAAACGCCGGAAGGCGGTTAAGAAAGCTTGAGTGGTAAGGTCTGTGACTGCTTCCAAGTGCATTGCTTTGGTGGCGAGGCAGGCAAATATTGCCAGGTATCCCTTAAAACATTTGGCCCCGCGACCTTTCCAAGACCGAATGGTGATTGGTCCCGCGTAGTCGACCCCTGTATGGGCGAACGGCCTAGAAACTGTAAACCTAGGAGATGGTAGGTTTCCCATTAATTGGTGGGCTACCCTGTTTCGGTACCGGTGACAAACGACGCAGGTGTTTAAATATTTTTTGGCGGCTCTCCTGGTCTGTATGATCCAGTACTTACTTCTGGTATACGCAATCATCAGCTGGATCCCTCCGTGTAGCGTATTTTCATGGGCGTTTCGGATGACTATGGTCGTGAAATGGTGCCTCGGTCCTAGTATGATGGGGTGCTGTTGGTCGAACGAGAGGTCTGCGTTTTTTAGTCTGCCGCCTACACTTATGATGCCTTCTCCGTCTATGAATGGATTTAAGGATGCTAATCCCTTTGACTTGGATAGCCCAAGCTGGTGTATCGGGCCTTCTACTAAGTCCACGTGATGGACATGTACCAGTCTACTTCCTTCGCTAGTAACGAGACTAGAAGGCTGTTTCGGAAGCTCGAACTCCCACTTTTGGTGCAGAAATGAGGGCCCGTTCCACCACAACGTTGCCTTTAAAAGTGCCGATGGTTCCATACCTCTAGAAACCAAGTCCGCTGGATTGTCTTGAGTCGGTACGTGCCTCCATATCTTGGTATCGGTGAGCCGCTGAATTTCTCCTACTCTGTTCCGGACGAACGTTTCCCACTTGGAAGGTGATGCAGATATCCAGCAGAGGGCGATGGTGGAATCCGTCCATGTGTACATCTTGACGTCGTCTCGTTTTAGGATTCGACCGACATAGTGTAGAAGTTTCGCTGCAAGAACAGACCCACATAGCTCTAACCTTGGCAGACTCACTGGCTTTACCGGTGCCACCTTGGACTTGGAAATTAGCAAGTGCATATGGACCTTGTGATCCTTGTCCACAACCCTGAGATATACGGCTGCTCCATAAGCCTTTTCCGAAGCGTCGCTGAAACCATGGAGTTCTATGCATTGTGACCTACCAATTGTGTGTACCCACCTTGGCAGACCTAAATTATTAATATTTTGTAAACCTTTATAAAAAGTGGTCCATTCTTTTAAAATAGCGGGTTCGACGGGCTCGTCCCAAGACATCTTTCGGATCCAAAGAAGCTGCATAAAACATTTCGCTTTAGTTATGCATGGCGAAATCCCACCTAACGGGTCGAAGAGGCGTGCAATTGCCGAAAGTACGAATCTCTTCGTTGGTAGTGGATTGCTTGAAGGAATATACTGAAAGCGGAAGACGTCGGTGGCAGGAAGCCAATGAATACCTAGCGTTTTGACTTGATCCGAACCTTCTGCAGGTACTGGAGTGCCTTGAAGAAGTTCCTTCCTGTTGGATGTCCACTTCCGTAAGTTAAATCCCGCTGATTGGAGAGTTGCTCTAACTTCCTTTATTTTAATTTTGGCTTCTTCCAAGGTGTCTGCGCCGGAGATAAGGTCGTCGACATACATTTCGCCATCTATCCTTTGAGCTGCTAACGGGTATCGATGACGGGACTCTTCTGCTAGCTCCTTCAATGTTCGAATGGCCAGATACGGGGCCGAAGCCGTTCCAAAGGTCACAGTCTTAAGGCGGTAGATCTTGAGTTCTTCTGATGGATCCTTACGCCAGATGACCAGTTGAAAATAGGAATCCCGATCGCTGACCCAGTTTTGATGGTACATCTTTTCGATGTCTGCCGTAAAGGTGTGCTGGTAGAGTCTCCACCGGAGGATAATGTCAATCACATTGTGTGGAAGTGAGGGTCCTCTAATTAGCTGGTCGTTCAATGAGACTCCATTCGACGTTCTGAAGGATGCATCGAACACAACTCTGAGTCTTGTTGTAGAACTAGTCTCCTTAATAACTGCGTGGTGGAGTAGGAAATAATGATGTAATTTGGGTATGTCTTCTTGTTTTACCTCGCTCACATGTTCTTAGTCTCTGTATTCTTTCAGGCACGCGGAATATTGCTCATGTAGCTGAGGATTGGCGCTGAGACTTTTCTCCAAACTCCTGAAGCGTTGTAAAGCACCTTCCTGTTATCTGCCCAAGACTGGATAGGCAGCTCCCTTAAAGGAAAGAACCACCTGGTATCGCCAATCTACAGTACGCCTCACATGTTTAATGAAGTAGTTGGAGCTGACTCTGTTATAAAACTCGCTTGAGAGCCCGAGTCAAGCAAGGCTCTAAACGAATAAGTCTCACCTGACGAAGCACTAACCTTTATCAACGCAGTAGCTAACAAAACTTGTGTTGATGTGCTTGGCATGGAAGCTGTTGACGGCCGAACTGCTGGAAGGCTGTGCTCCATTGTTAGGCGAAAAGACTGAGGCTTCGGTGTTCATCGTGGTGAGAAAATTCTGTGGAGGATTTTGAGAGATACCTGACCTATGCGGAATACGTGACTGCAGAAATGTGGATGGATGAGAAGTGTTGGCCTGTGCTACATGCAATAAAGAATTATGTGGCTGCTCACAGTAGTAACACCTCCGAGTGTTCGAACACTGCTCTGTGTTGTGGCTATATGCTAAGCAGTTCCGACAAATCCCTAATGTATCCACACTCTGAATTCGGTCCGCTGTACTCATCTTCAAAAATCGTCCACACTTACGAATAGGGTGTTGACCTCGGTTGCAAAGCTCGCAGGATAAAAACTACTCCGCTGTGGCACATTCGTTGATGGTCGCGCCTGCTGTTGGTTAACGGCCTCCAATGAACGGAACCTCGTCTCCAAAAACTGGGTAAATTCGGCAAAAGTAGGAAGTTCCTTATTGTCAGTCTTACTTCCAAGCCTTTCTTCCCACAGGTGTTGCGTTTCCGTCGGAAGTTTCTGAAGCAAGATGAAAATGAGCACAACGTCCCAATGCTGAACTGGAACCTTCAGATTTTCCAAGCTGTGAATAACTTCCATCGATGTATCGAGCAGTTCCTTGATGGACTCGGATCGCTCTTGGGCTAATGAAAGCTGATTGAAGAGACATTTTAATTGCGTGTTCACTAGGAATCGTTGGTGATCATAACGGTCTGTTAAGATCTCCCATTCCTTGTTGTAGTTGCCGTTGTCAATTCCCAGGTGGGCCAAAAGTTTCTCCGCTTCCCCTGACACACTTGTTTTCAAGTAGTGTATTTTTCGTATCTCAGAGAATGCCGAATTATGGTGAATTAACGAGACAAATAAGTCATGAAAGGCTCGCCATGACTCATAACTCCCAGCGAAAACAGGTAAATTGATCTTGGGTAACCGAATGTCTAGCTTTCTAGTTTCCTTGGATTCTGAATGATCCCTTTCTACTTTCTTTTCAGTTGGCTGCACTTTACCCATCGCGTCCAATAAGTCGCAACGATGTTCGAAGTAGAGCTCTCGGATTTGTTCGAAGCGAGTCTCGACTTCCCCTAACTCTTTCTCTGCTAATGACTCCAGAGCCGTTTCGAGTCACCCAGTTGCTGCTTCCATTGTCTTTTCTAAAGCAGACAATTGACCAGAAAGATAATTGGCTGTTCGCCTAGCAGAACCAGTTTTGGAAAAATTGGAGATATCTTTTTCCAATTGCTTCAGCGTATGTGCCAAATATGTTGTCATTATATTGGTATATTATAATTTATTGCTCTTATTACAGAAACAGGAACAAAGAAAAAAAATAAGAAGTCACTTACTTGTGAAAGCGCGGTGCTCCAGTTGAGAAAGGGGTTCCAAGTTCAGTTGGCTGGAATTTCCAGATCCGAATCCAAATGTACACCACATAGCAGCACACGATTGTTTTTTTTTTTTAATTCTATGCACACTTAGGAAAAGTTTTAATTTAAATTTAAAATCGAAGGACCAAATGTTCGGCTATGAACGTTTAATTTCGGTATAAAAAAAATGGACTGTAATCTACTGCAAAAATTTGCGTAAGTAAGAATTAAAAACCGGTTCCTTTCAACGTTATAAAAACCTGGAATGTATTTCTTTTTATAAAATCTTCTTTTTTATATACAATATTTATATATAATTTGTACATGATTTGCTTGACGTTTGTGGGGGCGTTGTTGACATCAAGGTGTGTCCCAAGTGAGGCCCTTTTGCCTGATGACGCCACAGTGTCTGGAACATGTATGGAAATATATATATTTTTACTTTTTTTTATTTTTAAAACACATTCACTATGTTTTCTTTGTTTTAATATTTAAATGGTTTTTTTTTTCAATTATCGCTGTTCCTTTGTTTTTGGACTGCGCCAGTAAAAAAGAATTGAGCTTCCTATGGGGGGCGAAAATTATCAAAAAAAAAAAAAAACACCAAAACTTTTCAACACGTTACAATGTCTTTATTTCTTCAATGATCAAAACCAGAATGAATCTTAGGTCTAACTTAACTTAAGATCTAACTACTGAGAGTAAAAAAAAAAATGGATAATTCAAAAAGAGAGTGTATGGAAGAGAAAAAAAAACAATATATTGAGACAAAAAGAAATAATGCAAAAAAAAGGCTTATCGTGCTGCAAATATCACTGAGCTTCACGTGGGCTGAGCATGATTGAAGCTCCAGCATAGCAACATGTGTATTTAGCTTGGGTTCGGCTGTAGAAAAAACCCAACATGTGGTTCGATGCTGGATTGTCGTAAACATGTTCCCGTTTTTACGCCAATCATAGCATGTGCAGAGCCAAAGCCCATTCAATGGATCCCTTTCGATGCCGATTGCAGTCGCAACATGTAACTACTGGGGTCTCTACGCCGGTGGTCTCATCCTTCTCCTTGGTGTTTATCAATGGAGTGTGTTTTTGTTTACGCTTTGACTCCGTGCGCTTTTTGCCTGTAACATCGTTTGATGTATTTTTCTGCGTCTGTTTTGGCTCCGGTGGTTCGTTATCTGCCGCGCCATTCGGTGGCTGTTGCTGCTTTCGTTTGGGCTCCGGGGGTTCGTCATCTGCAACTTGTCTTCTCTTAGGCTCAGATGTTCTTTTTAGCCATGGCGAAGGTTGCGACGAGTTGTTCCGGCGAATCACTTGCTTTGCTTCCTCATCGTGTAGATGAATCACCGAGAGCTCGTCGAGAGCTCTGATGCTTTCAATAGCATCTCGCATCGCTTGTTGGATTGAACGTATTTTGCCATATTCCAGCATTTCTACCAGCCCTCTAATTTGCTCACCTAACTTGTGGAAATCAGTTTTATGGGTTGGTGGTTAGACCGTCACCTTTCTTATTGCGGGTGACTCGCGTCGTTCCGCACTTCTTTGTGATGCTGCTACTTGGTCAATTGGTTACCTCAGCATCCTTGATCCCCTCTGGAAGGGGTGCTCCTCATTCTCCTCTACTTCAATTTCTCCGGTGTTTTCTTTGTTTTTGTTGTGATCATTTCTAGTGGATCCCCACTCAAAGCCGCTATCAATGTTCGAATGTGTAGTCATCTAAGGACCCCATGGTTGTCTTTGCAAGCAGTGAGGCCATGCGAGGGTTGACACAAGCCCTTATGGGGTTTTCTGCCACTGCCGGATCGGTGCTAACCAGGAATGTTACATCTGGACCTACACCACCAACTTAATGGTGACGAAACATTGAACGTGCTTTTAGGCCTGCCAAGGTTTTAACGGGATGGAGACGTTTGTAGCATTAGCCTGAAAGCCATTTCCGCAGGATTTCACTCTTGTTTACTCAGGTAACAGAATACAACGTCAGCCCTCATACCTGTCATTCCAAATCGTTTTCCAGTATGCCATAATTAAGACCTTAGTGGACTCAGTCTTAATGTTTTAGGGTTATTTATATATATGTATATTTACCTATGTATATAAATATATATATGTATGCATATGTGCAGCATCCCTTTCGGGCAAAGAAGCGTTTTACGATGTGGCGGGTTTGTCCGGATCTCGCCATTTTCTCCTTTCTGTATCCCTCGTAGCCACCTTGAGGTGGAAAGCACATATATGGAAGACGGTGCTTACTCGTATTGTCGCAGAGAGTTCATAGGGGTTCCTTTAACCTTTTCAGCCAAGCCCTCCTTCTCTGCCGCTCTTGGTCGGGGACTGCTTATTGGGTATTCACAGTTAGCCTCCATTTCTGCAGGCCGTTCACTATCCGCCACCTGTGACCCCCACAGTCGCCTGAGCTTGGCCTCACCAGCCCACCCGGCTTGGCGCCTGTGTGTGTGGTTTTTCTTTGTGATGAGTACATTGGTATATTTTCGTAGATAGCAGTTACAATAATTTGGCTTCAGGTTGAGAATTGTTGATAGGTAGTGGACAAAGTTTTGTTATTGGACGTTTAAGCTCTCCCCGCTGTGTTTTTAATTTGACTACGCGGACTATCTTATCGGTTCCCGGGTATGTCTGCTGAATTCGGCCAAGGGCCCACCTAGCAGGGGCAGTCGTTCGTCCTTCAGCAAAACCAAATCACCTACCTTTAGCTGCGGTTGTGGTTTCAGCCATTTCGGTCTTTGGTGTAGCCTTGCCAGGTACTCCTGTTGCCACTGCTTCCAGAACGTCTGCATTCGGAGTTGAATTGACTTCCACCGGTCATTCGCGCATATTTTTTCCGAGGCTAGATCCGGTTCAGGAACTGTTAGGACTTCTTGACAAATTATTAAATGTGCAGGCGATAAGACACGGAAGTCATCTGGGTCTTCTGAAAGAGGACATAAAGGTCTCGAATTAAGACACGCTTCAATTTGTGTTAGAAGCATGGTGAGCTCTTCATACGTGAGTGTCACGTTCTCGACAACTCTTTTAAAGTGGTGTTTCACACTCTTTACGCCCGCTTCCAATAGCCCTCCAAAGTGGGGGGAAGCTGGGGCAATGAAATTCCACTGCGTTCCTTGACTTGCCACATCTTGAGCTATTTCCTTTCAGTCCTGAGTCGCGTTGTCCATTAAACGATGAAGTTCTGCATTGGCTCCGACGAAATTTGTACCGCAGTCCTATATATTTCGTAGCAGAGTCCCCTCCGTGCTGCACATCTCCGAAATGCTGCCAAAAAAGCTTGGGTGGTTAGGTCGGTTACGGCCTCTAAATGTAATGCCTTTATAACATTTGGCTCTGTGGCCTCTCCACGTTTTTATATCGATGGGCCCAGCATAGTCGACCCCGGTGTGTGTGAATGACTTTGAGATCCTTACCTTAATTGATGAGCTGCTTTGGTGCGATACCTATAACAAGTGGTACAGCCATGAATATGTTTTTTGATATACCTTTTTAACTGGGAGATCCAATACTTTAGAGAGTTTTCTCCGAATCTTCTACAGTAGGCGGTGATTTTTATGAGCCCACATAAGCTGGAGGATCGATGAATAAGATGACTGATCCTATTGTCGGTGACGTTGATATCGACGTGATGAGCCTTGACGGCTTCATTCCTTTCATCGGTGTTGAAATCAGCTGGCTGTTCTGGAAGTTCGAAGTTCATTCCACCACAAAGTGGCTTGGGCCAGCGCTGAAGGGAACATTCCTCGAGAGACCAGATCTGCAGGATTTTGTTTTGTAGGAACATGGTTCCAGTTAACGACCTCAGTCAATCGCTGTATCTCTCCGACTTTGTTTCGCACAAAGGTTTCCCACTTCGTAGGCTCTGCTCTTATCCAACACAGGGTGAGCATATAGTCTGTTCATGCGAAGGTGGAAATGCCTCTCCACTCAAAAGTTCTTGAAGTGTGATGTATGAGCTTAGCGAGCACGATAGCTCCACAAAGTTCTAAACGTGGAAGAGTTACTGGGCATACTGGTGCGACCCTCGATTTGGACAACAGCAGGTGCATGTGGGCAGTGCCGTCATCGTCTTTCACTCTGAGGTACACCGCTGCCCCATATGGCCTTTCCGAAGAATCGCAGAAACCGTGTAGCTGAAGTCTATTGGTCATACCAGGAGTGTGTAATCACCGTGGTATACATAAGTTGTTAACAGTCTGCAAATCGTCGTGAAAAATTCTCCAATCTTCCAGAATATCAGTATCAACGGGATCATCCCAGAATTGTTTGCGGACCCAGAGAAGATGCATCAAGAGTCTTGTCTTGAAAATGCAAAGTGCGATCCAACCCATGGGATCGAATAAGCGTGCAATCGAGGATAGTATGGATCGCTTAGTTGGCTTCTAATTTTCCGAAGGAGTGTAACTGAAACAGAATTCGTCAGTACGAGGGAGCCATTGTATATCCAAAATCTTCACTCGATCTGAACCATCAGTGGGTAATGAGAAGCATGCCTCGTGATCCTGAGTAGGTACATTAGCGAGAAGACTTTCATTGTTGCGTAAATGAAAACCCGCTCCACTTAGAATCTCCTTAACTTTTTCTATTTCGGCCTTAGCTTCTTACAGGGTCTCAGCTCCCGAAATCAAGTCATCGACGTACATCTCGTTTCGAATCATTCTAGCAGCTCTGGGACGCAGCTCTACGAATTCCTCCGCTAGTGCCTGAAGTGTTCGAATCGCCAAGTATGGGGCAGGTGCTGTGCCAAAAGTCACCGTCCTGAGGCGATATGTCCTCAAAATGTCGGATGATCGCTTGCGCCAAAGGATTAGCTGGTAATTAGCACCACGTTCCGGTACCCTAATTTGTGGATACATCTTCTCTATGTATCCAGTAAACTTGTATCGGTGTTCTCTATCTGAGAATGATGTCCGTGATGTTGTGTTGAAGCGCCGGGCCTATCATTAGCTGATCGTTTAATAAGATGCCATCGAATGTCTTAAACGAAGCATCAAATACCACTCGGAGCTTGGTAGTCGAGTTCGACTCCTTAAGAACAGCATGATGTGGCACGAAGTAATGATGTAGATTCGTAATCGGACCTTCCTCCACTTCTTCCATATGACCAAGATTCAGGTACTCTTCTAAACAATTTGTGTACTGTTGCTTTATTTTTGGATTTATTTCTAGCTTCCTTTCCAGACTCTTGAAACGATTGAGAACACCTTCCCTAGATCTGCCTAGAACAGGATAGACATCTCCCTTGAACGGGAGAGTCACTTGGAAACGACCATCAGTTAGGCGTCGAACGTTTTTGACAAAGTCTGCTTCAAACTCGATGTCTTCCGGCCGTTCAAAGGGTTGGTACGAAATCTCTTCCAATTCCCAGAATTTGCGAAGTTCTGCCTCTATCGTACATGTTTGGAGAAAAGAAGACTTTCATCATTGGGATCCACCAACGTCAAACCATTCAAATGGTCCCAACGCTGCTGACCAAACCCATCACAGAAACTTCAACGGATGTTGATTTTAAAGGAAGACGAAGTAGCTGAACAGCTGATGGTATCATGAAGCTGGCCTCTGAACCCGAGTCTAATAAAGCTCGCAATGAAAGAGATTCTCCTCTTCCCGAGTTCACTTTGACTATGGCAGTTGCTAATAAGACTTGTGTTGTTGCGTTAGTTGAGTAAAATGCGTTGACGTTCGGTGTTATTAACGTTCTTTCTCTTTCAGATGGTTGAAAAGTGTGCGCACCAGCATTCATTGAGGAAGTTGATGGCCCCAGTGTGTGCCCTTGTGCAGTGAAAGAGTTCGCTTGCCCCGCAGGCGGAGTGTTACTGAAATGGAGAAGCGAATGGTGTGCTTGTTGGCATTAGTAGTTGCATCGTCGAGTACTCGGACAATGCTCAGAGGCATGGCTATATGCTAAACAATTTCGACATATCCCATGCTTACACCGATCAGCAATACTAAACTTCAGAAACCTACTACACTTCCTAATAGCGTGTTGGCCCTTGCTGCAAATTTGGCAAGAGTATTTCGCGTTGCTGGTTGCTGTATGCAGAAAGTTTCGATGACATATGAGCTTGAACGGGTTCGGTGCAATTCGTACTTGCTGTTGATTGACTGCCTCTAATGTATGGAACCTAGTTTCTAAAAAGCCTTTGACCTCATCAAATGTCGGCAGTTCTTTGGTGTCGTCTTTGGCTCCCAACTTCTCCTCCCAAAGTTGCTGCGTTTTTGTGGGCATTTTTTGTAGCAGCACGAAGATGAGCACCACATCCCAATGTTCGACGGGTACCTTCCGGTTCTTAAGGCAGTGTACAACTTCCGTCGATGTATCCAGCAAGCAAGGTGATGGCTGCGTGTTGACCAAGAAACGCGTATGATCATACCTCTCCGTTAAAATGCTCCAAGCCTTTGTGTAGTTTCCGCTGTCAATTGCCAGGTGAGTCAGAAGCTTCTCAGCTTCGCCAGATACCGTTGACTTCAGGTAGTGCATCTTCTCTACGTCCGATAACTTTGTATTGCGATGGATCAACGAAACGAACAAATCGTGGAAGGTTCGCCATGTCTCGTAACTACCCGAAAAAGTTGACAAACTTATTTTTGGCAGCTTGAAATCCGACCTCGATGTGCTAGGGGTTGATATCTTCTTGCTGTCTTCATTCTGCACCGTAATTTGAACCTTGTCAATGACATCTAGTAAGCTAGAACAGTAGTCGAAATAATTCTCCCGAATCTCCTCAAAAATGTCCTCTAAAACTACGTTTTTGGAGTCGTCTTCATCCAAGGGACCCTCAAACTAGATAGTAGCTTACTCCATCGTCTTTTCCAGCAGGGATAGGCGACCTTTCAAATAGTTCACGGTTCGTTTACTTGAGCCTGTTTTGCCGAAGTTGACAACGTCTTTTTTGAGTTGTACCTTGCGAGTACCTTGCCAACACAGCTCTGTCCATTTTGTACCCAAATATTATGCACTAATATATGATTCAATTTTAAATTTCCCGAGTCCAAGTCCCCAAATTCTGAGGCTCCGAAATCGACGTCTGGGATGATTAAATGTTGATTTTCCAGGTTCAAGTCCAAAATCCTCTGGTCAGTTTTGCAGCTTATTTGCACAACACACTTCACACTAAATATTGTCTTTTTATGTTTTTAGTACGCGCGCACACACAAAGAATGAAAAAAATCCGACTCGATTGGACCAAACGTTGGCGACTGTACCACAAAGTATTAAAAAAAAGTCTTTGGCAAGAGCAAATGTCAGTGCACCAAAAGACATGCAAAAATGTTCACGTCGATATAGGAAAAATCGCTGAAAAAGAACTGATAACCGTGCGCTCGAGCAGCTGTATATTAAAACGCTAACTCAACTGTTTGAAAAGAAAAACCACCGATTCTATCAACGTTACAAAATAGTCATTATTTAGTGTTAAACGTTTTTCTTATATACAAATTATCTTTGTTAATATAAGCTAACAAAATGTGTTCACAGCGGCCGCATACCGCTGACCCAGCAATATTATAGAGCCAACATGCCGATGACCCAACAATAATCGTCATTATTGCTATAGGGTCATCACCTTTAATGAGACCAACGGAAGTTGGGCGACAAAGTTGTGCGCCCGCAACGGAATATCTTGCACGAGCTGCAAGACCGGGATTTCGTTCTGGTGGTGCGACAGATCGTAGGGTTTTAGGTCTAAGAAGTGGAGTTAGTTATTACTTGGATTCAGATCACTTAAACTGTTCTCAGCTAAAGCTGGTGCAGAGAATAAATTCAATAAGAAAAATTGAATTTGTCTTTTATTTATATTGTAATATGCGAGCTACGGCTCGAGTAGATAAAACGATATTCTGTGAACTTATTTCTTTATTTTTTAGTCTATAGAACAATTCAAGTTCACACTATACTATTCTTCGCAAACTCCTTCCTTACAAGGTTTCTTTCTTCCCAAATCACTTTATCTCCTTTAGATTACTTAATTCACAAATCCAAACCAATTACTTCTTCTTGTTAACTCTCAACTTTCAATTTATCACAAAATTACAACTTCGGCTGTTATCACTTTTCCAATCTTCTCGTGCGGTTCAAAACCAACTGCCCTGTCTTGATCGCCATCTGTCCTTAAATAGCCGCATTTCTAATAGCCAGAAACTTCTAGCAATTTCTTCGACCACTGGGACAAGAAAATTCTGATGTAATAATTCCAAGATGACAGCTGCAACCAATGATCTCTTGTGGTTATAATCCTCTTGCGGTTATAATTCTCTCTTAATTCTGCGACGTCGTCTTAGCCATAATCCGTACACGAGAATCGAATGAAAAGACACTTCGGAATGTGTGCATACTTTTGGGAGCGTAGTTATTATGCTTCATTATTGTTGCAGACTTTTACATTATGTTACACTGCCCCCCTCTTAGACTTGTTCGTCCCAAACAAGTGCGTCCTTATCTCGGCCATTGTATCGACTCAGTCGGTCCACATGAACCACTTTCATTTTGGCCCTTGGTCCTCGCTGGATGCGGTAGACAACATCGTTAATGCGGGTTACTATTCTGTAGGGACCCTCCCAGTTCTGCTGCAATTTAGGCGATTTCCCCTTTTGGCGATGGGGATTATACAGCCGCACTAGATCTCCTTCCTGGAATCCTGACGTTGTTGCCTTGGCATCATACCTGGTCTTCATGCAGTGGCTCGTTATCTTAATCTGGCTTCTGGTCTTTTGGTGTATGTCCCTAAGCCTTTCCCTAAGGTCCGCCACGTACTCTTCTTCATTTCTGGGCCTCACTGGTAGGAGATCCAAATTTCACCTCACTGGGTAAACGAGCTATTCCACCAAATAAGATTTCGAACGGCGTATGTCGAGTAGTGCTATGCACGGCACTGCACTTCTATAGGCCATCAAAAACAAGGGAATCTGCCGGTCCCAATCCCGTTGGTAGTCACCTACGACCTTCGAGAGATGTTCGTCCAAAGTCCTATTGAAACGCTCCACCATACCGTCCGACTGTGGATGAAGCGGGGTTGTCCTTGTCTTTTTGATTCCGAGTAGTTGACACATCTCTTGGAAGATTCTTGACTCGAAGTTCCGCCCTTGGTCAGAATGCAATTCCAAGGGCACACCAAATCTACTCACCCAATTTTAGACGATCTGCTCCGCCACGGTTCTGGCTTCCTGGTTAGGGATCGAAAACGCTTCCGGCCACTTACTGAAGTAGTCCATTACTACGAGTATATACCGATTACCATTGTCGGTTTCCGGAAAGGGCCCTGCGATGTCAATGGCGATTCGTTCGAAAGGTGCTCCCACGTTGTATTGGTGCATCTTACCTCGAGTTTTGATTCTCGGACCCTTGCTAACTGCACACACGTCGCATTTTCTGCACCAGTCTTCGACATCTTCCTTCGCTTTTAACCAATAAAAACGTTCTCGTACCTTTTCTAGCGTTTTATTCACTTCCAAGTTGCCTCCGGACACCCCGCCATGCATTTCCTGTAACACCTCTTTGACCCTCGTCCGCGGCACGACAAGCTGCATTGCAAATGACTTTCCGTCGGAGGATTCCCATTTTCTTCTCAGAACACCTTCTTGGACATGGAGGGAGTCCCACTGCGCAAAATATGCCTTTAAGGTCGGGCTTCTGTGAGAGATGTTCTGATGATCCGGTTTCTCCATGTTCTCCTTCCAGGCCAGAATCGGCTCGATATCCGGGTCTTCCTTCTGAGCGTTCCGGATCTCATCTACGCTCAAGCCGGCGATAGGTTCAGCTCTCATTCTTTGGATGGAAACCAGCTCACTTTCTTCCTGACGCGCACAATGTTTACAATCCGTTCTGCATGGTCTCCGGGACAGTGCATCCGCATTAGAGTGGAGTTTTCCTTTACGATGCTGTATTTCGTAGTCGTAGATTTGCACCCTTTCGATCCATCTTGCGACCGACCCTCAGGACTCTTGAACTGTAATAGCCATTTTAAGGCTGCATGGTCTGTGCGAAGAACGAACTTCCTCCCATAGAGGTATTTGTGAAAATGCTTCGTAGCCAAGATCAAAGCTAGAAGTTCCCGCCTTGTCACGCAGCGGTTCCTTTCTGGTTTAGAGAGCACCTTGCTGAAGTACGCAACCACCTTCTCTTGGACATCATGCACTTGGGAGAGTACGGCTCCTACCTCGACATTACTAGCATCTGTATCCACAATGAACATTTCCCCGGGAGTGGGGTAAGCTAGTATCGGGGCATCGCATAGCCTTTGTTTAAGTGCCTTGAAGCTCTTCTCGCACTCAATTGACCATTTGAATTGTTTTCCCTTTTCCGTCAACTGGTGCAGGCTCTTTGCGATCCCGGCAAAATCCTTCACGAACCGTCTGTAGTAGGTGGCTAGGCCCAGAAGGCTCCTTAGTTGGTGTTTATCTTTGGGGACTGGCCAGTTTTTCACCGCTTCGACCTTCTCAGGATCGGTTCTCACTCCTTTCGCTGAATTTATGTGCCCCAGGTACTTGACTTCCGTTCTAAACAGGGCGCACTTCTTGGTTTTGAGCTCCAGGTGGGCACTTCGAAGCCTTTGAAACACATCCCTTAGATTGTCTCGGTGTTGCGCAAACGTTTTTCCTACGACGATGACATCGCCCAAGTACACCAAACAGGTTTCCCATGTTAACCCTTGCAGGACACATTCCATCAATCGGTCGAAAATCGCCGGAGAATTGCACAGCCCGAATGGCATTACCGTGAATTGCCATAGCCCATTTCCTGCGGTGAAGGCGGTTTTCTCCCGGTCTTCTGGATGGATCTGTACCTGCCAGTAGCCACTCTTCAAGTCGAGAGTGGAAAACCATTGGGCTCCTGATAGTGTGTCCAGCGTGTCGTCAATCCGTGGCAGAGGATAGCTGTCTTTCTTGCTGACGTAATTGAGCTGCCGATAGTCCACGCACAACCGCGTGCTGCCATCTTTCTTCTTAACCAGTACAACCGGTGATGCCCACGGACTTTTGGAACTTTCAATCAGACCTTCTTTCTCCATTGCCGACACCATCTCTGCAACTTCTGTCTGCTTTGCCAATGGAAGGCGCCTAGCAGGCTGACGAATTGGTCTAGTATCACCAGTGTCTATTCGGTGTTGTACCAGGTGTGTTCGGCCATATTCTCTGTCCTGTGAGGCAAATACATCAGCGTACTCATTGATAAGATTCTCTGCCATAGTTCGCTGCTCCTGATTCAGCTCACTGGACTGGAGAATCGTCTCTCTCGTTTCCGCTGTCCAAGGTGATGGGAGATGTTTTGGAGCATCACGTTCAGATATTGTTGCGACGGCGGTAATCGGCGTGCATTTTTCAGTCACCTCCCCTCGCCTTAGTTTGACAGTGTGTGGTCTCGCGTTCAAAACTCTCACTGGAACCATGGTGTTCTTTGGTTCGACTAACGTCTTTCCCACGATGTAGTCTTGAGAATGCTTCTCTGGGTCTGGTTCTACTATGTAGAATCGGTGGCTCCCAAGATCACCTTCCAGCTTTGTCCAAATGATTGTCTCTGAAGACAGCGGCAAAACTTCGTCTTTGCTGATGTCTGCCCTGAGAGTTACGGCATTCTCGTTTCCGTACACCATCGGAATCTCCACATTTCGATACCTCAGTACTTGCATCCCGATGTCCAAGATTACTTGATTTGCTTTCATGAAGTCTATTCCGATGATGCACTCGTCGCATATATCTGCCACCAGAAACGCATGGGAGAACGTCAGTCCCGCCGGAGTAATCGTAAGACGAACTTCTCCAAACACCTTCGCCATTTCCCCTGTTGCAGTCTTCAGGCAGTAGCTGTTGGTGTTGTGCCGCCAGGCGCTTCTGACGATATCTCTTCTTACAATGGAGGCAGTGGCGCCTGTGTCGATGGTGGCTATGCACTTCTTCTTGTTGATTAGTGCCTCCACTGTCAGGCTCTTGTTACCCCGTTTGGTTTACGAAACTTGAATGGTGGTCCTGGGGGCCTCGATTCCAGTAACCAACTTCTGCCCTCGAAGTTCGTCCTTACGCATTTCCCGACTGCTGGTTTTGGGAAGCCTGACCGACAGGATGGATGTTATCACCGCCGGATGCTTCCTCTCTGCTTCTCCTACTTCCGCAATGTGGACAATTTCCTCGTCTAGGTGCACTTCTGCACTGCCCTTGTAGGTGTCCGGTTTGGTTGCAATTCCAGCAACGGATTTGACTTCCGCGAGCTTTGTCTTCATCCATGACGGCTGTTCGCTGGCATGAGCATTTCACGACGGCCATTTCCATGACACGGTGTATTCCCTGGTATGCTTGGTCCGCAGCCTTCATTGACAAAGCGAATGCCAATGCCTCGGGGAGTGTTCGCTTTTCAGCTATGATGGCCTGAATAAAAGCTTCCACCGCCATTTCGTTGATAAGCTCCTCACCGTCTTTAGGGTATGAAAGATGGGCTAGTCGCTTTATATCCGCTTGCAACTGTTTTAGCGTTTCCCCCTTTTCTGGACTCGACTACGCAGCTGAACCCTGTACACCTGCTGCATGTGTTCATCCCCAAATCGCATCTCGATAGCCTGAACCAGAGAGTCGTAGTTCTGCTGTTTATCATCCGGGATGGTCTGCAACAGCTCCGCAGCTGGACCCCTCAGTGCAAGCGTGAGTGCAATAGACTTCTCTTCATCGTTCCAGTTATTGGTCATTGGGGCCGCTTCGAATTGCCTCTTATAAATTGGCCATGATGTTTGACCATCGAAGATAGGAGGCTACATCTCATTTCTTCTCAGACCGTCAGTGGAATATTCCCGTGCTTTCTGTCTCTTCACGTTGCTGAGTTCCTTAGCAATATTTTCGACTTCCTTTTCTACTTTTTCAAACTGAGTCTCTATCTTCCCGAACTGAGCTTCATGTTTCTCAAAGTTTTCATCGAATCTCGTTTCGACTTTTTCGAGTTGCGTCTCGACCTTCTCGATTTGCTCTTCGATCTCTTCGAATTTGGATTCCAAGTTCTTGTTTTGCTCATCAAGTTTGCTTTGCAGATCATCTAGAGAATTCTTTTGTTCGTCCAGCTTAAGTTCTAGAGAATTATTTTGTTCGTCCATTGCTTTCTTTTGTTCGTCCAGCTTAAGTTCTAGAGAATTCTTTTGTTCGTCCATTGCTTTCCTTTGTTCGTCCAGCTTAAGTTCTAGAGAATTCTTTTGGTCATCGAGCTTAAGTTATAGAGACTTCTTTTGGTCTTCTATTGCTTTCTTTTGTTCGTCCATGACTAACTTAAGTTGCAGGAGCAGACTTGTTATACCCGGGTCGGCTACTGTACTTGCTGGTTCCTCTTCCACGTCAAACTCTATTTCATGCAGATTTTCACCTTCCTGCTTTACTGCTTCTATAGACGAATCAGTAGTTCATCTTTTCCACCAGTTGTGTCAAGATTCCGCTTACTGAGTTCTGCCTTTAGTTGAATTATAGTTAGTTTTCCCAATTTGCGACCCATTTTGCGCAACTAATTAACTCAACACAGAAATGGTTTTTTTTTTTTTTTATTGTGCAATTTCACATCACGAAAATAGTTATTCACAGAATAAGTTTTATCCCACTTCTGACACCATTGTAATATGCGAGCTACGACTCGAGTAGATAAAACGATATTCTGTGAACTTATTTCTTTATTTTTTAGTCTATAGAACAATTCAAGTTCACACTATACTATTCTTCGCAAACTCCTTCCTTACAAGGTCTCTTTCTTCCCAAATCACTTTATCTCCTTTAGATTACTTAATTCACAAATCCAAACCAATTACTTCTTCTTGTTAACTCTCAACTTTCAATTTATCACAAAATTACAACTTCGGCTGTTATCACTTTTCCAATCTTCTCGTGCGGTTCAAAACCAACTGCCCTGTCTCGATCGCCATCTGTCCTTAAATAGCCGCATTTCTAATAGCTAGAAACTTCTAGCAAATTCTTCGACCACTGAAAGAAGAAAATTCTGATGTAATAATTCCAAGATGACAGCTGCAGCCAATGATCTCTTGTGGTTATAATTCTCTTGCGGTTATAATTCTCTCTTAATTCTGCGACGTCGTCTTAGCCATAATCCGTACACGAGCCTCGAATGAAAAGACACTTCGGAATGTGTGCATTCTTTTGGGAGCGTAGTTATTATGCTACATTATTGTTGCATACTTTTGCGTTATGTTACAATATACATATTGTAATATGCGAGCTACGGCTCGAGTAGATAAAACGATATTCTGTGAAATTATTTCTTTATTTTCTAGTCTATAGAACAATTCAAGTTCACACTATACTATTCTTCGCAAACTCCTTCCTTACAAGACCTCTTTCTTCTCAAATCACTTTATCTCCTTTCAATTACTTAATTTTCAAATCCAAACTAATTACTTCTTCTTGTTAACTCTCAACTTTCAATTTATCACAAAATTACAACTTCGGCTGTTATCACTTTTCCAATCTCCTCGTGCGGTTCAAAACCAACTGCCCTGCCTCGATCGCCATCTGTCCTTAAATAGCAGAAGTTTCTGATAGCCAGAAACTTCTAGCAAATTCTTCGACCACTGGAACAGAAAAACTTCTGATGTAATAATTCCAAGATGACAGCTGCAGCCAATAATCTCTTGTGGTTATAATTCAATCTTAATTCTGCGACACGAGAATCGAATGAAAAGACACTTCGGAACAAAATTATGCCAGAATGAAAAGACACTTCGGAATGGGTTACATAGTTGTAGGAGCGTAGTTATTATTATGTTACACTGCCCCCCTCTTAGACTTGTTCGTCCCGAACAAGTGCATCCTCATTTCGGATATTGTATCGACTCAGTCGGTCTACATGAACCACTTTCATTTTGGCCCTTGGTCCTCGCTTAATAAGGTAGACAACATCGTTGATGCGGGTTACTATTCTGTAGGGACCCTGACAGTTCTGCTGCAACTTAGGTGATTTCCCTTTTTGGCTATGCACGGCGCGGCTCTTCTATATTCCATCAAAAACAAGGGAATCTGCCCGTCCCAATCCCATTGGTAGTCACCTACGACCTTCGAGAGATGTTCGTCCAAAGTCCTATTGAAACGCTCCACCATACCGTCCGACTGTGGATGAAGCGGGGTTGTCCTTGTCTTTTTGATTCCGAGTAGTTGACACATCTCTTGGAAGATTCTTGACTCGAAATTCCGCCCTTGGTCAGAATGCATTTCCAAGAGCACATCGAATTTGCTCACCCAATTGTAGACGATCTGCTCCGCCACGGTTCTGGCTTCCTGGTTAGGGATCGAAAACGCTTCCGGCCACTTACTGAAGTAGTCCATCACTACGAGTATATACCGATTACCATTGTCGGTTTCCGGAAAGGGCCCTGCGATGTCAATGGCGATTCGTTCGAAAGGTGCTCCCACGTTGTATTGGTGCATCTTACCTCGAGTTTTGATTCTCGGACCCTTGCTAGCTGCACACACGTCGCATTTTCTGCACCAGTCTTCGACATCTTCCTTCGCTTTTAACCAATAAAAACGTTCTCGTACCTTTTATAGCGTTTTATTCACTTCCAAGTTGCCTCCGGACACCCCGCCATGCATTTCCTGTAACACCTCTTTGACCCTCGTCCGCGGCACGACAAGCTGCATTGCAAATGACTTTCCGTCGGAGGATTCCCATTTTCTTCTCAGAACACCTTCTTGGACATGGAGGGAGTCCCACTGCGCAAAATATGCCTTTAAGGTCGGGCTTCTGTGAGAGATGTTCTGATGATCCGGTTTCTCCATGTTCTCCTTCCAGGCCAGAATCGGCTCGATATCCGGGTCTTCCTTCTGAGCGTTCCGGATCTCATCTACGCTCCAGCCGGCGATAGGTTCAGCTCTCATTCTTTGGATGGAAACCAGCTCACTTTCTTCCTGACGCGCACAATGTTTACACTCCGTTCTGCATGGTCTCCGGGACAGTGCATCCGCATTAGAGTGGAGTTTTCCTTTACGATGCTGTATTTCGTAGTCGTAGATTTGCACCCTTTCGATCCATCTTGCGACCGACCCTCAGGACTCTTGAACTGTAATAGCCATTTTAAGGCTGCATGGTCTGTGCGAAGAACGAACTTCCTCCCATAGAGGTATTTGTGAAAATGCTTCGTAGCCAAGATCAAAGCTAGAAGTTCCCGCCTTGTCACGCAGCGGTTCCTTTCTGGTTTAGAGAGCACCTTGCTGAAGTACGCAACCACCTTCTCTTGGACATCATGCACTTGGGAGAGTACGGCTCCTACCTCGACATTACTAGCATCTATATCCACAATGAACATTTCCCCGGGAGTGGGGTAAGCTAGTATCGGGGCATCGCATAGCCTTTGTTTAAGTGCCTTGAAGCTCTTCTCGCACTCAATTGACCATTTGAATTGTTTTCCCTTTTCCGTCAACTGGTGCAGGCTCTTTGCGATCCCGGAAAAATCCTTCACGAACCGTCTGTAGTAGGTGGCTAGGCCCAGAAGGCTCCTTATTTTGTGTTTAACTTTGGGGACTGGCCAGAGTTTGACTCTCACTGGAACCATGGTGTTCTTTGGTTCGACTAACGTCTTTCCCACGATGTAGTCTTGAGAATTTTTCTCTGGGTCTGGTTCTACTATGTAGAATCGGTGGCTCCCAAGATCACCTTCCAGCTTCGTCCAAATGATTGTCTCTGAAGACAGCGGCAAAACTTCGTCTTTGCTGATGTCTGCCCTGAGAGTTACGGCATTCTCGTTTCCGTACACCATCGGAATCTCCACATTTCGATACCTCAGTACTTGCATCCCGATGTCCAAGATTACTTGATTTGCTTTCATGAAGTCTATTCCGATGATGCACTCGTCGCATATATCTGCCACCAGAAACGCATGGGAGAACGTCAGTCCCGCCGGAGTAATCGTAAGACGAACTTCTCCAAACACCTTCGCCATTTCCCCTGTTGCAGTCTTCAGGCAGTAGCTGTTGGTGTTGTGCCGCCAGGCGCTTCTGGCGATATCTCTTCTTACAATGGAGGCAGTGGCGCCTGTGTCGATGGTGGCTATGCACTTCTTCTTGTTGATTAGTGCCTCCACTGTCAGGCTCTTGTTACCCCGTTTGGTTTACGAAACTTGAATGGTGGTCCTGGGGGCCTCGATTCCAGTAACCAACTTCTGCCCCGCGAAGTTGGTCCTTACGCATTTCCCAACTGCTGGTTTTGGTGAGTCTGACTGACAGCCAGATGCTTCCTCTCTGCTTCTCCTACTTCCGCAATGTGGACAATTTCCTCGTCTAGGTGCACTTCTGCACTGCCGTTGTAGGTGTCCGGTTTGGTTGCAATTCCAGCAACGAATTTGACTTCCGCGAGCTTTGTCTTCATCCATGACGGCTGTTCTCTGGCATGAGCATTCCACGACGGACATTTCCCTGACACGGTGTATTCCCTGGTATGCTTGGTCCGCAGCCTTCATTAACAAACCGAATGCCAATGCCTCAGGGAGTGTTCGCTTTTCAGCCATCCTTACAGCCATTTGCAGTTGTCTGTCCTCTATGGCCTGAATAAAAGCTTCCACCGCCATTTCGTTGAAAAGCTCCTCACCGGCTTTAGGGTATGAAAGATGGGCTAGTCGCTCTATATCCGCTTGCAACTGTTGGAGCGTTTCCCCCCTTTTCTGGACTCGACTACGCAGCTGAACCCTGTACACCTGCTGCATGTGTTCATCCCCAAACCGCATCTCGATAGCCTGAGCCAGAGAGTCGTAGTTCTGCTGTTTATTTTCCGGGATGGTCTACAAGAGCTCCGCAGCTGGACCCCTCAGTGCAAGTGTGAGTGCAATGGACTTCTCTTCATCGTCCCAGCTATTGGTCATTGCGGCCGCTTCGAATTGCCTTTTATAAATTGGCCATGATGTTTGACCATCGAAGATAGGAGGCTGCATCTCCTTTCTTCTCAGACCGTCAGTGGAATATTCCTGTGCTTTCTGTCTCTTCACGTTGCCTTAGCAAGATTTTCGACTTGCTTTCCTACTATCTCGAATTGCGTATCCACTTTTCCAAACTGAGTCTCTATCTTCCCGAACTGAGTTTCATGTTTCTCAAAATTTTCATCGAATCTCGTTTCGACTTTTTCGAGTTGCGTCTCGACCTTCTCGATTTTCTCTTCGATCACTTCGAATTTGGATTCCAAGTTCTTGTTTTGCTCATCAAGTTTACTTTCCAGAGCATCTAGAGAATTCTTTTGTTCGTCCATTGCTTTCTTTTGTTCGTCCATTGCTTTCTTTTGTTCATCCAGCTTAAGTTCTAGAGAATTCTTTTGTTCGTCCAGCTTAAGTTCTATAGAATTCCTTTGGTCTTCTATTGCTTTTTTTTGTTCGTCCATGACTAACTTAAGTTGCAGGAGCAGACTCGTTATACTCGGGTCGGCTGCTGTACTTGCTGGTCCCTCTTCCACGTCAAACTCTACGTCGTGCGGGTTTTCACCTTCCTGCGTTACTGCTTCTTCCAGACGAATCAGCAGGGCATCTTTTCCCCCAGTTGTGTCGAGGTTCCGCTTACTGAGTTCTGCCTTTAGTTGAATTATAGTTAGTTTTCCCAATTTGCGACCCATTTTGCGCAACTAATTAACTCAACACAGAAATGGTTTTTTTTTTTCTTTTTTTTTTTGTTTTTGCTTGTGCAATTTGAAATTATTTCTTTATTTTCTAGTCTATAGAACAATTCAGGTTCACACTATACTATTCTTCGTAATTCTTTTCTTACAAGGTCTCTGTCCTCTCAAATCACTTTATCTCCTTTCAATTACTTAATTCACAAATCCAAACTAATTACTTATTCTTGTTAACTCTCAACTTTCAATTTATCACAAAATTACAACTTCGCCCATTATCACTTTTCTAATCTCTTCGCCACAGTTTAAAAACTACTGCCCCTTTTTGATCTACTACTGCCCCTTGATGTCCTTATATAGCAGAAGTTTCTGATAGCCAGAAACTTCTAGCAAATTCTTCTATCACTGGAACAAGAAAAATTCTGATGTAGTAATTCCAAGATGACAATCATTTCGTGCAGTTATAATTCTCTCTTGTTCTCTTTTGTTGACATGAGCTGTGGAGACTTTATCGCAGACACGAACCTCGAATGAAAGGACACTTCGAACCCAAATTCTGCCAGAATGAAAAGACACTTCGGAATTTGTTGCATCATACTTTTAGGGAGCGTAGTTATTATTATGCTACAATTTATATGAATTCATTGTATTTATTTTAACATTTGTTGCGGGTACGTTGATGATGGGAAGGTATTATTAACACGTTGAGCCTTCGTGTTTGATGACGTCATTCTGCTCGAAACAGGGCTATCCATGCCCTGTATTTTATTTCTTGTAGCATGACATGTTTGGTAAATATGTCGATCATGGTTACGTACATAAGAGAGGAGAACTTGATTTAGTTTATCTCGAGTGTCGGTTACTTTGAAAGGGATTTTGTTTGGTAATCTTTCGTATTTGGATTTGTTACAAATCTCGCAATTATTAACGAACTGTTGGATTTTGTCCTTCAGTTTAGGGGCATAGTAAACGTCTTTAATTTCTGAATATGTCTCATCAATCCTCCTATGGTTTAGCAATTTATGGGTTTTGATAATAATTTCTGCCAATTTTTCCTAGTCTGTTAGATCACGTAGAAACTTACTACATTTCATAACTTTTAATAGTTTATTTTTACTAAAGTATTTAAGGTAAATATCTTGGAATTTCGCAAACATATGGTCATGTTTGGAGTAAATACCTACTATTCCTTTTGCCGGAAAAAATCTTTTCATCAGATCAAGAATGAATTTCTCTTTGAAATCCTTTAATTCAATCACTATTCTTCTTTTCCCAAAGTCATTATAAATTTTGTGATTACTAATTCCGTCTGTAGCTTTTAAGATTATTTGAGTTTTATATGCATATATTTACTGGGGAATCTACTATAGGAATGTGGTTACTGCTATCCTCATTTGCGCTGTGAATAGTAGCCACTATAGATTGTTCATCTATTTCCCTATCGTTGTTATCCCTGGAATTGTCTACATTTTCGCTGTAGTAAATTTCCATTCTAGATAAGCCATCTGCTACTTGACTGTCTTTCCCTTTGACATATTCGATGACAAAGTTGTATTCTTCCAGCTTTATTTTCCACCGCTGCAATTTAACGTTTGGCTCTTTGAGCGAATTCAGCCAGATAAGTGGACGATGGTCCGTTCTTTTTGTAAATTTTCTACCGTAAAGGTAGGGTCTAAAGTACTTCGTTGCCCATATGATTACCAACAATTCTTTTTCGATTGTTGAGTAAGTGCTTTCATTATAATTGGTTGAGAGTAGATAGGTAAATAGATAGATAGATAATTTATTTCTATTATAATCCAAATAACAATTAATCCATACAGTTAACTTAAAAGGGAAATATGTGTAAGTGACATTTATATTTATTTAAATAGTGATAACTCCACAGATATATAATATAAAATGGGTAGGGTGACCCTTTACATAAAACTATACATATCAAAAAAAGAGAATAGGAACACAAATATGTATAAATACAATAAGCATTAATGCAGAGTACAATGAAACTACAGAACACTTCGTTTAACCAGAACATCAAAGTAAAATTTAAAGCAATGATTCAATACTCCTGAGATAAAAGGAAGAAAGCCATTTTTTACATATCTTACAAACATTAAATGAGGTCTTAACTCTCTGATTGAATGAGGAAGTTTGTTAAATAACCGGCATGAAGCAACAGTATAAAAATTGCGAAAAGCTATAGTGCGAAAACCGGGAACAGATACAAGATTCAAAAAATTACCACGTAAACTGTAGCTATCGATTAGTCTGAAATTAAGATTACCCAAGTGACGAACTGGAAGAATTTTTAGATCTCGGAAAAGAGGAAAACTGGGGTGTCTACGAGATTTCCAACATATTCTCTTCAAGACATGTTTTTGAAGAATCAAAAGAGGTTGTATTCTATTGAAATAAGATCCTCCCCAGCAGGCAATCCCATATTGAAGTCTTGAATGAAAAATTCCATAATAGATTTATTTTAAGAGTTCTGTAGAGCAAACCTTACGCAGATAATAGAAATTTCTAAGAGTGCTGCGAAAGTAAAGCCTCAAATTTTCCGTGTGGTTAAAGAAACTCATCCTCGAGTCAATGACAAGTCCCAAGTATTTGAACTCATTAACGATTTCAACTTGAAAACACTTATCACTGCAGACGACACCGCAATTAAACGTACTAGTTGAAAAATCGGTGTTACAGGTGCAATATGAGAGTTTAAATCTTTGACACTCAGATGCATGGAAGAACTCATTAGCTTCAAAACTGCTTTGCACTGACAAATGAAAAACATAATTTTAGTTTTGGAGCTAATTACCAATTTATGCTCAGCAAACCAGATTCTCAATAAACTAAGATCCCAATTAATTTCGGATACAAGATTCAGAGCACTATCGGAGCCATAGGCAAAACCCACGTCATCTGCAAAAGCAGTTAATACGCCCTTAAAGTACAAACCGAACAATGAATTTATGTATACCAAGAAAAGTATTGGTCCCAGGGAGGAACTTTGAGGTATTCCCAGATTAAGATACTCCATATCACTTCTGATGCCATCAATAATGACTCTCTGGGGCCTATTATTCAAGTAATATTTAAACCAGTCTAAAATAAAGCCCCGAAATCCAGCTTTTTCAATTTTACCAAGCAATATATCGTGGTTGACCACATCGAAAGCTTTTGATATATCAACAAACAAACCAGCTGTATACTTTTTTTCGTCAAGATTCCCAAAAATTTGGGAAAAAAAATTTAAAAGTTCTGTAGACCTTCCTTTTTGAAATCCAAATTGGACAGCACTGAAAAAGTTTGTTTTATTTAAAAAGGACACAACCCCATTTTTTATAGCTTTTTCAAAGATTTTGCTAATTGAAGGTAAAAGTGAGGCCTATAATTACTTAAGTCGGCTGGCGTAGCATGTGGGGTGGTTATCTTGTGATAAAACAGCACCTATTGCATAGTTAGACACGTCTGTTGTAAGGGTCAATTTTTTGGTGAAATCGGGGTACTTGAGGATTGGTTCAGAAGTTATTAATTTTTCAAGTTTTTCAAAGCTTTCTATGTAATCTTTATTTTTTAAGTCTATTTTTGCATTTTTCTCTAGAAATAAAGTAATCGGTTTTGCTACCTTGAAATAGTCCTTGATGAACTTCCTATAATATCCCGTGATACCTAAAAATGCTTTGATTTGTTTTGTTGTTTTTGGGTAATTTGTATTCGTTTATTGCTGAAATTTTATTTTGTTAGGGTTGGGTTTAATACCATCTGTCGTTACTGTATGGCCTAAAAATTCGGTTTCTTTTTCAGAAACTCGCTTTTATCTAGCTGAACTTTTAGATTTACTTTCCTAAGTCTCATAAAAATCTTTTTTAATTATGTTAGATATTCTTCAAGGCTGGTTGACAACATAGTAATGCCGTTCTTTTAGACAAGGCATGTCTTTCCTATGAATTCGGCTAGGACTGAGTTCATTAATCGCTGAAATGTCGAAGGCACATTTTTCAAACCAAATAGCATTCGAACGAATTCGTAATGTCCATCGCTGGTTGAGAAAGCTGTTTTCATTATGTCCTCCTTCGCGATTTCGATCTGGTGGAAGCCTTTGGCCAGATCTATGGCAACGCCATAGTTGCCTAATTTGTCATAGATGTCTTCCATATTTGGAATGGGAAATTTGTCATCGATTGAAACTTGATTTAAGTTGATGTAATCGATCATCATTCTCCATTTTTGTATTCCAGAGGCATCCCTCTTTTTTGGGACGATCCAGATTGGTGCCGAATAGGGAGAGTGACTGGGGCGTAGAATGCCTTGCTTGAGCTTATTTGTTTCTTTACCTCAAGTTTATGTACCTCCGGGTATGTATATGTTTTTGTATATATGGGTATATCATTCACTGTCCTTATATGATGTTTAAGTACGTTGGTAAATGTTAGGTTGCTTCCCTCCTGGTAAAATATAGATGAGTACTCAGGAACAAGGTTCATTACTCCTTTCTCTCTTCCTCATTCAGATTGAGTCTTACTTGACTTAAAATGGGGTCCGCGTTTATCTCTGTGTGATACATTTCCAGTTCTGGGACCACTTTTTCGTAGTTCTCAACTGTTACATCCTCTTCGTCCATTTCGTTAAAGCAGATTGGAATTTTCGTTTCCTCTACTATCAATCATTTTCTCCTATAGTCTAGGATTGCTTTCATTTGCAACAGCATATTGTTTCCGATCAGTCCGTCAAAAATATTATAGAATTTTTACTCAAGAAATTATGCAGATTTGTTTGACATGCCGAATTCCTTGAATAATAGAATTCTCAGTTTTGTATTAATGTATTGTAATATGCGAGCTACGGCTCGAGTAGATAAAACAATTATTCTGTGAAATTATTTCTTTATTTTCTACTCTATAGAAAAATTCAAGTTCACACTATACTATTCTTCGCAAATTCTTTTCTTACAAGGTCTCTTTCCTCTCAAATCACTTTATCTCCTTTCAATTACTTAATTCACAAATCCAAACTAATTACTTTTTCTTGTTCACTCTCAACTTTCAATTTATCACCAAATTACAACTTCGCCCATTATCACTTTTCCAATCTCTTCGCCACGGTTCTAAACCAACTGTGTCTTTCTTTGATCGCCATCTGTCCTTATATAGCAGAAGTTTCTGATAGCCAGAAACTTCTAGCAAATTCTTCGACCACTGGAACAAGAGAAATAATTCTTGCAGTTATAATTCCCTTTTATCCCTGATATTATTCGTCTCTTTCGTTGACATGAGCTGTGGAGACTTCGTCCCAGACACGAACCTCGAATGAAAGGACAGTTCGAACCAAAATTCTGCCAGAATGGAAAGTCACTTCGGAATTTGCTGCATAGACATAGGAGCGTAGTTATTATTATGCTACACTGCCCCCCTCTTGGACGTGTTCGTCCCGAACAAGAGCATCCTCATTTCGGCCATTGTATCGACTCAGTCGGTCCACATGATCCACTTTCATTTTGGCCCTCGGTACTCGCTGGATGTGGTAGACAACATCGTTGATGCGGGTTACTATTCTGTAGGGACCTTCCCAGTTCCGCTGTAATTTAGGTGATTTCCCCTTTTGGCGATGGGGATTATACAGCCACACCAGATCTCCTTCCTGGAATCCTGACGTTGTTGCCTTGGCATCATACCTGGTCTTCATGCGGTCGCTCGTCATCTTAATCTGGCTTCTGGTCCTTTGGTGTATGTCCCTAAGCCTTTCCCTAAGGTCCGCCACGTACTCTTCTTCATTTCTGGGCTCATTGGTAGGAGATCCAAATTTCACCTCACTGGGTAAACGAGCTATTCCACCAAATAAGATTTCGAACGGCGTATGTCGAGTAGTGCTATGCACGGCACTTCTATAGGCCATCAAAAACAAGGGAATCTGCAGATCCCAATCCCGTTGGTAGTCACCTACGACCTTCGAGAGATGTTCGTCCAAAGTCCTATTGAAACGCTCCACCATACCGTCCGACTGTGGATGAAGCGGGGTTGTCCTTGTCTTTTTGATTCCGAGTAGTTGACACATCTCTTGGAAGATTCTTGACTCGAAATTCCGCCCTTGGTCAGAATGCATTTCCAAGAGCACATCGAATTTGCTCACCCAATTGTAGACGATCTGCTCCGCCACGGTTCTGGCTTCCTGGTTAGGGATCGAAAACGCTTCCGGCCACTTACTGAAGTAGTCCATCACTACGAGTATATACCGATTACCATTGTCGGTTTCCGGAAAGGGCCCTGCGATGTCAATGGCGATTCGTTCGAAAGGTGCTCCCACGTTGTATTGGTGCATCTTACCTCGAGTTTTGATTCTCGGACCCTTGCTAGCTGCACACACGTCGCATTTTCTGCACCAGTCTTCGACATCTTCCTTCGCTTTTAACCAATAAAAACGTTCTCGTACCTTTTATAGCGTTTTATTCACTTCCAAGTTGCCTCCGGACACCCCGCCATGCATTTCCTGTAACACCTCTTTGACCCTCGTCCGCGGCACGACAAGCTGCATTGCAAATGACTTTCCGTCGGAGGATTCCCATTTTCTTCTCAGAACACCTTCTTGGACATGGAGGGAGTCCCACTGCGCAAAATATGCCTTTAAGGTCGGGCTTCTGTGAGAGATGTTCTGATGATCCGGTTTCTCCATGTTCTCCTTCCAGGCCAGAATCGGCTCGATATCCGGGTCTTCCTTCTGAGCGTTCCGGATCTCATCTACGCTCCAGCCGGCGATAGGTTCAGCTCTCATTCTTTGGATGGAAACCAGCTCACTTTCTTCCTGACGCGCACAATGTTTACACTCCGTTCTGCATGGTCTCCGGGACAGTGCATCCGCGTTAGAGTGGAGTTTTCCTTTACGATGCTGTATTTCGTAGTCGTAGATTTGCAGCCTTTCGATCCATCTTGCGACCTGACCCTCAGGACTCTTGAACTGTAATAGCCATTTTAAGGCTGCATGGTCTGTGCGAAGAACGAACTTCCTCCCGTAGAGGTATTTGTGAAAATGCTTCGTAGCCAAGATCAAAGCTAGAAGTTCCCGCCTTGTCGCGCAGTAGTTCCTTTCTGGCTTAGAGAGCACCTTGCTGAAGTACGCAACCACCTTCTCTTGGCCGTCATGCACCTGGGAGTACGGCTCCTACCCCGACATTACTAGCATCTGCATCCACAATGAACGTTTTCCCGGGAGTGGGGTAAGCCAGTATCGGGGCATCGCATAGCCGTTGTTTAAGTGCCTTGAAGCTCTTCTCGCACTCAATTGACCATTTGAATTGTTTTCCCTTTTCCGTCAACTGGTGCAGGTTCTTTGCGATCCCGGCAAAATCCTTCACGAACCGTCTGTAGTAGGTGGCTAGGCCCAGGAAGCTCCTTAGTTGGTGTTTGTCTTTGGGGACTGGCCAGTTTTTCACCGCTTCGACCTTCTCCGGATCGGTTCTCACTCCTTTCGCTGAAATTATGTGTCCCAGGTACTTGACTTCCGCTCTAAACATGGCGCACTTCTTGGGGTTGAGCTTCAGGTGGGCACTTCGAAGCCTTTGAAACACATCCCTTAGATTGTCTCGGTGTTGCGCAAACGTTTTTCCTACGACGATGACATCATCCAAGTATACCAAACAGGTTTTCCATGTTAACCCTTGCAGGACACATTCCATCAATCGCTCGAAAGTCGCCGGAGCATTGCACAGCCCGAATGGCATTACCGTGAATTGCCATAGCCCATTTCCTGCGGTGAAGGCGGTTTTCTCCCGGTCTTCTGGATGGATCTGTACCTGCCAGTAGCCACTCTTCAAGTCGAGAGTGGAAAACCATCGGGCTCCTGATAGTGTGTCTAGCGTGTCGTCAATCCATGGCAGAGGGTAGTTGTCTTTCTTGGTGACGTAATTGAGCTGCCGATAGTCCACGCAGAACCGCGTGCTGCCATCTTTCTTCTTAACCAGTACAACCGGTGATGCCCACGGACTTTTGGAACTTTCAATCAGACCTTCTTTCTCCATTGCCGACACCATCTCTGCAACTTCTGTCTGCTTTGCCAATGGAAGGCGCCTAGCAGGCTGACGAATTGGTCTAGTATCACCAGTGTCTATTCGATGTTGTACCAGGTGTGTTCGGCCGTATTCTCCGTCCTGTGAGGCAAATACATCAGCGTACTCATTGATAAGATTCTCTGCCATAGTTCGCTGCTCCTGATTCAGCTCACTGGACTGGAGAATCGTCTCTCTCGCTTCCGCTGTCCAAGGTGATGGGAGAGGTTTTGGAGCATCACGTTCAGATATTGTTGCGACGGCGGTAATCGGCGTGCATTTTCCAGTCACCTCCCCTCGCCTTAGTTTGACAGTGTGTGGTCTTGCGTTCAAAACCCTCACTGGAACCATGGTGTTCTTTGGTTCGACTAACGTCTTTCCCACGATGTAGTCTTGAGAATTTTTCTCTGGGTCTGGTTCTACTATGTAGAATCGGTGGCTCCCAAGACCACCTTCCAGCTTCGTCCAAATGATTGTCTCTGAAGACGGCGGCAAAACTTCGTCTTTGCTGATGACTGTCCTGAGAGTTACGGCATTCTCATTTCCGTACACCATCGGAATCTCCATATTTCGATACCTCAGTACTTGCATCCCGATGTCCAAGATTACTTCATTTGCTTTCATGAAGTCTATTCCGATGATGCACTCGTCGCATATATCTGCCACCAGAAACGCATGGGAGAACGTCAGTCCTGCCAGAGTAATCGTAAGACGAACTTCTCCAAATACCTTCGCCATTTCCCCTGTTGCAGTCTTCAGGCAGTAGCTGTTGGTGTTGTGCAGCCAGGAGCTTCTGACGATATCTCTTCTTACAATGGAGGCGGTGGCACCTGTGTCGATGGTGGCTACGCACTTCTTCTTGTTGATTAGTGCCTCCACTGTCAGGCTCTTGTTACCCCGTTTGGTTTGCGAAACTTGAATGGTGGTCCTGGGGGCCTCGATTCCAGTAACCAACTTCTGCCCCGCGAAGTTGGTCCTTACGCATCTCCCGACTGCTGGTTTTGGGAAGTTTGACCGACAGGATGCTTCCTCTCTGCTTCTCCTACTTCCGCAATGTGGACAATTTCCTCGTCTAGGTGCACTTCTGCACTGCCGTTGTAGGTGTCCGGTTTGGTTGCAATTCCAGCAACGGATTTGACTTCCGCGAGCTCTGTCTTCATCCATGACGGCTGTTCTCTGGCATGAGCATTCCACGACGGACATTTCCCTGACACGGTGTATTCGCTGGTATGCTTGGTCCGCAGCCTTCATTGACAAAGCGAATGCCAATGCCTCGGGGAGTGTTCGCTTTTCAGCCATCCTTACAGCCATTTGCAGTTGTCTGTCCTCTATGGCCTGAATAAAAGCTTCCACCGCCATTTCGTTGATAAGCTCCTCACCGGCTTTAGGGTATGAAAGATGGGCTAGTCGCTCTATATCCGCTTGCAAATTTTCTGGACTCGACTACGCAGCTGAACCCTGTACACCTGCTGCATGTGTTCATCCCCAAACCGCATCTCGATAGCCTGAACCAGAGAGTCGTAGTTCTGCTGTTTATCTTCCGGGATGGTCTGCAAGAGCTCCGCAGCTGGACCCCTCAGTGCAAGTGTGAGTGCAATGGACTTCTCTTCATCGTCCCAGCTATTGGTCATTGCGGCCGCTTCGAATTGCCTTTTATAAATTGGCCATGATGTTTGACCATCGAAGATAGGAGGCTGCATCTCCTTTCTTCTCAGACCGTCAGTGGAATATTCCCGTGCTTTCTGTCTCTTCACATTGCTGAGCTCCTTAGCAAGATTTTCGACTTGCTTCCCTACTATCTCGAATTGCGTATCCACTTTTTCAAACTGAGTCTCTATTTTCCCGAACTGAGTTTCATGTTTCTCAAAATTTTCATCGAATCTAGTTTCGACTTTTTCGAGTTGCGTCTCGACCTTCTCGATTTTCTCTTCGATCACTTCGAATTTGGATTCCAAGTTCTTGTTTTGCTCATCAAGTTTACTTTCCAGAGCATCTAGAGAATTCTTTTGTTCGTCCATTGCTTTCTTTTGTTCATCCAGCTTAAGTTCTAGAGAATTCTTTTGTTCGTCCATTGCTTTCTTTTGTTCGTCCATTGCTTTCTTTTGTTCATCCAGCTTAAGTTCTAGAGAATTCTTTTGTTCATCCAGCTTAAGTTCTATAGAATTCCTTTGGTCTTCTATTGCTTTCTTTTGTTCGTCCATGACTAACTTAAGTTGCAGGAGCAGACTCGTTATACCCGGGTCGGCTGCTGTACTTGCTGGTTCCTCTTCCACGTCAAACTCTACGTCGTGCGGATTTTCACCTTCCTGCGTTACTGCTTCTTCCAGACGAATCAGCAGGGCATCTTTTCCCCCAGTTGTGTCGAGGTTCCGCTTACTGAGTTCTGCCTTTAGTTGAGTTATAGTTAGTTTTCCCAATTTGCGACCCATTTTGCGCAACTAATTTTTTTTTTTGCTTGTGCAATTTCACACCACGGAAATAGTTATTCACAGAATAAGTTTTATCCCGCTTCTGACACCAATGTAATATGCGAGCTACGGCTCGAGTAGATAAAACAATTATTCTGTGAAATTATTTCTTTATTTTCTACTCTATAGAAAAATTCAAGTTCACACTATACTATTCTTCGCAAATTCTTTTCTTACAAGGTCTCTTTCCTCTCAAATCACTTTATCTCCTTTCAATTACTTAATTCACAAATCCAAACTAATTACTTTTTCTTGTTCACTCTCAACTTTCAATTTATCACCAAATTACAACTTCGCCCATTATCACTTTTCCAATCTCTTCGCCACGGTTCTAAACCATCTGTGTCTTTTTTTGATCGCCATCTGTCCTTATATAGCAGAAGTTTCTGATAGCCAGAAACTTCTAGCAAATTCTTCGACCACTGGAACAAGAGAAATAATTCTTGCAGTTATAATTCTCTTTTATCCCTGATATTATTCGTCTCTTTCGTTGACATGAGCTGTGGAGACTTCGTCCCAGACACGAACCTCGAATGAAAGGACAGTTCGAACCAAAATTCTGCCAGAATGGAAAGTCACTTCGGAATTTGCTGCATAGACATAGGAGCGTAGTTATTATTATGCTACAGTATATAGGTGTGCTACTGGTTCTAACCTCGATTGGGGTATCTAAATGAATTTGCAATTTGGGGTGGCATAGCCCCGAATTTAGAATACTTGTCTCTGACCCTGGGTCAATGAGTATTCTTAACTTATATTTGATTTTAGTTCTTACGATTATATAGGGAAGTCTACCGGTTGGCTTTCCTCCCAAAAATCCGAGTTCCTTCTCAAAGTATTTACTTCCATTTGAAAGGAAGCGGACATCGTGTCCAAAGGCTCGATTTAATTATTATTGTAGTTTTGGTTAGTTCTGAAATTTCACGAATTATAGTGGTTCCTAAATGTGCCTAGATTATTATTGTTATTCCTGAATTTGCTTGGATTATTATTATTATTCCTGAATGTGCCTGGATTATTATTATTATTCCTGGATGTGCCTGGATTATTATTATTATTCCTGAATGTGCCTGAATTATTATTATTATTCCTGAATGTGCCTGAATTATTGTTATTTCTGAATGTACTTGGATTATTATTCTTCCTGAATGTGCTTGAATTACTATTGTTATGCCTAGAGTTGTTATTGTGATTACTATAGATTTGTTTGTTTGCATATCCTGTCTCGTGCAGGATTTATATGGCTTCTTCTAAGTTCTTGGGGTTCGTACAAAGCAGTAGCTCTCTCATGGGTTCTGAAATTTCGCTAATAAAGAGTCGTAAGGCTGTTTTAGAATTCTGTTCAAGTTCTGTTGAGTCACTACCTCTGTCAGCTCTAGTTTTGTTGTTAAATCGTCTGTTTCGTATTGTCATAATAGTCTTGGCAACTGTTTCTAAATTGTAGGCCTCTAAGGTCATCATTTAGCTGTTCTACCGACTTTCTATCGCCAAAATACTGGTAAAAAACTCTTTTCACGTCGTTCCAATTTTGGACATTATTAATTTCTATTGCCTCTCGGGTTTTGCCTACCAATCCATTCTTAAGAATGTCGAAAAATACTAATTGGGTATTCTGGTCATAATTTCCTAGAGTTGTAAATATTCTATCTAAAAGATCAATAAAATTGCATAAATTTTCCCTACTGCCGTCGTAAGTAGGTAAACTATTTAAGTAATTGATGGTGTTGGTGGTGGTGACATGATTTCCTCTTCTGATGATGATGAGATGTCCCTGTAGCTTCTTTGGTCGTCGAATCTTTCCCTTTTCGATCTCGTTGGTTCCTTGGCTTCGGAAATTTGTTTCTTCTTTCTTCCTCCAGTTTCACTTTTTGTTCCTCAGGAAAAACCTTTGAATTGTTTTTGGATGACTTTATAATTATTTCTTTATTCGGATATTTTCACTAAGTATTTTCTTATTTGAATATTTTCACTAAATGTTTTCTTATTCGGAATTTTCACTAGGTGTTTCTTTATTCGGAATTTTCACTAAATGTTTCCTTATTAGGAATTTTCACTATATGAGTCCGTTTACCGACTGCGCCAGTTACGAGTTTGCGTGGCCGTTCGAAATAAAAAAGAATCGTCTTTATTTCTCTTTATTAAAAATAAAAGCCGACTTAACTCTATGAGCTACAAAATTGAACTAACTAACTGAAATGTTCTACAGAGGAAAAGTTTCATATCTTCGCGTGGGAAGGGAATGCACTTGTTTACGAAATATTCATATTTCATGCCTGTGCAATAAAATATGTGCGAAACGTGTCTGCGCGAGTTTCTAACGGCACCTATGGAATGCGCGGGCATCCGTTAGACACATGCTAATGGCATGGGGCGGGGATAAGGGAAATGCAGTTATTGCGACAAAATGCCGACTAAGCAAAAGGGCGTATGCCATTATATGTAAGTGAAAGTGACGTGTCCGACGTAACTACAAGAATACATTTTGATGAATGAAAATAAAATATAATTATCGAGTGTTTTGATTTTAAAAAAAAGGTCTGAAAATGGGTTAAAGAAATAAAAACAGTGTGAATTTTCGGATATTGTAAAAGATTTTGAGAAAAGAGAAGAAGATCTGTTGAGGAGGGAAAGTGAGATTAGATAGAAAGAAAAGGAGCAGATAAAATTAGAAATGTCGTTACTAAGATCCTCTATGGAAGAAGAGATGCTTAAACTTAAGTCCAGGGGAAATATAACATTTCAAAATGTCTCCTCTATAGTCCCAGAATTTAGTGGTAGTGACAAATACGATGTTAGTAGCTTCGTACAAGATGTTGAAGCAGCCGCAACTAATATGAAATGGACGGAGTTAGAGAAGTTACTTTTCAGCAAGCGACTCCTAACCGGTTCGGCTAAACTTGCTGTTCGACCAAAACCGGATATTCTGAAATGGACTGAGTCGAAAAACTTTTTAGTGGAAGAGTTTTCTGAGTAGATAAACTCTGCGGACATTCATAAAAAGTTGGTGCAGCGGCGACAGAAGAAAAAGCAAAAGCGAGGATAGAAGAAAGCGCAATTATCCAATATGTAGTCATAACAAGGTTATTCTATTTGGAGCGTCCAATTTCAAAAAGTTTAAAGAAAAGATCAGTAGCTACAATAAACACAAAGAAAGCTTAGGTAATATAACGCCAAAAGATAGTAAGAATTCGGCAGAACCGGGAAGTGCTGGACGATGTTATGATTGTGGTCAAAGAGGACACAAAACTCAGCACTGTAGCGAAGAAAAACCCAATTGCTTTAATTGCAATGAGTTTGGGCATAAGTCCATAGATTGTCCTAAAAAGCAATACTCGAATGTTGCCAAGACCCAACAATCTAAAAAACTCAAGTTAGTTCAGATCAATGGCGCTATGGTTCAGGCATTGATAGACACAGGGAGTGACTTGACCCTCATACGTTGTGATGAGTACGTTAGAATTGGCGCACCATCAACTAAGTTTGTAGAGAAACCTATTCAAGGTATCTCAACCAATCCGGTGAAAACCATTGCTTTTTCCAACGCTGATATAATGATTGGTGGGCCCTCTTTTAACACCAACAATTATGTCATGTCAGATTCTTGTTTGAAACTGTCAATGATTGTAGGCAAAGATGTTTTACACGGAGCGGATATCAAACTAACTGCTGAGGGCATTTTTGTATCAAAAATTAATGAAATCCTTATGTGCAATTGTGATTCTGTCCTGTCTTGTGCAAAGGATCCGAAATTAAATACGACAGCTATAAATTTTGAAGATAAAATCATCGAGATGGTAAAGAAATACAAACTGAGGGAAGAGAAAACGACGAACGTTGAATTTAATCTGATCCTTAAGTCCGACATCCCTATTTCTCAGCCACCTAGGCTTTTAGCTCCTCTGGAAAAGAAAATTGTAGACGAACAAATCGCCATATGGCTTGAAGATGGAATTGTCCATCCAAGTAAGTCAGAGTATACAAGCCGTGTAGTTTTGGCAAATAAAAAAAGACGGCACAAAGAGGCTGTGTGTAGATTACAGGAGATTAAATAAGGAATTGGTTCGAGACCACTACCCGCTTCCTCTTATTGAAGATCAAATCGATGCACTGGCCGAAGCAGAGGTTTTCTGAACGCTAGATCTCGAAAATGGATTTTTCCACGTACCCGTCGCCAAAGACAGCATAAAGTTTACTTCGTCCGGGACAGTATGAATTCCTACGCACACCATTTGGCTTTTGCACATCACCCACAGTCTTCCAAAAATTCATAAATCAGGTATTCAAACACCTTATTAAGGAAAAAGTATTGCTGTTGTCCATCGACGATGTTGTGATTTTGGGGAAAAATGAAGAGGTTTGCATTGAAAAATTACAACGTGCACTTAGTTTGGCTGAAACGTACGGATTGAAAATAAAATGGAAAAAGTGGCAATTTTTGTGTCGTACCATTGAGTATTTAGGATATGAAATTTCGAACGGTACCATCAAATCTTCGGATGATAAAATATTAGCAATCAAAAGATTTCCGGAAGCGAAAACCGTAAAGGCACTGCAAAGCTTCTTGGGTTTGAGTGAGTATTTTAGAAAATTCGTTGACGTTAACCTTATTATTACGCAAAGGTCAACCTTTTAAATTTGGAGTTCCTCAGAAGTTAGCACTTGAAGAAATTAAAAGGGCTTTATCGACTAAACCTGTGCTGAGGCTGTACCGACAAGATGTGGAAACCGAACAACACACAGATGCATCCAAATGGGGCTATGGCGCGGTCCTCTTGCAAAAATCGAATGATGGAAAATTTCACCCGATCCATTACTGTAGTAAGAAATCTTCATCGGCCGAGGACGCTATTGCAGCTACGAACTTGAAGTTTTGACTATCATCAATGCACTGAAAAAACTTCGAGTCTGTATTCTGGGCATAAGGTTTAAGATTGTCACAGATTGCGCCGCCTTCAAGGCCGCCAAAAAAAAAAATAGATTTTGCCTTGAATAGCCGAATAGGCGCTTACTCTCCAAGACTATAATTTTGTCCTAGAACACCGGCCAGGAGTTTGCATGAAACATGCAGATTCTTTGAGCAGAAACCCAATTACGATGGCCATATTAATCGAATTTCTCGACCGTTTAAAACTAGCTCAAGAAGGGGATCCACACCTTAAGCTAATTAAAAAAGTAGTAGGAGATAGTAGCTATGAAAACTACAGGGTCTTCCAATAGGGACTTCCGAACTTTGACAGTTGATAGTGGCCATATTGTTGAAGCTACATCTCTCAAATTGGCTGTCGTTTATTCAGTCTGTTTTGCCGAAATACCGCGGATGGATATAGTCTTCAACAATACGTGCAAATAATAAAATTGTTTTATCAAAATGGGTGTTCTGTTCGGGCAACGATCCGCGCGCGCTTCGCCCATTTTACGGTCGCCATAATCGTCCTTCCGAGAGGACTATTCGCAGTGTGGTGGATAAATTTGAGTCCAGTGGTTCAGTAAACGATCAATCAACACCCGTACATCGAAGAAACGCAAGATCTGCCGAAAACATCGCCGCTGACCGTGAAGTGTGCAGGAGAAACCGAGGCAGTCGATTTCGCGTCGCTCACAAGAACTCGGCCTTTCCCAAACCACAACTTGGCGAAAATTGCATCGTGACTTGGGCCTGTACCCGTACAAAATTCAACTGACGAGCTGAAGGTAAACAACCATAGACAACGACGCGTGTTCGCTGAATGGGTTCCAGAGCAGTTGGAAACTGACCCTAATTTTCATCGAAAAATCATCTTCAGCGATAAGGCCCATTTTTGGATGAATGGGTACGTCAACAAACAAAATTGTCAAATTTGGGACGATACCAATCCACATGAGATCTAAGAGCGTCCAATGCATCCCGAAAAAGTCTGCGTTTGGATTGGATTTCGGGCTGGCGGCGTCATCGGTCCATATTTCTTTGAGAACGACGTTGGCCAGGCCATCACCGTCAACTGCAAGCGCTATTGGTCGATGGTTACCGACTTCTTTTGGCCTGCGACGGCGGTACGTGCCACACAGCTCACACCACATTGGAAATTCTGCAGCGAAGGTGATGTGAACTGTGGAGGTGATGTGAATTGGCCACCGCGATAGTGCGATTTTACCCAGTTAGACTTTTTCTTGTAGGGTCTTCTGAAGTTGCAGGTCTATGCGAATAAGCTACAAACCACAGCGGCCCTCAAAGCCAACATAACCCATGCCATCGGTCAAATTCAGCCTGATTCATGCGCCAGAGTCATGGAACATTGGACATTTCGGATGCGCGCCACTCAGAGAAGCCGCGGCGGACTTTTGAACGATGTTTTACTCTGTACATAATGGCATCAATAGGCCTTTCAAACGAAAAAAAAATGTCGATGATATCTTACACACACTTTATTTTATTTAAATTTTAAGATAGGAAGCGCTTAGTGAAAGACCCTTTACTTACTAAAGCATGGTGTTCTGCATAAGGAATCCCTAGATGGAACTACCGCTAGATACGTACAACATCGACCTCCTAGGACTACTTAGCGCGACCAATAAAAAATATTGCTACATCATTCGTGTTGTCGATGCATTTTCTAAATTCACTTGGATTTACCCCTGTAAATCAACGACGGCTTCGGAAGTAATTCAAAAGTTAGAATTGCAAAAAACGACGTTTGGTAACCCCTGCCGAATAATATCAGACCGCCTATCTGCACTTACTTCGAATGGTTCTAGGGAATATTTTGAACGTGAAGAAATTCAGCACCTACTCATTACGATGGGCGTACCTCGCGCAAATTGACAGGTAGAACGAATCAATCGAGTGATCGTTTCTGTTCTTACAAAGATGTCGATTGGTGACCCAACAAAATTGTATCAGCATACCGCGAATCTTCAAATGTGTCACAATTCAACGTACCAACGAAATACGAAGAATTATCGAGGATGAGCGGGATGAAATTCGTGAAACTGCTCGTCAAAACATATTACGGGTTCAAGCAGAAAATGCAGAAACTTTAAAAAAAAAACGCAAACCAGCTAACAAATACGACTTAAATGATTGCAAATGCAATTAAACGAACGCAGTTCGGTACTAATCTAAAACTTTATCCTAAATTTCATGGTCCATACCAGGTGACGAAAATCTGTCCAAACGATCGCTGCGAAGTTCGAAAAGTTAGAAACCAAGAGGAACCCCGAACGACCACTACGAGTACCGACCATATGAAGCCCTGGCGGTCAGGTCCAGAAGAGTTCTCCAGTGAAGACGACTCAGAAGACTAAAGTATTGCCTTACCTATAATATTCTATCAGTTTGAAAATACCAGCGAAGACGCAAATCACCTGCGATGACCAAAACTACTAGCTATGGCGGATAGAACACCTGCTCCAACGAATATTACTATCAAAGACGAAATTTATCCGAGAAGACGAAAATACCGTAGAAGAACCCTACAAAGATGAAATTAATCCCCGAGGACGAATACGCCGACTAATGCGTCAGAGGAGAAGTGTCGAGCAGAACAGATGAACTCTAAACGACTATAAAACACCGATGATTGACCAGTTTCCCAAGGCCAGAGAAACCTCCAGGATGGTCGAACTTTTAGGATCACCTTGTGACCTTCCTGATCGATGGGCGAGAAGAAAATTCAATATACCGCTTCCGACACTTGTCATTGAGACGGATAGGGGGAGCTGTTTATCCGCCAAATGAAGAGCATCTCTCTATTTAAATATTTCCATAGTCAAATCTATCTATCTTAATATTGTACTATAAATCTCTTCAAATAAATTTGTATTTGAATTTCTCATATAATAAGATACTTATTTTCAATAATCCCACATCCATATGCGAGCATGGGCCGAATGAGGGCCGTGTAGCAGATTACCTTTACTCTTGCATCGATTTGCTTGATACAAAAAAGTCTCTTCTCAAGGGCGAAGGCAGCTCGGGGTCTGGCCTGAGCAGCATCTACATGTTTGTTAAAATATAGATATTGGTCTACCCAAAGTCCAAGGTATCTGACCGCATTTTGACACGCAAGTGGATAGACAACTTTCGCCAATTCTTTCTGGTATCCCTAGAGGCCAGAGACAACGGCGTTCTGAAAAGAATGGTTTCCGACTTCTGGTGGTTGATCTTCAATTTCCAGTCGTCGCAATATCGATGAATCTTATCGAAGTCACGCTGCAAGAGTGTTGCAATGACGTCGATCTTACGTCCTGATCTATACGCAATCAAATCGTTCGCGCACGCTATCGCATGCTGAAGAGATCCTATCAAATCAGCCGTGTAAATTTTGAAGTATCGGCGAATTAACCGCATCCTGTTGCAGATCATTTTTAATTTCGAACGTCTCAGCAGAAGTCACATTGCCAAAAAATCGTCATCATCGACAGCATCTCTTGCATCTATTCCTGCTGCTGAAAGTAAGCGTTTATTGTTCGTTGTTCGGGGCATTTTCAGACACGAAAGTCGTTAACATCGTTCATCCGAAATATTTTATTAATCTGGTTGAACATACTCGGGTTATCAGACTTGATAGACAGAATCTTGTTACCCCAGTGTAAATTAGCCGACCGCCCATAATTTGCTCTGCTGGCATTTGGAGGTTCTATATAAGCAATTTCAGCGTCCACTGAGTTTTGCCTGTCAGTAAACTGCCTATTCAAGTTTTTTAGTCTTGTAAGCAGTCTACTTTTTTGTAAATGCAGTGCGTCGATTGTTGCATTGCGTAACACGTTGACAGTTGGTCGATACCGAGGTATCGTACTGTTCATCGTTCGTCTGACTCTCCTCGTTTGACAGATTCCTATTGGACGGTGGGTAGAGTGAATAAGAGAATGAAGAGTGCTCTTGTCAATTCTCGGGAGAAGCGAGTCCAACGAGTCCTGTAGTTGTAGGAGTACATTTGAACAAACTCTTCCAAGTCCACAATTTCGTTGGGAATCGTTATTTAGGCACTAAGTGCGCAATGGTCACTGCCATACACAAACGTGCTCTGACAGTTTATCATTTGTCGGTTTACGTTGGTCAGTTGTAACCTTTCATCGAACAGCAGTAGATCCAGATAGGAGCCGCTTCTGGGAAACGATGGACTAACTGTAGCCTTGAAATCGAGCCGAAACTCGACGTTGTGTTGACCCCACTAATCACTAATTGAATAGTGAGTTCCCTCTAGGATTTGGTGTGCTGTTTCCAATCTCTATGCTAGGCGTTTAGATCTCCGGCCATGAGGAAATCATTCTCCCCCGACTTCAGCCTTAGGCATCGAAACAATGTCTCGAGCTCTGAAATAAATATGGAAGATTGAGCAGCTTCATCAGCATAAAACGGATGTACACAATACACGCTTCTAGCCCCTAGAACCTTCGCACTTCACTACTGTACACGGCCTTATACCTAAGTTCTTCTTTCTATATTACAGTTTTTTGCCGTTTCTTGCGTTTCTGGGTTAGGTTAGTTTAGCTAACCAGGCACACTTCAGCGCTTTGGTCGTCGAGCAACTTGTAGAGCGATTCTTTTCATTCGATTCTAATCAATGAACTAACATTCGAACGCATTGAATAATGCTTTCGCTGCGCTTTAATTGATTTCACTTGGTAGTCTAGGACTTTAATACTTCTTAGACCATCCAGTTTGCTATCGGACGACAGCTGAACCAGGAAGAACGGTAGTTTCCGCTTCTCCCTTTTGGACCTTGCTGTGATGAAAGGATTGACCTCTACAAATGTGAGGCCGTCGCAATTAATTTGTTAGAGCGTCTTAAGGAGCTCCTTCGGTTCGGTGGACGGTTCCATTCCATTCAAGAGCATCGTTTGCAACGTTCCCCCCTTCGGGTTGAAAGAGCAGAACTCCGTCGTTGAGTCCCTTAGCATATCCTTTGTTATATAATACCGCTACAATACTATTGCACTGTTTGGAGTGTCTATTTTCATTGTAACGTTTAATTGTAAAGTTATTGCCTATAGCCGACTTACACAGTTCTATTGTATCCTTAAGCTCCATCTTGTACGTGTTGATATGCGGAACCCGAACCTTTCTTGACTTGTTCTGCTGCCGTTGTGTCTGCTGTTGTTGCTGCTGCTGATTGCGCTGCTGCTTTTTCTGCTTCTGCGGCTGTTGCTGCAGCTTCTTTTGTTGCTGCGATTGTTGTTGCTGTTGCTGTGGCTGCTTTATCTTTCGTTGTTTGTTGCTTCTTTTGCTGCGGCTGTTGTTGTTGTTGTTGTTACTCTTGTGAGCTCTGGAGCTCAGCCTGTCTCTCCCTCTCCCGCCTTACCATTTGTTGACGGTGGCGCACTCTCGGTTGCTCGGCTCAGCTCGTCGGACGGGGTGGTTCTTATTCACCTTACTTCACACCACCTGCTCAGCACACAAAATCTCGTGCCATTTTGATAAAAAAAAACAAATGAGAGAAGAACGCTACTCTACTTTGACTTCAGACGGACTTCAAAAGATAGAAAAGAAAGCAAAAGGAAAATCCAAGGACTTGTGCTAATGGCCAGGAGAAAGATTAGGAAGGTCTCCGTGAAACTTACCCCACCTATCCTAAACTAAACCTAAACTAACCTATCTATCTTAAACTAACCTATAGCTACTCCCTTTCGCGCAAATTGTCCTTCCCTTTTCTCTCCTCGCCAACCGGGTTCACCAAGTACCCGAGGTATGCCTGGTGGAAGTAGCAAAAGCTAGCCTGCCCACCCTGCGGTCTGGTGATACAACCGATTGCTATCTCTCTGGCCAATGATTGTGAGAGGTAGCCCCTAAGCGTGCTTCACAGTCACAACCTAGGTCAGTCGGGGCGGAAGTCCGTTAGTCGTCACGTTACGTCGTCATAGTTCGTTGTCGTCCTGTCTGGTCACCATTGTTCGTTTTGGTCTTGTCACGTCTGTTTAAGACTAATCTCATTCAATTAATTTGTATTTATTTATTATTGTTAAATTTTCGTTTAAATAATTTGTTACTATCTGTTACCTTGTTAAAAATTATGTGACCCACTGTACATCTTTGAATCGAACCACTTTCTGCAGTTGCATCCTAACAACAATTGCACGCATCGTGGATCACGCGATGCACTTGCACTCACACACACATCAGCGCACCCGCTCCTACATTGTGATGACACATACGCACGCTCTCCTGCACTGCGTAGGTGTAATCGGATGCTGGTATGTGTAACTGCAGATGAACTTCGAAACAAGCGATTCTCTTTCACTTGGATTTTGGTCGCAGCAGGCATCAGAAGGTTGTAAGATATCCATTGAAATAAATATTGTACATAAATTTGAATCTGTCTGGTTTTTTTTTTTTTTTTGAATCATCACTGTTCTTCGTCTATTAATTCCTCGTATTAATCCAACAAAATCGCAACCATAAAAGACGGTCCTTCTCAGCCGCATAAAAAAAATTTAATCATAATGTGTTTTTTTCTTTTTTTGGTGCATTTATGGTAGACTTATCGGTAGACATAATTGCTTCCTAAAGTTCATTAAATTCGTTAGTGAATTATTTGTTGAAGATTAATCGCGTAGAACTTTCGTTTTGGTTTAATTCAGCTTAATATCGAACTCTCGTCTTCAATCCAATTATGTGTAAAACGAATTCGCTTAAGATAAAATGTGGTCATGCAAAAGGTCGACTAACGCGCGCGGAAGCTTTTATAGAGACAATCGGTGATAAAACACCTATCGAAATGCTACAAATTCGCGTGAGTAAATTAGATGAAGTGTGGGCAGATTTTTCGTCGCTTCATCATGAGTTGTTAGACAATGCGAATGACGATGAAGTTAGGGAACTAGAAACTGAGTTCGACGAGTATGAGAATAAATATTTTAACGCGCATTCCAGTCTGATGAAAGCCATCCATCAAAGGCAGTCTCTTTCAAAAGGGGCGGACAAGTCAGTAGTTGAACTCTTGGCGAACCAGCAATCGACATTGTTGGATCGATTGAAGTCTACTGCAACCAACTCTTCAACAATTAACCTGCCAAAAATTAGCATTCCACTGTTTTCGGGCAACTATAAGGATTGGCCATCGTTCCGCGATTTGTTTACGGGCACAGTAGATTGCAAGCCTGATCTCACAACCACGCAAAAGTTTCACTACTTGAAAATGTTTTTACGCGATGATGCTGCAAACCTGATAAAACATATACCCATCTCCGATTCAAATTATATTGAAGCGTGGGAACGCCTTGAAAATAGGTATGATCGTGTCCATCTAATTGTATAGTCGTATATACAAACGTTTTTGTCCTTGCCGTCAATTCATACGGGCAATGTGCAGATGCTTCGAAAGTTATCTGATGGTGCGGATGAAGTCATTCGGGGACTCAATGCAATTGATCAAGCCGGTCGCGATCCGTGGATAATTTATCTATTGTTAAATAAAGTGGACTATGAAACGAAACAAGCGTGGACAGCGGAAGTCGGCTCTCGTAACGATTGTACTGTTGCTGAACTTTTGATATTTTTACAATCGAGGTGTGATGCACTTGAATCGTGCCAATCACTTATTCGTCCGATAGTATCGCGGAATAAATTACAAGGTCAGGTAAAATCTCATTTCGCTGCATCCCTTGAAAATAAATCGAAATGCCCCAAGTGCAACGGTGATCATATTTTACCACAATGCTCGCAATTTGTGTCACTAGATATCGATTCGCGTCGAAGTTTCGTGAAATGCAAATCACTTTGCTTCAATTGTCTTCGCAGCGGTCATTCATGCAACAATTGTCGATCCACATTTCGCTGTCGGATATGTAAATCTCGTCACCATTCTTTGGTTCATTCATCAGCATCCGATTCTGCACCTGTACCATCTGTATCGAACCACCGTTCATCTGATTTACCGGCCTCATCCAGCGCACACCACTCTACACCGAAACCTATCGTTAACAATCATTCGCTTGAGCTTGGCCATCGAAAACAGACCATACTCCCAACCTTACTGGCTAGAGCTCAAGATAATCAAGGGAAATTTGTGAATTGTAGGATTTTGCTTGATTCGGAGTCACAAGTTTCTTTTATTACAGAATCCTTTGCCCAGGTGCTCGGTCTTCGTCACAAACACGCTCGCATACCAATTCTTGGCTTATCAACCACCGAAGCAGGGTACACAAAAGGGTGCATTTCATTAAAATTGCACTCACGTTGTAATTCATCTTCTTTATCGGTCGACGCATTTGTTCTTCGAAAGCTGACTTCGAATCTGCCTTCTCAGGGCGTTGATATTTCTTCTTGGCCACAAATCTCGAGGTCAGAATTAGCTGATCCTTATTTCAATCAACCAAGTGCTATTGATGTTTTGTTAGGAGCCGATAAGTTGTGGGGAATTCTGAGGGGAGAACAAATTCAAGGTCCTATGGGTACACCTGTTGCTCAAAATACATCGTTTGGCTGGGTTATATCCGGTGAAGCTTTTGACCCTAGTCAATCCAATTCATTTTCGTCATTCCACTCTACTATTGATGTTGATCTTCTGCTGCAAAGGTTTTGGGAACTGGAGGATGTCACCCCCTCAAAAGATCGATGCTTCAATGAGGATCAGGCAGAAATCCATTTTCGAAGGACATTTTACCGTTCGTCGGACGGAAAGTACATCGTTCAATTGCCCTTTAAATCTTCATCACCAAACTTCGGAAACTCATTGAAATTGGCGGTATGTCGGTGGAACTCTATGGAACGTCGTTTTCAATTAAACCCGGAAATTCATAAGGCATATTCTAAGTTTATGCAGGAATATCTGACGCTAGGCCACATGAGTTTAATTCCTCCGGAGGAGTTGGACAAGGCTACCGGGAAACATTTCTATTTACCGCACCATGCAGTGTTCAAACCGGACAGCTCCTCTACGAAATTGCGTGTAGTCTTCGATGGTTCAGCCAAGGATTCCTTAGGACAGTCATTGAATAGTCAATTGCTAATCGGTCCTCCAATTCAGCGAGTTTTAGTAGGTGTCTCTTTGCGTTTTCGCCAATATCGCTACGTCTTCACGGCCGATATTGTGAAGATGTTTCGTCAGATATGGGTTCACGATCAGGATACTGACTTTCGTCTGGCGTGAAACTCCTGCTGAACAGATCAAACATTATCGTTTGTGTACCGTCACATACGGTATTGCCCCCCTCCATTTTTGACCGTTCGTGTGTTGAAACAACTTGCTGAAGATTATCAGGCTGAATACCCTGTCGCTTCTCGGGTCCTTTTAAGCGACGTATATGTAGATGACGTAATGACCGGCAGCAGCTCAGTAGAAGGCCTAATTAGTCTACAGATCGAATTGATTGAGCTTTTATCTAAAGCCAAGTTAGAACTCCGGAAGTGGACATCGAATTGTTGGCCTTTACTATCCAACCTACCTCAAGATGCCTGTGAATTCTCGTGGACTAATCCTGAGCAATCGAAGATGTGGATAAAGGTTCTAGGAATGTTTTGGAGTCCTGCCAGTGATGAATTCTCATTTCACATGGGGAAATCGCGGGAAACACCTTCACCGACAAGACGAACTTTACTGTCGGAAATATCACGAATCTTCGATCCATTAGGTTCTTTAGCTCCTTCGGTAGTAGTGTTCAAAATCCTGTTCCAAGATCTCTGGTCATCTGAGTTAAAACTAGGATGGGACGATCCATTACCTCTTCACCTAAGTCGCAAATGGATAAAGTACCGTGAAGAGCTTCACTTATTTGAAAGGATTCGGGTTCCTAGAAATATTTCTTCATTAGTATCTGAAGAAATTCAGTTTCACGGCTTCTCTGATGCCTCCTCGGGGGCTTATGCAGCCGTTATATTCGCTCGCTGCAAGACTAATTCAGGCAAAATCAAAACGACTATAGTCGCAGCAAAGACAAAAGTTGCTCCTCTCAAACCAGTCACGATCCCTCGTCTCGAGCTATGTGCCGCTCTCTTATTAACTCGGTTGTTCAGCCTAGTAAAATCGTCGATATCAACCAAAATCTCCAAGGTCTTTGCGTGGTGCGATTCAGAGATCGTGCTACATTGGCTCTCTTCACCTCCTCGTCGATGGAATACGTTTGTGGCCAACCGAACAGCTGCTATTCTCGAATCGATTCCGCGACACTCTTGGCATCATATCGCATCCGAATCAAATCCAGCAGACTGTGCATCGCGCGGTATTCTTCCGTCAAATTTAGTCAACCATAATCTTTGGTGGAGTGGTCCATCTTGGCTATCCGCATCAGAACAACACTGGCCTATATCATCATTTACTTCACAGGAATCCACGTGTGAGGCCACTATCGTGGAAGAAAGGCGCTTACCGAAAGTAACACTCACGGCAACGGTAGAAAATGACACTCTGCAAAACCTCATCATCAAAGTCTCTTCGTGGGATCGATTGCAAAGGATAGTCGCATATTGTCTTCGTTTTTTATCAAATTGTATTTATAAATATTCGTCTTTAAGTTGAACAGGATGAATTTGCAATTCATAAATTTGTTATTATTAAAAGAGTTGATAAATAGAAATTTCCTACATCGGGGCACATTCGTCGTTTAAACCAGGGGCAGATTCGCCAGCTGACGAACGTACCCCGAGGATGTTATTTATACAGAATTATTTATGTTTGTATATTCTGTTGTAGATATGGTTCGTAATTACAAAAAAAGACTGACAGAGTTAACATAAGATAAGATCTAGTCAAAAAAGCGATTGCCGATGTAAAACATGATCGGGAAACTATAACTTCAGCTGCCTTGAAGTACGGTATAAAGAGAACAACGTTACAATCCAGAATCAAAAAGGAGGGCCCTTTTAAATTAAGTAATTCCGATTCAGATGGTCAAGAAAAATATGATTTTCAATCAAAGTATACGTCAAACCAGGCTTTAACAAAAGCCCAAGAAGAATTTTTGTACATGTACAAAAATGTGCATTTTACCAGCACGGATTGACCTACCATACGTTCAGAAAGTTGTTTTTTTAATATGTGACTGTAAATTCAATAACTCATCCAAAAAAGCAGCTACCGAGGACTGGCTCTTTGGTTTCTTTAAAAGAAATAGATCCCTTTCTCTGCGAAAACCAGAAAGGATAAGCATAGCCCGTGTGAGGAGCTTCAACAAAACATCTGTTGATACTTTTTTTGAGAATTTAAAAGCATTTTACAAGAAACATTCTTTTGAACCAAAGGACATTTACAATTTGGACGAATCCGGTATATCCACGGTGTTGGAGAATCCCAAAGTATGCTTTTCTATCATTTTTTTTTTCGTGTACGGTCAATTTATTTTGCATTTCTAGGTACTTGCTCAGAGAGGTCAGTGATCAGTTTGCCAAACATCATCGGCTGAACACGGAAGCTTGGTTACTATTGTAGGGGTTGTGAATGCAATAGGAAAACATCTTTTATTTCACCTGTTTACGTTTTTCCGAGACAGCGATACACTGACAAGTTTTTGAATGGATCACTAGCAGGCTCGCTGGCCTTAGTCATTAAGAGCGGGTGGACGACTTCCGAGTTGTTTGTAGATGTCCTGAAACATTTGCAACACCATTCAAACTGTTGTAAGGAGCGACCTATTCTATTGTTATTGGATAACCACTCATCTCACTGCGGCCTCGAAAGCATTAATTTTTGCAGAGAAAATGGAGTTTGTTTACTACCCTTTTCACCTCATACTTCACATAGTCTACAAACGCTCGACGTCTCAGTATTTGGACCTTTCAAAAAATTATGCCGATTATATTTTAATTATTTCTTATGCGCTAACCAAGAGAAACAGATCACTATTTATGATTTGGCCAAATTTACTAACCAGCCGTTCCTGAGATCATTTTCAGCAGAGAATATATGCAGCGGATTTAGAACAACTGGAATTTATCCCATTGATTCACAGGTTTTCCATCAGGAAGAATTTTCAATGTAACTGGACTGAACTGGAAATGAGTCAAATAACGATAATAACGATGCTATAGAAGAATTTTTGCCACAAGAACAAATTGAACAGAGGCAACAGCCAAGTACCCTAACAATTGTATCACCTGAAGTGATACGTCCAATACAACGCTTAACGGCTACAAAGAAAACTTCTAGGAGCTGATCTTCTCGAATCTTAACAAGCTCCACAGAAAAACGTCGGACAGAAGAAAACGAAGCCAAAAAGAATTTAAAGCAAATAAAACAAATCGAAACAGTGAAAAAGGTTGTGCAGTTTCCACCAAAACGTTTACAACACCAGCAACAAAGTGAAAATCGGAAACAAAATATTCAGAAAAAAAACGTATGAAAGCTTCTTCAGACGAAAGTGCAAGTGACGTTCACGTTCAATACGCTGAGTCAGATCAGTCAGCTGGGCGCCTTTGTAGACGATTCAAGTATTAGTGAAACTGAGGAAATGCAAGTTTCCAAAAATAATTTGGCCGATAACAACTCTGTTGCCGTAGGAGACTTTGTTCTCGTGGTTTATTGGAAATTTAAAAAAACAAGCCTTTTATGTCGGCGAAATCATTGAGAAATTTTCCGAATCTACTTTTAACGTAAGTTATCGTTACAGTTGATTGGGTTTTTGTAAAACTCCAAATTGAAGACATTTCTTTGGCACTTAAAGTGATATAGAATTTAAACTCCCTAATCCTACTAATCCAGCATCGAAATCCCGCAGTTGAACCAAATATTGCTTTAATATTGACATATCCAATTATTACATTAAGTAACGTTCATGTGAAACTTTTGAAACTCTTTTAATTATTTAGTTTCTTATGTGATTTTTTATTTATTTTATTTTTAATAAATGAAATTTTATTTTTTGTTATGAATTGCTGTAATGTTTGTTTATGTTTTTTATGAAATAAATAAAATTAATACAATGAATAAATTAAATTTTGAGTACTTTTGCGGTAAAAAGCATTGGCGCCGAAAGTGCCCCAGGCATTGACGAAAGTACCCCTGGCCGGGTCACTTCGGCGAAATGACTTCTTTTATTAAAATAAAAAATACCTTGAAGTTATACGAAAAAGTTTCCTACTTCACATTAAAGACAAAATATCAACGTTTTATACAATGCCTTAAACTTTAGAAAAAGTTCAATGGTTTAGTTCTTATGATGCTTTGAAAATTTGATGACGAATGTGCCCCAGTTTACATACACCTCAAGCTAAGAGTATTGCTCGACCAAGGCTCACAAGCAAGCTTAATTTCAAAAGGTGTAGTTACGAGTTCGGGTATCCCAAGGGAAAAAGTTAATCTCAACATTAGTGCGCTGGCATCCTCAAATCTTTGAAAAAATTCGGAATCTCGTGAATATTTCAATCTCTTCGTGTCACAACATGGATTTCACGTATTCGAAGCAGGCGTTAGTTGTTGGCCATGCCACTAGTTACTCTACTGCTATTGGATTAGAATCATGCAAATGGGATCATTGGAATAGCTTACAACTCGCTGAACCACGCTATAAAGCATTTATCTCTTATTATGAGCGCACATTTTTGGCCAAATAATTATCGACGACATCAAACTGGGTAATCTTGGAGCACCATTAGCTCAGTATAGCACTTTGGTCTGAATTTTGAGCGGGACTACTACGTTAGAGATGTGTGCTCGTGACAAATGTGTGCTTGCAGTGAACATACCTGGGAAGGATTGGAATCATGTTGCTGTTCAGGTTTGGAGCAAGAACTTCGACGGTTTTGTTCATTGGAAAATGTTCAAGGAGACATTTCATCCCTATCAGAAAACGAAAGATAGTGTGAAGCATTTTTAGACGATACCTGCAAAATAGATGTTTCGGGACGGTACATTGTCAGACGTTGAAGTCGTTCCTCATTCAGGATTTCTCACAAACCCGTCAACTTACTGTTAGTCGATTGAGATATCATCATCATATCATCAATCATGGTCTGCGAGATCAGTACCAAAAGTTCATGGCTGATTACCTCAACTTGGGACACATAGTAAGTCGTACTTACCACATCATGCGGTTGTAATCGAGTCCCGAATAGAACATTTTTAAACTATTCTGCCCTACTAAGATAAAAAGTCATAAACGCCAAAAGATGAGAATCGTGTTAGAGGCATACTATATTATTAAACAATTGAATTGTAACAGTTCCGACCACCAAGTGGTTGGATAGTGGACAGCCTGCAGAAATGCAGGTTAATTTTGAATACCCAATAAACAGTCCCAGATCAAGAGCGGCAGAGAAGGAGTGCATGACTGAAAAGGTCAAAGGAATCATTATGAACACCCTGCGACAAACGAATAAGCACCGTTTCCCACGTAAGTGCTCCCGACCTCATTACGAAGAAAATAGCGAGATCCGGACGTACCCGCCACACCGTATAACGCGCAGCTTCTTCCCCCCGAAAGAAGGCTGTAACTACTAATATACATATTGTAATATGCTGGCTACGGCTCGAGTAGATAAAACGATATTCTGTGAAATTTATTTCTTTATTTTCTAGTCTATAGAACAATTCAAGTTCACACTATACTATTCTTTGCAAATTCTTTTCTTACAAGGTCTCTTTCCTCTCAAATCACTTTATCTCCTTTCAATTACTTAATTCACAAATCCAAACTAATTACTTTTTCTTGTTTACTCTCAACTTTCAATTTATCACCAAATTACAACTTCGCCCATTATCACTTTTCCAATCTCTTCGCCACGGTTCTAAACCAACTGTCTTTTTTTGATCGCCATCTGTCCTTATATAGCAGAAGTTTCTGATAGCCAGAAACTTCTAGCAAATTCTTCGACCACTGGAACAAGAGAAATAATTCTTGCAGTTATAATTCCCTTTTATCCCTGATATTATTCGTCTCTTTCGTTGACATGAGCTGTGGAGACTTCGTCCCAGACACGAACCTCGAATGAAAGGACAGTTCGAACCAAAATTCTGCCAGAATGAAGTCACTTCGGAATTTGTTGCGTCATATTTTTAGGGGGCGTAGTTATTATTATGCTACACTGCCCCCCTCTTAGACATGTTCGTCCCGAACAAGTGCATCCTCATTTCGGCCATTGTATCGACTCAGTCGGTCCACATGAACCACTTTCATTTTGGCCCTCGGTCCTCGCTGGATGCGGTAGACAACATCGTTGATGCGGGTTACTATTCTGTAGGGACCTTCCCAGTTCCGCTGTAATTTAGGTGATTTCCCCTTTTGGCGATGGGGATTATACAGCCACACCAGATCTCCTTCCTGGAATCCTGACGATGTTGCCTTGGCATCATACCTGGTCTTCATGCGGTCGCTCGTCATCTTAATCTGGCTTCTGGTCCTTTGGTGTATGTCCCTAAGCCTTTCCCTAAGGTCCGCCACGTACTCTTCTTCATTTCTGGGCTCATTGGTAGGAGATCCAAATTTCACCTCACTGGGTAAACGAGCTATTCCACCAAATAAGATTTCGAACGGCGTATGTCGAGTAGTGCTATGCACGGCACTTCTATAGGCCATCAAAAACAAGGGAATCTGCCGGTCCCAATCCCGTTGGTAGTCACCTACGACCTTCGAGAGATGTTCGTCCAAAGTCCTATTGAAACGCTCCACCATACCGTCCGACTGTGGATGAAGCGGGGTTGTCCTTGTCTTTTTGATTCCGAGTAGTTGACACATCTCTTGGAAGATTCTTGACTCGAAGTTCCGCCCTTGGTCAGAATGCAATTCAAGGGCACACCGAATCTGCTAACCCAATTGTAGACGATCTGCTCCGCCACGGTTCTGGCTTCCTGGTTAGGGATCGGAAACGCTTCCGGCCACTTACTGAAGTAGTCCATCACTACGAGGATATACCGATTACCATTGTCGGTTTCCGGAAAGGGTCCTGCGATGTCAATGGCGATTCGTTCAAAAGGTGCTCCCACGTTGTATTGGTGCATCTTACCTCGAGTTTTGATTCTCGGACCCTTGCTAGCTGCACACACGTCGCATTTTCTGCACCAGTCTTCGATATCTTCCTTCGCTTTTAACCAGTAAAAACGTTCTCGTACCTTTTCTAGCGTCTTATTCACTCCCAAGTGGCCTCCGGTCGCCCCGCCATGCATTTCCTGTAACACCTCCTTGACCCTCGTCCGCGGTACGACAAGCTGCATTACAAACGACTTTCCGTCGGAGGATTCCCATTTTCTTCTCAGAACACCTTCTTGGACATGGAGGGAGTCCCACTGCGCAAAATATGCCTTTAAGGTCGGGCTTCTGTGAGAGATGTCCTGATGATCCGGTTTCTCCATGTTCTCCTTCCAGGCCAGAATCGGCTCGATATCCGGGTCATCCTTCTGAGCGTTCCGGATCTCATCTACGCTCCAGCCGGCGATAGGTTCGGCTCTCATTCTTTGGATGGAAACCAGCTCCCGTTCTTCCTGACGCGCACAATGTTTACAATCCGTTCTGCATGGTCTCCGGGACAGTGCATCCGCATTAGAGTGGAGTTTTCCTTTACGATGCTGTATTTCGTAGTCGTAGATTTGCAGCCTTTCGATCCATCTTGCGACCTGACCCTCAGGACTCTTGAACTGTAATAGCCATTTTAAGGCTGCATGGTCTGTGCGAAGAACGAACTTCCTCCCGTAGAGGTATTTGTGAAAATGCTTCGTAGCCAAGATCAAAGCTAGAAGTTCCCGCCTTGTCACGCAGTAGTTCCTTTCTGGCTTAGAGAGCACCTTGCTGAAGTACGCAACCACCTTCTCTTGGCCGTCATGCACCTGGGAGAGTACGGCTCCTACCCCGACATTACTAGCATCTGCATCCACAACGAACGTTTCCCCGGGAGTGGGGTAAGCCAGTATCGGGGCATCGCATAGCCGTTGTTTAAGTGCCTTGAAGCTCTTCTCGCACTCAATTGACCATTTGAATTGTTTTCCCTTTTCCGTCAACTGGTGCAGGTTCTTTGCGATCCCGGCAAAATCCTTCACGAACCGTCTGTAGTAGGTGGCTAGGCCCAGGAAGCTCCTTAGTTGGTGTTTGTCTTTGGGGACTGGCCAGTTTTTCACCGCTTCGACCTTCTCCGGATCGGTTCTCACTACTTTCGCTGAAATTATGTGGCCCAGGTACTTGACTTCCGCTCTAAACAGGGCGCACTTCTTGGGGTTGAGCTTCAGGTGGGCACTTCGAAGCCTTTGAAACACATCCCTTAGATTGTCTCGGTGTTGCGCAAACGTTTTTCCTACGACGATGACATCATCCAAGTATACCAAACAGGTTTTCCATGTTAACCCTTGCAGGACACATTCCATCAATCGCTCGAAAGTCGCCGGAGCATTGCACAGCCCGAATGGCATTACCGTGAATTGCCATAGCCCATTTCCTGCGGTGAAGGCGGTTTTCTCCCGGTCTTCTGGATGGATCTGTACCTGCCAGTAGCCACTCTTCAAGTCGAGAGTGGAAAACCATCGGGCTCCTGATAGTGTGTCTAGCGTGTCGTCAATCCGTGGCAGAGGGTAGCTGTCTTTCTTGGTGACGTAATTGAGCTGCCGATAGTCCACGCAGAACCGCGTGCTGCCATCTTTCTTCTTAACCAGTACAACCGGTGATGCCCACGGACTTTTGGAACTTTCAATCAGACCTTCTTTCTCCATTGCCGACACCATCTCTGCAACTTCTGTCTGCTTTGCCAATGGAAGGCGCCTAGCAGGCTGACGAATTGGTCTAGTATCACCAGTGTCTATTCGATGTTGTACCAGGTGTGTTCGGCCGTATTCTCCGTCCTGTGAGGCAAATACATCAGCGTACTCATTGATAAGATTCTCTGCCATAGTTCGCTGCTCCTGATTCAGCTCACTGGACTGGAGAATCGTCTCTCTCACTTCCGCTGTCCAAGGTGATGGGAGAAGTTTTGGAGCATCACGTTCAGATATTGTTGCGACGGCGGTAATCGGCGTGCATTTTCCAGTCACCTCCCCTCGCCTTAGTTTGACAGTGTGTGGTCTTGCGTTCAAAACCCTCACTGGAACCATGGTGTTCTTTGGTTCGACTAACGTCTTTCCCACGATGTAGTCTTGAGAATTCTTCTCTGGGTCTGGTTCTACTATGTAGAATCGGTGGCTCCCAAGATCACCTTCCAGCTTCGTCCAAATGATTGTCTCTGAAGATGGCGGCAAAACTTCGTCTTTGCTGATGACTGTCCTGAGAGTTACGGCATTCTCGTTTCCGTACACCATCGGAATCTCCACATTTCGATACCTCAGTACTTGCATCCCGATGTCCAAGATTACTTCATTTGCTTTCATGAAGTCTATTCCGATGATGCACTCGTCGCATATATCTGCCACCAGAAACGCATGGGAGAACGTCAGTCCTGCCAGAGTAATCGTAAGACGAACTTCTCCAAATACCTTCGCCATTTCCCCTGTTGCAGTCTTCAGGCAGTAGCTGTTGGTGTTGTGCAGCCAGGAGCTTCTGACGATATCTCTTCTTACAATGGAGGCGGTGGCACCTGTGTCGATGGTGGCTACGCACTTCTTCTTGTTGATTAGTGCCTCCACTGTCAGGCTCTTGTTACCCCGTTTGGTTTGCGAAACTTGAATGGTGGTCCTGGGGGCCTCGATTCCAGTAACCAACTTCTGCCCCCCGAAGTTGGTCCTTACGCATTTCCCGACTGCTGGTTTTGGGAAGTCTGACTGACAAGGATGGATGTTATCACCGCCAGATGCTTCCTCTCTGCTTCTCCTACTTCCGCAATGTGAACAATTTCCTCGTCTAGGTGCACTTCTGCACTGCCGTTGTAGGTGTCCGGTTTGGTTGCAATTCCAGCAACGGATTTGACTTCCGCGAGCTCTGTCTTCATCCATGACGGCTGTTCTCTGGCATGAGCATTCCACGACGGACATTTCCCTGACACGGTGTATTCCCTGGTATGCTTGGTCCGCAGCCTTCATTGACAAAGCGAATGCCAATGCCTCGGGGAGTGTTCGCTTTTCAGCCATCCTTACAGCCATTTGCAGTTGTCTGTCCTCTATGGCCTGAATAAAAGCTTCCACCGCCATTTCGTTGATAAGCTCCTCACCGGCTTTAGGGTATGAAAGATGGGCTAGTCGCTCTATATCCGCTTGCAACTGTTGGAGCGTTTCCCCCCTTTTCTGGACTCGACTACGCAGCTGAACCCTGTACACCTGCTGCATGTGTTCATCCCCAAACCGCATCTCGATAGCCTGAACCAGAGAGTCGTAGTTCTGCTGTTTATCTTCCGGGATGGTCTGCAAGAGCTCCGCAGCTGGACCCCTCAGTGCAAGCGTGAGTGCAATCGACTTCTCTTCATCGTCCCAGCTATTGGTCATTGCGGCCGCTTCGAATTGCCTCTTATAAATTGGCCATGATGTTTGACCATCGAAGATAGGAGGCTGCATCTCCTTTCTTCTCAGACCGTCAGTGGAATATTCCCGTGCTTTCTGTCTCTTCACGTTGCTGAGCTCCTTAGCAAGATTTTCGACTTGCTTTTCTACTTTTTCAAACTGAGTCTCTATCTTCCCGAACTGAGTTTCATGTTTCTCAAAATTTTCATCGAATCTAGTTTCGACTTTTTCGAGTTGCGTCTCGACCTTCTCGATTTTCTCTTCGATCACTTCGAATTTGGATTCCAAGTTCTTGTTTTGCTCATCAAGTTTACTTTCCAGAGCATCTAGAGAATTCTTTTGTTCGTCTATAGCTTTCTTTTGTTCGTCCATTGCTTTCTTTTGTTCGTCCAGCTTAAGTTCTAGAGAATTCCTCTGGTCGTCCATTGCTTTCTTTTGTTCGTCCATCTTAAGTTCTAGAGAGTTCTTTTGGTCGTCCATTGCTTTCTTTTGGTCGTCCATTGCTTTCTTTTGGTCGTCCATTGCTTTCTTTTGTTCGTCCAGCTTAAGTTCTATAGAATTCCTTTGGTCTTCTATTGCTTTCTTTTGTTCGTCCATGACTAACTTAAGTTGCAGGAGCAGACTTGTTATACCCGGGTCGGCTGCTGTACTTGCTGGTTCCTCTTCCACGTCAAACTCTACGTCGTGCGGATTTTCACCTTCCTGCGTTACTGCTTCTTCCAGACGAATCAGCAGGGCATCTTTTCCCCCAGTTGTGTCGAGGTTCCGCTTACTGAGTTCTGCCTTTAGTTGAGTTATAGTTAGTTTTCCCAATTTGCGACCCATTTTGCGCAACTAATTAACTCAACACAGAAATCGTTTTTTTTTTTTTTTTTTGTGCAATTTCACACCACGGAAATAGTTATTCACAGAATAAGTTTTATCCCACTTCTGACACCAATGTAATATGCTGGCTACGGCTCGAGTAGTTAAAACGATATTCTGTGAAATTTATTTCTTTATTTTCTAGTCTATAGAACAATTCAAGTTCACACTATACTATTCTTTGCAAATTCTTTTCTTACAAGGTCTCTTTCCTTCTCGAATCACTTTATCTCCTTTCAATTACTTAATTCACAAATCCAAACTAATTACTTTTTCTTGTTTACTCTCAACTTTCAATTTATCACCAAATTACAACTTCGCCCATTATCACTTTTCCAATCTCTTCGCCACGGTTCTAAACCAACTGTCTTTTTTTGATCGCCATCTGTCCTTATATAGCAGAAGTTTCTGATAGCCAGAAACTTCTAGCAAATTCTTCGACCACTGGAACAAGAGAAATAATTCTTGCAGTTATAATTCCCTTTTATCCCTGATATTATTCGTCTCTTTCGTTGACATGAGCTGTGGAGACTTCGTCCCAGACACGAACCTCGAATGAAAGGACAGTTCGAACCAAAATTCTGCCAGAATGAAGTCACTTCGGAATTTGTTGCGTCATATTTTTAGGGGGCGTAGTTATTATTATGCTACAATATCATATGATAATATATTATTATAAAAATAATTAATCAATCTAAAAGGGGAAACACAATTGGTTCAATACGATCAGCCTTCCCGCAGAAAACGTAAGAGACCTGTTAGAAGCCGAAAGAATTAAAATCGGGCGGGTTAACTATAGTATCTGCGAACGGACCCTGCTTGAAAAATGTTTTAGGTGTCTAGAGTTTGGTCACCTAGCCGGGCAATGTAAAAACGGAGAAGACCGCTCCAAGCTTTGTAGAAGATGTAAATCAGTAGGCCATATTAAAAAGGCCTGTGACAAGAAGCCATAATGCATGTTCTGTAGAAGGAGTTGCCCAGAAGATGCGAAACATGTAGCCGGTAGCAGCAAATTCCCGGTCCTCAGGAGAGCTATCCCAAGCAAAAGACTCTTAATCATTAGCTCAGGACATCCTAACACAAATTGCTAATGACGAAAGAGTGGACGTCAACATGATCAGCGAGCCCTTTAAATGACCTGATCTGAGTAATAAGTGGATCTATTCCGAATTTGAACATTTTTAATATCAATTTTGGATGTGTACACTTTGGCGCAAATAAATTCAATCGAAATCTTGATTATAACGAGAGTGAAAAGAATTTTGTTTTATTAGTGCGATTTCGTTTATTTTCAGAATAATCAAAGGCTTGTTATATAAATAAACAGTGAGATTCCCACAGGGATCGGTCTCAAGGCCACTACTGTGGAATATCATGTACGACGGAGACCTACGATTAACGCTGTCCGACGGAGTAACGATATTTGAATTCGCTGATGAAATTGCTTTGCATTTCCGCTGAACTATCATAGAACTAGCCGACCATAAAACAGAAGCTGTCCTTATAACCAGTCGGAAAACGGAAGAATTCGCAGATTTTCAGGTTGGTAACCAAACAGTCAGGTAAAAATTAGCAGTTAAATATTACTGGACAACAAACTGCAGTTCGAAACGCATATTGATTATTCAACAAAAAAAAAAGCATCGCAAATACAGGAGTACATATTGTAACATCGTCTAGAAGTATGCAACAATAATGTAGAATAATAATTACGCTCCTACAGCCCATTCCAAACTGTACTTTCATTCGAGGTTCGCAATAGCTGACAACGCCACGGATAAAGAGAGAATTATAACTGGAAGAAATGATTGTCATCTTGGAATTATTACATCAGAATTTTCTGTTCCAGTGGTCGAAGAATTTGCTAGAAGTTTCTGGCTATCTGAAACTTCTGCTATATAAGGACAGATGGCGATCAATAAAAAGGGCAGTCGTTTTTAAACTGTGGCGAAGAGATTAGAAAAGTCTATTATCACTTTTCTAATCTCTTCGCCACAGTTTAAAAGTTGTAATTTTGTGATAAATTGAAAGTTGAGAGTTAACAAGAAGAAGTAATTAGTTTGGATTTGTGAATTAAGTAATAGAAAGGAGATAAAGTGATTTGAGAGGAAAGAGACATTGTAAGAAAAGAATTGCGAAGGATAGTACAGTGTGAACCTGAATTGTTCTATAGACTAGAAAATAAAGAAATAAATTTCACAGAATATTGTTTTATCTACTCGAGCCGTAGCTCGCATATTACAATATGTATGTAGCGGTCGGAAGAGAATTGGATATATAACTATGTATTGGCAATATATAGTTTCGTAACAACTCTTCAAAATGAGTTGCGGAGAATAGAAAAGCTAAGTAGCGCAGCAGAAACAACAGAAGCACCAGAAACAGTTGACACAGGACGCAAAGCATGATTTGCTAACCAGCCACGGGAAGTAATACCTAACAGCAGTGCCGCGGACAGAGTGGTAGAAGAGCATTCCTGGTATCGATTATTCGGGCATCCGAATCGTGAATGCTGGTAGCCCGGGTTAATAGTATCTTTGTGTATGTGTGATACCTGATTTGAGTTGATTGGAAATTCCTTAGTGATGCCACTTGTGTGCTTTATTTAGAATTATGAAAATTATTTAAGTATGTTTTATATATTAGGTGCGCAACTAAGTTCTCTTTTTTGATGAAAATGCAACTTTATTGTGAAAAAATGGTTACAAATGCATCATTCAAAGTATTGCCCATCGCTAGCTATAACTTTTGCCCATCTTTTTGGCAGACCTCGAATACTCTTACGTTATTCTTTTGAGGCTATCCACGAATCAAGCCATTTTTTGATGTCTTCATATGAGCGGAACTGCTGATCAGCCAGACCATGTGCCATCGAACGGAACAAGTAATAATCGGATGGCGCAATATCTGAGGAATATAGCAATTGGGTTAGGACTTCCCATTTGAGCGTTTCCAGGTATGTTTTAACGGGTTCGGCATAATCACCAAATACACAGCATAATCTTCGCAGCGTGAATATTCGGCCGAGCCGACCACGTAGAAGCATGACCGGGCAGTCCCCATGAATTTCTTTTCTTTGGGTTGCAACCGTCACGATGCGATGAAGAAAACCCTTCCTTTTTTGTCGCTGGAGCAGTTGTTCACAGGCGAAAAAACCACGCTCAACGTCCCTTGGCCTCAAATCATAAGGAACCGAAGTTCCTTGTTTTTGAATCATTCCAAACGCATGCAATCACTTGGAAATGGCTTGGCGGGTAACTCCTAATGCTGAAGCAAGCTGTTCTTGCGTTTGGCACGGATCATCATCGAGCAATGCCTCCGTAAACCTTTTGGAGCTCTCGATGCGCTTCAGCCGCTGTTTTCTTCGAATGAAAGAAGAAAATTAACACTTCCCGCAAATGGCGATTATTTGGCTTGTGACTGCTGGAGCGATCTTGAGAACTTAGTTGCGCACCTAATATTTTATTTTTGTGTTTACGCATATATTTCATAAGGTGTTGGGAATGGACTGTAATATAGTCTCAATTACTATATTTCGGCTTCCATTTGATGTACGTTGGCTGGTATTGCACAACGTTTGGTGATTAGACGTTTGAATTTTCCATGCTGTATATTTATTTTAACTACTCGGATTATGTTATCGGTTCCGGGAAATGTCTTCAGAATTCGGACGAGGTTCAATCCCGTAGAGGAAAGGCGTTCGTTTTTCAGCAAAACAAAGTCTCCTAACCGTGACTGCTTTTAGTCATTTTGGTCGCTGCTGCATACGCGTAAGTTACTACTACTGCCACTGCTTCTAGAATACCCACAAATGATTTATGACTGCTTTCCATCGATCGACGTACCCTTGTTTGTCTATACTGAGGTCTAATTCTGGCACTCTTCACTCCTTTGAGTTGCTCGCAAATCATTTGTAGTAACCGACTATCCTGATGGGTCGTTTGATGTTCGACGAGCGATGCACCAACTAGATTGGCATTTCGGATTTCGTATGACTGGAGCTCCTTTCTGACCAGTCTCACAGCAGGGTATAGGAAAGGCACCCGGTATTTCTGTCGCAGCTCGTTAACAGCTGTATCATCGTTTTGGTGATGAAAGCGACGATATAATCCTTCGATGATGAGCTTCGTAGTTCTCCCTTAGACAAGATAATTGGGCATCTGGCAGCGAACGGTACCGTCATGGCAGCGCCGATTCGTCTTTTGACTCGGAGAAGCGCAGTTTCGTCCAGAAATGGCGTTAGGTTGAGGATTTTGCTATCCCTGTTATTTGGTAAATTATGTCGTAGCTTGTTGATTTCTTCGGAGAACGCTTCCCGCTATATTTGATGGCATATAGTACGCTCGCCACTATTAAGCTCAGTTGATAGATAGTTTCCCTTGGTTGACGAATCTTCTCTGGCATACGACAATGAAGAATTTTACCCAAACAATCGTTCGTTGTAACTTCAGAAACGTAGAAAACATCCCTGCGTCGAATATTGCGTCGAATTTAGGAGCAGCATATACTGCGAACGCAGCTCTTCATTGGGCTCATGATTCACGACATCGTCTGATAGGTTCGGCCACTCTTCTCCCCCGGCTTAAGAAATAGAGGTCCTCTTAGCCAGGCACTATAGACGCCGAACTGTGGAGGGTGGCGGTCTCTTGTACCGTCATTTGCGGATTCAATTTGGTCGAAATTCAGCGCCATTGATTGGTTTGACTGTTTTTCCTTTATTTCCGTTATCCGAAAGGCTGCAATCGGTGCAAAGCCAGTGTAGCACGGTCTTTGAGGGGATTTTTGCGAGTCTATTTACAATAGAATTAAAGTCGATTATAGACATTGCGTCAATTGTCAATTCTATCGGAAATTTCGGGTCGAATTTTATAAGGAGGAGAAACAAAGGCAAAAGTGAATAACGACGAAAATACGAGCACCGCTGATACCAGATGCTACTGTAACGGATCCTGGGGCAAGTGGGAATTTCTGAAGAAATAAATAAATAAGAAAAGAAATGAACTGTGCTTCTTACTCGTATGTATGGTCATACAGACTTCACGTGTTCGGAATCGACAGTTGCAGCAAAAAGCAGCATCCATCGTTACATCAGGAAGCTCCAGACATAGGGAACGGGAACATATGGCACCCAATGAAGCGAAAGGCACAAACCTGTTTTTAGTTGCAGCCTCAAAGCGGAGAAAAAGATCCAGTGCGAGTTTACAACGTGGTGTTGCAGTGCAGATATTCGCTCTACGTCACTATCATGAGTTATTATCTGGCTAAGTGGTCCTCATCGGCCTCGACAATAGTCATCTAAGAGCGCCGATAGGGTTAGTACACATTACAGCCAATGATCCAATTTCGGCACAAAACAAAGCTTGGATGGGTAGTATATGTTAAATAGACGACTAAGGAAGCAAATAAGCAACAAGATGTAATCGGGTTAAGCAGCAATTAACATTGGTAGCTGGTCGTCGAGGAACTTTTCCGCATGGAGAACTTTGACGTCAAGCCGTTGAAAGAGAAGCCCATCTCTGGTGCCGACAAAAGAACACTGGAGATTCTGTTGGGCAATATTGTGAGACTATCCCAGAGCTACTTCCTAGCTAAACAAAGACTTTTCAGTCTAAAAAATAAAAAATAAAGATCCTGAGTTCTATGCCAGAAAACTGAGCGAGCCTGAGAAGCACAAGTCAGTACCCCAGGAACTTGGTACCTTCCACGTTAAGAATCCTAACAAGCCAAGCAAAATTCGGTTAGTTTTCGACGCCGAAGTGAATAGCACCTCCTTGAACTCTGCGCTTTTGGAAGGCCCGGGTGACTACAGTCCACTATCAGCCATCTTGTTCATCTTCCGAATGAGGCCAGTAGCAATTACGAGAGATATCAAGGAAATGATTCATCAAGTGTCAATAAGAGCGGAAGATCAACATTCACAATGTTTTCTTTGAAGAGCGAATAGGGCAAATCGTATCGAGGTCTATGTAATGGTTGCAATGACCTTCGGGCTAGTTATTCACCTTGTTCAGCCCACTTCATAAAGAACTTAAATGCATCAAACCATTCAAAAGATAAGCCCAGAGCCGTTGAGTCTATAATCAATAATCACTATGTAGATGATTTTGTCGTTAGCTTCGAAAATGTCCCAGAATCGGTCGCAGTTGCAATGGACGTCATCTCAATCCATCGTAAGGGCGACTTCGAGCTCCGAGACTTCATCTATATAAAATGGCTGCACACAACAAAACTATTTGACAGATCTGTCTGAAAATTTGGGTGCGTTCTTTTGAAAGATGATTCTTGACAAAAAAAAATAAAAACTTAAATTTAAGGTGACGACACAATTTGTGTTAATTTTCAGGGACTTATTGACCCACCCTTGTAAGAAGCACAGTTTATTTCTCTTCAGAAATTCCCACTTGCCCAGGATCCGTTACAGTAGCATCTGGTATCAGTGGTACTGGTTGACGTGTAACTCTTCGGAGTGCGATGAACACTTGCCTGATTAAGTCTTGAAACGCATGTGTTTTGTATTGGCGGAGCTAATGAATTATAATCCATTCGTATGAAAAATATAACGCACACAACACGAGTGGTTGCGAGAAGCTAGGCCCTGGCACTTAAAGAGCTGTTGCGCCAAATATTAATGAATTATAATAGTTGTGATGACACAAACCAAACAGGCCAGACGACTTAACGACTCATTAAAGGTTTTAATGGTTACAAATGGCTGAACGTTTACACAACAATGACCCCAATCGAATCGTTTGCTCATGGGTAGATTATTCATGAACTCATCAATCAACGTAGTATTGACTTGGTGTTGGTACATGCGGCTCGACTGCAGAAATATTAACAAGTTCTGCACCTTGATGGTGAACAAAGTCGCTAATTCCAATTTGTCCTCTGGTATCTATTTCACTTCCATGACCCACGTTGTTTGGATGTATGAGAAGCGACTCTACCACTTCTGCTTCTCCTCATATGCTTCTCTGGAGACGTAAGCTATTCTCCACCTTGGTATATCCCTGCATGTCGGTAGAAGGCGGTGCAGTTCATCCCATGGAACTTTGGCAGGTCATGCAGCTTTCGATAATTCCCAAAGCTGGCTGTGAATGGTACTTGAGTTGGTTAGGCTGGCAGAATGGTTGGCTTTGACTGATGACCTTGTTGCTTGAACCTTGGAAGTGCACTTAGAGGCGGTTCCATCGAAGTAAAATTCTATAGATTTCTGCTGCGAGGCCAAGAATACAGTAAATGTTGCTCCGTCTAAGCTGAGATTGCCGTCGAAGAAGATTTTTTGAAGGTGCTGGTAGCAGTGATGGAATTCGTGGTAGAATTATGTGGCGTCACAGCAGGAACAGTTGTGATAACAGAAGTAGTTGTAATTGCTTGAGGACAGTTTCAACTGACGAGGCGATCCTCCTGGGCACGTCTGTTAAAACTGTACTTTCATTGGGTTGCCGTTGGCTAAGCAGCTCTTTAAGGCATTGACGCTCCTGCTTCTCGACTGCGGCTGACACCTTCAATACCTCCAACTGCGTACACCATTTCTCCACTGTTGACGCGTTCTCGTCTTCGCTGCTTGATGATTGCTACACTAAGGCTTCTCGAAGCCTTGAGCTTCTTGTAGTAACCATGTTTGGGCTATGTGATAGCGATATCGCCCACAGGGGACAGAATAAATCGATCCAAATAAAATGAAGCTGTCATCAGTTCCCTCGGTCCGACTGTCGATAATAAAAACAACGTTCAATGGGCGAGTGCGTTTATTTTCTAATAGAAATAATAACTTCAGTAGTGGATGAATCCATATATTAAATTCACTTATATTTGGGTGACTCGGTTGCCTGCCGTCTAGACTCGGTGGAAGCTGGTTACAAAAAGAAGGAAATGGCGTTGCAGAAATGTTTTTGGAACACACGAACTAGCTCATTCGTCAGTAGGATAAACAAACATGTTTCTAAATTCGATGCCTTTGCTACCATATGTAAATATCTTTGATCTTCAATCGAAATCATCTGTAATTCAAATAGTTCTATAGCCAGTCAGCCCACATTCCTTGGACGCCGGTTTAATGCTCTAATGCTTTTTATGATGCAACGTATCAAAGGCTTTACTTAAATCCATTAACAATACAAGCTTTTTTTTCTCCGAGGGTAGGTAAAAGTCCCGAAAGACACTCCATCTAGAAGTGTGGGACTTCCACCGTATTATTCTTTGTGAATTTGAAAGTGCCTTTCAAAAACGTTTTGAAGCCATCCTGCTAGCTTCAATTACTGGCAAAATTGAGATGAGTCCACAGTTTGTTAATAAACTTTTGACTATAAATAGAGCGTACCACTACAGTCTTCAATAAATCAGAAATCTTTGCTCAATTAGAACTCATATTCCCCAGAGACAGTTTCGAGCTTACCGGAGCAGAAATATCAGCATTGTTTTCAATGTCCCTCGGGATGCCATCCAGGGATGCCAAAATCCGAGACTTTGATCTGCACCTTGTTCATGATATTATATTTGCAATAATTTGAATAAATATCTTACATTGTTGCTGAAAATTGATTGTACATCTCATTCATATCATTTGAAACTAACGGCGCTTCCCAGTCTGTCGCAAACATTATTTAATCCACTATACTATGATATTTCGCATATATACTATAGTGTTTATAATGTTCGGCTTTTATTCATACTGAAGGTAATTGGGGTAAAGGTTGTAAAACAAACAGCATAGCGATTAGTGATATTATTTTTGGTGACTGAAGATAAAATTGAATTCGCTGTCATATTTACCACAATGTGATGAATCAATGTCGGTGTCCCCTGTTCTGATCAACTCTCGTTTCATTTTGGATCATGTTCATCAACCCATGTGCTGCCAACATTTCTAAATAGTCGCTTACGTGTTTTGTTTGTCAATACTCATATTGTTGTGCCCACACACATTGCTGTGCCAGCACAAGACATTTCAGCCTCGTAGCCGAAGCGCCGATAACCCAGTTTAGCAAATGTGCAAACATTGCAACAGACTCACTGCGGCCAACACACAAGCGTCGTCACACTGACCCACTTGAGAGCCCGCAACTAATAAACGAAAAGGTCACAGAGTATTCAAGATCAAGTGTTACGTATTCTTGCGACCATTTATATAAACAAACAGGTGCAAGAATGGGTCACACGGATCGGTTTGCTCTGCTGACCTATAGAGCACACGATAGGAGAATGAAGCGAAATGCATGGAGGAAACATGGCAAACGATGAACTGGCAGTCGAAAACAATTATTATAACAATCCACATAATAAAATCACTAGGGTGTTTTTTTAGCAATTGTACTGTGTTTTTTTCTTTTCTATTACAACAATATCCAATAGCGCAATATCTCTTTTTTATCTAGCTCTTCCAAATTGTGACCCATTTCTTTGATGAATAGTTTTCTATAAGAAAGATTAAATATATTGATTGAATATATTTATAAGCCAACGAAACTAAGGTTTATATATTCGATGAATATGTTTAAAATTTCTTTTACAATTTTTATTCGAAGACATTAGTACGAAGCACTTTCAATATTAATGCGGTCATATTTTATTTCATTCTTAATGAGCATGACAATTGAATCATCTCTGCTCTGATATTTTTTTTTTAGAAATTCTGCTTTTAAACCATTTATCATGATATACAATTTTCCTCTCATTGGATATTAATTTTAAGGAGAACAAGATATTATCTGCCTATTGTGTGAACGTCTGAAACAGCTCGCTAACAATCTGATTGGCTCCTATCAGTGTGGTTTTAGACCAGGAAAGTCCACAGTCGATCAAATTTTCACACTTATGCAGATCCTGGAGAAAACCAAAGAAGTCCAAATCGATACTCACCATCGATTTTAAAGCCGCATATGGCAGCATTTATAGAGACGAGCTGTACTACAGAGCCATGTCTAGCTTTAGCATCCCTCGCCCGTCTGTGCAGGATGATGGTGGATAGTGTTCGCTGCTCCATCACGGTCGGTAACGACCTCACCGAGCCCTTCGATGTCAAAAAAGGATTTAGACAAAGGGATGCGCAGTCATGTGACTTCTTGAACATTATACTTGAAAGAAATGTGTGCAACTCACAAGCCAATACCGGAGGCATAGTCTTTCAAAAATCTGTGCAAATAGCCGACGATATTATATTAAGTTATATATTGACATAATTGGACGAACTCAGCGGGCTGTCACTGGTGCGTTCCTTAGTATTGAAACGGAAGCTTCCAAAATGGGTTTAGCGGTAGATGAGGGCAAAAAAAAGAACATGCTGTCAATAAGAAGGGACACAGAACATTGTCGAATTGGACAAAACGTCACAGTCGGCAGCTTTAACGACTTTGCCTACTTTGGCTCTGCTATAAATTCTGACAATGACACCTCAACAGAAATCAAAGGAAAAATAACTTTTGCTAATCACTGTTTCTTTGGGCTGAGAGGGCAATCGTCCCATTCCTGCATTATGGCGCTGAATTATGGACACATTCAAAAGCGGATGGAGATATACTCGGCAGTTTCCAGAAAGAAAAATTCTTCGTAAGATATTCAGACCCGTTTGCGTTGACGGGCATTGGAGGAGAAGATTCAACGACGAAATATATGAGCTGTACAGCGTCACCGATCTAGTCAAAAAAGTACGCATCAGTCGCCTAAGATGGTTAGGATATGTAGAGCGAATGAACATCAATGCTCCAGTCCACAGAGTCCTCGGATCGAACTCGGAGGGACAACGCAGTAGAGGAAGACTTCGCCTTAGGTGGCGCGCACAAGTAAATAGAAGGGGACCTACACCTAAGTAAGTAAGTTAGAACAATAATTTTTAATGACTACCAAAGATACGCAAAAGTTATTTTAATGTTTACGGATTGATCTTATATTGAGGCACAACCAAATAAAGTTAATGTTTTTAAAGATATCGATATTAAAGCGGCTAAACTTATGTGTAAGCGCAGCCTTACATTTCGTTAAATTTTATATGTAAAATAGCTTCAGTCTAGCAACACCGAGGGATGTTTTTATTATTTCTTCTAGATCTATCGAGGGTACGCAGGGGGAGTTGGTTGCTGACTGTCGGTGTGTACGTGTCATCACTCTGGTGTTTGTTTTTTAACAGCGTATTATCTAACTTTTTCATTTCCAAATAAAGTATTTTCCACCCGAACATCCATCCTTGCAATATTCAGAAGTGGGATTGTGGACTATAGAATCGCTATAAAAAGCAAAATTAATTTCAACGATCTAAACGTGGAACAACTAAAACGACTGTGCAAGGAAAGGGGTCTTCCAGTGAAAGGGAAAAAGGCACAATTAATTGAGGCGCTGACATACTCGTAGCATCATCATCGGCAGCAGGATGATCAATGAACGCATGCGCGGGCTGGAAGAAGAGCTATGTCGGCTAAATGCCCGTTTTGAGGACAGGAAAATAGCGTCTTACTCTTATCGGCATATTTTCCTACAACGAAGTTTTCGAACATGAATGATCATGTTTCTGGGCAAAATCCCGTATACACTCAAAACTCGATATACTGTTATGCCTCAGTTTGGGTTACACATAAAAAAAAACAGGGACTCAAAAGAAACCGGCAGGCCAGCTGACGTCTGGGTAGTGGACACTGGTGTTTCCCTTTGGTATTGTGTGAATATCTAACGATGATCGAACAACTGAGCGACGATCGATTATGTAGAGCGACAACAATGCACTGATGACCAAAAAACAACAATGCACCGACAACAACGAATAGACGACAACAAAAATCAACCGATGTTTACAATAAAACGAAACACGTTTATATTTTACTATAACTATGTAACTATATTTATTTTAAGATTAATTAAAATTTCCACGTCTTAACAGTTCGCTTAATTTCCAACAAATCACAAGCATTCTTTATTTTTACTTGCCTAAATAGCCTAAAACTGTTGACACCTCATTTTTACGTTTTTCCACATTTTGCCAATCCCCATATTGTGTTATTCCAATTTTCTTGCCGAATCGGCGTCTGGTTTCGGTCGCATTGTGGTGATAGGGTTGTTGTCCTCCCGTGTCGCATGACCTAAAATCACACAATCAATCAGCTGCGACGGCGCCAGCCGTTGAAAATATTTTCTCTCCAGCAATGAATAAATCCATCGGTGCAAATCCATGACCGACATTTGTATCAGTCACACATGCATAGTCATCCCGTCTCTATACTGTTTAGTACCGTTGCGTTGTCAACTGCAAATAACAACGTACGAGGATAGAAGATGTCAAATGCCATCATATGTATCAGAATTTAATCCTACATCTCCTTCTTCTCTGTCGTCATCACAGTATATTAGTCGTGTGGAGTTGTTAATGTATACCTACCAGTGGGGTGACAAAACAACGGTAAATTTGGGCCGATGGCCATTAATATATTTTTCGGACTTGGAGTGCGTTTGTTGAGCCATTCTTGAGGGATTTCCCAAGCGAATTTGACATCATGGACATCCACGCAGAAGCCAACAATGAGATAGGAAAGCAACGAGTCATTTGAGAATTGCTCTACAAAATGCTTTCAATTTGTTATAGAGGTGAATTCTCTTTGATACGGGGTAGCCACGGTAGTGAGAGCCAACCTTTCTCTGATGTCTTTCGCTACTTGCAACGAGGTGCTTAATGCTGTGCTAAGGTATTTGCGCAACAAAGATACAAAACACTTGCAGAAAGGAAACCAAGAGACGAATGCGCACGTCTCCCGCAAATCGGATCAGTTTAGACTACCAAACACGAACACGAAAGATGGCAAAAAGATTGTGTGGTCTAATATTTCAAGACTCTGTTCAGAGTCACAGCAACGAGACTGGTGTGCAACGTGCCAGCATACTAGTCATTCAGCTGGAAGGAGCCCTTAAAGGAACCAAGCCAAAGTGCAACCCACGACAATGAAAACGCAACCAAATGTTAACAAAATCACCGCAGCAACAGTCCCGACTGAGTGGTACACGATTAATGCTGGTTGCGATAAAAACGACGGCGATAAGACAACGAATGAAGGCGGTTCAGAAGAAACACCGAAGCGGTTCTGAAAACAATCCACTTATATGGGATCGAAGCGTTTGCTTTCATCGATCCGGTGAGCGTATATTCCTTGGTTAAGAACTCCTTCGTTAAAAACGATGGAGCGAAAATTCCTTGCCACATTGTATTGTGAGGATTTGCTGGTGATGAATATATTTGCGATTTCAAGGTCCGCATGGTTATCGAAATCTACCAAATTCAGCATAACGCAGTGCTTCTGGTGGTCCACGATGAGTTTATCCCAAACAACGTTCATTTGGGACGCGGTATATTCTGCCAAGTTAGCAAACAAGTGATCAACGAAGGAGCCAACTGTTGGAGCGGAGAAACGGGTCTTTTGAGAACGAAATCAGTGCTGTCAGCTGACCAAGAGCAAACGTTAACAGTCATACTCACGGGACATCCGAATTGTTTCTCCAAAAGCGTTCAAAAGTTGGGGAAGTGTTCGACGGTGAAGATGGACATCAAGACAAAGACGGATGTCCCGGTGAATCAAAAGCCATATAGGATTCCAGTTTTCAAACATAAAGAAGTCAAGCGCATCATCAACGAGTTGCCGGACAACGACATTGTACGCCCATCTTCTTCCACCAGTGTCGACTTTCGCTTACTCAACAAGGTGGCTGTCCGGGAACCGTTTCCGATGTAGATGAACTAGTGCATGAGCTTCTCGCGCAATTGTTTGGTAAAATATTCTTCACCAGACTGAACTTAAGGATGGCCTATCACCAAATAGAGCTGGTGGAGAGTTCTAAAAAGTATACTATGCTTATCACTACCAAAGGGCACTTTTAGTATAATCGAATGCCTTTTGGTCTTTTAACGCTCCGGCGTTAAAGACAATTAACCGCATTGTGTTTGTAGTAAACAATGCGGTTATCGTATGCTACCTGGGCGATGTGGTCATCCCGAGTAAAACCATCGAAAACAAATTGAATCACCTACAGCGCTTTCTCGGAGTCATAGCATCCCATGGACTAACTCTGTGGTTGGACAAATGTGTGTTCTTGTTAACCGAGTTTGATTTCCTGGGACATCGAGTGGAAGTGGGCGAAATTACACCAGCACGACGGAAGATGGACACTATCAACGGTTTTGTGGCCCCACGTAACGTAACTGAGGTAACAAAAGTTCTCTGTCTCACTGGTTTCTTTAGCAAGTACGTTCCCAAGTTTCGCGGCCTCTGACGACGAGCAACAACATGCTTTTAAGGAACTCAAGTCGAAGCTGACGAGCGAGCCGATTTTAGCGTTGTACCAGTACGACGCTCAGCACGAAGTTCATATGGATGCCAGCCACGTTGGTCTTGCTGGTATTCTGTTGCAGTCTACTGAAGGGAAATTTTTGAGGTCGGTATTTTACTTCAGCCGCTTGTGTATAGAAGCCGAGCGAAAGTACCACAGTTTTGAACTGGAGGCACTGGCAGCAGTGGAGTTTCTTGAGCATTTTTGCATGTACCTGCTGGGATAGGCGTTGAAAGTGGCAACGGATTGTCGCGCGATAAATACTACAAAGGGAAAAATGTGTCGTTCACCAGTGGAGGATGCAACTCTAACCGAGCCAGCTGGATTTATTTTCAACTTCAAGAAGGCTGAAGGAGATTGGCTTCTCACAATCGAGCTACAGGATCCGATGTTGAAAGATGTTCATGCAGTTTTGTGAGGAGTTAATAAATCGGAGCGCGAAAGTCATTATCAACGAGACTTCATACACGCTACTAAACCATCGCTTGCATCCGAAGACTGAACTAGGACCGAAATATATTGTTCCAAAGACGGTTTGCTGGCCATAGAGAAGACGCTGGAAAAAGTACGAGAGATGTTCTGGTTCCCGAAGATGCACAGATATATAAAGGAGTATATATTATCATGTGTGTGAATGCATCTGAGTGAAATGACTTCTGAAAGGAAAAGGACCCACCCTCCATCTGGACCAACTCGGATCGTGCATCAAAAGCAAATGAGGAAATCAACGGGGAAATCAATTCATACTGGTAATTGCTGACTCATTCAGTAAATATGTCACCGTCAAGCCAGTCAGTGGCACCAAGATTGTTCCAGTGCTGCAGACGGTACGTGAAATGACAGCTTACTTTGGATTGCTAATTTGTTTCATAACCGATTGAAAAACTTCCTTCACCCCAAAAAAGTTCGAGGAACTTTGTGATCGGTATAATATTCAACACGTGAGGACAGCAGTTCGCATTCCAAGGGCAAATAGCCAAGTAGAACGGGTCAATCGCACTCTATTAGCGAGTGTACTACAACTGGTAATAGAACTATCCCCAACGAACTCGTTTCCAGCTTCCAATAGTTGGATATAACTAAGAATTAGCTGATTCATGCCTTGCAGTTGGCTAATATTGATATGAAATAGAGATACGACCGACGTCAGGCCGAAACAAGAAAGTACTCTGAGAATGACTTGGAGTTTGGAGCACCAACCAGGAGCAACTGATACATCACGGAAGCTAAAGCCGAAATACCGGCGACCGTTTATGGTGACGAAGGTTCTCGGCAACGGTCGGTATTTATTGAGGATATCGATGGTACGACGAACACGAACCAGAAGTTCACATCAGTCTACACTTCGGATAAAATGAAACCTTGACGACGATAACAGCGAGGTCTCTGTTGATGAGACAACCGTGATCGACGACGTTCAAATTACAGGAATGGTCAAGTTGTAAGCGCAGCCTTACATTTCGTTTATATATGTAAAATAGCATCAGTCTGGCAACGCCAAGGGATATTTTTCTTTCATCTTTATGATGTATCGAGGGAACGCAGGAGGAGTTGGTTGGTGACTGACAGTGCATGCGCGTCATCACTTTGGTGTTTCTCTTACTATTTTATAATAGCGTGCTGTTGAGTCGTCTTTTCGTTTACTAATATTGCTAAAAAAAAAGATCCGCTAAATGAAGAATTTCTTCCATCCAAAAAGAAAAATTAACGATCTTGAAGCAGCAGTAATATAACAGCCAATGCAAATCAACATATAGCAATATAGCAGAAGTAATATAGCAAATTTTATTTTCTCATAAAAGTTACTAATAATTTAAATATTATAAAATTAAAGTATTAACTTACATCCGTGAACACGTACCTCAACAACTACAATAAACTACAACAAAAAACAAAAAACGTGTCCATTTAACTATTCAGCAAAACAAACCAATGCTACCAAATAAAAGAAAAATACTCAAGCCATAAATTTAAAATATGGTTATCGATTTGTAGTGTGGCGCGATGACACTCCGAGGGCCATCTGAACTCCTACTGTGAAGACCTTAGTTCCATAACAGCGAGCCTTCCGACCAACCTCTTTAACCTAATTGATCCATTAGCTAATTGAATACCTGCTATTCGCACAACTCCATCCGGGCCTGGGTAAACTTGGGTGATACGTCCCAATTACCACCCTGAACGTACCTCATTGGGTTCGACAACAAGAACTACGTTATCTGCCTCTACTTGCTTTGTATCTTTGTACCATTTTGACCGTCTCGTAATATCCGACAGATTCTCAGTGCACCAACGTTTTGTTAGTTGAGCCATCTAATGTTGAGACCTGCGACTATAAAATTTGCTGTAAAAATCTCATTCATTTATTTATGTGTCCTTGAGCTCTCATTACTGCATTTCGCAGGACATCTCCTCGAGGAATCAGGCCTCTAAGAACGAAGTTGACACTGTTTTTAATCGACTGAAAAAGTCGCTCCCAAGCTCCTTCCATCCACGGTGAATACACTGGTATGAATTTCCAAACAATTCCCTCGTATTTCGCAGAGTATTCACTGAAGGCAGTCTCCATCTCCTTGACATTCTTATCTATCAGATTTTTGGTACCGACGAAGTTAAAACCATTGTCACTGTACATGAACCGAGTGACAACACGGTTGATGACGAAACGCCGTACAGCCATAGTACATTGATCAAAGTTGAGATCATTGAGTAATTCGATCTGCACCGGTCGAAAGGTACGACAAGTGAAAATCATGCCGCAACGCTTCCAGGTAAGTTTTAATGGGTTTGGCAACGTGAGGGCGAGCGTTGTCATGCTGTAGAATCACTTTTTCGTGCCTCTGCTCGAATTGTGACCGTTTTTCGCGCAGTGCTCGGCTCAATTGCATCAATTAAAGTCGATACCGTTCCCCAGTGATGGTTTCGTTGGGTTTCAACAGTTCATAATAAATGATGTTACTCCGCGCTACCGTGCTTCCTCAGTTTGAGGGAAGAGAGCGAAGGCGGAGAGTTGAAGGAATGAAAGAATTATGTTTTTGGTTTGGTACGCCCGCCGTTTTAGCGTAGCTGCGATCTTTGTTTCTTTTATTATTTTTACTTTATTTTTCTTAGTTGGACCCGCCGTTTTTAGCGTCGCTGCAATCCTTCTAGTTTAATTCTTTATTTTATAATCTTAATTGGACCCGTCGTCTTTAGCGTCGCTGCGACCCTTTTAGTTTGATTATTTAAATTCAACTCTGTCCTGACCTTTTCAACCACTCCTTTTTATACTTAAATTTTCTACTAACACACATATGTATGCAATGTCACACAACATACGATCCATCCAATTTTCCTACAATAGCGCATCAGCATTACCACACACAAGTCATTTACCCGGTCGATGTACGATACAGTCGGCATTGACCCATATAAAGTGCAATGTCGCCAGTGCAATGGCATATGTCATCACCTTGTGTTGATCTCTTTATTCTTTATGAGTTTCCCTTTGTTGACAAAGTCATTTACCGGCCGATGTACAATCCAGTCGGCGTTGACCCATATAGAGTGCAATGGCACGTGTCATCACCTTGTATTGGGTTTTTTGTTGACAAAGTCATTTTAAGAGAATTTCCATTGATATAAGAATAACTGGGTGTAATTGCTATGACGTTGTGTTTGTACGAGTAGATATTTGAGTGCATTCATATTTTACGCACTTTATGGCCGGGGAAATGATACGGGTGTACTTGCTAAGACGTTGGGGAAATGATTGTGTATAGTATTGCATTGGGTGAATTGCAGAACGTAAATCGACGTAGTGCATTGGGTGTGGATGCATTGTGTGTATTGGAGAGTGGCATTGTGTGAGACGGTATGTAGTGGAATACAACATCCCACCCCCTTAAAAAAGAAAATTAGCGGCGTAAGGCGAGTAATTTTCTGTGAAATTGGAGTGGGTGCAAAGGTGCAGGTCTAAATTTACAAATTGACTACTTACGAGTATATAGATATATATATAAATTATTCTTGTTTGTGTTTTTTTCTTTACATATTGGACTATATTTAGCTTATTATTACATGTTTGTTAAAAAATCGTCATACATATATATATATATTTTTTTTTAACCATTAAACTTATTATTACATGTTTATAATTGTTTTCGGCACCAGTACGATAACTTTGGGACCAAAAATTGATAACGATTTTTTGTAGAGGGGTCAAAAACAAGCATTGTTTACTATTGGAGGGGGGGGTTTATCTCGCCCCGTTTAGGAGGTAGGGGCAATTTTAGAAAAAAATGACTTAACAAATATCAAAAAACAACGGCAACACTTACAATGAAGTACTATACCGGTTTTGAAAGCCAGAAACCTGTTCTTTAATTCTAAATCTACTATTTTTGTTTTGTGTTTTGGCATTTACGTGGTCCTTTCTTTGAGGTAAGTGAATGAATAATAGATTAAACGTCTGGCAGGTGCCTATATCAAAAGTTTTCTTAACTAACAGTACCCGGGTGGCCCGCTTCGCGGGATTAAGGGATTTAAACTCTCTTTTCACATGCGGCAGGTCCCGCTCACGTAACTTCGTTGCTCCGCTCGGGGTAGGTGCTTTACGTCAGGCAGGCGCCTATGTCATCAATATTCTTCATCTACAGTACACATCCCAAAATTACAAAGTTCACATTAATGAAAAAGTTTTGCTGATTCGTATTATAGAAAATTCACATGTTCGAATGTTGCAGCAAATTATTTACTTTGCGTAATATGTATTTTGTACTTATGTAATATGTAATGCACTTGATAATAATGCAAAAATATAACCGAACAAACGTTTGACTTTTGTACCGTTGTTTCTTTTCATACACATGTGGTAAAGCGTGTAGTTATTGTTATTCACAAAGGTCATTCTGTGTTCAATGCGAATCGAGTGTTATTTTTTGTGAATAAGCAATGGCGGCTAAGCATCTTCCAATCCATCCTAAACTAAATAACTTTTCAATATTTTGTTCGTTCGGTGATTTGGTGTCGACCAACGAAAAAAGCATCGCTTTTTTAGAAGAAATTGGTCTATTCCCACTAAAACGTCAACTCCACCACTGTGTTGCAACTTACCGATGAAGGTGGAAAAATGTAAAAATATTAAGTTCGGTTGAATGTGGCGATGCTCAAAAAAAACCTCTAAAAAAAAGGAAATTGTAGGAATACAATCAACCCATCTATCGGCACATTTTTCCATGGGCCTCAATGTCGGCTAGAGATTCACGAGGTGCTTGCGATAATTATCTCTTTTGTGATCAAAATGCCTCTGAACACGGTTTTTCAGGTAAACTAATTAAATATTAAGCTACAACTTAAAGATTTTTTTTAAATATTATTGTCTATCATTATTTTCAAATTATCATTTAATCGCTTGGCGCCATCACGACAATAAAAATGAGCTTAGTAAATCTACTATAATAGATTACTTTAACTATTGTTCTGAAATAGCCGAAATAATAACGTATCACGTTGATGTTAACATTGGCGGCGAAGAAAAAATTATACAAATCGGCGAGCCTTTTCTTACAAAAAGGAAATACCACAGAGGCCGTGTAACCGAACAGGTGACAATCGTGGTTTTGGGGTTGTTTTGCAAAGAAGATTAGGTTGGGTGCTTCTTTAAAGTGAACTCCAAATGTGAGGAAGATTTGTGGCCTTATATCCATAAATACCTTAACCCCAACACCAGTCCTATTTGTACCGAAAGCGCACGCCAGTACATAGGTGTGGAGAAAATGTTCCCTAGTTCTACGACTCATGAAGTTACGAACCACAGCAAAGGCGAATATGTTAACAAGACCCATGTAACCAACTCTATTAATGATCTGGAGAATCAGAACAAGCTTCTGAACAAAAACTATTTTATGCCGCAAAACAACGCACCACCTTCACCAATATATTAAAATTTTTTTTATCGAAAATACTGCCTTAAAAAAGAATATAAGGACGACTTGGGCTCCCAAATCATGGAATTTTTACTAGTCGTAAAAAAAGTGTACCCATGTTTTATCGATGGTGAAGAAAGTGTGGGTTTGCAGCTAAAGGACTTCGACCCTCCCACCGTTCACAGTGAGCACTTAGAGCGTGTTTTACCGCCAAAACAACATTGGCTCCTTACCATCAACGACGAACTCAACGAACTCGACAGTAACACCAGTACGGACGATGACTTCATTGACGAGACTTACATACCTTTTTAATACATTGAAAATTGACTTGACTATTTTTAAATAACTCCTTACTTACTTACAAACTGGGACGCGGAATACAATGCAAGTCTACCTCCTCGTGGCGCATTCAGGAAAACGCTAAATGATTTGCTGTACTTTACTTACATAGATGAACCTATCATCAACATTAATCCTCAAAGTGAGATCACCGTAAATACCAAAAAGCAAAAAAAATATCATAAAAAAAGTATTGTAGTTTTAGTAATTTTAGATCTTTTCAAAAACTAGAAGACATAAAACCATTCGGTTTTTTGTGTTCGATTCAGAATTGATATAAGCATTGACCACAAAAAGCCAATTTAGCACTTCATTTCACAATTTGGAAAAAAATTGGTCTAAACTTTTTTTTCATTTTTTTTATCAAAATTGTGAGTTTGCATGCGAATTTTTCAAAAACTATTGACATAAATTATTTAATTTGAATTTCAAATTAAAGAACAGGTTTCTGGCTTTCAAAACTGGTATAGTACTTCGTTGTAAGTGTTGCCGTTGTTTTTTAATATTTTTTTATTTTTCATTTTAAGTCATTTTTTTCTAAAATTGCCCCTACCTGCTAAACGGGGCGAGATAGATCCCCTCTCCCATAGTAAAAAATGTTTTTTTTGACCCCCCTATAAAAAACCGATATCAATTTTTGGCGCCAAAGTTATCGTACTCTCCCCAGATCATGAAACTGTCGCCATTTCATGTGGGGACTACATCTACATCAAACTTTTGAAACACTATCTTTGACAATTTAAGATCGGTTGATGTGTTTGCATAATTTATAAATAACTCACACAGCTTAACAAGTTGCTGCTGAGTTTTTTCTTCTAAATCAAAAAACTGCTGGACATTGTATCCATCGAGAGCTGGGTTTACTCATTGGTCATAAATTTTATTGTACAATTGCAGTATTTCATTCCAATAACGCTCTATTGTTTTAAATTTTATCTGATAAAATTCTTTTGATCGATTATCCTGATGTTCTATTGTTCCAAGAAAGTCTCTATGCAGTAATTCTTTTGCCACTTGTTACCTCCTAATTAGGCCTGATATGTTACTGTTTTTTTTGCAGTGATTGGCGAACGAAGGTAGCTGGTTTGCTTGCTTCACCCCGTGGCCTTTGATCTAAATCACTGTTTAACTCCGATTTATCTTCATTATTAGTATGCGTTCTAGAGTGTACGCTTCCATCTGAATCATTGTCAAATTCAGCTTTATCTCCATTGTTGCATGCTAGAGTGTGCGCTTCCCTGGTTATCTACAGTTTCCGCGATATTGACCAGTTCATCTTTCTGTGTTAGCTCTAACTTACTCAATCATTATCTTTTCCTAGGTTGGAAATGATACGTTGTATCTCAGTGCCTGTTTCATCCTGCTAAGATACTATTTTGTCCAATCCAGTTGTCATGTTTATAATCGTGTCAAATTGGATTTTGTTTTCCTATGCTGGCACCAGTCTGAGCCCTAGTACACGCTGATATATGTATGTATAACATTGAAGTTGCCAGTGTATAGCCCTGATATACGCTTTTGTTAACGTTATGTTGAAGTTACCAGTGTATAGACCTGGCAGGCGCTTTTATATGTATGTATAATGTTAAGATTATCAGTGTATAGCCCTGGTAAACGGTTTTATTAATATCTTATTATTTTATGCTTTCTAAATGCCCCTTACCACTGGTGGGGGAAAGCAATTTAGACGCCGGGGTCACCAAAATCACAGTTCTGTACTGCGACTACATTTGATATTACTAGTTTTGTACCAGAATATAACAACAATTGAGAATAATCGGCAGCCCCCCAAGCAGACTCACTTGAGGAATAATAGTGTTTGAATTAGCTGTTCAATAACTTCTATTAAGTTCATGATTTATTTACAGTATTTATACATAATTTTTCCTTACTCTAGCATAAAACAAAATTAGCTTACTTTAAAAAATTACTCCGCATTATATAAAAAACGAGCATGTGGTGCAAATTGATTACTGTGCAAATATAGTGCAGGTGAAGAAGAATAACAAAAAGCAAAGTTATTATGCTGCACTCGCATTTGGATTGAACTCAATTGAATTTCAGGCAAGTAATGTACTTGGTTCAATCTCAAGCGATCGTTAATCTGCTGATAGTGTACAATGGACTCTGACCGTACTCAACAGAGTATGTTTGTGCTGGGTCGTCTGTAAGTGCAAAGCAAGTTGCTCGTATCCGGGATATTTTTTTGGAGAGGACCGAAAAAGTTCTTTGGTTCGACTAACGTCTTTCCCACGATGTAGTTTTGAGAATGCTTCTTTGGGTCTGTTTCTACTATGTAGAATCGGTGGCTCCCAAGATCACCTTCCAGCTTCGTCCAAATGATTGTCTCTGAAGACGGCGGTAAAACTTCGTCTTTGCTGATGACTGTCCTAAGAGTTACGGCATTCTCGTTTCCGAACACCATCGGAATCTCCACATTTCGATACCTCAGTACTTGCATCCCGATGTCCAAGATTACTTCATTTGCTTTCATGAAGTCTATTCCGATGATGCACTCGTCGCATATATCTGCCACCAGAAACGCATGGGAGAACGTCAGTCCCGCAAGAGTAATCGTAAGACGAACTTCTCCAAACACCTTCGCAAAACAAGAACTTGGAATCCAAATTCGAAGCGACCGAAGAGTAAATCGAGAAGGTCGAGACGCAATTCGAAAAAGTCGAAACTAGATTCGATGGAAACTTTGAGAAACATGAAACTCAGTTCGGGAAGATAGAGACTCAGTTTGAAAAAGTGGATACGCAATTCGAGAGAGTAGGAAAGCAAGTCGAAAATCTTGCTAAGGAACTCAGCAACGTGAAGAGACAGAAAGCACGGGAATATTCCACTGACGGTCTGAGAAGAAAGGAGATGCAGCCTCCTATCTTCGATGGTCAAACATCATGGCCACTTTATAAGAGGCAATTCGAAGCGGCCGCAATGACCAATAGCTGGGACGATGAAGAAAAGTCTATTGCACTCACGCTTGCACTGAGGGGTCCAGCTGCGGAGCTCTTGCAGACCATCCCGGAAGATAAACAGCAGAACTACGACTCTCTGGTTCAGGCTATCGAGATGCGGTTTGGGGATGAACACATGCAGCAGGTGTACAGGGTTCAGCTGCGTAGTCGAGTCCAGAAAATTTGCAAGCGGATATAGAGCGACTAGCCCATCTTTCATACCCTAAAGCCGGTGAGGAGCTTATCAACGAAATGGCGGTGGAAGCTTTTATTCAGGCCATAGAGGACAGACAACTGCAAATGGCTGTAAGGATGGCTGAAAAGCGAACACTCCCCGAGGCATTGGCATTCGCTTTGTCAATGAAGGCTGCGGACCAAGCATACCAGGGAATACACCGTGTCAGGGAAATGTCCGTAGCGGAATGCTCATGCCAGAGAACAAACGTCATGGATGAAGACAAAGCTCGCGGAAGCCAAATCCGTTGATGGAATTGCAACCAAACCGGACACCTACAACGGCAGTGCAGAAGTGCACCTAGACGAGGAAATTGTCCACATTGCGGAAGTAGGAGAAGCAGAGAGGAAGCATCCTATCGGTCAGACTTCCCTAAACCAGCAGTCGGGAAATGCGTAAGGACCAACTTCGCGGGGCAGAAGTTGGTTACTGGAATCGAGGCCCCCAGGACCACCATTCAAGTTTTACAAACCAAACTGGGTAACACGAGCCTGAGAGTGGAGGCACTAATCAACAAGAAGAAGTGCGTAGCCACCATCGACACAGGCGCCACTGCCTCCATTGTAAGAAGAGATATCGTCAGAAGCGCCTGGCTGCACAACACCAACAGCTACTGCCTGAAGACTGCAACAGGGGAAATAGCGAAGGTGTTTGGAGAAGTTCGTCTTACGATTACTCTTGCGGGACTGACGTTCTCCCATGCGTTTCTGGTGGCAGATATATGCGACGAGTGCATCATCGGAATAGACTTCATGAAAGCAAATGAAGTAATCTTGGACATCGGGATGCAAGTACTGAGGTATCGAAATGTGGAGATTCCGATGGTGTTCGGAAACGAGAATGCCGTAACTCTTAGGACAGTCATCAGCAAAGACGAAGTTTTACCGCCGTCTTCAGAGACAATCATTTGGACGAAGCTGGAAGGTGATCTTGGGAGCCACCGATTCTACATAGTAGAAACAGACCCAAAGAAGCATTCTCAAAACTACATCGTGGGAAAGACGTTAGTCGAACCAAAGAACACCATGGCTCCAGTGAGAGTTTTGAACGGGAGGCCACACACTGTCAAAGAAAGGCGAGGGGAGGTGACTGGAAAATGCACGCCGATTACCGCCGTCGAAACAATATCTGAACGTGATGCTCCAAAACCTCTCCCATCACCTTGGACAGCGGAAACGAGACAGACGATTCACCAGTCCAATGAGCTGAATCAGGAGCAGCGAACTATGGCAGAGAATCTTATCAATGAGTACGCTGATGTATTTGCCTCACAGGACGGAGAATACGGCCGAACACACCTGGTACAACATCGAATAGACATTGGTGATACTAGACCAATCCGTCAGCCTGCTAGGCGCCTTCCATTGGCAAAGCAGACAGAAGTTCAAGAGATGGTGTCGGACAGTGAATGGAGAAAGAAGGTCTGATTGAAAGTTCCAAAAGTCCGTGGGCATCACCGGTTGTACTGGTTAAGAAGAAAGATGGCAACACTCGGTTCTGCGTGGACTATCGGCAGCTCAATTACGTCACCAAGAAAAACAGCTATCCTCTGCCACGGATTGACGACACGCTGGACACACTATCAGGAGCCCAATGGTTTTCCACCCTCGACCTGAAGAGTGGCTACTGGCAGGTGCAGATCCATCCAGAAGACCGGGAGAAAACTGCCTTCACCGCAGGAAATGGGCTATGGCAATTCACGGTAATGTCATTCGGGCTGTGCAATGCTCCGGCCACCTTCGAGCGATTGATGGAATGTGTCCTGCAAGGGTTAACATGGAAAACCTGTTTGGTATACTTGGATGATGTCATCGTCGTAGGAAAAACGTTTGCGCAACACCGAGACAATCTAAGGGATGTGTTTCAAAGGCTTCGAAGTGCCCACCTGAAGCTCAACCCCAAGAAGTGCGCCATGTTTAGAGCGGAAGTCAAGTACTTGGGGCACATAATTTCAGCGAAAGTAGTGAGAACCGATCCAGAGAAGGTCGAAGCGGTGAAAAACTGGCCAGTCCTCAAAGATAAACACCAACTAAGGAGCTTCCTGGGCCTAGCCACCTACTACAGACGGTTCGTGAAGGATTTTGCCGGGATCGCAAAGAGCCTGCACCAGTTGACGGAAAAGAGAAAACAATTCAAGTGGTCAATTGAGTGCGAGAAGAGCTTCAAGGCACTTAAACAACGGCTATGCGATACCCCGATACTAGCTTACCCCACTCCCGGGGAAACGTTCATTGTGGATGCAGATGCTAGTAATGTCGGGGTAGGAGCCGTACTCTCCCAGGTGCATGATGGCCAAGAGAAGGTGGTTGCGTACTTCAGCAAGGTGCTCTCTAAGCCAGAAAGGAACTACTGCGTGACAAGGCGGGAACTTCTAGCTTTGATCTTGGCTATGAAGCATTTTCACAAATACCTCTATGGGAGGAAGTTCGTTCTTCTCACAGACCATGCAGCCTTAAAATGGCTATTACAGTTCAAGAGTCCTGAGGGTCAGGTCGCAAGATGGATCGAAAGGCTGCAAATCTACGACTACGAAATACAGCATCGTAAAGGAAAACTCCACTCTAATGCGGATGCACTGTCCCGGAGACCATGCAGAACGGATTGTAAATATTGTGCGCGTCAGGAAGAACGGTAGCTGGTTTCCATCCAAAGAATGAGAGCCGAACCTATCGCCGGCTGGAGCGTAGATGAGATCCGGAACGCTCAGAAGGCAGACCCGGATATCGAGCCGATTCTGGCCTGGAAGGAGAACATGGAGAAACCGGATCATCAGAACATCTCTCACAGAAGCCCGACCTTAAAAGTATATTTTGCGCAATGGGACTCCCTCCATGTCCAAGAAGGTGTTCTGAGAAGAAAATGGGAATCCTCCGAAGGAAAGTCGTTTGTAATACAGCTTGTCGTGCCGCGGACGAGGGTCAAGGAGGTGTTACAGGAAATGCATGGCGGGGCGTCCGGAGGCCACTTGGGAGTGAATAAGACGCTAGAAAAGGTACGAGGACGTTTTTATTGGTTAAAAGCGAAGGAAGATGTCGAAGACTGGTGCAGAAAATGCGACGTGTGTGCAGCTAGCAAGGGTCCGAGAATCAAAACTCGAGGTAAGATGCACCAATACAACGTGGGAGCACCTTTCGAACGAATCGCCATTGACATCGCAGGGCCCTTTCCGGAAACAGACAATGGTAATCGGTATATACTCGTAGTAATGGACTACTTCAGTAAGTGGCCGGAAGCGTTTCCGATCCCTAACCAGGAAGCCAGAACCGTGGCGGAGCAGATCGTCTACAATTGGGTGAGCAGATTCGGCGTGCTCTCGGAATTGCATTCTGACCAAGGGCGGAACTTCGAGTCAAGAATCTTCCAAGAGATGTGTCAACTACTCGGAATCAAAAAGACACGGACAACCCCGCTTCATCTACAGTCGGACGGTATGGTGGAGCGTTTCAATAGGACTTTGGACGAACATCTCTCGAAGGTGGTAGGTGACTACCAACGGGATTGGGACCGGCAGATTCCCTTGTTTTTGATGGCCTATAGAAGTGCCGTGCATAGCACTACTCGACATACGCCGTTCGAAATCTTGTTTGGTGGAATAGCTCGGTTACCCAGTGTGGTGAAATTTGGATCTCCTACCAATGAGGTCAGAAATGAAGAAGAGTACGTGGCGGACCTTAGGGAAAGGCTTAGGGACATACACCAAAGGACCAGAAGCCAGATTAAGATAACGAGCGACCGCATGAAGGTATGATGCCAAGGCAACAACGTCAGGATTCCAGGAAGGAGATCTAGTGTGGCTGTATAATCCCCATCGCCAAAAGGGGAAATCACCTAAATTGCAGCAGAACTGGGAGGGTCCCTACAGAATAGTAACCCGCATCAACGATGTTGTCTACCGCATCCAGCGAGGACCAAGAGCCAAAATGAAAGTGGTTCATGTGGACCGACTGAGTCGATACAATGGCTGAAGTGAGGACGCACTTGTTCGGGACGAATAAGTCTAAGAGGGGGGTAGTGTAACATAATGTATCATAATAACTACGCTCCAAAAGTATGCAACACATTCCGAAGTGTCACAAGAGATTATTGGCTGCAGCTGTCATCTTGAAATTATTACATCAGAATTTTCTTGTTCCAGTGGTCGAAGAATTTGCTAGAAGTTTCTGGCTATCAGAAATGCGACTATATAAGGACAGATGGCGGTCGAGACCAGGCAGTGGGTTTTGAACCGCACGAGGAGATTGGAAAAGTGATAACAGCCGAAGTTGTAATTTTGTGATAAATTGAAAGTTGAGAGTTAACAAGAAGAAGTAATTGGTTTGGATTTGTGAATTAAGTAATTGAAAGGAGATAAAGTGATTTGAGAAGAAAGAGACCTTGTAAGGAAGGAGTTTGCGAAGAATAGTATAGTGTGAACTTGAATTGTTCTATAGACTAGAAAATAAAGAAATAATCTCACAGAATAACGTTTTATCTACTCGAGCCGTAGCTCGCATATTACAATATGCTGGTACTTTTGCTCATAGGTTCAGAATACTTTGTTCTTGGCCTAAATACACCTGCCCCTGTTCCTTCTTCAGTTTTCGAGCCGTCCGTATACCACTTTATTGTGTGGCTACTTAATCCGTATGTTATGGATTCATTGTTCAAAGCTTTTTTGTTACTTAACTTTGTACGGAATTTTGTATGAAATTTAAATTTCGTTGTCGTCCCTAGGAATTGCTAGAAGGGGGAATTTTTTAAGAAATACATCATAATCTTTGAATTGATGCATTTCTCCCTCCCGGTGCCCTCTTTTATCATTCTTAGGATCGTCCGCTTTGCACATTACTCAACTACAATATGAAGAGGAGTTAGTTCCAGGAATACTTCCATGGCAGCAGTTGGACATGTTCTTATGGCCCCAGTAATACAGAGGCAAGTCAGTCTTTGCACTTTAGTGAGTGTATTCCTCGTCGTGATTAGACTAGTTTGTTTTGCCCCTCGCTATCGCTCCATACGTGATCAATGGTCTCACAATGGCGATATACATCCATCCGCTAGGCACATATACTACATCCGCTACACCACATATCATGAGAGCACGGGTGGCCTTTTTGGACATTTCTTCTGTGTTTTTCCACATGAGTTTACTATCTAGCAGTGGCGTGGCGTCCATACAAGCCGATTCCTTCCGGCTTCCCTTTTCAAATATCAAAAATTTTTATTTTGCCGCTTGCCAACCATCACATTTAATTATTTGTTCATCAAACCATTTTTCATAACTTTATACACGCTCTAAGATGAAATGCTGCGACCACTTCGGTTGTTTATTCATTTTTACTCATATACAAACTCGCACACATAGGCGAGACAAGTATGAACTCCTCTAGCGAGAGATCGTGCAATGAATTTTTTTAAGAAGCCGTTCATTTTCCGGCTTATGCATTCATTTCTTCACAGTACGAACTTTCAACTCTATTCCTTTCTGGCATATAGTAGAAGTTTATTTGCGATTTCTTTGTCTAACATACATTCGCTTATGAGGAAAATAACCCGCGATTTCACGGCTTTTGTGGATGAACATTGGTGGAGGAGAAAAGTTTTAGTCCGAGGGAGTTTTTTTTTTTTTTTATTGTAGGCAACAAAATAAGCAGACAAAAATCCAGTTTTTGGGTGATGTAGTGGTTCGAACGGTGTTTGAGGTTTGAGGTTATTGAAAATTTGGATGCAAATTTTTGTGATTTTTGTGACTGCTAATTATTAGAAAATTTTAAAAATTTAGCAATTACATATTGGTAGTTAAGTTAGTGTTTTAAATTATTAAATTATCGAGTTATTGGGTGATGTAGTGGTTCGAACGGTGTTTGAGGTTTGAGGTTATTGAAAATTTGGATGCAAATTTTTGTGATTTTTGTGACTGCTAATTATTAGAAAATTTTAAAAATTTAGCAATTACATATTGGTAGTTAAGTTAGTGTTTTAAATTATTAAATTATTATAAAATAGTGAGTGAGCTAAGTGAATAGTTATTAGCTATATACCAAGTAAGTAATTATAAATTTACTCAAGAGGTGCCCCATTGAACATTCTTATTATTCGTAGACAAGATGTCTCTAGTTAATTTTGCGTGTTGTTTAACTGATTTTCTTCTAAAAGAAACCCACGAGTTCAGTAAGCTTTCTCTTTTGCTAGAACTAGGTCGCTTGCCACCATCAATGAAAATTGATTATACGCGAAAGGATGGGTATCAGAAACATTTTCATGAGTCTTTTTACAAAAAGAATCCATGGCTGACTGGCAGTTGCAAATTAAATAGAATGTTTTGTTTTCCTTGTCTTCTTTTTTCTAATTCTCCTAATGTTTGGAGTCACACGGGTTTCTTTGATATAAACAATTTTATTAATTCTTCCAAAAAACATCTTCAAACGGAAAAGCATATACGCAGCTGCTTGCATTTGCATGAATTTGGCGAATATCGCATAGAGACTTCTTTAGGGAATTCTTACGAGGATCATAATAGGAAAGTTGATCACAATCACGAATTAAAGAAGCGTTTTATAGACACTGTAGTTCTTCTAGGAAAACAAGAGCTGACATTCCGGGGTATCGGAGACCCGATGGCAATATCATTCGCGTATAGTGAACGTCTTATTCAATTGCAGAGAAGACATAGAGCTTGCGAAGCAAGAGATCGAGGGTTTTGAGTCATGGACTCATTCTGAATTTTTAAACTCATTTGACTCAATCTATGAGCGCATAAGTAACTGCTCAGATTCAAATACAAATTATAGCCGAATTTTTGTAGCAATTATAGTTAATGTTACAAGTCAGATTAAGAATAGGTTTAGTTCATATATTTTCTTTGATTTATTAAACAAATGAAAATATGAATATTTTTCTAATTCAATGCCGGATTGCAAAATATCTTCTTTAATTACCCTATTTCACGGAATTTTTAATTTTACTACTTCAAAAAAAAGGAACTCAAAGTTTTATACACTACCCCTTTACTTAAAAAGCTCGAAGTTTTTCAACTTTATAAGCATTTTAATACGGAAATGCTTAGAGATACTTTTTCTCAAGCTCTAACATTGTGTGAAATCTGGCCTCTGTCGAAAGATCTTTTTCGACTTTAAAAAAAATCCACACTTACTTAAGAAATTCCCAAAAAGAAGAAAGACTCTCAGACCTGGCACTTTTATCTATCGAAAAGCACCTTCCTTTAGAAATTAAAAATAGCTCAAATTTTTATGAAAGAGATTTAGCAGAATTCGTAAAAAAGAATCGTAGGAAAGCTTTAGAGTACAAATAGGTAGTACATAATTGTAATTGCTAAATTTTTAACATTTAACAACGCTCCGAGTTATCAATAACTTATATAGATTACTTTGCGCAGAACGGCTTCTTTCGAAGCCACTTTTTTATGCGATGAGCTCATTATCTACGTAAATTCCAATGACTTAAAGTATAACAAAGGTGGCTTGGATTGCATATCTTAAGTCTGTGTTTCTAATAAGCACCAAAATGGTGTCTTGAATAAAACATTTTACTTCAACTTTTTTCGGCTTCCCTCTCTTGAAATTTCACGCCACGCCACTGCTATCTAGGTGTAATCCTAGATATTTCACTTCTTTTACTGGTGTTAGGTAGGTAGGTAGGTAGGTGTCTTTGTGGCAACATACTATGCTGAAACATAATTAGCACAAAGGCGCCGTTTTAATACCACAACTCAAGTGACCTAAATTGTTGTAAAAACTGACGTTGGACTTGTGGGAAAGGAGAAAAGATTATTTAAATCCACCCTGTGGCATGGAGGAAACTGATAACGTCCCCTATGCTTGTCTCCGCTAACTCACAAATACTATCAAAAAGGTGGATATGACACAGTTCTGCAACCCTCGCCATCTATTACCAGCATCCGCAAGGAAATGAGCAAAGATTCTACCCTTAAGGGCCCCTAACGGTCTGTTGACATCCTCCGCACGGGAGCAGTCAAGGGCAGATCCCTGCCTCGCCAATTCATCAGCCCTTTCGTTTCCGTCAATGTTACTATGACCAGGCACCCAGATGAGGCTGATCCTAGACCGATGACCGAGTGCGGCAAGCTCCTCCTTGCATTATTCGACAAATTTGGAGGAAGCCGCAGATACGATGGCTTTGATAGCGGCCTGGCTATCAATGAAAATGGCTATGGTGTTAAGTTGTATCGATGTATGTTTGAGGACACGGCACGCCTCTCGTACAGCAAGAACCTCCGCCTGGAATACGCTGCATGAATTGGGAAGACGGAATGAACTAGAGATATTGAGGGATTCAGAAAAGATTCCCGCCCCTATCCCGCACTCCATTTTCGACCCGTCAGTGAAAATGGTTGTTTTGAACTCGTTTGTCATCGCGCCTCATTTCACCCTGGGAATTATGTAGCCGGCCGGATTTGCCGCCTACTCCCGAAGTAGCAGATTATGTGGTAGCAGATGTTGTGGCCATAAAGACTATCGCACTAACTACCTGTGTCTCTTAATCTGACACGCTGAAATGTACTTTATATGAAGGTCGAGTGGTACAAGGTGAAGGATTACGTTCAGGGCTTCAGTTGGGCATGTTCTCATCGCCCCCGCAGCACCCAGAGACGCAGTCCTTTGTACTTTGTTGATGAGTTTAGTAATGTATGCTTTCTTAACTGCCGGCCAAGGGACCACCTGATCCAGTGTTTTTTGCAGCATTACCGGGAGTATGCCGTCAAGTCCAGCCGATTTATAGGGAGAGAAGCTGGAAATGGCCCAAGAGGTATTAGCCTCTGTAATTGTTGTCTTGATGTCGTTTCAAGATGAGGATTGCACATCTCGAGGACAAATTGAGGTGAGCAATCTCATTTTTGCACTCTGGAAAGTGAGTTTGCATTAAAAGCTCCAGAGACTCGTTAGAGGAATCCGTCCAGGTCCCGTCCGGCTTTTTGATAAGGAATGGACTGGAGTGATCCTTGGATAGGATATTGCAATAGTCCATCCAAGCTTCTTCGTTCCACCATGAGGGAAATTTTTTCTTACTGAATTTAATAGGGCACGAAACCTTAAAAGCCGTACCCATGGCTTTTTCTAGGGTTGTAATCTTGTCGTCAAGTTCGTTGACTGATTCGATTTTCGCGCCTGGTGTTCTGTGATGTTTAGATTTGATAACCTGACCAATTTGCTCCAGTCAATTCTCTCAGGGTTTCTAAATGGCTTAGGTGCCTCGACCTCGAGGCTAACATTAAAGAAAATCCATTTATGGTCAGACAAAGATGGACGATCGGATACCCGACAATTAGTTACTCTAAGGTTGTCAATATTGGTCTTGAGTGTAGTGTCCGAGACTTTCTCCCAACCTCTGAAATTATCCGAACTCGGAAAGACAAAAGTTGGTTTGTTACCCACGTTACAGAGAGAAATGTTGGACATCACAAGGAAATCGAATAAAGACTCACCGCGTTTGTTGATTTCCGAGCTGCCCATAGCGTATGTCTGGCATTCACATCGCAGCCTAGAATCAATTTGCCATTTTTCTCCGCGATCGCTGATGTCAGCTGTCGTACCTCCTCAGGCGGTGATGGTCTGTCTCGATCCATATAAGCTGAGGAAATAAAAAGTGTCAGTAGCAACCTCCAATTTAACTACAGTTAAAGCGGCAGAGCTAAAATTAGGACATAGAAATACATTTATATGCTTTTTAGCTAGGATGCAGGTCCTAGGTTTATTACTAACCTGGTTACTGGTATTGCAGAAGATGTTGTACCGGTTGTCCTTCAGTCCTTTAACGACTGAACCTTTCACCCAGGGCTCCTGAATAAGGTAAATGTCGATGTCTTCCTCGCCTTTGAAAACACGCAGATTCTCTGACGCACTCTTCGAGTGGTGAGTCGAAACATGGCAGAGGTTTCCCTTGGTTTGCCAAAAGGTAGTCCATGACCATATTGGATAATCTAGCCTCGATGCTGGTCCATGCTTCACCTACCGTCTTGCCATCGGAGGAGCGCTCGTCCACCAGAGCGACCTGCAGATGGTCCTTGCCACCTCGGAGAAGTGTCGCGTCATCTGGTTCGCACTCGCAGCATGCGTGCTAGGCTGTTGAAGAGACGAAGAAGGGGTCCTGGCAAACTTGGTCTTTTTTACCGCGCGATTGGTCTCATCTAGAGACCTGTTGCGATTGTTAGCAATAGGTGCCTTCTTCTTCAGCTGTTGTTTTTCAAGGTGGGCGATGTACTCATCGACCACAGCTTGGTCCTTAACCTTGTCCGCTGCGTCTTTCTCATGAAAGCAGCCAGCCGCTTCATTTTTGGCAATCTTGCCAATAATGAAACGAGCCATGTTGTACTTGCCTTTCATGAGTGCGCCCGGCGATTTCTTCTTGTTAGGCGAACCGTTGCCACTACCCTTAGTGGACTTGGTTGTGACAGTGTGCTGCAATTAACTGGTGAGCCGCCCCCTGTGCACCAGAGGGAGTACTGCTAGTACTGGCTGCGGCTGAGGGGAAGACTATCGACTCCTGACTGGAGGCCAACAATTCGTCTTCAGATGAGGGGCCAAATGTCTGGCATCCCCATCTCAACCTTGTTTTTTTCCTCTTTTTTTTTTTGTTTTTATCTTTGTTTTTTTATTTTTATTTTTGCTTGGATTCATATTTTTTTTATTTTGGTCCCACGAGTAAGTCCGGAAAAGAGAGTCCATTCTGGCAGAGCCAGGATAAGGCATTTATACTACCGACCTCGCCAGGGCATCGATAGGGACCGTTAGCAACCAGCACCTTTAATCACCACCTGGCCACGCAACCATCGGCACGGGTACCTCAACACCTTGGCTTAAGTGAGATTTATGGTTTACTCCAACCTCGTCCTAATGGACCACAGCGCATGATTGAAACATGCGTGTAAATCCTTAGCTGTCACTAAACACCCGAAAGGTGAATAGCCATTTCCGGCGGGTGCCCACGGGGAGGACCAAAGACGAGGATTTTGCCCAACAAACTACTGGTGTTAGTTCCGTGCCCGACAGCCAAATTGGCTTCAGTTCAGGCTTCCTTTGAAAGGTACTACTGCAGTTTTCCCCGGGTTTATCTTGAGCCCAGCCTTGCAGCACCATTCTTTAGTTGCTTTTAGACCTCTTTGCATGATGTCCAAAGTGTTCCTTTAAGCTTTCCTCTGGCAATTAGTACTATGTGATCAGCATAGGCTTGACAGTTGATTCTGAGGTTTGTTAACTTTTCAAGAAGTTCATCCACAACTAGACTCCACATTAGAGGAGATAGTACTCCTCCTTGTGGGCAGCCTCTTCTTATGTTGACCTTAATGATTCTACGCGACGTCTGAGTTTCTTCTGATCTTGTTCTCAGCAACTCGTACATCCACTTAGATACTGTTCTGCTGACTCCCTTTCTGTCTAAGGCTTGCTTGATGGCTTCGTGTGAAGTATTATCAAATGCCCCTGGTTGCGATTTTGCTGGATTAATACGAGGAATTAATCGACGAAGAACAGTGATGATTCAAAAAAAAAAAAGAAACAGAGAGATTCAAATTTATGTACAATATTTATTTCAATTGATACCAAAATCCAAGTGAAAGAGAATAGCTTGTTTCGAAGTTCATCTGCAGTTACACATACCAGCATCCGATTACACCTACGCAGTGCAGGAGAGCGTGCGTATGTGTCATCACAATGTAGGAGCGGGTGCGCTGATGTGTGTGTGAGTGCAAGTGCATCGCGTGATCCTCAGTGCGTGCAATTGTTGTTAGGATGCAACTGCAGAAAGTGGTTCGATTCAAATGATGTGCAGTGGGTCACATAATTTTTAAACAAAGTAACAGATAGTAACAAAAATATTTTAACGAAAATTTAACAATAATAAATAAATACAAATTAATTGAATGAGATTAGTCTTAAACATTCCGGCCCCCCTGGAACGAGTTTCAGGACATCGGGAGCACAGCCAACTTTGAGATAGGACGCACAAAGGTACCTCTATTGGTGGTGATTGTGGCAACACATACGCGGTTATCTGCACCTGGAGCAACATCTTGGATTCGTCCCATAAACCATTTACTTGGTGGAAGGTTGGGCTCCTTGATAACTACTACATCGCCGGTTTTGACATTGGTTTTGGTGTGTTGCCATTTGGAACGCTCTTGGAGAGTTGTGATGTACTCCATCTGCCATCGTTTCCAAAAACCTTGGACCATGCTTTGGATATGTTTCCAATGTGTTAAGCGGTTTGGCGGGATATCTAGGAGATTGGGTTCTGGAACAGCTGTTAATGGCTCACCTATAATGAAATTCGCTGGGGTTAGTGGGTTTATATCATCGTCTGACGAAGAACACAAAGGACGAGAATTTAAAATTGCTTCAATTTGGGTCAAAAGGGTGTATAACTCTTCAAACGTAAGAATAGAGCTTCCAATAACACGACGTAAGTGAAGCTTTACCGATCGCACCCCAGCTTCCCACAGCCCACCGAAATGTGGTGCAGATGGAGGTATGAAGTGCCATGAAATACCATCCTTTGCGAGAGCTGCAGCTATGTCATCGTTGTGGGCTTGAGACAATATGGCCTTGTGCATCTCGTCCAAGCAGCGACGGGCACCTAGAAAGTTACTTCCGTTGTCGGTGTAGATGTTTGAACACTTTCCACGTCGAGAAACAAATCTCCGCAATGCAGCCAAAAATGCGTCTGTGGTGAGATCAGTGACCAGTTCGAGATGAATGGCTTTCGTTGACATTCAAACAAATAGTGCAATGTATGCTTTCGAAAGCCTCGGATTACGTCCACGGGAAAACTTGATGGTGAGTGGACCAGCATAATCACATCCAGTATTGGAGAACGGTCGACTTTGTTGAATCCTTTGCGCTGGCAGATCGCCCATCAACTGAGTGCTTGTGTGCTTCCTTTGCATAAAGCACGGTTTGCAGCTGTAGACTATCTTCCGGATAAGATTCCGACTGCCCAATATCCAATACTGTTGCCGAACAATAACGAAGGCCGCAGATACACCAACATGCAGATATTTAATATGAAGATCCTTCACCATAATGAACGAAACATGATTATTATTAGGGAGAATAATAGGGTGTTTAATATTATAGGAAACAGATGCTTGTTTTATTCTTCCTCCTACGCGTAGAACTCCGTCCTGGTCAACAAATGGAGACAATTTGACCAGTGGAGATTTTGTTGGGAGATTTTTGCTGCTGGTAAGATGATGAATTTCATCTGCGAATGCTTGTCGTTGAATATGTTTTAAAATAGTTAATCTGGCCTTTTGGATTTCATTGAGGCTGAGCCCGAACACATGTCGATTTGATTGAGGTATTCGACAATTTGATAAAAAACGAAGACAATATGCGACTATCCTTTGCAATCGATCCCACGAAGAGACTTTGATGATGAGGTTTTGCAGAGTGTCATTTTCTACCGTTGCCGTGAGTGTTACTTTCGGTAAGCGCCTTTCTTCCACGATAGCGGCCTCACACGTGGATTCCTGTGAAGTAAATGATGATATAGGCCAGTGTTGTTCTGATGCGGATAGCCAAGATGGACCACTGCACCAAAGATTATGGTTGACTAAATTTGACGGAAGAATACCGCGCGGTGCACAGTCTGCTAGATTTGATTCGGATGCGATATGATGCCAAGAGTGTCGCGGAATCGATTCGAGAATAGCAGCTGTTCGGTTGGCCACAAACGTATTCCATCGACGAGGAGGTGAAGAGAGCCAATGTAGCACGATCTCTGAATCGCACCACGCAAAGACCTTGGAGATTTTGGTTGATATCGACGATTTTACTAGGCTGAACAACCGAGTTAATAAGAGAGCGGCACATAGCTCGAGACGAGGGATCGTGACTGGTTTGAGAGGAGCAACTTTTGTCTTTGCTGCGACTATAGTCGTTTTGATTTTGCCTGAATTAGTCTTGCAGCGAGCGAATATAACGGCTGCATAAGCCCCCGAGGAGGCATCAGAGAAGCCGTGAAACTGAATTTCTTCAGATACTAATGAAGAAATATTTCTAGGAACCCGAATCCTTTCAAATAAGTGAAGCTCTTCACGGTACTTTATCCATTTGCGACTTAGGTGAAGAGGTAATGGATCGTCCCATCCTAGTTTTAACTCAGATGACCAGAGATCTTGGAACAGGATTTTGAACACTACTACCGAAGGAGCTAAAGAACCTAATGGATCGAAGATTCGTGATATTTCCGACAGTAAAGTTCGTCTTGTCGGTGAAGGTGTTTCCCGCGATTTCCCCATGTGAAATGAGAATTCATCACTGGCAGGACTCCAAAACATTCCTAGAACCTTTATCCACATCTTCGATTGCTCAGGATTAGTCCACGAGAATTCACAGGCATCTTGAGGTAGGTTGGATAGTAAAGGCCAACAATTCGATGTCCACTTCCGGAGTTCTAACTTGGCTTTAGATAAAAGCTCAATCAATTCGATCTGTAGACTAATTAGGCCTTCTACTGAGCTGCTGCCGGTCATTACGTCATCTACATATACGTCGCTTAAAAGGACCAGAGAAGCGACAGGGTATTCAGCCTGATAATCTTCAGCAAGTTGTTTCAACACACGAACGGACAAAAATGGAGCGGGGGCAGTACCGTATGTGACGGTACACAAACGATAATGTTTGATCTGTTCAGCAGGAGTTTCACGCCAGACGAAAGTCAGTATCCTGATCGTGAACCCATATCTGACGAAACATCTTCACAATATCGGCCGTGAAGACGTAGAGATGTTGGCGAAAACGCAAACAGACACCTACTAAAACTCGCTGAATTGGAGGACCGATTAGCAATTGACTATTCAATGACTGTCCTAAGGAATCCTTGGCTGAACCATCGAAGACTACACGCAATTTCGTAGAGGAGCTGTCCGGTTTGAACACTGCATGGTGCGGTAAATAGAAATGTTTCCCGGTAGCCTTGTCCAACTCCTCCGGAGGAATTAATCTCATGTGGCCTAGCGTCAGATATTCCTGCATAAACTTAGAATATGCCTTATGAAGTTCCGGGTTTAATTGAAAACGACGTTCCATAGAGTTCAACCGAGATACCGCCAATTTCAATGAGTTTCCGAAGTTTGGTGATGAAGATTTAAAGGGCAATTGAACGATGTACTTTCCCTCCGACGAACGGTAAAATGTCCTTCGAAAATGGATTTCTGCCTGATCCTCATTGAAGCATCGATCTTTTGAGGGGGTGACATCCTCCAGTTCCCAAAACCTTTGCAGCAGAAGATCAACATCAATAGTAGAGTGGAACGACGAAAATGAATTGGATTGACTAGGGTCAAAAGCTTCACCAGATATAACCCAGCCAAACGATGTATTTTGAGCAACAGGTGTACCTATAGGACCTTGAATTTGTTCTCCCCTCAGAATTCCCCACAACTTATCGGCTCCTAACAAAACATCAATAGCACTTGGTTGATTGAAATAAGGATCAGCTAATTCTAACCTTGAGATTTGTGGCCAAGAAGAAATATCAATGCCCTGAGAAGGCAGATTCGAAGTCAGCTTTCGAAGAACAAATGCGTCGACCGATAAAGAAGATGAATTACAACGTGAGTGCAATTTTAATGAAATGCACCCTTTTGTGTACCCTGCTTCGGTGGTTGATAAGCCAAGAATTGGTATGCGAGCGTGTTTGTGACGAAGACCGAGCACCTGGGCAAAGGATTCTGTAATAAAAGAAACTTGTGACTCCGAATCAAGCAAAATCCTACAATTCACAAATTTCCCTTGATTATCTTGAGCTCTAGCCAGTAAGGTTGGGAGTATGGTCTGTTTTCGATGGCCAAGCTCAAGCGAATGATTGTTAACGATAGGTTTCGGTGTAGAGTGGTGTGCGCTGGATGAGGCCGGTAAATCAGATGAACGGTGGTTCGATACAGATGGTACAGGTGCAGAATCGGATGCTGATGAATGAACCAAAGAATGGTGACGAGATTTACATATCCGACAGCGAAATGTGGATCGACAATTGTTGCATGAATGACCGCTGCGAAGACAATTGAAGCAAAGTGATTTGCATTTCACGAAACTTCGACGCGAATCGATATCTAGTGACACAAATTGCGAGCATTGTGGTAAAATATGATCACCGTTGCACTTGGGGCATTTCGATTTATTTTCAAGGGATGCAGCGAAATGAGATTTTACCTGACCTTGTAATTTATTCCGCGATACTATCGGACGAATAAGTGATTGGCACGATTCAAGTGCATCACACCTCGATTGTAAAAATATCAAAAGTTCAGCAACAGTACAATCGTTACGAGAGCCGACTTCCGCTGTCCACGCTTGTTTCGTTTCATAGTCCACTTTATTTAACAATAGATAAATTATCCACGGATCGCGACCGGCTTGATCAATTGCATTGAGTCCCCGAATGACTTCATCCGCACCATCAGATAACTTTCGAAGCATCTGCACATTGCCCGTATGAATTGACGGCAAGGACAAAAACGTTTGTATATACGACTATACAATTAGATGGACACGATCATACCTATTTTCAAGGCGTTCCCACGCTTCAATATAATTTGAATCGGAGATGGGTATATGTTTTATCAGGTTTGCAGCATCATCGCGTAAAAACATTTTCAAGTAGTGAAACTTTTGCGTGGTTGTGAGATCAGGCTTGCAATCTACTGTGCCCGTAAACAAATCGCGGAACGATGGCCAATCCTTATAGTTGCCCGAAAACAGTGGAATGCTAATTTTTGGCAGGTTAATTGTTGAAGAGTTGGTTGCAGTAGACTTCAATCGATCCAACAATGTCGATTGCTGGTTCGCCAAGAGTTCAACTACTGACTTCTCCGCCCCTTTTGAAAGAGACTGCCTTTGATGGATGGCTTTCATCAGACTGGAATGCGCGTTAAAATATTTATTCTCATACTCGTCGAACTCAGTTTCTAGTTCCCTAACTTCATCATCATTCGCATTGTCTAACAGCTCATGATGAAGCGACGAAAAATCTGCCCACACTTCATCTAATTTACTCACGCGAATTTGTAGCATTTCGATAGGTGTTTTATCACCGATTGTCTCTATAAAAGCTTCCGCGCGCGTTAGTCGACCTTTTGCATGACCACATTTAATCTTAAGCGAATTCGTTTTACACATAATTGGATTGAAGACGAGAGTTCGATATTAAGCTGAATTAAACCAAAACGAAAGTTCTACGCGATTAATCTTCAACAAATAATTCACTAACGAATTTAATGAACTTTAGGAAGCAATTATGTCTACCGATAAGTCTATCATAAATGCACCAAAAAAGGAAAAAAAAAAACACACAGTATGATTCAATTTTTTTTTATGCGGCTGAGAAGGACCAGTCTTTTATGGTTTCGATTTTGTTGGATTAATACGAGGAATTAATCGACGAAGAACAGTGATGATTCAAAAAAAAAAAAAAAAAAAAACAGAGAGATTCAAATTTATGTACAATATTTATTTCAATGGATATCTTGCAACCTTCTGATGCCTGCTGCGACCAAAATCCAAGTGAAAGAGAATCGCTTGTTTCGAAGTTCATCTGCAGTTACACATACCAGCATCCGATTACACCTACGCAGTGCAGGAGAGCGTGCGTATGTGTCATCACAATGTAGGAGCGGGTGCGCTGATGTGTGTGTGAGTGCAAGTGCATCGCGTGATCCTCAGTGCGTGCAATTGTTGTTAGGATGCAACTGCAGAAAGTGGTTCGATTCAAATGATGTGCAGTGGGTCACATAATTTTTAAACAAAGTAACAGATAGTAACAAAAATATTTTAACGAAAATTTAACAATAATAAATAAATACAAATTAATTGAATGAGATTAGTCTTAAACAGCCCCTTCGATATCTAGAAGGGCGCAGACAACAATCTCTTTCATTTCAAGAGCTTCCTGTATGGTTTCTGTCAATTGGAAAAAAGGCGTCTCCGTGGATCTGCCGGCTCTATATGCATGTTGACGGTAATGAAGTGGGGACGTGTTTGATATGTCCTCCCTTATGTAATTGTCCACAGCTTTTTGAGAAGAAACGATGTTAAGCTGATTGGTCTGTATGACTTTGGCTGTGTTGGGTTCTTTTTCCCCACTTTTTGTATGAACGCAACCTTCGCCCGTCTCCACTGCTTTAGAATATATCCCAGTGCGAGACTACTTTTCATTACTCTGACTGGGTATGGTAGTAGTCTTTCTTGTCCCTTCTATATTAGGGCTGGTGTGATATTATCCACACCTGGTGACTCGAAAGGCTGAAAAGAACTGACTGCCCATTCAATTGTCTCTCTGGAACAGATTGTGCTTGCAATTTTTCAATCTTCTTTCCGAGGTATTGTTATGTTGGTCGTGCTCTCTTCATTTGTGTTCTGCATATTTCCGGGGAAGTGAGTTCCTAAAAGCAGTAGTGCTCTCTCTTCCTCATCCTAAGTGAAACTGCCATCTGAGTTTTTTAAAGGCGTTCGCATTCCACCCGATTTTGCACAGAGTTTTATGCAGCCTAGCTGCAGCAGGAGTACTAGTGATTGTTTCGCAAAATCTTCTAAAGCTTTCCTTTTTAGTTTTCCTCAGTTCTTTATTGTACTGTGTAAGTGCCTCTCTGTAGCTTTGCCAGTCTCCGTTACGCTTTGCCCTATTGAACAATTTGCGTGTTACAGATCTTGACTTTGACAAATTGTTGCTCCACCATGGCATATCTTTCCAACCCTTGTTGTTACTTATGGGACAACTTGTTTCAAACGCGTTTGTGATAGCGTTACTAATGCTCCCTACCGCGTTTTCTGGCTCTAAGCAATGGGCTCTACTAATATCGATATGCTGCAGATTATTACCCAGGGTTTCTTCAAGTCTCCCAGTTTGTTTTCCTTGGATTTCTCATGACGCATGCATTGTCTATGTCGAACACAATTATTCTGTGATCAGACAAAGACGGTTCATTGGATACTCTCCAGTTCTTAATTAGCCTACTTATGCTAGGGCTGCCCAGCGTGAGATGAAGAACTTCTTTTCTAACTCTAGTGACAAATGTTGGGGTGTTCCCTATATTACATATATCAAGAGATGAACTTAAAATAAATTCTAAGAGAGACTCGCCCGATATTGGTGTCAATGCTCCCCCAGATGACATTATGAGCATTAGCATCACATCTAATCAGCAACGGAATCTGGAGCTTGTTGCAGGGCTCCACCATACGTTGCAGTTCCCTTGAAATAGCTGGTTCATCCCCAGCGCAGGCTGATGCCGCTATAGCGTGGTGAATGTTTACATGGGCAACCTTAATTTTGTGGTCGGAGGCCATCGAGCTAACGCTCGTTGGGGGCAGATGCCCCACCCTCCGCTAATAAAATCTCTTCCTCATCAAGATCAAGGCCCTGAAGGAGAGAGACCACCGTCCCATTAAGGTCCTCGACAGAGAGCGAGCATTCTAAGACGGACATACTCTCATCAGTACTTTGGACATCCCGTTCGACAGTAGGAGCTGGTGTTTCAATCTCTGGCAGAGCTTGTTGCTCCACTTCTGGTTTCGTTCCCCTCGAGACTGCGTTTGAGATGGTACTTTGCCCTGCACTCTCCTCCAGTCTCTTGAGTCCAATCACCGTCACTCTGCCAAACCGGTACCTCAAAGAACCATTTTGAGCCTTAATAGCATCGAAAGACTCTTGGTCAATTCCGAGGGCCAGTACTTGCCCGGTACCCTCGTTACGACCATAGATCACTTTGTGTCGACACTTCGTTCAGTAAGGATGTATTTAAGTAAACATTGGTATTCACCAATGTTGTGCTCTTGTTTTATCATTTGGTGTTAATTTTTTTTTCAAAAAAGGAGAATATGAAACGAGGAATATTTTTAAATTCAACTGAAGTACAAAAGGGTTGGGTACAAAACCTCTTTTCTTAAAATGCCGCTTCTAATAACCCCGTTTATTAAATCTCGCTTTTCAATCAAAACTAGTTGTTATATTTTAAAAATTCGCGCGAGAAAGTGACGCAAAAGAGTCTCCCCGGAAACCACCAGCATTGCTAAGGGAGACCAAACTCTTCCAGCATTTCTGATCCAGATCTGTCTAGTGACATGACACTTAATGCCAGTCTCCCACCTTAAGTTGTTTGTCTTGATAGCATTTAGCTTGAGCAATTACTTACATGTAACGAAAGGCATGCGGAGATTCTCATTTTCCGGTAGAATCTGCAAATTTGTGCCCTTTCTGACAATATCATCAGCCCTAAAGTTCCCTGGGACATCCCTATGCCCCGGCACCCAATAGAGGTAAAATGTTGAATTGCTATCAATCTAAAGCGACCTTTGATGTGGAAGAGATTGATTCTAGAGATTTTATAGCGTCTTGACTGTCAGTGAAGATGCTAATATCCTTAGCAGATATTACATTACATTTCAGCCAAGACAGAGCTTCTTTGATTGCCATTAACGCCTGGAAAACGCTATAGTGATCTGGGAGGCGGAAAGAAATGCTAACGTTTAACCTGTCGGAGAAAACCCCGCCGCCCAACCCATTGATTGTCTTCGAACCGCCCGTTCAGAAATGTAATGATTCTTCGTCCGGGATCACGTCTCCTTCCTAGTCTAAATGGGATAGTGGCCCGGAAGTTTTTATTGAAAGAGAACCTGTGGAGGGTGTAGTCAGTGTTTTCTGGAATGAATTCTAGGCTCTGAAGAATTGTGGAGTGGCCTGTGGATGTGCTGGACCACTGTGAGGTGGCATTGAGTCGAATGGCTGCACTTGCTGCCACTTTCTTACCAAAGAGGTCTGGTGGTATCAGATGGAACAGAATGTCTAGTGACAAGCCGAACTGTGTATTTTCACCAGATGGCTGCGGTGTATAGCTTTGGAAAGAGCTAGCCCTCAAACGGTCACGCCGTACATAAGTATGGGCCTGATAACGGACACATAGAGCCAGCAAGCTATGCGAGGTTGCATTTACCACTTCTAACCAATGGCCTTCCTGCACGAGTATAAAGTTAAGGTAGACTTCTTAACGCGTTTCTTGATGTTAGGCTTACAGCTAAGTTTTCTATCCAAAATAAGACTTTTTGCTTTGTCTTTAAAAACGAGTCTGTTTTCATTCAGTTTAGGAGGGACTAAGGAAGGAATTTTATTATTCCTGGTGAATTTCAATTCAGTTTTTTTAGGGTTTACCCCCAGTCCACATTTATCAGCTCATTTCGAGAGTTTAGCCAGGGCATTCTGCAGAAACTCCCATATAGTAGATAGGAGACACCCCGAGACAGCTATATCAACGTCGCGTCGTCTGCATAAGCGATAACCCTGCAACCCTCCCGGAAGTTAAAACCAACATAAAAAAGTGTGAAATGTTTTATAACAATACGAACATCTTCAAAGGCGAAAACTGCTCCGGAAGCTACCTTTAACCGAAGCTCACAAAACGTGCCGTTAAGAGTTTGTTCGCAAACAATGCCATTTTAAGAAAAAGTGGAGGTCATATTCACAAATGAAAAAAGGTCAATTTAATACAACGGGAGGACCAAAATAAAATATGAATATATACTGAACTTAACTTAACAAATTGAAAGGTTTGCTTCAATTATTACGGAGGAAAACTTTCTCTAAAAACAAACTTCAAAACATTCTTCCCGACAATTCAAAGAGTACTTTAATTCGAAAAACATATCCCTCCTTAACTGGTCAGCAAAATCACCTGACTTGAATATAATTGATACAATTTATGCAGGTAGAAAGCAATACAACAATATTGTGAAATTAAAAGAATCCATTAGTACAGAATGGGCAAGATGGGTTAAAAATGTGTTAAATAAATAAAGGTATGCCTAAGCGAATGTTAGAATTTGTAGAAAATAAAGGATCTAACACGCACTACTAATAAAATAAAATATTGAAATTTTCATGTTGTTATTTAATTTTAAAATCCTATTGTCTTATCTTTTTGTCCCACCCACTTTTCAGTTTTTCCCCCAAAACAAAAATTAAGGGTTTTTAGAAATTATTCTATGGCAGTGCTTTACCTAAGGATTCAATCAGTTTTGGCAAATGTTACGCACACTTTTTTTTTAAGAGGGTCTTATCATTTTGTCCCGGAGTGTATATACGCATTCATACTCGTACATTATTATCTTAGAAATAAAAAAAACATAAAAACACTTGTTTTATTGAGTCCATATCCGATTTTATTTCCCACAAGCGAATCTATATTCAACATACAAGATTGAAATACTGAATATACCTTATGGAATATTTGCTAAGTAGTCCTTGACAGTAGCGGGGTTTAAGCGTTTGAAACCATTTTTGTCGCAGACGCCAATTTCTATATTATCCGCTGTCATCTTACCCTCAAATCCTTCCTTGAGTGTAAGAATAGCAGTATGCACGGCATCATCGAGTTCTAGATCTTCACTATATCTAAAAATAAAATAAATAAAAAAAATAAATAAATATTTTACTAAATATCAAACAAATAGTGCTAAACTACTTTTGTTACAGTTATTGCACTTTTTATAGGCACACACGTTTAACCGTTCTCAATTTTCTATTGTTCTAACCAGCCGATACAGTAGGAAAATGTTTTTCAAATATTTTTATTTAAATTTTGAACGATATGGGGTTTTTCGGTTTTTTTTTGATATTTTTGAACTTAGTAGCAAAAAAATTAACGTAAACATAAAATTTAATTCAAAAGGTTTAGATAAAAAGAAAATATCTGGCAATCTAATGTATAAATTTTTCATTTAATTAGGTGTTTTTTCTTCAATACTTTCCTGCGATTTCATATAATTCATTTGAATTTCTAATTTTATGCTTACTAACTACTTTTTACAGTTTATACCATAGCATAGTGCTTGGCATTGAACGCTTCATTTTTTGGCCACCGAACATATCGTTTTCCATCGGAACCCACTCTACTGATTTTAGTTTCATTGATCCAGAGTATTGTTTTCCAGTGTGAGATCGTCTAATCCTTTGCATAACCCAGCCTTCCGATTCTTTTTTTTTGTCAGCGAAATCAATGGTTTTTTTCTAGGTGAACTCCCAAACATTTTATTATCATTCAATCGCCCTCTAATGGAGAGTGCAGAAAGTGCATTTGGGTCCTCACCGAAAACTTCTTCCCAAATGCCACTTGAGCTCAAAAAAATATTTTTTTTTGCGATGATGTTTCTCGACATGTTTTACGGCATTAAAAATCATTGTTTTGGAGCAATTCAGCTTATTTGCAATAGCATTATAGGACAATTTTTCAATAATGCGAAGTCTTATTATGACATCCCTCATGCCTGGTGCGCAGCTCTTTTTCTTTCCCATATAGTCTAAAATATCTTTAGACGCAAAAAAAAAACTAATAATATCCCTTTTATTTCAAATGAATTAATATGTTTAGCAATAACTTTTTTCCGTGGACAACAAAATTCTACAATCAAAATTGTATTACCTAAACGTTTTTAATTATATCAAGTGAATCATCGACCCCTACGCTTAAAAACCGATTTAAACTGTTAAAAAATGCGCAATAACTTCGGTAGTCACAGTTTTTTTTATGACTTAAACTATTTTGTTGAAAATCGATATCTAAGCAATATTTGATATATGCAAGGACATGGCATTCCAAGTTTTGAAAAATTGTCAAAAAAGCTTTACTAATTTTAAGCTTCGCCTAAATTTGAAATCTGATTGATTTGCAAATGAACAGTACCCAGGTGCAACTACGCACGACCCAGTTTATTTATTTATTCTTTAGAAGAAATAGTTATAAATTTTTATTATTTGTGAAGCTTACTGCTTGTCTGCAGATGATTATTTACGAGGGTGGGTCAATAAGTCCCTGAAAATTAACACAAATTGTGTCGTCACTTTAAATTTAATTTTTTTGTTTGTCAAGAATCATCTTTCAAAAGAACGCACCCAAATTTTCAGATAGATCTGTAAAATAGTTTTGTTGTGGCAACCATTTTATATAGACGCCTACTAGCATTTTCGTTAAAATGGAAAAAGTGAATTTCGAGTGCTCATTAAACACTATTTTTTGCGATAAAAAACTATCACGCAAAACAAACAAAAGCTTGACAAATATTTACTGGTCTACTCAATTTCGGTGCGGTCGTTCAAGCGCAAGTGACGCCAAACGTTCTCGTTGCCCAATTGAGATCACCACACCAGAAATGGTCGACAAAATCCATGGTTTGATAATGGACGATCGGCGAGTGAAAGTGCGCGAGCTTGAAGAGGCCACAGGCTTATCACATGGCTCAGTGATTTCGATTTTACATAAATGTTTGGACATGAAAAAGATTTCCGCAAGATGGGTGCCGCGTTTGCTCACAATCGACAATAAACGCATTCGTTTGACAACTTCAAAGGTGTGTTTGGCGATGTTCCAGAAAAATTCGGCTGAGTTTTTGCGCCGTTTCGTAACCGTGGATGAAACCTGGATTCACCACAACACACCAGAAACCAAGGAACAGTCAATACAATGGACTTCTCCTGGTGAATCGATGCCGAAGAAGGCCAAGGCGGGTTTGTCAGCAAACAAGGTCATGGCGACAGTTTTTCGGAATGCGCGCGGTGTTATTCACATCGATTACCTTGAAAAGGGTAAAACGATCACCGGCGCATATTACGCCGAGCTGCTGGATCGATTCCAAGCCGATTTGAAGCAAAAACGGCCGCACTTGGCGAAGAAAGAAGTTCTTTTTCACCAGGACAACGCACCGGTGCACAAATCTGCAGTCGCAATGGCAAAATTGCATGAGTTAGGCTACGAACTCCTCCCTCATCCAGCATATTCCCCAGATTTAGCCTCCAGCGACTATTTCATGTTTCCAAACATGAAGAATTGGCTCGGAGGTAAGAGATTTGGGTGGAATGAAGAGGTCATCGCTAAAACAAACGCTTATTTTGAGGGGCTCGAGAAATCGTATTATTTGGAGGGCATCAAAAATTGGAGAAACGTTGGATGAAGTGTATAGACCTAAAAGGAGACTATGTTGAAAAATAAAATGTTTTTATACCGAAAAAAGTGTTCCTTATTTCATTTTTCAGGGGCTTATTGACCCACCCTCGTACATTATTTTATTTTAATGGAGTTTAGAAGTTTTAATTCTTATTTAATTCAAACTTTAAAATTTAGAAAAAAAAGTAAGGTTTTTAAGATTAGAGTAAGTTAATTTAGGGCATACGCCAAATTAACAAAATATGCTTTAAGCTCTTTTTTAAGTTTGTTGTAATTTAGGATGCTCTTCGGATTTGCTGGTATTTTATTCATTATTGTTGGTATAATATAGTTGAGCTATCTTTTACCGTATATGTTACACGTTTCTGGAATTTCAAAAAGTCCTTCTGCTCGTCTGTTCAAGTTATGTCGTATAGATTGTTCGAAACGAAGGTCATCGAAGTATTCGTCATTCTTAATGTCTAAGATCTTAAAATAAAAATTATTTCCATTAATCGCCTTTGAATATTCATGATCTTATCTATATAGGATTCCGATGTATATATTTCCCCATGATAAACCCCGACCCAGTCACCGATTAACCTTCATGCTACACGCATCGTCGTTTTTGGTATAGTGTATTCTCTTTTGTGTATAGTGTACGAGTATCAAATTCTTCTTCTCTCAATTAATAATTTTTGCATAGTACTGTCTTTTCTCAGGGCGAGTGAATTAAATTGAACCAAACCCTAAAAATAAAGTTGAAGCCTAATGCATATATGTATGTACAAAGAACAAAACCCGATCCAATCCAATCTCAATTCGAAGACTTTCGCAACAGAAGCAAAACAAACTCCAAACACCGAAAATAAAAACCAATAGCCCTAAAACATAACCTTCAAAATATTCACAACTCCAACATACCAAAACTCAATCCCTAAACAATCCAAATCAAGATCGAAACTACTTTAACACAGCAACACTCAATAATTAAAAAAAAATACAAGCACAACTTCTGTTATCCCAATTACAAACAAACTCGTTACTAACAACAACTACTTCATGAACACAATGTTTTGAGGAGAATCTCTTTTGATTCCCCTACGGACTAACAGAAAGGTTCGTCAAGGCAGTATCACCCTGGCGATTTGTTGATGTTGAAGCGGCACTTGTTACCACTTCAACCTTTGGTTCCTTACCTCGGGTGGGGGGCAGCAAATAATAAAAACGACTCTCTTTTTGAACGACAAAAACAAAGTAACTTTATTCAGTGCACTTACAAACTATTTATACATGATTTACAGGTGATTTCATCAAATGTTCTCACGAATAATTCTGATGAGTTGGCATTATCATAGTGCGCCTGGACGCAATATGACACGACCTGAAGTTTAGTGCAAAAAATGGGAAAATTGTTTGCTGAGCGTGAGTACATTTGATGTGAACATTTCTAAGGTGAATCGGCTATGTGTTTTACGATATCTTATGTTCTATATGGGAGCGTGTGGGATGGGGTGAATGGACAGTGTGTATTATGAGAATGCTTATGGTAAGCTAGGTTAGGGATTAGTGGAACAGCTGCAGGTGTGATCTGATTCCTAGCATTCTCTCCCGCGTTGAATGTTCAACATTCAACCAGAGTGATGATGGATGGTGATCTCAAAGTCCGCTCCCGCTGGTTGATTCTTGTGCTTGTCATCAGAAAGTGCCTCTTTGAGTGCAGAAGACCGAGGAACTGGTTCAATAGAATCCTTGGATTGTTCTTCCAAATTAGGTTACAACCTACGGAAATTATCACGAGGAAAATGAAGCTCGTCTACTACAGCGATGAATGTCATGATTATTAAGTACTGATGGAAGCTCAGTTTTCATCCGCATGAGTCTGTGTTTGATTTCATCTAATTCTGCTAGATGAGTCTCACAATGGTGCTGCTGATAAATTGTCGATCTAGTATGATCAGAAACTGGGAGATGTGATTTTATTTTGCTTATATCTTCAAGAAGCTGATCTGGTGGTAGCAATTGGGGGCTCATTCTTCCATGCTGTGTGTCCATCATTTCATCAATGATTGCGCGTTAAATCCGGCAGACGTTCGAAATCAGTAATATTGATCGAATAGTTATGGAAGCGAACAATTGTGACAATTGCACCTGGTAGATATCTTGTTGAGTTTAGTTAGTGGCTGATATAACTTGTCTTAACTGGTGTTCCAGCTGATTAAAATGTTGGCTGGTGGTGTCTTGATTCTTCTTCATTACGTTAATTGTAGCATTTATCACCGAGGTCTGATATTTGAATAGTTCAGACAGGTGCATTTCGTTCTGTTCAACTTTACGTACTGTGGATGTCATTTTGACGGCATATTCAGAGTCGAGTACTCCAAACAATGTATTCGCGATGTTGCCTATAACGTTAATGGCCCCCCTTTTGGCTCTTCGTTTCCTTTGCCTTATTAGGACTTCATTACTCTGCATCAGCCCTTTAATAAGATGTTCAAATTGGTTGTTTATTTGGTGACAGTCGTTAGGTTTGTGCATTAATTATCGAACTCCTTCCAATACGAATCCATATTGTAGTAGGCAATCAAAGTCCATTCGCTACTAATTATTCCCGATGGTCGTTTCGATGTGTGTGGCAACGGTACCAGGAGTAACAAGATATGCAATAAGCAATGTAACGAGAGTGAACCCTAAAAACATCTTCATCTTCTTTTTGGGCTGCGAGTTACTGTGACTGCCATTATCATCCGATTCTTCTCCATATGTACTCGTTGTTTCATGATCAGCGTTAATATCTTCGGTTGGGAGTGGTGCCAGCTTATGAATGGGGCGGCGCACAGTGGTTTGATAGCGGAACAAAGATCTTTGGAGAAAATCATATGTAGCCTTTTTTAGTTTTATGTCTAAGTACTCTTAGATAACCCGGGCGTATGATTTCAAAGTATTTTTTAACATATATATGTTATGTACTTATTTGCAAGCCCTCAAAGTTAAAAACAAAATTATTCAAGTCGCGAACCATATTTTCAACAAAATTTTAGGTGTTTTTTCCGAAGTTCCTTAAAATAAATTCTGTATCTTTATATATCATTTTATTGGTCTATTCTTGACTATCTAAAATTAAAAAAAAGAAGATAATTCATAAAAGAACCCTTCTATAAGTAGCTTCAAATTTGGTGGAAACTTTATGAGTTTTAAAATTAGCTACGCCAAGCGATGCATAATGACGTACACATATCAACGTGTGTCCCATACTTTCAAGTTACAGCACAGAAAAAATAAATTGCAATTCTTCGCTCTTGACGGTGGTATATATCAAAAAGTTATAATTTCTGCGGTACTACTTGTCAGAACAAAATGATTAAGCCCATTATTTTTAGAAAAAAATGTGTACCTTTATTAAAAAAAAATAAAATAAAATTAATACATTGAGCCAAGTCTGAGAAATTCGATTTTTAGCGAAACCATTTATTTCTGTCTGCAAAATTTTTCAATTTCCCACTCAATTTTCTTGGAAAAAGTATTATTATTTTATGATAGGTTTAATTATATGATAAGTTTAATAAAGAATAAACAAAAGGATTAGGGATAATCCTAAAGTTTTTTTTGATTTCACGCAAAAAGTAGGGGCAGGTAAAAATAAAAAAAAAAAGTTTTTTTCTGATTTTTGTCTGAATGGGTTTTTCCCTGTATACCTGTTGCGTTTTCCATATAAATGAAAAACAAACAATATTTTTTATTGTTTCTTAAAGTTTTATTGCTTTGTTTTTGTTGTGTATTGCTTAATTTTTTACGACTTTAAAGGATTAGTAATGCCTTATAAGAATGTTTAAACTCTTACATTAAACTATACCTATATATACAAAGGATTAAAAAAAATAAGTCAGTATTGAGTGATTGTGTATTTGCGCAAGGTTTGTAAGAAAAATAACACTTTGATCAACCAATAAGTGAAGTGAAATATAAATACAAGCAGATATTGAGTTCAATGGATTCAATCGCAATTCCTTATTTGGTGTTGTGTGGCGGACTTAGGACTAATGGTCATAATGTACAAAATCTACGTCCATATTTTAAAAGGGAATACCCCAACTTAACTTCTGAGCAAATAGAAACCGTGATATCAGAAGTAAAGGGTGGTTAAGTTTTAAGGGCCGATGTTGATTTTGAATAAAACACAAATTATTTAGGAAATTACTGTCATTTCTTTTTATTATGATAATATTGGTATGGTTCAATTATGTATGGAACAAAATATCGGCCAAATGGCCGCCGCGACCTCGGCGGCACACCTCCATCCGATGGTCCAAATTTTCGATGACGCTGAGGCATAATTGAGGTTCTATGCCGTTAATGTGCCGAATTATCTCATCCTTTAGCTCTTGAATTGTTGCTGGCTTATCGATGTACACCTTTTCTTTCAAATAACCCCAAAGAAAGAAGTCCAACGGTGTCAAATCACATGATCTTGGCGGCCAATTGACATCGCCACTACGTGAGATAACACGGCCATTGAATTTGTCGCGCCAAAGAGCCATTGTTTCGTTAGCTGTGTGGCAAGTGGCACCATCCTGTTGAAACCACATATCGTCCACATCCATATCTTCCAATTCGGGCCATAAAAAGTTCGTTATCATCTCACGATAGCGAACACCACATTCACAGTAACTGCCTGACCGGCCTCATCTTGGAAAAAATACGGCCCGATGATGCCGCCAGCCCATAAACCGCACCAAACAGTCACTCTTTGTGGGTGCATTGGTTTTTCGACAATCACTCTTGGATTATCATTCGCCCAAATGCGGCAATTCTGCTTATTGACGAATCCACTGAGGTGAAAATATGCCTCATCACTGAAGATGATTTTCTTCGAAAATTGATCATCCACTGTTGCCATTTCTTACCACCATTGTGACCATTGACGACGCTTGAAATGTTCAAGAGGCTTTAGTTCTTGAGTCAATTGCACCTTGTAAGCGCGTAAATGGAAGTCTTTATGCATAATGTTCATCAACGACGAGCGTGAGAGGTGCAATTGTTGGGCACGACGACGAGTTGAGGTGGACGGCTCTTCAGCCACACTATCGCGAACAGCAGCAATATTTTCTGCAGTACGAGCTGTACGAGCATGCACTGGTGTTTTCACATCTCCTACAGACCCGTTTTGCACAAATTTTTGCACGATTTTTCCGATTGTACGCACATTTGGACGATTAAATTGACCGAAAGAATCACGAAATTCACGATATGCATTTTGATTTGAACGCCCATTTTCATAATAAGCCTGAATAACTTTAACGCGTTGCTTGATTGTGTATCTTTCCATGGTTCAAATTGAGTTAGTCTGAAATTGAGAAATGTCAAATGAAATGCAGAAAAAAACTTGACGTTTAGGTGTGGTTCACATTCAACATCGGTCCTTAAAATTTAACCACCCTTTACATATACGTTTTATTTCTCAATTTTCATTTCGATCTACCTCAGTTCATAGAATCAAAAATATTTTTGAAAATAAATACAAGGATTGGCTCAAAGGAGTTTTCGAAGTAGAATTCACCCAAAATGTACTTCCCAAAACGTCAACTAATACTGGAAGACCGCGAAAGAGTTTTGAAAAATGCTGTGATCGAGCTGAAAGGTATAAGAGAGATGAAATTAGAAATATATTTCAGTCATCGATTAGCACTCGAGCCGGCAACATCGTTCAGCTGTGATTGCGTCCTATCTGATTTAGTTTCTTTGGCGATACCGCCCTTGATATAGACCTACAAAAACCCGTCGCTTCATTCTTCCATTTGCAAACCCATTAGTGAGTGTAATTAAATCATAAGTTGAAAAGTTTATCAAAAACACCATGCCTGCGGCCAACCGCTTAAGCGGTCTAGAAATAGACCCACCCACTGACCATAAAAATAAAAAAAATACAAAAATCCAACCCCTCACCTATAGACCAAGTAAGTATATTTTCAACACATTCTACCCCCAGCAATCAAAAATTTATAGTTATCTCCTCAACCGACACCAATAAGCCCCTAACATCTTTCAGTGTGTTCCTTATTAAAAAAGCAATCGATGACATAAGCACTTGTAATGAACAAATAACACAACTCCGTGATGGCAGTCTTCTCATCCTTGTTAAATAAAAAAAAAAATCGCCGATTTGTTCTTGTCCAAAAAAACACTCTTCAATATTTGCCCAATCTCCATGATCCTGCATGCCCAGTTACTCGTAAATTCATCCAAAGGTACGGTTTATGCACCATATTTAACAGACGTTTCGGAAACTGAAATTATCAAGGAAATGAAACCGCAAGGAGTCCCCGACGTTTTCAAATATAAAAAAAATCGAAGACGGCAACTAACGCGCCACTGACTTCTTCTTTTCACGTTTGATCTTTTTCGACCACCAAGTACACTAAACATTGGCTGGTGCAACGTCAAAGTCACGGAATATTTCCCTAATCCTATGCGCTGCCAGAACTGCCAGCTTTTGGGACATTCTGCCAAACGATGCAGGGGTAACCCTGCTTGTGTTAATTGCAATCTGCCACCACACTCTCGGGAAAAATGCAGGCAAATAGTATGTGCTAACTGCAACGAGGATCATCCGGCTTCTTCCAAAACATGCCATCGCTACTTGCAAGCGAAAGAAATTTTCAAGATAAAAATCGTAAGAAAATGTTCCATGGCAGAAGCAAAGCACGCTTATAGAGAACAAAATCCGACAGTTTATCTTGCATCAGACTTCGCAACAGTTGCAAAAAATGCCAATCAGCTAAAACCATCAGTAATAGCTGCAGATAATGCTATAATTCAAAACAATACTTCTAATACCACCACTCCCACACCAACGCCCGCTGGCTCTCTGACACCCACACCAACTATAAATCAGATTAACACAACCGCACCGACATGCGTTCTTAACGAACACAGTAACAATACAAATTACACCACAGTTCATACACATTAATCCCAAAATCAAAACAACAAATACCACTCCAACCGCCTTTGACAGTTCAAGCTCAACTTCCACTCAATCTAGCTCGCCTAACGCACACAGCCACAACACAAATTTCACTCACAATATTCCACTCAACCAACGCTCAGCATCACCAAACACACAAATTAATGTGATCTCACCTAATTCACCTAAATCAACCATTCCAGAATCGCTAATCAAAAATAAAAATTACTATATAAAAACCCCAGATTTTAATGATTATGAGAACAAACAATAATAACAACATGACTCACCCTCCAGACTTTGCTGTTCAGGGACTGAACAATCCGACCTCCGCACGCAACTCGGATTTTTCCCACCCTGAACAGCGGCGTGGAAATGTTCACCCTAATCTTCTGTTCAACCCTGACTTTTCGCGATATAATCTTAATTATATTGCACAAAAGTCATCTCCCCCTAAAAAGCAGGCTCTTAAGGTTCTTCAGTAGAACCTGAAAGGTTATTTCAATAATCTCCACGAGCTACAGCTATTGATTAACGATCATAACCCTTCGATTATAGCCCTACAGGAAACACACCTCCATAACAGTATGTCTCCGAAACCTCCCAAACAGTATGATGCGTATTTTCACAACTTTCCCACAAATAACTTCGCCAAACAAGGGACCGGCCTGTTGATCCATAAGAACATCCCTCACAAACTCTTACCAATGAACTCCAATATTTCCGCAATTGCGGTTAAGGTAGAACTTAACCCTCTACATTCACCCGAGTCAATCATTTACGTCAGTAGATCTGGATAATATTGCTACCTCATCTCACACTTCAATACTGTTAACAGGAGATTTTAACTCTTGGAGTCCATTATGGGGTTCTCCGATAGGAAATAACAGGGGCAAAGAAATAGAGAATTTCCTAACAAACTCCAACCTATCGATCTTAAATGATGGTAGCCCAACATACTTTTCAACCCACAAAACGTTTACGCACGTAGATCTCTATATAATATCTCCCCAGCTAGTACCTAACACCTCATGGTCTATATTCGAAAACTTACATTTGTGCGAACACTTCCCAATAGTGACAACTATTTGCCTTGGAACTACCTCACATTACAAAAAACCAGCAGTTAAATTCCAAACTGATCGCGCAGATTGATGTGTGTTTCAAAACAAAGCTTCTGACCTCTTAAAGAGAAATCACCGATTCCCAAATGTAAATAAAGAAGCAGCTACAATTCTCAAAGCTCTGCGCTGCGCAGCAAATCTCTCCATCCCTTAAACCAAAAACATTCCTCATAAATCGTTTGTTCCATGGTGGAATAGCGAAATTGACGCTTTACCTAAAAGTAAACAAAATCTATGGAAAACATACAAAAAATTTCCCAACGATGGTAACCTTGTTAAATATCGTAAGGCCAATGCTATATTTCGAAATATAGCATTGGCCTTTTTTTTGTCAAGAATCACCTTTCAAAAGAACGCACCCAGATTTTCAGACAGATCTATCAAATAGTTTCGTTGTGCCAGCCATTTTATATAGACGCCTACTAGCATTTTCGTTAAAATGGAAAAAGTGAATTTCGAGTGCTCATTAAACACTATTTTTTGCGAGAAAAAACTATCACGCAAACCAAATAATAGCTTGACAAATATTATGGGGACTCTTCACCATCGATTGGAACCATTCACCACTGGTTTACTCAATTTCGGTGCGGTCGTTCAAGCACAAATGACGCCAAACGTTTTGGTCGCCCAACTGAGGTCACCACACCAGAAATGGTCGACAAAATCCATGGTTTGATAATGGGCGATCAGTGAAAGTGCGCGAGCTTGAAGAGGCCACAGGCTTATCACATGGCTCAGTGATTTCGATTTTACATAAATATTTGGACATGAAAAAGATTTCCGCAAGATGGGTGCCGCGTTTGCTCACAATCGACAATAAACGACAATCAAAGATGTGTTTGGCGATGTCCCAAAAAAAATTCAGCTAAGTTTTTGCACCGTTTCGCAACCGTGGATGAAACCTGGATTCACCACAACACATCAGAAACCAAGGAACAGTCAAAACAATGGGCTTCTCCTGGTGAATCGAAGCCGAAGAAGGCCAAGGCGGATTTTTCAGCAAACAAGATCATGGCGACAATTTTTTGGAATGCGCGCGGTGTTATTCACATCGATTACCTTGAAAAGGGTAAAACGATCACCGGCGCATATTACGCAGAGCTGCTGGATCGATTCCAAGCCGATTTGAAGCAAAAACGGCCGCATTTGGCGAAGAAAGAAGTTCTTTTTCACCAGAACAACGCACCGGTACACAAGTCCGCAGTCGCAATGGCAAAATTGCATGGGTTAAGCTACGAACTCCTCCCTCATCCAGCATATTCCCCAGATTTAGCCTTCAGCGACTATTTATTGTTTCCAAACATGAAGAAATGGCTCGGAGGTAAGATATTTGGGTCGAATGAAGAGGTCATCGATGAAACAAATGCTTATTTTGAGGGGCTCGAGAAATCGTATTATTTGGAGGGCATCAACAAATTGGAGAAACGTTGGATGAAGTGTATAGAGCTAAAAGGAGACTATGTTGAAAAATAAAATGTTTTTATACCGAAAAGTGTTCCTCATTTCATTTTTCAGGGACTTATTGACCCACCCTCTTACACTCCGCTTACGATCACCATAATAAAAACAGTCAGGAACACTCTCCGATACAGCAAAAATTTCTGAGTATTTCGCCAAAACCTGGTCTAACTACTCCAATGATCAAAATTTCCCTTCAGAGTTTCTTGACTAAAAAATTTCAGCATTAGCCAGGTGCGTGCAATCACAAAATTTAAGCTTTTCAGCGAAATATATTGAGTTGCCTGCTGCCTATCGTCGTGCGCGCACGTAGAATAAGATCGCTACAAAAAATAATAATAAAAAAAAAAAATTCCATCAACAAACAATAACTTCGCGCGCGTCAAATTGCATTCAGTGTGGTGTAGTGGAAAAATAAATAAATAAAAAACCAGTGCTATAAAGTACAATGGAAAAAATAAAAAAATAATTCAGTGCCGGTGCTTCCCATCTTTCACCCCCTCTCACCCGCTGTTGCGCTTCTTTGTTATCGCAATTGGAGTGTGTGCTATGTATGTACATACTTCCAGTTGCGATGACTGAGAGAGTGTAACATTTGATGCATAGCGGACTGTGAATGTTTATCCGAATAGCGGACCTTAGCTGATTGTCGTTTGGGCATAGCACCTGCGACAGTTTGTTTTGGAAAACTATTCATTGGATCTTCACTTAGTTTCGTCAGAGTTGTGTCTTCTTGTGTTTCTATGTTGTAGTGATGATGGAATTTAGGGTTGATTTAACCAACATTCGTGGGCTTCGAATGAATTTCTTCGATGTGTTTTGGCACTAAGCGAAACACAGGTAGTTGAAGAATCTTCCGATTTAAAACTGCCTGGATATAACTTAGTGTCATTATTCTTTCCCCACCGTGGCCTCGCCATTTACGTCCGTAGTGATATTGCTTACCAAGTTCCACCACAGTATGGCCACTGTTCCAACCCGGAATTTAATTTCAAATGGCTAAAATTCACCGTCCGTAAGCAAATAATTCACTACTGCTTTATTTACAGAAGCCCTAGTGCGGGCTTTACAGAAGCAGCAACTCAATTTTTGACGAATTTGATGCGCTGTCCGATTCCATCACTCGAATTGTCTCCTTGTACCCTCAAACTGAAATCGTCATTGCGGGCAATTTCAATATACACAATTCGGATTGGCTTCAACATTCTGGCCAGACAACACCCGAAGGAAAGAATGTTGAATTTTTCGCTGAGGTAAACAATTTGACTCAGCTTGTAAATGAGCCTACACGTATACCGGATATTGAAAGTCATTCCGCCAACACTTTGGGCTTGGTTCTTACTTCGCACCCTGATAAATACACTATGGATGTTTTAGCGCCTCTAGATCGGTCTGACCATAATATCGTATCAGCTAAATTCTCGTACTTCAACCACTCAGTTAAAGACAAAACTCCTAAAAGAAAAGTATGGCAATACGAGAAAGCCAAAGTGCATAGGCTCCTCCTCTGTTCCTCTTCCCCTTTTCCCTGACGTCCGTGCCCTGAAACAGTTTAAGGGTATTCATATCCGGCAAAGGTAAAACACCAGGCTACGACAGGATATCTTATCCGATGCTAAGAAATGCCCCCCAAATTGCTAAGGAACGAATTTTGAAATTATTTAACACAATTTTTGACCAGGGTATCATACCACAAGCATGGGAAACTTCCAGCATCATCCCAGTCCCAAAAACCAAAAAACAGCTTACAGATGTCAAAGGATATAGACCTATTTTCTTATTGTCATGTACCGGCAAACTATTAAAAAAGATAGTCTCTAAAAGACTGCTTTGGTACATAGAAAAAAATATCCTAATAAACCATAATCAAGTTGCCTTCAAACATGGCCGAAGTACAATGGATTCCCTGCTCCATATAGACGAATACGTTGCTAATGCACTATCTTGCAAAAATCACATTTCGGTTTTATCTCTGGACTTTTGTCTAGATGCAACGACAGTAATTGTACTAAACATTTTTTTGAAAATATCCTCCATGAACTTAACCTGGTGCTTTCAATCTGGGGCCATAATTTCCCCAGAAAAAGTAAACTTTTGCATATTTGCAGAAAAACTAATTGTAACAATTTTAACATAAATTTCGGGAATCTGCAAATACCGACTGTAAATAAACTAAGCATTCTTGGAATCATATTTGATAATAAATTTGATTTTAAGGATCACTGTTTAGACTTAAGTAAAAAGCTAGCTACCAGGCTAAATATTATTAAATTCCATCTTTTAAAAATAATGTTGTTCACACTAACACTTTAGTAAGAATTACAAGATCTATACTACTAACAAAGATCGATTATGGCTTTGCAATATATGGAAAGTCCGCGAAATCTTCACTACAAGTCCTGAAAACTTCGTACCATGCAGCCGTCAGATCTAGCCTCAGAGCTTTCAGAACGACGTCTATAAGAAACATGCTTACTGAAGCCGGTCTACCACCCATCGAAATCCGAAGGGACATTCTAACAGCACGCGTTGCACCGAAAATTTGAGAATCTCATAAATCCCCCATATCCGTCGATGAAAAACAAATATTAAAACGCAAAAGGATCCAGGTGTCCATCAACCGCACACAGTTCCTTAAGATTCGCTAAAGATATAGGCATATCAACAGTTGTAAAGCCTTCAGTCATTGAAAGCTATCCACCTTGGCTATTACCACCAAAAACGATTGATGTTTTCCTTTCCAAATATAAGAAGGACCTTACACGCAGAGATACATACACGCAACTCTTTCATAAGATGATAAGCGTACACGACGAAAAACAATGGGATATAATATACACAGACGGCTCCAAGTGTGAAAACGGCACCGGCTTTGGAGTGGTTAACACAAAGGGTCATATTTTAGCCGCCGAGAAAATACCGAATTGTTTTTCGATATTCTCCCCTGAAGCTTTAGCAGTTTTCAAAGCCGCAGAAATCGCTAAAACCTCAAACAGAAACACCGTCATCAGTACTGATAGTCTCTCTACACTTAGTACAATCCGCAATATAAACCATCGGGCTCCTGTCATCATTAAAATACGAGACATCATAAGACAACCATCAAAAATGGTAATCTTATGGATGGCTAGATATAACACCTTATACACCATCCAAAAGCGACTTCACAAAACAAATAATCGCTTACTACGAACACAAAAGGAAAGAATCATGGAACCAGTACACCCATCACTACTCCTCTATCAACTCTAATGCTGAACGGACAAGTTATTCTTTTAAAACATCAGCTAAGATGAACAAATGTTTCCTGAGACTCCGACTTGGACATACACAATTAACACACAGTCGCCTGCTAAACAAAGAAAGTCAACCTATTTGGCACCTATGCCGATCAGATCGAATTAACACTTGAGTGTTCAAAAGTAAATAGATTAAGTAATATAATTCTCAATACAAATTTGTTTAATCTACTTTTAGTCCCCTCAGAACAAAATATCAAAAATGTATATAAACTTATCGTCAAATTAAATTTAGAAAATAGCATTTAAGTAAAGAATCTAAAAATCCTATCGTGGGGGTGGTCGAGAGTTGACAGTTCTACGATCCAGAGGTTCGTGGAACTGCCGACTCCCGATCACCCCCCAAGTGAAACGCATTATTCCAACCTTTTTTTCATTTGCTAGCCGTAAGCGTAAACTAACCTCGTTCATCTCTTGACTCGCCGCAACAAAACCAAAAAAAAAATGGCAGTGAGTGACAACAAAATGTGGGAAACAATGGACGAAAAACTTAAAAGTAAAAGTGATTTAATTATTTCCCTTATCTCTTCTTAAATGAAAGAAAATAATGACGCACTCGCATCTAAAATTGATAAGCAGTTCACTGAACTTAACAAAACCATCGCGGATATAAATTCAAGGGTCACACAACTCGAAATTTATAATATCACATCAAACACTGAGACCAAAACAATAATATCGGAAATTGATGTAATAAAAACATCGTTATCAGGTGTAAACAATAAGCTGTCGGATTGAAAACGCAACTCATCGAAATAAAACGCAACTCATCGAAATAAAACGCACACAAGATGAGTTCAAAAACAAAAGTGTCTCTCGCGACGCGGTCCTTTTCTGGATTCCTCACATACCAAACGAAAACCTCAAATCGTACCTTAACCACATTTGCCACATAATAAACATTAAACCGCCACTGATTAAAGATATTTTCCGTACCCGTCCGCGGACTAATACTAATACTTCCAGTATTATTATTAAATTTCATTCTGCGTACGACAGAAACTTCTTGCTCACTTCGATTGCCAAATACCGAAAAGTAAACAACAAACAGCTGAGCTTAAGTGACGTTGGACTAAACTCCCTATCGACTGTGTACCTGCGCGAGTGCCTTTCACGTGCAATCAATAAATTGTTCCATGACGCACTTCAATTAAAAAAACAAAAACAACTTTCTTCGGTCTTCACAGTGCGTAGTCTACTATTTGTCAAACGTCACCCAGATGAAGAAGTTGTCAACATCAAAAACATCGGCAATCTCAATGACATTGCCAGCCCTAAAGGATAATTGCCTGCAATTATTTGTTCTGTTTTTAGTAACTCTTAAATTGCTTTTCTTATTTTTCTATTATTTAGTAATTTTGCAAACATGTTTTTTTTTTGTTGTATTAATTATTAACCTTAAATTAAAACTTTGTAAATTTTTCATACATCTTCACTTTTTTTTGTCTTTACTATTATTTTTCCAGGTATTTTAGTTGGTTGTTCCGATGGAAAGTGGAGCTTATCTCTTGAAACATATTATGCTGCCCGTCCTTTACTATATGCCTTTTCCATTATTCTCTGGGCGGAGGTAGTGACGAAATTATTCGTTCAATGATTAATATTCTTGGTGACCAAAAGACTGGTCTACGGGTCTGTCATATTAATGCTCAAAGCTTGTATCCCAAATTTGATGAGTTTAGGGATATGTTCGAAGGTTCTAAAGTTGATGTTGTTTGCGTCACAGAAACGTGGTTTACCGACGGGGTAGTAGATGAAGTACACAAAGTAAACGATTTTAGGCTTTTTCGTGGTGATAGGAAGGGAGGAGTGGGATTGAGATGTTACCTGAAATGTAATTCTTCAGCTGGAAGTGAAATCGATTATGTTTTTGTGGAACTTAAGTCTACGAATGATAATCTTCTCATAGGCTCGGTCTATAGACCTAATAAGTATATTGATTTCAATCCAATTTTCAATCTCCTAGAATCTATTTCGATATATTATCCTAAGATCATTCTTGGTGGTTTAAATAGCAACCTTCTAGTTGAAAAAACTATTATTGATGGAATGGCTACACTTAATTTATTCCCGGTCAATACGAATAATGCTACACATTTCACTGCCAATTCTAGCACTTTTCTGGATGTTTTTTTTTTTTGTAGCGATTCTAATGATGTTCTTCTTTATGACCAGCTGTCTGCACCCGCCTTTTCCAAACATGATCTCCTGTTTTTAACTTTTAACTTTTTGATAAATTTTTATTTATTTATTTATTAATCCTAACTTAGTAATTACAAATTAATAGATTAGGCCGAAGTATTGAGCTCTAGCATCAATGACTTTCCGCTCTAAATTAAAATTAAAGCTAAATTACAATCTTATGTTTAATCTATTAATTAATTGATCTATAGTTTGAATATTTACAGCATCTGTAGTTTTTAAGATCTCGTAAATGGAGGAGTTTGACAGCATTGAATTCAGGTGGGATAATAGATGTTGCAGGTTGAACAGTTGGTTGCAGGTTTGGCAGTTGGGAGCGTTGTCTTTTTTTAGCAGGTATTGGTGTGTTAGGCTGATGTGTCCTAATCGCAGGCGTACAAAGTTGGTGATCATTGCTTTTGAAACTGTTGTAGGGTATATGGGCTGGGTTTTAGTTGGGTTTACTCTTTTGTAGTGGTGAGTATATGCCAACCAATCGTTATATTCCTTAGTTTTGATTTTGCACTTGATAAGTTTTGAATAGTCAAGTTTGTTGTAGGTGTTGAATGCCAAAGTAGGATAATTTTTGGCTGAGTTGGCTGCATTATCAGCGTTCTCATTCCCTAAGATGCCAGTGTGACCAGGAACCCACATGATTTTTAGTGTTTTCGGAGTTCTGATAACTATGTCTCTTAACTTGGATGTAACTGCGGAGGTGTTGTTTGGGTTCATGATAGCTTTTATAACTGCGAGACTGTCCGTGCAAAGGACCCAGTGGCCTTTGGTTTTACTGGCGTGTTTCATAGCTTCCAAAAGTGCGAGCGCTTCTGCAGTAAAAATTGAGGAATAATCCGGAAGAAGACCTTGTTTAATGAGTGCGCCATCTTGGGTTGTTACAGCGAAACTGGTGTGGTATTGTGTTTTCGAACCATCGGAAAAAATAAATTTCCAGCCCCTAGATTTAAACTCGCTCTCAAGACTTTTAAAAATCGAACGAAATACTTGTGATGGTGTGTGGTCTTTTGGGTAATTTGCCAACGTCAATTCAAATGATTCGGGTTTTAGCAGCCATGGTGGGTATAGTGGTGAGGGTAAGTGGTGTATTTTCTGTGGTATATTGAATTTTTGTATCCGGTTCCACGCACAAAAGATGGTCGAAGGACATTTTTTTTTGCGCTTTGATCGAAGAGCTTTGATCGCATTTTTTGCCGTTATAGAGTTGGAGGAAAACAGTAGTTTTGTGCCAAGCTTAAGCGTACTTTCCTCGTACCTTTCGTCTAGCGATGGAAGGCCAGACTCTGCTAAGATGTTCCTGATTGGTGTTGTTGGGAAGGCGAGTATTGATCTCCTCACAGCTTGGTGGTAAGATGGTTTCAAAATATTGAAAGTTGATTTTGGACAGTTGCCGTAAATACTTAAACCATAGTCTATTTTGTTTAAAATTAACATTTTCGTAATATAGCATAAGGTATTTAAATGAATTTTACATTTTTTAGAGGAAAAATATTTTATAACATTAAGCCTAGGTGTTAAGGTTTTCTTAAGTTCTATACAATGATAGTAGGTGGACCACTTCTTTATGTCATTAAGTATATTAGTAAACGTTGTTTTTGTTACTTCATTGTCGTTGTTTTTACATAAAATAAATACACCGTCAGCATAACAACAATGATCTACAATTTTATATTTTGAAATAATTTTACTAACGTCATCGAAAGCAATAGCAAAAAGTATCACCGATAAAGGCGACCCCTGTGGGATACCGTTCTGTAGAGGAATGGTATTGGAATAAGTGTTGTTAACCTTAACACAAAACTTTCTATTAGAGAGGAAAGTTTTTATAAAGTTAAAAATCTTTGGCCCAATATTCCATTCTACCAGTTTTTTTTAGAACTATGTGTATGCCTATCCTATCAAAGGCCTTTTCAAAGTCCAATGAGAGGATGGATACATGATTTTTGGCCGATATTGCATTAGAAACGTAAAAATCAATGTGAAGTAACGCGTCAAGGCAGCCGTGGTTTGGTTTAAATGCAACTTGGTTTTGGCTTATTAATTTTTTGGACTCTGTATACCAAAAGAGTCGTTTGGCAATGATCTTTTCCAGAATTTTGGATATGCACGGCAATAAAGAGATTGGCCTATATCCATCAAGGCTGTTCATGTCCTTTTCTGGTTTTGGTAACGGAATAACAGTGGCCGTTTTCCAGCTTTGTGGAATGATCCCAGTGTTGAAAACGTAATTGTAGAGTAAAAGAAGCGTATTTTTGGCTGGAAGAGGTAAGTTCTTAAACAGTGGGTAGGAGAGCCTATCCCTACCTGGTGTTTTACCTACCAATTTGCTTAGACATGCTTCTAATTCTACTAATGAGATCGGTTGTTCTATAAGTTCACAGGTCTTGTTGGTTACAAATTGTGTTGGGTTTATCAGAATTTGCTTTTTGTAAGATACGAAGTTATTGTGGAAGTTGGTGTCATTAGAATATTCTGCCCATGTACGGGCAAAAGAGTTACTGATTTCAGCAGGTGAAAGAAGGGAGCCTGAAATTGTGTTGATACATTTTATCTGCTGGTGGGTGGGGGTCAGACCGTTAAGACGCCTAATTTTGTTCCAAATATCGGTAATAGTAGAGTTGGGGTTAATAGTAGCAGTAAAAAGATCAGAGCTTCTAGTTTTGCTGATTTTTGCCTGCCTTCTAAAAATAGCGTTTGCTTTTTTATTATATGCGATTAGGTTTACATCGCTAGGGTTTTTCTTGAATCTCCTCCACAATCTCATTTTATCGCCTCTCAGAATACTGAGTTGTCTGTTCCACCAAGGAACTCCACGGTTGGTCTGGTTGGGAGACGATTGGGGAATAGACTCATTTGCAGCGATACGCAAAGATTTTTGGAAAAATGCAGCTGATCTGTTGATGTTGCTGTCCACTCCGGAAGGACTGATCACTCTCATAGCACACTTTTTGTATTTTTCCCAGTCAGCCTGGTCGGTTTTAAACTTTGGCGCTTGGGTGCTTGACTTGTTAGTACAACCTAGAGTGACTGTAGTTAATATAGGTAGGTGGTCACTATTGTGGAGGCCGTCAATGATTTTCCATTGTGTTCTGGAATATAACTCCGAAGAGCAACAAGTGATGTCGACGTGTGTAAATGTTTTATGCGTGGAGAGATGTGTGGGGGAGCCGTCATTAAGTATGAGGAGGTTGGAGTTAGTAATAAAATCTTCAAATATACGACCTTTTTTATTCGTACGTGGCGAGCCCCAAAGAACACTCCACGCGTTTACGTCTCCACCAAAAATTATGGGAGTTTTGACCTGAGCCAGGATGTTATGCAGGTCGTTTATGTTGACAACTAACTCTGGCGGGGCATATATTCCCACATACGTGATTTTCCTATTTAGTTGAAGTTCCATTGCTAGAACTAAGATGTTTGAGCTTATCGGAACTATCTTATGTGGAATGTTTTTCTTCACCAATATGCCGATACCCTGTTTGCAAGTTGTATTGTTATATGGACAGTGGGTCTCTTGAAGCGAAATGATACAAGGTCGGTGTTGTTTTATCAATATGCTAAGCTCATCAAAGTTGTTTGAGAAGCCTTTAATATTCCATTGCAGAATTAGTAACTGTGCATTGGAGTTAAAAGTGGATTGTTGTGTATATATAGAATTGTGTTGTAAACGGTGTTGTGGTAAAATGGGGGTGTTGAAGTTTTGGCTCTGCACATTTGGGACTGCATCACCCTGGCATCGTGATGAGTCAGGATGGTTCACTCCCAAAGGTGCAGAGCCAGAATTAAGGGTGCCTATTTTATTGTTATATGTCGTCATCATCCTCAGTTTCAGAAGGATTTACGAAGTATTGGTTTTTTGTTAATAGGTCTTGGATAGCGGCAGAGAGAGGTGAGAGGGTTGGTGCATTACAGTCGCTATTTGTGATATTTGGTGTTGAAGGTGAAAGTAGAGAGTTGTTATAATCGCGGATAGACGGGGGTAAAGGTTGTTTATGGGAGATAATGCTGTCTGTGAGTTGTTTATGTTTATTAATAATGTGAATTGATCAGGCAATTGTGGTGGTAGTGGAGAAGGTGTAGAAGTTAGAGTGTTACGAGTAGTTTTTTTTGGATCGGCGGGAATATTTGATGTAGTGTTGTTTGATTTTGTTTTGGATTGAATAGTAGGGGTATTAGGTCCCTTACATTGAGTCAAGACGGATGAATTTGAAGTTTTAGATGAAGTTTCAGTTTTAGATGAAGTTTTAGTTTTAGATGAAGTTTCAGTTTTAGATTTGTCTGCAAAGGATTCTGCGGACAAGTTAGGTTGGGGTGGGTGGAGTTGACTGTAAATGCGTTTGGCGTCACCCATAGAACATTTTTTCTGTGTTTTGATTTTAATAATTTCTTTGGCTTGGGCGTATTTGGGGCACGTTTTGGAAGACGATGGGTGGGGAAGAGAGCAGTTGGCGCACATTGTGCGTGTGCAATCAGACGGCGAATGGGGTGGGAGACTACATGAGTCACATTTAGCATTCCCATTGCAGCGCCCAGTCGTGTGTCCCAGTAACTGGCAGTTCCTGCAGCGCATCGGGTTTGGGATATATTCACTCACCTTGGCTTTGTACCAACCTATTTTTACTGATTTGGGAACTTGGAACAAATCAAAAGTCAGCAGTACTAACCCGGTTGGTTTTTTGATCCCATTATCTGTCCTTGTAAATTTAAATACTTCACATACTCCCTGAGGCCTCATTTCAGCTACTATTTCGGATTCTGGCACATTGATCATACAGGGAGCATAAACAATCCATTTAGTTGAGTTTAGTCGGTCATGGAGTTTAACAATCACTGGGCAAACATTGGCGAGATTGTTGACTTTGAGGAACATATCGGCAACTTTTTGCGATTTGGCTAATATAAGTAAATTTCCGTCACGAAGCAAAGAGACCTGTTCGTACTCCTTACTAATGCCATCAATTGCTTTTTTCAATAAAAAGGGACTAAGAGATGATAGTTGTTTTTCGGCATTTTTAGGAGAGATAAGCAGAAATCTTGGATTTTTTGTATTTGGTCTCTCAGGTAATTCTCGGAACTCCAGTAGGGGGATTGGGTTGTTTTTAAACCTTTTTTTGGGTTGGAAATCGAAATGAGCTTCAACATCAAGCTCCTTAAATCGATTTCCGTTTTTATTTGGCCCAGGGGCCATTCTTCTTATCGAAGAAAGAAAACTCCCGCGCGGAAAAAAAACATAACACGTGTGGTTGAACTAGAGAAAGAAAGAAAAAAAAAGCGGTTTACGGGAAATTAAACCGGTCGAGAGTGCACGCACTTGGCCGCGAAGAAGTAAACAAAGCACACAGACAGCTGAAAACGATGCGTTCGGTTCGAATGCTAGTCGGTGACTATTAGATAAATTATTCTGTTTCAAGCTATGAATATAGAGATTTTAACTGCATTGAATATCGTCAACTGGAGCTAGACGCCCGCAATATTGAATGGGATCGTGTGTTTTTCATGGGCTCTCCATGTGACCAAATTGATTTCCTTAACTATAATATTTGTGCCCTTTTTAACAATCATGTCCCCATCAAATTGAAACTTATCGAGTATGGTCAATGTCCCTGGTTCACCTCTGAAATCCGGCTGCTCATGGAACAACGGAATCGGGCCTACAAAGAGTGGAAGCGTTATAGGTTAGACATGCATTTACAACTTTATCGTTCCTTGCGCAATCAGGTAGTTGGCAAAATAAAAGTTGCTAAAAGTAATTGCCTCAGGACAACCCCCGTACAATCAAAAATTTGACCATGAAGAAACTTCGGACGCTAATATGTTTACGACATCTTTGATACCAATTCAATTGACTATGAAAGATAATAAGGATACTATTGTGTGGAATAACGATCGACCATCCTCTACAAAATACTGCAGAGCCATCCAATTTTCTTTTGTTAAGGAAACGCAGAAATCATACGAAACGAGAAACAAAGAATTGACACGGAAATCAGTAATTTATCTCAGACGATAGTTCAAATGGGCAATCGCCAGTACACAATCAACCACGAACTCATGTTCACAATGCTAGACGGGAGGACAGCCCAATCTGTAACAGGAACTCCTGCAGCTTCTTCCTGTTTCATATGTGAAACTACAACTTCGGGAATGAATAACTTGACACAAATAAAAAACACAACTGTTAACAGTGAAACTTTGAAATTCGGAATGTCTCCTCTGCACGCTCGTATAAAATATATGGAGTGTATCCTCCATGTTGCCTACAATTTGCCCTTTAAAGCATGGAGAACTAACAGTGAGACCCGCCGAATTAGAGACGCTCAGAAGAAAAAAATTCAGCAAGAATTTCGTGAAAAACTGGGCATCATTGTTGATGTTTTAAAACAGGGTAAGGGGGCAAGTAATGACGGCAACACATCCAGGAGGTTCTTTGCCAATCTAACAATGACTTCAGAAATCACTGGAGTCAGTGAAGACCTAATTCGGCGGTTTGCTGTTTTTCTTGAAGTAACAACATCGAATAAAAAAGTAGATTTCAAAAAATTTGCAGAGTACGCGTGGGAAACTACACAACTTTTTGTTGAGAATTATAAATCGTACAACATGCCAGCAACCGTACATAAGGTTTTCATCCATGGAGAAGAAATCATTAAAAATTATGCATTTCCTGTTGGATCACTCTCTGAGGAAGCCCAAGAATGCCGAAATAAGGATTATAAAGTCTACCGCAGTTTTAATTCGAGAAAATGCAGCCGAATTGCTATGAATGAAAATGTAATGCATTGTATCGTCATATCCTCAGAGCCACTAATAACAGGCTTAAGGCCACAGGCAAAAAAGAAAATACTACCACTCAGCGCAGACGCTAAAAACGTCATATTAGCAATATAAAATAACTACTACTACTTTTGGAAGTATTTGTTTTTGTTTATGTTTATAATATACATAGTTTATAATATTTTATTCAAAATAAAAAGTTCAGATTTTACATAAAAAAAAAAAAAAAATTTTATTTCAGTACAACATCAAAACCCTTAAATTTTAGAAAAATGTCAATAACTTTTTTTTCAACCATTTTTTCTTAACCAAATTTTGACCAAATTTTGACCAAATACGTACAATATCTTAACATGTGTGCCAAATTTCATTAAAATCCGTTAAATAGTTCAGATTTAACAGACTTTTTTCCGCTCTCCCATACAAACCAAACCACTGTGCGGTGTAGCACTCCTGTCGAAGTGCGAACATCAGTTACCCGAATAATTTTATCGTCTCCTGGGTAAGTTTTTTCGATACGTCCTAATTCCCATCGTAATTGAGGTATATTGTCCTGCTTCATTATTACCATTGTTTCCAGTTTTACGTTTGGAACCCGCTATTTCCACTTCGAACGATACTGTAATTGGTTTACAAGTGCCATCGTCGCCAAAATTCATTTTTTAAGTGGGTCACTAGTTGTCATGGCTTAACTGAATTTAATTTTAATGGGTCTGCATGGGAGTCCACCGATGAGTTTAGTGGTTCTCCAATGAGAAAGTGTCCCGGTGTTAAAAACATTAAATCGTTAGGATCTGCTGACAATTGTGTTATTGGCCTTGAATTTAGTATTGCTTCTACTTCAGTGACAACCGTTTCCATTTCTTCATACGTTAATGCTGCCGCTTCTAATGTTAACTGTAGCAAGTGTTTGGCCGACCTAACAGCAGCTTCCCAAAGACCGCCGAAGTGTGGTGCTCGTGGAGGTATGAGATGGAAATCTGTTCCAGTCGAACTGCATAATGATGTGATCTATTCAATAAATTCCTTCACTGCATGCAGCTGATTTTTTGCACAAACGAAATTTGTTCCGTTGTCACAATAAATGTGTCGACAGGTTGAAGGATGAAGCCTTCGGTGGAAAGATCGGTGACCAGCTCCAAATGTATTGCCTTTGTAGCGAAAAATCAAAAAACTGCAATATAGGACTTTTGAGGGTGTTTTCCTCGGACCTTAAAATGAGTCCATATGGGTCTGCAGAAATCTACACCCGAATTTACAAACGGTCGCGCGGATTGAATCCTCGTTGCAGGAAGATTTCCCATTAATTGATTTAGTGTCTTGGGTCGGGCCCTTGCACAGAAGACACAATGCTGGACCACAGATCTTGCTAACATCTTTCCCTTTATGGGCCAATAATTTTGCCTCATAATTCCCAATAGCGCCTGAGGGCCGACATGCGAATTCTTCAAATGAATTTCTGTGAGTATCACCTTTGTCAATGGGTGGTTGTAAGAAAGCAAGATGGAGTACTTTGCGTCATAGGATAGATTTGATGCTTCTAGTCTGCCACCAACTTTTATGATACCACGATGATCAATGAACGGCGTAAGTCCAGAGAGAGGACTGGCTTTTGATACTTCACCGTACCTTTTTAGTTGCACCGAGTCTGTCGCAAACTCCTGATTCTATACAGTTTTTAAAAAGAGAATTTGTGCATCCTCTAATTCCCCAGTTTGAAGCTCCAGTGAATGAGCTATGTTTCTTCGAATTGCATTGACAAACCGTGTCATGTAAGCCACAATACGCTGCAGCCTTTTAAATGAGTTCCTGTGATCACGGAAACTTGCCTTTCTGGTACCGTAGTTGTAGTTAGTCCCGATCTTTTCTGCTCCAAATCACAATTACTGGTTTTTATGTAAGACGGAGGCCAAATCTTCTCCTCTCCATGTAGAAACGGTGGTCCGTATAACCACAAGTTATAGGTCCTTAATTTTTCTGCGGGTATACCTCTCGATAGGGGCTCAATTTTCTTTGGATCTGACATGTCTAAATTGTTTTGGTATGGAGAATCGATGAATGTAGGCTATTCTGTTTCCAACAAAGATTTGAAAGTCAGCCAACGCTGAGTTTATCCATGCTAAGACTATTTCCGAGTCAGTCCAAAGGAAAAAAATCTTAAGGCAACATCTTACTCTATCAACTAACTTGGCTGCTAATTCTGCTGCGCACAGCTCTAGCCTTGGAAGAGTAATATTCTTTGGTGGAGGCAGAGCCAGTTTGGACTTTGAACACAAGAGTCGTACTATCGTCCTTCCGTCATTGTCCGTAGACCGCATGTTCTAGGCCTGACAATGAGACTGCGATTTTCAGTTAAAAAATGATTTTATTTTTCTACATAATCTCCCTTGTCTTCAACACACTTGGTCCAGCGTTTCTCCAACATCAGTATTCCTTCTCGGAAGTGAGAGTCTGGAAGGCTGTGAAAATATTCATCTACGGCCCTCTCGACTTCTGTATTGGATGCGAATCGCTTCCCAGAAACAAATTTCTTCAAGTTTGGGAACAGATGGAAGTCTGAGGGTGTAAAATCAGGTGAATAGGGGGATGGCCGAGCAAATCGTACCCCAAATACCGCAGTTTTCCCACCGCCAACGCACACTTGTGTACAGGTGCATTGTCCTGGTGAAAGATGATTTTTTTCTCTTTCAATCTAGTCCTCTTCTCGCGAATTTTGTCATCCAGCTGGTCAAGAAGGTTGGAGCAATATTCTCCTGTAATTGTTCTGCCTTTCTCAAGGTAATCAATTAACAGGATCCCTTTCGCATCCCAAAACACACTGGCCATAAAATTTCCGGCAGATGCGATCATCTTTGCTTTCTTTGGCGCGAAACCACCGGCTTCCACCCACTGCTTCGACTGCTGTTTCGTTTCTGGCGTGTAGTGGTGGACCCATGTCTCATCCATGGTGACAAATCGCCGCACAAAATCGGTCGGATCCCTATTGAATCGGTCCAAAGATTGCCGCGAAAATCGTTTGCGCATTTGCTTTTGATCGGCATTCAGCAAATGCGGCACCCATCTTGCGCAGAGCTTTCGCATCCCTAAGTTTGTGTGCAATATATTTCGCACCCTCTCTTCCGATATACGAGGGTGGGTCAATAAGTCCCTGAAAATTAACATAAATTGTGTAGTCACCATAAATTACATTATTTTTTGTCAAGAATCATCTTTCAAAAGAACACTATTCTTAGCGAGAAAAAACGGATCACGCAAACCAAATAAAAGCTTGACTAATATTATGGGGACTCTTTACCATCGATTGGAACCATTCACCACTGGTTTACTCAATTTCGGTGCGGTCGTTCAAGCACAAGTGACGCCAAACGTTCTGGTCGCCCAATTGATGTCACCACACCAGAAATGGTCGACAAAATCCATGGTTTAATAATGGACGATCGGCGAGCGAAAGTGCGCGAGCTTGAAGAGGCCACAGCCTTATCACATGGCTCATCACATGGCTCAGTGATTTCGATTTTACATAAATGTTTGGACATGAAAAAGCTTTCCACAAGATGGGTGCCGCGTTTGCTCACAATCGACAATAAACGCATTCGTTTGACAACTTCAAAGGTGTGTTTGGCGATGTTCCAGAAAAATTCGGCTGAGTTTTTGCGCCATTTCGTAACAGTGGATGAAACCTGGATTCACCACAACACACCAGAAACCAAGGAACAGTCAAAAGTCGAGAAATCGTATTATTTGGAGGGCATCAACAAGTTGGAAAAACCTTGGATGAAGTGCATAGAGCTAAAAGGAGACTATGTTGAAAAATAAAATGTTTTTATGTCGAAAAGAGTGTTCCTTATTTCATTTCTCAGGGACTTGAACCACCCTCGTGCACACAGCCTCAGCTATCTCACTCACCTTCACTCGCCTATCGTCCAACACGATATCATGCACTTTTTCGATGGTTTCGGATGTGGTTGCGGTTTTTGGCCGTCCTTCATGTGGGTCATCTTCAAGGGACGTGCGACCACGTTTAAATTCAGCTGCCCATCGCCGAAGGGGATATGAATACCCTTAAACTGTTTCAGGGCACGGGCGTTAGGAAAAGGGAGAAGAGGAACAGAGGAGCCTGTGCACGTTGGCTTTGAATGTTTGAAGGTTGTAGTGATGAGGAAATACAGAGCCTGGTAGATTATTCCACACTCGTGTCGTTCGGCTTATAAACGAACCCCTATATTTTCTTTATGTCGCCACATATTGCAATCCTCCTCTGTCTAAAACGAAATATTACCTCTGATAACGAAGGCAAGTTGTCTGGTCCTGTGAGTAGAAGTGAATTTAATGAAATCCCATTGATACTAGCTGCGGCGTCCCATACGATAAGCACCCCGTCTAGCTTATTTGGGTTCATTACAGGAAAGATTGGAAGGTACCATACTCGCATTACTTTACTATTCCGCAATTCGTCATCAGTGAGTTTTCTCGCGTATCCCTTTTTCAAATATTGTTGTATTGGTTCATTCATATTTGCTGCCAACTCCGGTACTTGGCTCAATCTCCTTTTCAAACATACTAGTCTACATTCTGTCATATGCCTGCTATTTGGTAAAGAAACACTTCCCCCCTTCCATAATAACGGAACGATAAACCGATTTCCACAACGTGTTGTTGAGTTTTCCAATATGATTTTAGCCTTTAAATCGTTCGCACTCAGTAGATGTCTATCTGTTGTTGAGCCTACTTGCTCTAACGCGAAGAAGTTCTTGACTAGATCATTCAGCGTTTCATCTGCTTTCTCCCGGCACTAACAAATGTGGTATTTGAAGCTGGGCGAATCCGTATTTTTGCTGGGTTTTGTACATCGGTTATGAGGGATCAGACAGTTTCGACAAAGGGAGTGTTTTTTGATAACATCCCATTTTTGTTGTAGGCTCATGTTAGCAAAATTACTGCAACGCTCAATAGTCTCACAGTCCTTGCAGGCAATACATGATCGTGATACATTAATGTTAGGGGTCGCTTCACCTTGATGTGTATTAACATAGAGCCGTAGCTGGTGTCGCGGGTCAAACCCTTTTTCTGCTACATTTAGGACTGATATCTCCGTTTCCTCGCTTACTGCTTCAGCTACTTGATATAACCAAGCGGCGAATGTTAATAAATTCACTCCCTCAGCGTTAAGCTTGAAAATTCCCCAATTTAAGCGTATTTGATGAGGTAATTCATCAAAAAGTTCCTGCAACATACACGGATTATTCAAGTGGCTTTGTAAACTAACAGCTTCTATGGTAGCAACAACATTTTGTACTGAAAGGGCATAATTAATAAGTAAATCCAATCTATCGTTTTTGGGTGACGGCTCACTTCGCAGTTTAGCAATTAGGGCGTTAATTACTGTTTCAGGGCGTCCGTAAAGCATACGCAGAGTTGTTATTATGCTTGGTACTTGATCAGAAAATATCAATTTCGACCTTACCGATTCTAAGGCTCCACCTTTCAGAGATCTTTGTAGCCGAATCAGTTTTTCATCATTTGAGAAACCACATGTTCTTGATCAATTTTCGTAAGAGCTTATAAACAGCGGTCATTCTTCGGCTGTCGGCTATCACGAAGGTACGAATTGTCATGTGCATTTTCTCTATCAGGATATGTGTTGACCAGCAGCTTTGGGGGGGTGGAATAGATCGACGCACCTATCCATATTTCGTTTAGGTTTACATTTTGGTTATCTGCACCGCTTTTGTCCACGTTGGAGTTTATTTGTAGACTTCGTCAAAAAGCAGATATTAATGACTTTTCCTCACCTGTGTATTGACCTGTCACCCAGTTTTGTACCATACTACATCCTGCTGCAGAAGATACGCTATCGCATTAGCTCGTACTTTTTGTCTAAATACTCTTTATCCCTTTTCTGCTTAAGTATCATTTCTTCTTCCAACCTTTTCAGTTGTAGCGAAACTGCCTTCGACTCTCTCGATAAACTAGCCTTGGAGGGAGATACGCCGGGTTGCGCTGATTGTTTGTCAGGGATGGTAAATCTAGGAGGTGCTGTTGATGCTTTGGCGCTGTTCGTTGGTGCTTCGCGAGCATTTGCTGTTCTGTCTGATGCACGTGTGCTGCGTCCTTTCTTTGTTGTCCACACAGGAACACTTGCGGATAGTGGTGGCTGCAGGCGTTGATTGTTAGACGGTGGCTGATGGGGGGTTCTACTACCTGACATACATTTGAAGCACATCCATTCTTGGTTTGCGATGTCGGATGTGACACAAAAACATCGGAAATGGTGCCTCTCGTCGCACCTATCGCACTGGACCATTTGGGAATTGTCGGGTTAGGTGCATGATTTGTAGTGATGTAGCGGAGGGGAATGCTGATGATCGCTAGATATATTTTTATCAGTCATAACTCTTACCTTTATTTGACATTGACGGTCTTGGGTGAACGTGTAGTTGGAGTTTCGCTTACTTCACAACCAAATTTGTGCCTTTTCCTAGCAAATTAGAAAATATTATAAAAGAAACAAAAAGATTGAACGTAGAAATTATGGGTATTGCAGACGTGCAATGGAAAGGAAGTGGAGTTATAACAAAAGCCGGTCATAAATTTGACTAGTCATGCTTGGACACAACCCAAAATAGATATAGCGTAGGATTACTCATTTCAGAAAAAATGGAAAAATCAGTAATAGGAGTTTTAAATTTATCAGAAAGAGTAATGCTTATGCAACTTAAAGCAGAACTCACAATAATGAACATCATCCAAGTATATGCGCCAACAAGTGGTTGTGAAGAAGTAGTTATGGAGGAATTTTACAACCAACTTGAGCAAGCAATCATGCTTACTAAAAAGAAGGATATCACATTTATTCTAGGCGAACTTAATGTTAAAGTGGGGAAAGGGAGGGTTGAGGATATTGTAGGAGATTATGGATTAGGAGTCAAAAACGCGAGAGGCCAAAAACTTATACAGTTCTGCCAATTACACGAATTAACAATAATGAACACCTGGTTCGAGCTCCCACCAAGGAGATTATATACCTGGACATCTCCACAGCACACTCCAGCGTCAATAGTCAGGAATCAAATAGACTATATCATCGTCAACAAGAGATTCCGAAATTCAACAAAATCAGCAAAATGCTACCCAGGTGCTGATGTTGGTTCAGACAATAATCCTATTATAGCGAAAATCAAAATAAAAATTAAAAAAGTTGTAAAGAACTCCAAACAGAAAAAAATAAAAATGAATTTATTAAAAAATGAGGAAATAAAAAACAACCTTAGGAGAGAGATGAATGAAAACATTAATCGCTTAAGCACAATCCGAATAGTTGAAGAAAATATCAACTCAACATGGTCAGAAATAAGACATTATAATAGATACGAGCAAAAAATACCTAAGCAGCGGAAATCAACAACCGAAAAAAGAATGGATGACACCCGAGATTTTATCTCTAATGGATCGATGGAACATATAAAATTCTCTCTCTAATGAAGTTAGAAGACATGATATACGACGGCAAGGTGCAAAGTTTTCGGCCTGACTATGAAAGACTGCGATTTTCAGTTAAAAAATAATTTTATTTTTTTACATAATCTCCCTTGACTTCAACACACTTGGTCCATCGTTTCTCCAACATCAGTATTACTTCTCGGAAGTGAGAGTCTGGAAGGCTGTGAAAATATTCATCTACGGTCCTCTCAACTTCTGCATTGGATGCGAAGCGCTTCCCAGAAACAAATTTCTTCAAGTTTGGGTACAGATGGAAGTCTGTGGGTGCCAAATCAGGTGAATAGGGGAAATGGCCGAGCAAATCGTATCCCAAATACCGCAGTTTTCCCACCGCCAACGCACACTTGTGTACAGGTGCATTGTCCTGGTGAAAGATGATTTTTTTCTCTTTCAATCTAGTCCTCTTCTCGCGAATTTTGTCATCCAGCTGGTCAAGAAGGTTGGAGCAATATTCTCCTGTAATTGTTCTGCCTTTCTCAAGGTAATCAATTAACAGGATCCCTTTCGCATCCCAAAACACACTGGCCATAAAATTTCCGGCAGATGCGATCATCTTTGCTTTCTTTGGCGCGAAACCACCGGCTTCCACCCACTGCTTCGACTGCTGTTTCGTTTCTGGCGTGTAGTGGTGGACCCATGTCTCATCCATGGTGACAAATCGCCGCACAAAATCGGTCGGATCCCTATTGAATCGGTCCAAAGATTGCCGCGAAAATCGTTTGCGCATTTGCTTTTGATCGGCATTCAGCAAATGCGGCACCCATCTTGCGCAGAGCTTTCGCATCCCTAAGTTTGTGTGCAATATATTTCGCACCCTCTCTTCCGATATACGAGGGTGGGTCAATAAGTCCCTGAAAATTAACATAAATTGTGTAGTCACCATAAATTACATTATTTTTTGTCAAGAATCATCTTTCAAAAGAACACTATTCTTAGCGAGAAAAAACGGATCACGCAAACCAAATAAAAGCTTGACTAATATTATGGGGACTCTTTACCATCGATTGGAACCATTCACCACTGGTTTACTCAATTTCGGTGCGGTCGTTCAAGCACAAGTGACGCCAAACGTTCTGGTCGCCCAATTGATGTCACCACACCAGAAATGGTCGACAAAATCCATGGTTTAATAATGGACGATCGGCGAGCGAAAGTGCGCGAGCTTAAAGAGGCCACAGCCTTATCACATGGCTCATCACATGGCTCAGTGATTTCGATTTTACATAAATGTTTGGACATGAAAAAGCTTTCCACAAGATGGGTGCCGCGTTTGCTCACAATCGACAATAAACGCATTCGTTTGACAACTTCAAAGGTGTGTTTGGCGATGTTCCAGAAAAATTCGGCTGAGTTTTTGCGCCATTTCGTAACAGTGGATGAAACCTGGATTCACCACAACACACCAGAAACCAAGGAACAGTCAAAAGTCGAGAAATCGTATTATTTGGAGGGCATCAACAAGTTGGAAAAACCTTGGATGAAGTGCATAGAGCTAAAAGGAGACTATGTTGAAAAATAAAATGTTTTTATGTCGAAAAGAGTGTTCCTTATTTCATTTCTCAGGGACTTGAACCACCCTCGTGCACACAGCCTCAGCTATCTCACTCACCTTCACTCGCCTATCGTCCAACACGATATCATGCACTTTTTCGATGGTTTCGGATGTGGTTGCGGTTTTTGGCCGTCCTTCATGTGGGTCATCTTCAAGGGACGTGCGACCACGTTTAAATTCAGCTGCCCATCGCCGAAGGGGATATGAATACCCTTAAACTGTTTCAGGGCACGGGCGTTAGGAAAAGGGAGAAGAGGAACAGAGGAGCCTGTGCACGTTGGCTTTGAATGTTTGAAGGTTGTAGTGATGAGGAAATACAGAGCCTGGTAGATTATTCCACACTCGTGTCGTTCGGCTTATAAACGAACCCCTATATTTTCTTTATGTCGCCACATATTGCAATCCTCCTCTGTCTAAAACGAAATATTACCTCTGATAACGAAGGCAAGTTGTCTGGTCCTGTGAGTAGAAGTGAATTTAATGAAATCCCATTGATACTAGCTGCGGCGTCCCATACGATAAGCACCCCGTCTAGCTTATTTGGGTTCATTACAGGAAAGATTGGAAGGTACCATACTCGCATTTCTTTACTATTCCGCAATTCGTCATCAGTGAGTTTTCTCGCGTATCCCTTTTTCAAATATTGTTGTATTGGTTCATTCATATTTGCTGCCAACTCCGGTACTTGGCTCAATCTCCTTTTCAAACATACTAGTCTACATTCTGTCATATGCCTGCTATTTGGTAAAGAAACACTTCCCCCCTTCCATAATAACGGAACGATAAACCGATTTCCACAACGTGTTGTTGAGTTTTCCAATATGATTTTAGCCTTTAAATCGTTCGCACTCAGTAGATGTCTATCTGTTGTTGAGCCTACTTGCTCTAACGCGAAGAAGTTCTTGACTAGATCATTCAGCGTTTCATCTGCTTTCTCCCGGCACTAACAAATGTGGTATTTGAAGCTGGGCGAATCCGTATTTTTGCTGGGTTTTGTACATCGGTTATGAGGGATCAGACAGTTTCGACAAAGGGAGTGTTTTTTGATAACATCCCATTTTTGTTGTAGGCTCATGTTAGCAAAATTACTGCAACGCTCAATAGTCTCACAGTCCTTGCAGGCAATACATGATCGTGATACATTAATGTTAGGGGTCGCTTCACCTTGATGTGTATTAACATAGAGCCGTAGCTGGTGTCGCGGGTCAAACCCTTTTTCTGCTACATTTAGGACTGATATCTCCGTTTCCTCGCTTACTGCTTCAGCTACTTGATATAACCAAGCGGCGAATGTTAATAAATTCACTCCCTCAGCGTTAAGCTTGAAAATTCCCCAATTTAAGCGTATTTGATGAGGTAATTCATCAAAAAGTTCCTGCAACATACACGGATTATTCAAGTGGCTTTGTAAACTAACAGCTTCTATGGTAGCAACAACATTTTGTACTGAAAGGGCATAATTAATAAGTAAATCCAATCTATCGTTTTTGGGTGACGGCTCACTTCGCAGTTTAGCAATTAGGGCGTTAATTACTGTTTCAGGGCGTCCGTAAAGCATACGCAGAGTTGTTATTATGCTTGGTACTTGATCAGAAAATATCAATTTCGACCTTACCGATTCTAAGGCTCCACCTTTCAGAGATCTTTGTAGCCGAATCAGTTTTTCATCATTTGAGAAACCACATGTTCTTGATCAATTTTCGTAAGAGCTTATAAACAGCGGTCATTCTTCGGCTGTCGGCTATCACGAAGGTACGAATTGTCATGTGCATTTTCTCTATCAGGATATGTGTTGACCAGCAGCTTTGGGGGGGTGGAATAGATCGACGCACCTATCCATATTTCGTTTAGGTTTACATTTTGGTTATCTGCACCGCTTTTGTCCACGTTGGAGTTTATTTGTAGACTTCGTCAAAAAGCAGATATTAATGACTTTTCCTCACCTGTGTATTGACCTGTCACCCAGTTTTGTACCATACTACATCCTGCTGCAGAAGATACGCTATCGCATTAGCTCGTACTTTTTGTCTAAATACTCTTTATCCCTTTTCTGCTTAAGTATCATTTCTTCTTCCAACCTTTTCAGTTGTAGCGAAACTGCCTTCGACTCTCTCGATAAACTAGCCTTGGAGGGAGATACGCCGGGTTGCGCTGATTGGTTGTCAGGGATGGTAAATCTAGGAGGTGCTGTTGATGCTTTGGCGCTGTTCGTTGGTGCTTCGCGAGCATTTGCTGTTCTGTCTGATGCACGTGTGCTGCGTCCTTTCTTTGTTGTCCACACAGGAACACTTGCGGATAGTGGTGGCTGCAGGCGTTGATTGTTAGAAGGTGGCTGATGGGGGGTTCTACTACCTGACATACATTTGAAGCACATCCATTCTTGGTTTGCGATGTCGGATGTGACACAAAAACATCGGAAATGGTGCCTCTCGTCGCACCTATCGCACTGGACCATTTGGGAATTGTCGGGTTAGGTGCATGATTTGTAGTGATGTAGCGGAGGGGAATGCTGATGATCGCTAGATATATTTTTATCAGTCATAACTCTTACCTTTATTTGACATTGACGGTCTTGGGTGAACGTGTAGTTGGAGTTTCGCTTACTTCACAACCAAATTTGTGCCTTTTCCTAGCAAATTAGAAAATATTATAAAAGAAACAAAAAGATTGAACGTAGAAATTATGGGTATTGCAGACGTGCAATGGAAAGGAAGTGGAGTTATAACAAAAGCCGGTCATAAATTTGACTAGTCATGCTTGGACACAACCCAAAATAGATATAGCGTAGGATTACTCATTTCAGAAAAAATGGAAAAATCAGTAATAGGAGTTTTAAATTTATCAGAAAGAGTAATGCTTATGCAACTTAAAGCAGAACTCACAATAATGAACATCATCCAAGTATATGCGCCAACAAGTGGTTGTGAAGAAGTAGTTATGGAGGAATTTTACAACCAACTTGAGCAAGCAATCATGCTTACTAAAAAGAAGGATATCACATTTATTCTAGGCGAACTTAATGTTAAAGTGGGGAAAGGGAGGGTTGAGGTTATTGTAGGAGATTATGGATTAGGAGTCAAAAACGCGAGAGGCCAAAAACTTATACAGTTCTGCCAATTACACGAATTAACAATAATGAACACCTGGTTCGAGCTCCCACCAAGGAGATTATATACCTGGACATCTCCACAGCACACTCCAGCGTCAATAGTCAGGAATCAAATAGACTATATCATCGTCAACAAGAGATTCCGAAATTCAACAAAATCAGCAAAATGCTACCCAGGTGCTGATGTTGGTTCAGACAATAATCCTATTATAGCGAAAATCAAAATAAAAATTAAAAAAGTTGTAAAGAACTCCAAACAGAAAAAAATAAAAATGAATTTATTAAAAAATGAGGAAATAAAAAACAACCTTAGGAGAGAGATGAATGAAAACATTAATCGCTTAAGCACAATCCGAATAGTTGAAGAAAATATCAACTCAACATGGTCAGAAATAAGACATTATAATAGATACGAGCAAAAAATACCTAAGCAGCGGAAATCAACAACCGAAAAAAGAATGGATGACACCCGAGATTTTATCTCTAATGGATCGATGGAACATATAAAATTCTCTCTCTAATGAAGTTAGAAGACATGATATACGACGGCAAGGTGCAAAGTTTTCGGCCTGACTATGAAAGACTGCGATTTTCAGTTAAAAAATAATTTTATTTTTTTACATAATCTCCCTTGACTTCAACACACTTGGTCCAGCGTTTCTCCAACATCAGTATTACTTCTCGGAAGTGAGAGTCTGGAAGGCTGTGAAAATATTCATCTACGGTCCTCTCAACTTCTGCATTGGATGCGAAGCGCTTCCCAGAAACAAATTTCTTCAAGTTTGGGTACAGATGGAAGTCTGTGGGTGCCAAATCAGGTGAATAGGGGAAATGGCCGAGCAAATCGTATCCCAAATACCGCAGTTTTCCCACCGCCAACGCACACTTGTGTACAGGTGCATTGTCCTGGTGAAAGATGATTTTTTCTCTTTCAATCTAGTCCTCTTCTCGCGAATTTTGTCATCCAGCTGGTCAAGAAGGTTGGAGCAATATTCTCCTGTAATTGTTCTGCCTTTCTCAAGGTAATCAATTAACAGGATCCCTTTCGCATCCCAAAACACACTGGCCATAAAATTTCCGGCAGATGCGATCATCTTTGCTTTCTTTGGCGCGAAACCACCGGCTTCCACCCACTGCTTCGACTGCTGTTTCGTTTCTGGCGTGTAGTGGTGGACCCATGTCTCATCCATGGTGACAAATCGCCGCACAAAATCGGTCGGATCCCTATTGAATCGGTCCAAAGATTGCCGCGAAAATCGTTTGCGCATTTGCTTTTGATCGGCATTCAGCAAATGCGGCACCCATCTTGCGCAGAGCTTTCGCATCCCTAAGTTTGTGTGCAATATATTTCGCACCCTCTCTTCCGATATACGATGGTGGGTCAATAAGTCCCTGAAAATTAACATAAATTGTGTAGTCACCATAAATTACATTATTTTTTGTCAAGAATCATCTTTCAAAAGAACACTATTCTTAGCGAGAAAAAACGGATCACGCAAACCAAATAAAAGCTTGACTAATATTATGGGGACTCTTTACCATCGATTGGAACCATTCACCACTGGTTTACTCAATTTCGGTGCGGTCGTTCAAGCACAAGTGACGCCAAACGTTCTGGTCGCCCAATTGATGTCACCACACCAGAAATGGTCGACAAAATCCATGGTTTAATAATGGACGATCGGCGAGCGAAAGTGCGCGAGCTTGAAGAGGCCACAGCCTTATCACATGGCTCATCACATGGCTCAGTGATTTCGATTTTACATAAATGTTTGGACATGAAAAAGCTTTCCACAAGATGGGTGCCGCGTTTGCTCACAATCGACAATAAACGCATTCGTTTGACAACTTCAAAGGTGTGTTTGGCGATGTTCCAGAAAAATTCGGCTGAGTTTTTGCGCCATTTCGTAACAGTGGATGAAACCTGGATTCACCACAACACACCAGAAACCAAGGAACAGTCAAAAGTCGAGAAATCGTATTATTTGGAGGGCATCAACAAGTTGGAAAAACCTTGGATGAAGTGCATAGAGCTAAAAGGAGACTATGTTGAAAAATAAAATGTTTTTATGTCGAAAAGAGTGTTCCTTATTTCATTTCTCAGGGACTTGAACCACCCTCGTGCACACAGCCTCAGCTATCTCACTCACCTTCACTCGCCTATCGTCCAACACGATATCATGCACTTTTTCGATGGTTTCTGGTGGTTGCGGTTTTTGGCCGTCCTTCATGTGGGTCATCTTCAAGGGACGTGCGACCACGTTTAAATTCAGCTGCCCATCGCCGAAGGGGATATGAATACCCTTAAACTGTTTCAGGGCACGGGCGTTAGGAAAAGGGAGAGGAGGAACAGAGGAGCCTGTGCACGTTAGCTTTGAATGTTTGAAGGTTGTAGTGATGAGGAAATACAGAGCCTGGTAGATTATTCCACACTCGTGTCGTTCGCCTTATAAACGAACCCCTATATTTCCTTTATGTCGCCACATATTGCAATCCTCCTCTGTCTAAAACGAAATATTACCTCTGATAACGAAGGCAAGTTGTCTGGTCCTGTGAGTAGAAGTGAATTTAATGAAATCCCATTGATACTAGCTGCGGCGTCCCATACGATAAGCACCCCGTCTAGCTTATTTGGGTTCATTACAGGAAAGATTGGAAGGTACCATACTCGCATTTCTTTACTATTCCGCAATTCGTCATCAGTGAGTTTTCTCGCGTATCCCTTTTTCAAATATTGTTGTATTGGTTCATTCATATTTGCTGCCAACTCCGGTACTCGGCTCAATCTCCTTTTCAAACATACTAGTCTACATTCTGCCATATGCCTGCTATTTGGTAAAGAAACACTTCCCCCCTTCCATAATAACGGAACGATAAACCGATTTCCACAACGTGTTGTTGAGTTTTCCAATATGATTTTAGCCTTTAAATCGTTCGCACTCAGTAGATGTCTATCTGTTGTTGAGCCTACTTGCTCTAACGCGAAGAAGTTCTTGACTAGATCATTCAGCGTTTCATCTGCTTTCTTCCGGCACTAACAAATGTGGTATTTGAAGCTGGGCGAATCCGTATTTTTGCTGGGTTTTGTACATCGTCCAAATATCGTTCAGCCCAGTCGAGTTTTTATTGCCGTCGGCTGTTCCATACTTCCTTCGCGATATTTTAGTGAGTTGCGAAGATTGCAATGATCGAGACCGATAATATCTGTGTGATGAATGAGCCATCATCCAAGAAGGCATACGTCTCTATGTGTAAATCATTGTTGTAAATTGTGACTGGTGTACTCATTTGGTGTACGTTGCAGTTAAATTCATCTGGAATATTGGTTGTTGTGGCTGGTTCGTCACATCTGGGTTCGTCATATCTGTGTAATAATTTGTTGTGTCTGAAGGTGCAATTGTTAACTCCACACCGTTTGTTAGATACGCACCTCTGCCGGTTATGAGGAATCAGACAGTTTCGACAAAGGGAGTGTTTTTTGATAACATCCCATTTTTGTTGTAGGCTCATGTTAGCAAAATTACTGCAACGCTCAATAGTCTCACAGTCCTTGCAGGCAATACATGATCGTGATACATTAATGTTAGGGGTCGCTTCACCTTGATGTGTATTAACATACAGAGCCGTAGCTGGTGTCGCGGGTCAAACCCTTTTTCTGCTACATTTAGGACTGATATCTCCGTTTCCTCGCTTACTGCTTCAGCTACTTGATATAACCAAGCGGCGAATGTTAATAAATTCACTCCCTCAGCGTTAAGCTTGAAAATTCCCCAATTTAAGCGTATTTGATGAGGTAATTCATCAAAAAGTTCCTGCAACATACACGGATTATTCAAGTGGCTTTGTAAACTAACAGCTTCTATGGTAGCAACAACATTTTGTACTGAAAGGGCATAATTAATAAGTAAATCCAATCTATCGTTTTTGGGTGACGGCTCACTTCGCAGTTTAGCAATTAGGGCGTTAATTACTGTTTCAGGGCGTCCGTAAAGCATACGCAGAGTTGTTATTATGCTTGGTACTTGATCAGAAAATATCAATTTCGACCTTACCGATTCTAAGGCTCCACCTTTCAGAGATCTTTGTAGCCGAATCAGTTTTTCATCATTTGAGAAACCACATGTTCTTGATCAATTTTCGTAAGAGCTTATAAACAGCGGTCATTCTTCGGCTGTCGGCTATCACGAAGGTACGAATTGTCATGTGCATTTTCTCTATCAGGATATGTGTTGACCAGCAGCTTTGGGGGGGTGGAATAGATCGACGCACCTATCCATATTTCGTTTAGGTTTACATTTTGGTTATCTGCACCGCTTTTGTCCACGTTGGAGTTTATTTGTAGACTTCGTCAAAAAGCAGATATTAATGACTTTTCCTCACCTGTGTATTGACCTGTCACCCAGTTTTGTACCATACTACATCCTGCTGCAGAAGATACGCTATCGCATTAGCTCGTACTTTTTGTCTAAATACTCTTTATCCCTTTTCTGCTTAAGTATCATTTCTTCTTCCAACCTTTTCAGTTGTAGCGAAACTGCCTTCGACTCTCTCGATAAACTAGCCTTGGAGGGAGATACGCCGGGTTGCGCTGATTGGTTGTCAGGGATGGTAAATCTAGGAGGTGCTGTTGATGCTTTGGCGCTGTTCGTTGGTGCTTCGCGAGCATTTGCTGTTCTGTCTGATGCACGTGTGCTGCGTCCTTTCTTTGTTGTCCACACAGGAACACTTGCGGATAGTGGTGGCTGCAGGCGTTGATTGTTAGAAGGTGGCTGATGGGGGGTTCTACTACCTGACATACATTTGAAGCACATCCATTCTTGGTTTGCGATGTCGGATGTGACACAAAAACATCGGAAATGGTGCCTCTCGTCGCACCTATCGCACTGGACCATTTGGGAATTGTCGGGTTAGGTGCATGATTTGTAGTGATGTAGCGGAGGGGAATGCTGATGATCGCTAGATATATTTTTATCAGTCATAACTCTTACCTTTATTTGACATTGACGGTCTTGGGTGAACGTGTAGTTGGAGTTTCGCTTACTTCACAACCAAATTTGTGCCTTTTCCTAGCAAATTAGAAAATATTATAAAAGAAACAAAAAGATTGAACGTAGAAATTATGGGTATTGCAGACGTGCAATGGAAAGGAAGTGGAGTTATAACAAAAGCCGGTCATAAATTTGACTAGTCATGCTTGGACACAACCCAAAATAGATATAGCGTAGGATTACTCATTTCAGAAAAAATGGAAAAATCAGTAATAGGAGTTTTAAATTTATCAGAAAGAGTAATGCTTATGCAACTTAAAGCAGAACTCACAATAATGAACATCATCCAAGTATATGCGCCAACAAGTGGTTGTGAAGAAGTAGTTATGGAGGAATTTTACAACCAACTTGAGCAAGCAATCATGCTTACTAAAAAGAAGGATATCACATTTATTCTAGGCGAACTTAATGTTAAAGTGGGGAAAGGGAGGGTTGAGGTTATTGTAGGAGATTATGGATTAGGAGTCAAAAACGCGAGAGGCCAAAAACTTATACAGTTCTGCCAATTACACGAATTAACAATAATGAACACCTGGTTCGAGCTCCCACCAAGGAGATTATATACCTGGACATCTCCACAGCACACTCCAGCGTCAATAGTCAGGAATCAAATAGACTATATCATCGTCAACAAGAGATTCCGAAATTCAACAAAATCAGCAAAATGCTACCCAGGTGCTGATGTTGGTTCAGACAATAATCCTATTATAGCGAAAATCAAAATAAAAATTAAAAAAGTTGTAAAGAACTCCAAACAGAAAAAAATAAAAATGAATTTATTAAAAAATGAGGAAATAAAAAACAACCTTAGGAGAGAGATGAATGAAAACATTAATCGCTTAAGCACAATCCGAATAGTTGAAGAAAATATCAACTCAACATGGTCAGAAATAAGACATTATAATAGATACGAGCAAAAAATACCTAAGCAGCGGAAATCAACAACCGAAAAAAGAATGGATGACACCCGAGATTTTATCTCTAATGGATCGATGGAACATATAAAATTCTCTCTCTAATGAAGTTAGAAGACATGATATACGACGGCAAGGTGCAAAGTTTTCGGCCTGACTATGAAAGACTGCGATTTTCAGTTAAAAAATAATTTTATTTTTTTACATAATCTCCCTTGACTTCAACACACTTGGTCCAGCGTTTCTCCAACATCAGTATTACTTCTCGGAAGTGAGAGTCTGGAAGGCTGTGAAAATATTCATCTACGGTCCTCTCAACTTCTGCATTGGATGCGAAGCGCTTCCCAGAAACAAATTTCTTCAAGTTTGGGTACAGATGGAAGTCTGTGGGTGCCAAATCAGGTGAATAGGGGAAATGGCCGAGCAAATCGTATCCCAAATACCGCAGTTTTCCCACCGCCAACGCACACTTGTGTACAGGTGCATTGTCCTGGTGAAAGATGATTTTTTCTCTTTCAATCTAGTCCTCTTCTCGCGAATTTTGTCATCCAGCTGGTCAAGAAGGTTGGAGCAATATTCTCCTGTAATTGTTCTGCCTTTCTCAAGGTAATCAATTAACAGGATCCCTTTCGCATCCCAAAACACACTGGCCATAAAATTTCCGGCAGATGCGATCATCTTTGCTTTCTTTGGCGCGAAACCACCGGCTTCCACCCACTGCTTCGACTGCTGTTTCGTTTCTGGCGTGTAGTGGTGGACCCATGTCTCATCCATGGTGACAAATCGCCGCACAAAATCGGTCGGATCCCTATTGAATCGGTCCAAAGATTGCCGCGAAAATCGTTTGCGCATTTGCTTTTGATCGGCATTCAGCAAATGCGGCACCCATCTTGCGCAGAGCTTTCGCATCCCTAAGTTTGTGTGCAATATATTTCGCACCCTCTCTTCCGATATACGATGGTGGGTCAATAAGTCCCTGAAAATTAACATAAATTGTGTAGTCACCATAAATTACATTATTTTTTGTCAAGAATCATCTTTCAAAAGAACACTATTCTTAGCGAGAAAAAACGGATCACGCAAACCAAATAAAAGCTTGACTAATATTATGGGGACTCTTTACCATCGATTGGAACCATTCACCACTGGTTTACTCAATTTCGGTGCGGTCGTTCAAGCACAAGTGACGCCAAACGTTCTGGTCGCCCAATTGATGTCACCACACCAGAAATGGTCGACAAAATCCATGGTTTAATAATGGACGATCGGCGAGCGAAAGTGCGCGAGCTTGAAGAGGCCACAGCCTTATCACATGGCTCATCACATGGCTCAGTGATTTCGATTTTACATAAATGTTTGGACATGAAAAAGCTTTCCACAAGATGGGTGCCGCGTTTGCTCACAATCGACAATAAACGCATTCGTTTGACAACTTCAAAGGTGTGTTTGGCGATGTTCCAGAAAAATTCGGCTGAGTTTTTGCGCCATTTCGTAACAGTGGATGAAACCTGGATTCACCACAACACACCAGAAACCAAGGAACAGTCAAAAGTCGAGAAATCGTATTATTTGGAGGGCATCAACAAGTTGGAAAAACCTTGGATGAAGTGCATAGAGCTAAAAGGAGACTATGTTGAAAAATAAAATGTTTTTATGTCGAAAAGAGTGTTCCTTATTTCATTTCTCAGGGACTTGAACCACCCTCGTGCACACAGCCTCAGCTATCTCACTCACCTTCACTCGCCTATCGTCCAACACGATATCATGCACTTTTTCGATGGTTTCTGGTGGTTGCGGTTTTTGGCCGTCCTTCATGTGGGTCATCTTCAAGGGACGTGCGACCACGTTTAAATTCAGCTGCCCATCGCCGAAGGGGATATGAATACCCTTAAACTGTTTCAGGGCACGGGCGTTAGGAAAAGGGAGAGGAGGAACAGAGGAGCCTGTGCACGTTAGCTTTGAATGTTTGAAGGTTGTAGTGATGAGGAAATACAGAGCCTGGTAGATTATTCCACACTCGTGTCGTTCGCCTTATAAACGAACCCCTATATTTCCTTTATGTCGCCACATATTGCAATCCTCCTCTGTCTAAAACGAAATATTACCTCTGATAACGAAGGCAAGTTGTCTGGTCCTGTGAGTAGAAGTGAATTTAATGAAATCCCATTGATACTAGCTGCGGCGTCCCATACGATAAGCACCCCGTCTAGCTTATTTGGGTTCATTACAGGAAAGATTGGAAGGTACCATACTCGCATTTCTTTACTATTCCGCAATTCGTCATCAGTGAGTTTTCTCGCGTATCCCTTTTTCAAATATTGTTGTATTGGTTCATTCATATTTGCTGCCAACTCCGGTACTCGGCTCAATCTCCTTTTCAAACATACTAGTCTACATTCTGCCATATGCCTGCTATTTGGTAAAGAAACACTTCCCCCCTTCCATAATAACGGAACGATAAACCGATTTCCACAACGTGTTGTTGAGTTTTCCAATATGATTTTAGCCTTTAAATCGTTCGCACTCAGTAGATGTCTATCTGTTGTTGAGCCTACTTGCTCTAACGCGAAGAAGTTCTTGACTAGATCATTCAGCGTTTCATCTGCTTTCTTCCGGCACTAACAAATGTGGTATTTGAAGCTGGGCGAATCCGTATTTTTGCTGGGTTTTGTACATCGTCCAAATATCGTTCAGCCCAGTCGAGTTTTTATTGCCGTCGGCTGTTCCATACTTCCTTCGCGATATTTTAGTGAGTTGCGAAGATTGCAATGATCGAGACCGATAATATCTGTGTGATGAATGAGCCATCATCCAAGAAGGCATACGTCTCTATGTGTAAATCATTGTTGTAAATTGTGACTGGTGTACTCATTTGGTGTACGTTGCAGTTAAATTCATCTGGAATATTGGTTGTTGTGGCTGGTTCGTCACATCTGGGTTCGTCATATCTGTGTAATAATTTGTTGTGTCTGAAGGTGCAATTGTTAACTCCACACCGTTTGTTAGATACGCACCTCTGCCGGTTATGAGGAATCAGACAGTTTCGACAAAGGGAGTGTTTTTTGATAACATCCCATTTTTGTTGTAGGCTCATGTTAGCAAAATTACTGCAACGCTCAATAGTCTCACAGTCCTTGCAGGCAATACATGATCGTGATACATTAATGTTAGGGGTCGCTTCACCTTGATGTGTATTAACATACAGAGCCGTAGCTGGTGTCGCGGGTCAAACCCTTTTTCTGCTACATTTAGGACTGATATCTCCGTTTCCTCGCTTACTGCTTCAGCTACTTGATATAACCAAGCGGCGAATGTTAATAAATTCACTCCCTCAGCGTTAAGCTTGAAAATTCCCCAATTTAAGCGTATTTGATGAGGTAATTCATCAAAAAGTTCCTGCAACATACACGGATTATTCAAGTGGCTTTGTAAACTAACAGCTTCTATGGTAGCAACAACATTTTGTACTGAAAGGGCATAATTAATAAGTAAATCCAATCTATCGTTTTTGGGTGACGGCTCACTTCGCAGTTTAGCAATTAGGGCGTTAATTACTGTTTCAGGGCGTCCGTAAAGCATACGCAGAGTTGTTATTATGCTTGGTACTTGATCAGAAAATATCAATTTCGACCTTACCGATTCTAAGGCTCCACCTTTCAGAGATCTTTGTAGCCGAATCAGTTTTTCATCATTTGAGAAACCACATGTTCTTGATCAATTTTCGTAAGAGCTTATAAACAGCGGTCATTCTTCGGCTGTCGGCTATCACGAAGGTACGAATTGTCATGTGCATTTTCTCTATCAGGATATGTGTTGACCAGCAGCTTTGGGGGGGTGGAATAGATCGACGCACCTATCCATATTTCGTTTAGGTTTACATTTTGGTTATCTGCACCGCTTTTGTCCACGTTGGAGTTTATTTGTAGACTTCGTCAAAAAGCAGATATTAATGACTTTTCCTCACCTGTGTATTGACCTGTCACCCAGTTTTGTACCATACTACATCCTGCTGCAGAAGATACGCTATCGCATTAGCTCGTACTTTTTGTCTAAATACTCTTTATCCCTTTTCTGCTTAAGTATCATTTCTTCTTCCAACCTTTTCAGTTGTAGCGAAACTGCCTTCGACTCTCTCGATGAACTAGCCTTGGAGGGAGATACGCCGGGTTGCGCTGATTGGTTGTCAGGGATGGTAAATCTAGGAGGTGCTGTTGATGCTTTGGCGCTGTTCGTTGGTGCTTCGCGAGCATTTGCAGTTCTGTCTGATGCACGTGTGCTGCGTCCTTTCTTTGTTGTCCACACAGGAACACTTGCGGATAGAGGTGGCTGCAGGTGTTGATTGTTAGACGGTGGCTGATGGGGGGTTCTACTACCTGACATACATTTGAAGCACATCCATTCTTGGTTTGCGATGTCGGATGTGACACAAAAACATCGGAAATGGTGCCTCTCGTCGCACCTATCGCACTGGACCATTTGGGAATTGTCGGGTTAGGTGCATGATTTGTAGTGATGTAGCGGAGGGGAATGCTGATGATCGCTAGATATATTTTTATCAGTCATAACTCTTACCTTTATTTGACATTGACGGTCTTGGGTGAACGTGTAGTTGGAGTTTCGCTTACTTCACAACCAAATTTGTGCCTTTTCCTAGCAAATTAGAAAATATTATAAAAGAAACAAAAAGATTGAACGTAGAAATTATGGGTATTGCAGACGTGCAATGGAAAGGAAGTGGAGTTATAACAAAAGCCGGTCATAAATTTGACTAGTCATGCTTGGACACAACCCAAAATAGATATAGCGTAGGATTACTCATTTCAGAAAAAATGGAAAAATCAGTAATAGGAGTTTTAAATTTATCAGAAAGAGTAATGCTTATGCAACTTAAAGCAGAACTCACAATAATGAACATCATCCAAGTATATGCGCCAACAAGTGGTTGTGAAGAAGTAGTTATGGAGGAATTTTACAACCAACTTGAGCAAGCAATCATGCTTACTAAAAAGAAGGATATCACATTTATTCTAGGCGAACTTAATGTTAAAGTGGGGAAAGGGAGGGTTGAGGATATTGTAGGAGATTATGGATTAGGAGTCAAAAACGCGAGAGGCCAAAAACTTATACAGTTCTGCCAATTACACGAATTAACAATAATGAACACCTGGTTCGAGCTCCCACCAAGGAGATTATATACCTGGACATCTCCACAGCACACTCCAGCGTCAATAGTCAGGAATCAAATAGACTATATCATCGTCAACAAGAGATTCCGAAATTCAACAAAATCAGCAAAATGCTACCCAGGTGCTGATGTTGGTTCAGACAATAATCCTATTATAGCGAAAATCAAAATAAAAATTAAAAAAGTTGTAAAGAACTCCAAACAGAAAAAAATAAAAATGAATTTATTAAAAAATGAGGAAATAAAAAACAACCTTAGGAGAGAGATGAATGAAAACATTAATCGCTTAAGCACAATCCGAATAGTTGAAGAAAATATCAACTCAACATGGTCAGAAATAAGACATTATAATAGATACGAGCAAAAAATACCTAAGCAGCGGAAATCAACAACCGAAAAAAGAATGGATGACACCCGAGATTTTATCTCTAATGGATCGATGGAACATATAAAATTCTCTCTCTAATGAAGTTAGAAGACATGATATACGACGGCAAGGTGCAAAGTTTTCGGCCTGACTATGAAAGACTGCGATTTTCAGTTAAAAAATAATTTTATTTTTTTACATAATCTCCCTTGACTTCAACACACTTGGTCCAGCGTTTCTCCAACATCAGTATTACTTCTCGGAAGTGAGAGTCTGGAAGGCTGTGAAAATATTCATCTACGGTCCTCTCAACTTCTGCATTGGATGCGAAGCGCTTCCCAGAAACAAATTTCTTCAAGTTTGGGTACAGATGGAAGTCTGTGGGTGCCAAATCAGGTGAATAGGGGAAATGGCCGAGCAAATCGTACCCCAAATCCCGCAGTTTTCCCATCGCCAACGCACACTTGTGTACAGGTGCATTGTCCTGATAAAAGATGATTTTTTTCTTCTTCAAGCCAGGCCTCTTCTCTCCAATTTTGGCATCCAGCTGGTCAAGAAGGTTGGAGTAATATTCGCCTGTAATTGTTCTGCCTTTCTCAAGGTAATCAATTAACAGAATCCCTTTCGCATCCCAAAACACAATGGCCATGACCTTTCCGGCAGATGCGATCGACTTCGTTTTCTTTGCTTCCACCCACTGCTTCGACTGCTGTTTCGTTTCTGGTGTGTAGTGGGTGACCCACGTCTTATCCATGGTGGCAAATCGCCACACAAAATCGGTCGGATCCCTATTGAATCGGTCCAAAGATTGCCGCGAAAATCGTTTGCGCATTTGCTTTTGATCGGCATTCAGCAAACGCGGCACCCATCTTCGCACCCTCTCTTCCGATATACATACAGCCTCAGCTATCTCACTCACCTTCACTCGCCTATCGTCCAAGACGATATCGTGCACTTTTTCGATGGTTTCGGGAGTGGTTGCGGTTTTTGGCCGTCCTTCATGTGGGTCATCTTCGAGGGATGTGCGACCCCGGTTGAATTCAGCTGCCCAATTTTGAACGGTTGGCATGTAAGGAGAAGAGTCCCCGTAAACTTTTGTCAACTTTGGATGAATTTCCTTAGGGGTTAACCCATTCAAAACGAAGAATTTTATCACCGCACGATATCCAAGTTTATCCATTTTATCGAAAACCACGCAAGACGCCTACTGCCAAAATTCGTGTAAAGAAACTACTTGAGAGAACAAGTTGAAACTTGTCATGCGAACTAATGAGAAGTGTACCCAGTCAGGAAACATACATTTTTGCTGATTGGAACGCCATCTCTGCGTCAAGCCGAAAACTTTTCACCTTGCCCTCGTATATAACAAAAATGTTAATATTAAGTAAAATCGACTTTGGAATTTATATCTACGACAGGTGCCCAAAATCAACTCCTAAAATTATTAAACCACTATACTATCAAGCAGCAAGAAAATGCCTTAACGCTTTTCCTACAACACTGTAGGAAAAGCGTTGCTAACCGAAGCCAGACTTCCATCAGTAGAACAACGAATAGAAAAACTATCACCAAAATTAACTGCGAATCTACTCTTTTCAAGAAACTCGGTGTTTGATAAAGACATCGCATACGCTTTAAACCAAAGATAAAAAAAAATAATACCGTCAGCTCTAAAGCTAATTTTAGCCAAAGCTAACCAACTTCAACTTCCTATTGGGGATATAACTTCAAAAGATCATCTCCTCTTTGGCTTACAAAACCGGAATCGATAATTATGGATCGCGCTCAATATATTTTGGAAAAACAACACCAATCATTCTATTTTTGAAGCTCTTTTCTCAAACATCTCATCAGAACTTCATCAAGGATGGAAATTCTTCTATACCGACGGGTCAAAGACCCCAAAAAACACATCATTCGCCGTTACACAAGAAAACAGCCTAATAGTGAAAATTGGGATCCTACCTACATAATTTCGCATCTTATCTTTACGGCCGAAGCATTTGGAATTATTCAAGTGATAACAGCAGCATCAAAACATCGTGGAAAAACCATAATCTGCTCCGATAGTATATCTGTGTTGAAATCTACTGCCAACCCAAACTATGATACAATGGCGAACTAATAAGCCAAATAAGAATTCAACATTTCAGGTTTCCAAACAAAATCAAGCTAATGTGGGTTCCCGGTCATTCTGCAATACGCGAAGCAGATCGAGCGCCTAGCTCAACAAAGGAGGCACTTGTTTACTACTTCAATATCTTCACATAACAAGACTTGACGAACACTATAAAAGAAAGTCCCTAAGAGACAGTTAAACGATTGGAGCCAATACCATCATCATTACAAGGAAATTAATTGCGATAAATCCCAGCCTCGATACCCTAACCTTCCGAAACGTAAAATAACAAATTTTGTCCGCCTTAGGCTTGGGCATACTGCAGTCATCCACGAACATCTCCTCACCAATCAACCCCCTCCTTTATGCAACACCTGCAATGTAATACTAAGTCTAGAACACTTATTAAAAAATTGTACCATATCAAAAAATCACTTAATAGGCTCAAATACACTCCGTCTCACTTGATTACGAACAGGCAGTTTTTTGTTTTAATTTTACGATATTTTTCAAACCCTTCGCTAATCTGGGAAAAACCAATTGCACAAGGAATGAAGGATATATTATGTTTATATTGTAAAAAAAAAATGGGATTAAGTTGATAAATGCAACTTTTATGACGCTTTTTCCAAAACGGTCATAAAATTTACATGTTTTTTTTTTGTCTCACTTGATTACGAAAAGTAGTAGTTAAATGGATACACTTAGCACTACAATTCGACTAAACACCCTTTTGTTGAGTTAATAAGGAAGAAAACATGCATTTTACTAGTCAAGACCGAAAACTTTAAAATTTTTTTAAAAATACAACAAATTTCCTCTCCAAAATTTTATCTAGAATAAGCCATTATAAGTAAAAAATAATAATTTTAAGTGAAAAGTCGATTTCCTATATTGGAAACCTCAGCCGCTAAAAACAAATCAAAAACAAGATCTATTAGCTGTAATGTGATACTCGTAAATGAAATTATTTCAAATTAAATTTGGATGATTTTTGGTAATTATTTCGAAAAGCTAACTACATATATTTTTTTTTTTTTATAATTTGCGCGCGCCAAATGGGATATGAATACCATTAAATTTTTTCAGGGCACGGGCGTTTGAAGAAATTGAGAGAGAGAGAGAAAGAAAGATTGGTGTAGTGGGTTTGAAACTTAGGTGGTATTAAGTTTCAGTAAACTCCAAGGGTAGTGTCCAGATAACTGGGGAGCTTGTTTGTTTTGCTTTTTTTGTCGTTGCTCATGACTCACAGTATTTTTTCCCTCCAACTGATGTCATCATCACCATCAAGTTGCATTTAAGCCATATGACCACCCTACTGCCAGTGTTATGCCTTCGCAGTAGAGTTGACTAAGCTTTCGCAATTGATCGACTTTTTTATTTATTTCAGACGAAATAAATAGATGATTGTTGAGATCAGGATTTGAACCGTGAACCAAGAGCGTGACAAGCGTTGATGTTACCACTACACCACGGCCACAAAACGCTTAAAACTAGCTTAACTAACTTAACTATTCTTATTCTAACTTACTGGCCCTATGCGGGCGCTCTAAGTTAAACCTAATACTTAAAACTATGTCTTTCGACGTATGGTAGGGCGGTCATATGGCTAAAATGCAACTTGATCGTGATGATGACATCAGGAGGACGGAAAAAAAAAATACTGTGAATCATGAGCAACGACAAAAAGCAAAAACAAACAAGCTCCCCAGTTATCTGGACAGCCACCCTTGGGGTTCACTGAAACTTAATACCAGCTGAGTTTCAAACCAACTACACCAATCTGTTTTGGTGATGCCGATTTGGTGATGCTTAATTTTGAAATTAATTTGTTTTTTGTGTACTTTAAAGAAAAAAAAATAGAACAAAAAAAAAATTGAGAAAAAAATAAAGGCTGAGGTTTCCATTATGCGCACTAAGCAAATTTTTTTTTTTTTTTTTCTTTAAATTAACTTATTCTAAGATGTACTGTAAAAGAAATTTCTGCGGAAACTTTTTTTCCTATTTTTTTTTTTTTTACTTTTAAAAGTATACAAACTGCACAAATGGACGCGTTCACTTCGCTTAACGGTTGTGCTAAGTGATTTTTGTTGCTGGAGAGGGGGATGGGTGGGGTGGTGAATGCAGTGAATGTTGGAAAATATTATAGGTATTGCCGAAGTTAAAATAATTTAAAGTTAATTTCGTCTTTTTTTATATTTTTTTTTTTTTATTGACTGAAAATATTATACTGCTAAATACCCCAGAGTAAATATAATTAAACTTTAGCTCTAGGCGCCTGCCTGACAGGTGTTGACATACCCTTAGCGGAGCGACGAAGTCGCGTGAGCGGCTAAACCCTGCGGAAAAAAGGGTTAAAATCCTGTTAGCGAGCGAAGCGAGCCACCCACCCCATAATTAAATAAATAAACCAGACTTTGTTACAGGCGGTTGCCTGACAGTTTTTGGTATACACTTATTCAACTATGTAACTTCGTTTAAAGCGCCAGGTGATTTTCACTTAAACTGGCAACACTGCTCTCAACTATAAACAAATGAAAAACATGCGAAGAAAATTTTTGATTTCCTCAAGAAAATTTATACATATATATTTATATTTGTTTTTTAGGCAATTTTAAGCCAGAAAAAAAAAAAAAAAAAAAAAACACTTTTGCTCAGTGGGCATAATGGAAGCCCGCCCCAAACTACATGCACTATTATCAACTGTAAAATTAAGCACTAGCAACTGTAAAATTAAGCATTTTACCTTTTTTCCAAAAATGTTTTCCCATTCACAGAGTTTTTCCCCATTGCAGTTGCTTTCCATGCGAAATATGCTCCGGATGGATCACACTGAAACAAATATGGCCTACCAGAGTCCCATCCACATATGAGAAGTGATACTCCAAAAGGGCGTACGCCTCTGAAAATATGTAACTATAATTGCATATACATTATGCACTACGAAAATAACTACCCTGTTTGAGTGTACTCTTGCATCAAGGTAGCAACGCGTTGCACTAACTGTGCAACTGGTATTGGTTCTTTGTATGTCAGATAGTAGTTTTGTGCGATTTTACGAGCCTGTTTAACAAGGAGACGGTAATCAGGTCCCATACCAGAATACACCATTCCTATGTGACCAGTGACCATTTCGACGCGGTTAACACTATGTTCGTCATAGAGAACTGATTTATGTTTATTTTCAGTGGCCAATACAACTCCATTAGAAGCTAAGAACGATTGAATTAGAAACCTTTGTCAAATAAAAACTAACACAAACTTTAACTTACCCATAATTCCAACTGATGGAGTCCCGGCAGAGACAGCAGCTAATGCATATTCAATTTGCACAAGTTTTCCGGAGGGACTGAAATATGAAGGTAAATTTTGCAAGTCATTATATAAATCCTGAGCTGGTATACGATCAAATGTAAGATTACACCTAATACAAATAGTATTTTGAAAACATTCCCCACCTAAATGTAGTCAGCGAGAAGCTATATCGTTCAGAAGCCATCCTTACAAAAAAAAAAAAAAAAGAGAAAAAATATTTCTTCCCCAACTCAACAAAGAAAAATTCGATTCAATAAAGACGACAAACAGCCACAACTGCGATGACACCGCAAAAATGCAAACCAGAAATCAATGAGTAAAGAGCAGAAATCAATGAGAAATACATAGGTAAACTTTGCCTTGAGTTGCAGTTGCCAACAAAGTAATCTACGTATATTGTTACATTTTCACGCACATTTGTGAATTCACCGCGAAAAATCGTGAATTCACCCCGAAATTCATAGAAAAATGTAGAAAGTTGGGGGCCTGTTCAGTAAGTATCAAGACTATATGAATCATGTCTTTTCCGTTAGAAGAGGAAACGAATTTATATTTTCTCGGTTGGCTAAGAAAAAAAAAAGAAAAATAAACTGCCAAAAATCATGTTTTTCATTTATTTGTAGTATAAAAGCATTTACAGTTTTAAAACCGATCATTGATTCAGGCACTACGTTGCAATGCTATCTTTGCAGCTTAGAAAGACATATTTTTACTCTTTACCCTGTTAAAATGCATCAAATGCAATTGCATCCCCAGTTGCACCTGTCAGCTGTCAGTTTCTAATGACATTAGAGTAAGGCGCGAAAATCAATGATTTTCCCGCGCAAATATTTTTATATACAATATATTGTAAAATGCGAGCTACGGCTCGAGTAGATAAAACAATATTCTGTGAAATCTATTTCTTTATTTTCTAGTCTATAGAACAATTCAGGTTCACACTGTACTATCCTTCGCAATTCTTTTCTTACAATGTCTCTTTCCTCTCAAATCACTTTATCTCCTTTCTATTACTTAATTCACAAATCCAAACTAATTACTCCTTCTTGTTAACTCTCAACTTTCAATTTATCACAAAATTACAACTTCGCCTATTATCACTTTTCTAATCTCTTCGCCACAGTTTAAAAATGACTGTCTTTTTTATTGATCGCCATCTGTCCTTATATAGCAGAAGTTTCAGATAGCCAGAAACTTCTAGCAAATTCTTCGACCACTGGAAATAATTCCAAGATGACAATCATTTCTTCCAGTTATAATTCTCTCTTTATCCGTGGCGTTGTCAGCTATTGCGAACCTCGAATGAAAGTACAGTTTGGAATGGGCTGTAGGAGCGTAGTTATTATTCTACATTATTGTTGCATACTTTTGGACGATGTTACACTGCCCCCCTCTTAGACTTGTTCGTCCCGAACAAGTGCGTCCTCACTTCGGCCATTGTATCGACTCAGTCGGTCCACATGAACCACTTTCATTTTGGCCCTTGGTCCTCGCTGGATGCGGTAGACAACATCGTTGATGCGGGTTACTATTCTGTATGGACCCTCCCAGTTCCGCTGCAATTTAGGTGATTTCCCCTTTTGGCGATGGGGATTATACAGCCACACTAGATCTCCTTCCTGGAATCCTGACGTTGTTGCCTTGGCATCATACCTGGTCTTCATGCGGTCGCTCGTCATCTTAATCTGGCTTCTGGTCCTTTGGTGTATGTCCCTAAGCCTTTCCCTAAGGTCCGCCACGTACTCTTCTTCATTTCTGGGCTCATTGGTAGGAGATCCAAATTTCACCTCACTGGGTAAACGAGCTATTCCACCAAATAAGATTTCGAACGGCGTATGTCGAGTAGTGCTATGCACGGCACTTCTATAGGCCATCAAAAACAAGGGAATCTGCCGGTCCCAATCCCGTTGGTAGTCACCTACGACCTTCGAGAGATGTTCGTCCAAAGTCCTATTGAAACGCTGCACCATACCGTCCGACTGTGGATGAAGCGGGGTTGTCCTTGTCTTTTTGATTCCGAGTAGTTGACACATCTCTTGGAAGATTCTTGACTCGAAGTTCCTCCCTTGGTCAGAATGCAATTCCAAGGGCACACCGAATCTGCTAACCCAATTGTAGACGATCTGCTCCGCCACGGTTCTGGCTTCCTGGTTAGGGATCGGAAACGCTTCCGGCCACTTACTGAAGTAGTCCATCACTACGAGTATATACCGATTACCATTGTCGGTTTCCGGAAAGGGCCCTGCGATGTCAATGGCGATTCGTTCGAAAGGTGCTCCCACGTTGTATTGGTGCATCTTACCTCGAGTTTTGGTTCTCGGACCCTTACTAGCTGCACACACGTCGCATTCTCTGCACCAGTCTTCGATATCTTCCTTCGCTTTTAACCAATAAAAACGTTCTCGTACCTTTTCTAGCGTCTTATTCACTCCCAAGTGGCCTCCGGACGCCCCGCCATGCATTTCCTGTAACACCTCCTTGACCCTCGTCCGCGGTACTACAAGCTGCATTACAAACGACTTTCCGTCGGAGGATTCCCATTTTCTTCTCAGAACACCTTCTTGGACATGGAGGGAGTCCCACTGCGCAAAATATGCCTTTAAGGTCGGGCTTCTGTGAGAGATGTCCTGATGATCCGGTTTCTCCATGTTCTCCTTCCAGGCCAGAATCGGCTCGATATCCGGGTCTTCCTTCTGAGCGTTCCGGATCTCATCTACGCTCCAGCCGGCGATAGGTTCGGCTCTCATTCTTTGGATGGAAACCAGCTCCCGTTCTTCCTGACGTGCACAATGTTTACAATCCGTTCTGCATGGTCTCCGGGACAGTGCATCCGCATTAGAGTGGAGTTTTCCTTTACGATGCTGTATTTTGTAGTCGTAGATTTGCAGCCTTTCGATCCATCTTGCGACCTGACCCTCAGGACTCTTGAACTGTAATAGCCATTTTAAGGCTGCATGGTCTGTGCGAAGAACGAACTTCCTCCCGTAGAGGTATTTGTGAAAATGCTTCGTAGCCAAGATCAAAGCTAGAAGTTCTCTCCTTGTCACGCAGTAGTTCCTTTCTGGCTTAGAGAGCACCTTGCTGAAGTACGCAACCACCTTCTCTTGGCCGTCATGCACCTGGGAGAGTACGGCTCCTACCCCAACATTACTAGCATCTGCATCCACAATGAACGTTTCCCCGGGAGTGGGGTAAGCCAGTATCGGGGCATCGCATAACCGTTGTTTAAGTGCCTTGAAGCTCTTCTCGCACTCAATTGTCCATTTGAATTGTTTTCCCTTTTCCGTCAACTGGTGCAGGTTCTTTGCGATCCCGGCAAAATCCTTCACGAACCGTCTGTAGTAGGTGGCTAGGCCCAGGAAGCTCCTTAGTTGGTGTTTATCCTTGGGGACTGGGCAGTTTTTCACCGCTTCGACCTTCTCTGGATCGGTTCTCACTCCTTTCGCTGAAATTATGTGCCCCAAGTACTTGACTTCCGCTCTAAACAGGGCGCACTTCTTGGGGTTGAGCTTCAGGTGGGCACTTCGAAGCCTTTGAAACACATCCCTTAGATTGTCTCGGTGTTGCGCAAACGTTTTTTCTACGACGATGACATCATCCAAGTATACCAAACAGGTTTTCCATGTTAACCCTTGCAGGACACATTCCATCAATCGCTCGAAAGTCGGCGGAGCATTGCACAGCCCGAATGGAATTACCGTGAATTGCCATAGCCCATTTCCTGCGGTGAAGGCGGTTTTCTCCCGGTCTTCTGGATGGATCTGTACCTGCCAGTAGCCACTCTTCAAGTCGAGAGTGGAAAACCATCGGGCTCCTGATAGTGTGTCTAGCGTGTCGTCAATCCGTGGCAGAGGGTAGCTGTCTTTCTTGGTGACGTAATTGAGCTGCCGATAGTCCACGCAGAACCGCGTGCTGCCATCTTTCTTCTTAACCAGTACAACCGGTGATGCCCACGGACTTTTGGAACTTTCAATCAGACCTTCTTTCTCCATTGCCGACACCATCTCTGCAACTTCTGTCTGCTTTGCCAATGGAAGGCGCCTAGCAGGCTGACGAATTGGTCTAGTATCACCAGTGTCTATTCGATGTTGTACCAGGTGTGTTCGGCCGTATTCTCCGTCCTGTGAGGCAAATACATCAGCGTACTCATTGATAAGATTCTCTGCCATAGTTCGCTGCTCCTGATTCAGCTCACTGGACTGGAGAATCGTCTCTCTCGTTTCCGCTGTCCAAGGTGATGGGAGAGGTTTTGGAGGACCACGTTCAGATATTGTTGCGACGGCGGTAATCGGCGTGCATTTTCCAGTCACCTCCCCTCGCCTTAGTTTGACAGTGTGTGGTCTTGCGTTCAAAACTCTCACTGGAACCATGGTGTTCTTTGGTTCGACTAACGTCTTTCCCACGATGTAGTCTTGAGAATTCTTCTCCGGGTCTGGTTCTACTATGTAGAATCGGTGGCTCCCAAGATCACCTTCCAGCTTCGTCCAAATGATTGTCTCTGAAGACGGCGGCAAAACTTCGTCTTTGCTGATGACTGTCCTGAGAGTTACGGCATTCAAGTTTCCGTACACCATCGGAATCTCCACATTTCGATACCTTAGTACTTGCATCCCGATGTCCAGGATTACTTCATTTGCTTTCATGAAGTCTATTCCGATGATGCACTCGTCGCATATATCTGCCACCAGAAACGCATGGGAGAACGTCAGTCCCGCCAGAGTAATCGTAAGACGAACTTCTCCAAACACTTTCGCCATTTCCCCCGTTGCAGTCTTCAGGCAGTAGCTGTTGGTGTTGTGCAGCCAGGCGCTTCTGACGATATCTCTTCTTACAATGGAGGCAGTGGCGCCTGTGTCGATGGTGGCTACGCACTTCTTCTTGTTGATTAGTGCCTCCACTGTCAGGCTCTTGTTACCCCGTTTGGTTTGCGAAACTTGAATGGTGGTCCTGGGGGCCTCGATTCCAGTAACCAACTTCTGCCCCGCGAAGTTGGTCCTTACGCATTTCCCGACTGCTGGTTTTGGTAAGTCTGACTGACAGCCAGATGCTTCCTCTCTGCTTCTCCTACTTCCGCAATGTGAACAATTTCCTCGTCTAGGTGCACTTCTGCACTGCCGTTGTAGGTGTCCGGTTTGGTTGCAATTCCAGCAACGGATTTGACTTCCGCGAGGTCTGTCTTCATCCATGACGGCTGTTCTCTGGCATGAGCATTCCACGACGGACATTTCCCTGACACGGTGTATTCCCTGGTATGCTTGGTCCGCAGCCTTCATTGACAAAGCGAATGCCAATGCCTCGGGGAGTGTTCGCTTTTCAGCCATCCTTACAGCCATTTGCAGTTGTCTGTCCTCTATGGCCTGAATAAAAGCTTCCACCGCCATTTCGTTGATAAGCTCCTCACCGGCTTTAGGGTATGAAAGATGGGCTAGTCGCTCTATATCCGCTTGCAACTGTTGGAGCGTTTCCCCCCTTTTCTGGTCTCGACTACGCAGCTGAACCCTGTACACCTGCTGCATGTGTTCATCCCCAAACCGCATCTCGATAGCCTGAACCAGAGAATCGTAGTTCTGCTGTTTATCTTCCGGGATGGTCTGCAAGAGCTCTGCAGCTGGACCCCTCAGTGCAAGTGTGAGTGCAATGGACTTCTCTTCATCGTCCCAGCTATTGGTCATTGCGGCCGCTTCGAATTGCCTTTTATAAATTGGCCATGATGTTTGACCATCGAAGATATGAGGCTGCATCTCCTTTCTTCTCAGACCGTCAGTGGAATATTCCCGTGCTTTCTGTCTCTTCACGTTGCTGAGTTCCTTAGTAAGATTTTCGACTTGTTTTTCTACTTTTTCGAACTGAGTCTCTATTTTCCCGAACTGAGTTTCATGCTTCTCAAAGTTTTCATCGAATCTAGTTTCGACTTTTTCGAGTTGCGTCTCTACCTTCTCGATTTTCTCTTCGATCACTTCGAATTTGGATTCCAAGTTCTTGTTTTGCTCATCAAGTTTACTTTCCAGAGCATCTAGAGAATTCTTTTGTTCGTCCATTGCTTTCTTTTGTTCGTCCAGCTTAAGTTCTAGAGAATTTCTTTGATCTTCCATTGCTTTCTTTTGTTCGTCCAGCTTAAGTTCTAGAGAATTCCTTTGGTCGCCCATTGCTTTCTTTTGTTCGTCCAGCTTAAGTTCTAGAGAATTTCTTTGATCTTCTATTGCTTTCTTTTGTTCGTCCATGACTAACTTAAGTTGCAGGAGCAGACTTGTTATACCCGGGTCGGCTGCTGTACTTGCTGGTTCCTCTTCCACGTCAAACTCTACGTCGTACGGATTTTCACCTTCCTGCGTTACTGCTTCTTCCAGACGAATCAGTAGGGCATCTTTTCCCCCAGTTGTGTCGAGGTTCCGCTTACTGAGTTCTGCCTTTAGTTGAGTTATAGTTAGTTTTCCCAATTTGCGACCCATTTTGCGCAACTAATTAACTCAACACAGAAATCGTTTTTTTTTTTTGTTTTTTTTTTTGCTTGTGCAATTTCACACCACGGAAATAGTTATTCACAGAATAAGTTTTATCCCGCTTCGGACACCAATGTAAAATGCGAGCTACGGCTCGAGTAGATAAAACAATATTCTGTGAAATCTATTTCTTTATTTTCTAGTCTATAGAACAATTCAGGTTCACACTGTACTATCCTTCGCAATTCTTTTCTTACAATGTCTCTTTCCTCTCAAATCACTTTATCTCCTTTCTATTACTTAATTCACAAATCCAAACTAATTACTCCTTCTTGTTAACTCTCAACTTTCAATTTATCACAAAATTACAACTTCGCCTATTATCACTTTTCTAATCTCTTCGCCACAGTTTAAAAATGACTGTCTTTTTTATTGATCGCCATCTGTCCTTATATAGCAGAAGTTTCAGATAGCCAGAAACTTCTAGCAAATTCTTCGACCACTGGAAATAATTCCAAGATGACAATCATTTCTTCCAGTTATAATTCTCTCTTTATCCGTGGCGTTGTCAGCTATTGCGAACCTCGAATGAAAGTACAGTTTGGAATGGGCTGTAGGAGCGTAGTTATTATTCTACATTATTGTTGCATACTTTTGGACGATGTTACACTGCCCCCCTCTTAGACTTGTTCGTCCCGAACAAGTGCGTCCTCACTTCGGCCATTGTATCGACTCAGTCGGTCCACATGAACCACTTTCATTTTGGCCCTTGGTCCTCGCTGGATGCGGTAGACAACATCGTTGATGCGGGTTACTATTCTGTATGGACCCTCCCAGTTCCGCTGCAATTTAGGTGATTTCCCCTTTTGGCGATGGGGATTATACAGCCACACTAGATCTCCTTCCTGGAATCCTGACGTTGTTGCCTTGGCATCATACCTGGTCTTCATGCGGTCGCTCGTCATCTTAATCTGGCTTCTGGTCCTTTGGTGTATGTCCCTAAGCCTTTCCCTAAGGTCCGCCACGTACTCTTCTTCATTTCTGGGCTCATTGGTAGGAGATCCAAATTTCACCTCACTGGGTAAACGAGCTATTCCACCAAATAAGATTTCGAACGGCGTATGTCGAGTAGTGCTATGCACGGCACTTCTATAGGCCATCAAAAACAAGGGAATCTGCCGGTCCCAATCCCGTTGGTAGTCACCTACGACCTTCGAGAGATGTTCGTCCAAAGTCCTATTGAAACGCTGCACCATACCGTCCGACTGTGGATGAAGCGGGGCAGTTGAAATTTCAAGTTTCTAGGGGTACCACAATATGTCGGTTTGGAAGCATTACGTTATGTGTTTATAACATTAAACAAAATTGTTTTTTTTTTGTTTTGTTATTATTGCCGTTGCTTATGATTCAATGCTTTTTTCTTTTACAGTCCTTCTGATGTCATCATTACGGTAAAGTTGCATTTTCAGCCATATTACCACTCCACTGCCAGTGTTATGCCTTCTTCGCAGTAGTGTTGAAATGAGCTTCGCAATTGTTCGACTTGTTTATTTATTTCATGTGGAACAAATAGATGAATCTTCACATCAGGATTTGAACTGTGAACCTGCAGTGTGACAAGCGATGATGTTACCATTACACCACGGCATCCAATTATTTTATATATTAATCAGTTATATTGTTGACAGAATAATATGTATGATATATTATAGCGATTAACTGGGCTAATTTTTTTAACTCAAACCACGAGAAAAAATAATTGTCAGTTACTAATGGAATAAGTAGTTCGTTTTATAGTTATTTTTCTTTTAATTGTAGCTAAGAGCAGTAATAAAAATAATAATAAGAAAATAAAGAAAGAATCCTTTTTTCTTGTATTTCGTTTTAAAACCATTGCAATGCTTTGCTTCCAGCCTAGAACAAAAAGTACTCACCGAAAATTATAATTTGATATTCTGTCACTATTCTATTGGACCGAGAGAATTTTAACTGCGGGTGAATAAAATTCCATATAATAATTAATACAAATTAATAAAAAAAAATTAAATAAGTAATCAAACTAGCATACTGTCATTAAATGTATTGTACTTGTACACTTCTACATTTTTGATCAATCAATCAAATGGCATTATGTCAGAATCGTATTTTATTTCCGCAAGCTAGAAAGTTCAGCTCAAACAAGAAAAAATGGTTTCCATCGCAACCCCCCATAGAGTAATTTTTCATAATCTAAATGCACGTTTATTACATGAAAATTGGTTCGAAGTTTATAGCGAAGACAATCCCTCTTTAGCTTTTGACTTGTTCCTTTTGATTTTAAATGGTCACTCTCAGTTGTGTTCAGAAGCATCTGTCGTAAAAGGAAAAACGTTAGAGATACTTCAGCCTTGGTTGTCAAATTATTTGTTACAAAAAAAAAATGTTATATAGGAAAACAAGTTACGCTTAAAATGTAAAAAATATTCAAATAACACTCGGTTTCGAAAATCTTACGAACTAATTTGCAAAGAAGTAGCTACTGAGGTTTGTATATGTATCGAAAGCTTCCATATTGATAAATTCCATAAAGTGAAAGGTAATCTTAAAGAAGACTGGAATGTTGTGAATGAGTTGTAATAAAAAAGTTTCCTCTGATGTACCTTCATGCATTAGGTATCAAGATAGTAAAATCACAACTTCAGTAGATATCGCTAATAATTTTAATGAATACTTTACAAGTGTTGCTGCAAATACGCTCACCGATGCTGGCTTTGGCTCGACGCTTCAAGTCTGTTGCGCAAATCAATGTTTCAGCTGTGAATATGATTCGCAAAATAGTTTTCTTCTTTCGAATTTTACAAAAATATCTTGTTAATGAAAAATCTGAATTCGTTCACACAGAACGGAATTCTTTTGTTAAGAACGTTTGTCTATATGTTGTTGGTGTTTTGGCACATATTTTTAATAAAAGCATTTACTGCGGTATCTGTTTGGCTTAACCCTTTCGCCCCTACTGGGACAATATGTCCCAGCACAAAAAACCTTGTCTTATTTTCATTATTGGGACATATACGTCCCACCTTAAAATATTATTGGGATTATATGTCCCAGGATAACGAAAAGGACTACGTTATCTTAATACACACCAAACATTTTCTTTGCAATTAAAGAACAAAACAAAAACAAAAGTTGCTATAATTGTTTCTGGTTCTTAAATAAAAACTCAGGGGCGAAAGGGTTAAAGAGTGCCGAAGTGATACCAATCTTCAAAAATGGTGATAGGAAGACCTCAAATAATCATAGGCCAATATCTCTGCTTCCTATTTTTTCGAAACTATTCGAAATGGTTGTCAAAGCGAGAACTATTTCTTTTCTCTATAGGTGCTCTTTCTTAAGTCCTAATCAATTTGGATTTAGAGCGGGTAAAAATGCCGAAGATGAATTTTGAAATGTCTTTTGTTTTGTCCATAATAACAAAAAAAAAAAAAATTATTGCGATGCTTTTTATAGATATAAAGAAAGCTTTCGATACCGTGGACCACGAGCTATTGTTGGTCAAATTAGATAAAGCTAGCTTTAGAGGATTCATTCTTAAATTCTTACCTTAAGGATAGAAAACAAAGGGTTAAGACAAGTGACTGTTTCAGTGAGTGCCTGAGTAGTCGGATTGGTGTTTGGTTTACATAAACTAGTCATCAATGATAAAACTAAGCTCATGTATTTTAACCTTTCCCCTTTTGAGTCTCAATCCCCAAATTTCATTTTTCACAGTAATGACTGTAACAAATTGAGTGTTGTTTTGATATTTCTAGTATGCACAGAAACTTTTCATCATACGATTCTAAATTGAACTGCTCTTCTAAATGTTTCTCTATGGAAAACGTATCTGTATTCAAGTATTTATGTTCTGTATCATCTAAGATAGTTGTGTTCTCGTAAACTTCTAGAAATAGTATATTTTCGCTTGGTTCGCTTGGGAAACTGGAAGGGAACGTCAGAGATCAAGTACAATTGCAGCTTTCGAAGTACGCATTTTCCGCTAGCTACTACACTTAAAACAGCTGATACGGGTTCATCGGAGACCTTTGAGTGATTCGCGATTCCACCAGCTGAGAGATCGGAAATTTCTTTAAATTTTCTGAGACACATCTATTGAACTCGTCTCCTCATTCCCAAGAATACAGAAAGACGAGAGGAATAGAGTTTATTGGCGCAAAAAATTCCTGCAATTACATACATGTTTTTCAGAAACAGTTTTGACTTCTTTTTTATTTTGCAATTATTTTAATATAATGTAGCATAATAATAACTACGCCCCCTAAAAATATGACGCAACAAATTCCGAAGTGACTTCATTCTGGCAGAATTTTGGTTCGAACTGTCCTTTCATTCGAGGTTCGTGTCTGGGACGAAGTCTCCACAGCTCATGTCAACGAAAGAGACGAATAATATCAGGGATAAAAGGGAATTATAACTGCAAGAATTATTTCTCTTGTTCCAGTGATCGAAGAATTTGCTAGAAGTTTCTGGCTATCAGAAACTTCTGCTATATAAGGACAGATGGCGATCAAAAAAAGGACAGTTGGTTTAGAACCGTGGCGAAGAGATTGGAAAAGTGATAATGGGCGAAGTTGTAATTTGGTGATAAATTGAAAGTTGAGAGTAAACAAGAAAAAGTAATTAGTTTGGATTTGTGAATTAAGTAATTGAAAGGAGATAAAGTGATTTGAGAGGAAAGAGACCTTGTAAGAAAAGAATTTGCAAAGAATAGTATAGTGTGAACTTGAATTGTTCTATAGACTAGAAAATAAAGAAATAAATTTCACAGAATATCGTTTTATCTACTCGAGCCGTAGCCAGCATATTACTTTGGTGTCAGAAGCGGGATAAAACTTATTCTGTGAATAACTATTTCCGTGGTGTGAAATTGCACAAAAAAAAAAAAAAAACGATTTCTGTGTTGAGTTAATTAGTTGCGCAAAATGGGTCGCAAATTGGGAAAACTAATTATAACTCAACTAAAAGCAGAACTCAGTAAGCGGAACCTCGACACAACTGGGGGAAAAGATGCCCTGCTGATTCGTCTGGAAGAAGCAGTAACGCAGGAAGGTGAAAATCCGCACGACGTAGAGTTTGACGTGGAAGAGGAACCAGCAAGTACAGCAGCCGACCCGGGTATAACAAGTCTGCTCCTGCAACTTAAGTTAGTCATGGACGAACAAAAGAAAGCAATAGAAGACCAAAGGAATTCTATAGAACTTAAGCTGGACGAACAAAAGAAAGCAATGGACGACCAAAAGAAAGCAATGGACGACCAAAAGAAAGCAATGGACGACCAAAAGAACTCTCTAGAACTTAAGATGGACGAACAAAAGAAAGCAATGGACGACCAGAGGAATTCTCTAGAACTTAAGCTGGACGAACAAAAGAAAGCAATGGACGAACAAAAGAAAGCTATAGACGAACAAAAGAATTCTCTAGATGCTCTGGAAAGTAAACTTGATGAGCAAAACAAGAACTTGGAATCCAAATTCGAAGTGATCGAAGAGAAAATCGAGAAGGTCGAGACGCAACTCGAAAAAGTCGAAATTAGATTCGATGAAAATTTTGAGAAACATGAAACTCAGTTCGGGAAGATAGAGACTCAGTTTGAAAAAGTAGAAAAGCAAGTCGAAAATCTTGCTAAGGAGCTCAGCAACGTGAAGAGACAGAAAGCACGGGAATATTCCACTGACGGTCTGAGAAGAAAGGAGACAGCCTGCTATCTTCGATGGTCAAACATCATGGCCAATTTATAAGAGGCAATTCGAAGCGGCCGCAATGACCAATAGCTGGGACGATGAAGAGAAGTCTATTGCACTCACGCTTGCACTGAGGGGTCCAGCTGCGGAGCTCTTGCAGACCATCCCGGAAGATAAACAGCAGAACTACGACTCTCTGGTTCAGGCTATCGAGATGCGGTTTGGGGATGAACACATGCAGCAGGTGTACAGGGTTCAGCTGCGTAGTCGAGTCCAGAAAAGGGGGGAAACGCTCCAACAGTTGCAAGCGGATATAGAGCGACTAGCCCATCTTTCATACCCTAAAGCCGGTGAGGAGCTTATCAACGAAATGGCGGTGGAAGCTTTTATTCAGGCCATAGAGGACAGACAACTGCAAATGGCTGTAAGGATGGCTGAAAAGCGAACACTCCCCGAGGCATTGGCATTCGCTTTGTCAATGAAGGCTGCGGACCAAGCATACCAGGGAATACACCGTGTCAGGGAAATGTCCGTCGTGGAATGCTCATGCCAGAGAACAGCCGTCATGGATGAAGACAGAGCTCGCGGAAGTCAAATCCGTTGCTGGAATTGCAACCAAACCGGACACCTACAACGGCAGTGCAGGAGTGCACCTAGACGAGGAAATTGTTCACATTGCGGAAGTAGGAGAAGCAGAGAGGAAGCATCTGGCGGTGATAACATCCATCCTGTCAGTCAGACTTCCCAAAACCAGCAGTCGGGAAATGCGTAAGGACCAACTTCGCGGGGCAGAAGTTGGTTACTGGAATCGAGGCCCCCAGGACCACCATTCAAGTTTCGCAAACCAAACGGGGTAACAAGAGCCTGACAGTGGAGGCACTAATCAACGAGAAGAAGTGCGTAGCCACCATCGACACAGGTGCCACTGCCTCCATTGTAAGAAGAGATATCGTCAAAAGCTCCTGGCTGCACAACACCAACAGCTACTGCCTGAAGACTGCAACAGGGGAAATGGCGAAGGTATTTGGAGAAGTTCGTCTTACGATTACTCTGGCAGGACTGACGTTCTCCCATGCGTTTCTGGTGGCAGATATATGCGACGAGTGCATCATCGGAGTAGACTTCATGAAAGCAAATGAAGTAATCTTGGACATCGGGATGCAAGTACTGAGGTATCGAAATGTGGAGATTCCGATGGTGTACGGAAATGAGAATGCCGTAACTCTCAGGACAGTCATCAGCAAAGACGAAGTTTTGCCGCCGTCTTCAGAGACAATCATTTGGACGAAGCTGGAAGGTGATCTTGGGAGCCACCGATTCTACATAGTAGAACCAGACCCAGAGAAGAATTCTCAAGACTACATCGTGGGAAAGACGTTAGTCGAACCAAAGAACACCATGGTTCCAGTGAGGGTTTTGAACGCAAGACCACACACTGTCAAACTAAGGCGAGGGGAGGTGACTGGAAAATGCACGCCGATTACCGCCGTCGCAACAATATCTGAACGTGATGCTCCAAAACTTCTCCCATCACCTTGGACAGCGGAAGTGAGAGAGACGATTCTCCAGTCCAGTGAGCTGAATCAGGAGCAGCGAACTATGGCAGAGAATCTTATCAATGAGTACGCTGATGTATTTGCCTCACAGGACGGAGAATACGGCCGAACACACCTGGTACAACATCGAATAGACACTGGTGATACTAGACCAATTCGTCAGCCTGCTAGGCGCCTTCCATTGGCAAAGCAGACAGAAGTTGCAGAGATGGTGTCGGCAATGGAGAAAGAAGGTCTGATTGAAAGTTCCAAAAGTCCGTGGGCATCACCGGTTGTACTGGTTAAGAAGAAAGATGGCAGCACGCGGTTCTGCGTGGACTATCGGCAGCTCAATTACGTCACCAAGAAAGACAGCTACCCTCTGCCACGGATTGACGACACGCTAGACACACTATCAGGAGCCCGATGGTTTTCCACTCTCGACTTGAAGAGTGGCTACTGGCAGGTACAGATCCATCCAGAAGACCGGGAGAAAACCGCCTTCACCGCAGGAAATGGGCTATGGCAATTCACGGTAATGCCATTCGGGCTGTGCAATGCTCCGGCGACTTTCGAGCGATTGATGGAATGTGTCCTGCAAGGGTTAACATGGAAAACCTGTTTGGTATACTTGGATGATGTCATCGTCGTAGAAAAAACGTTTGCGCAACACCGAGACAATCTAAGGGATGTGTTTCAAAGGCTTCGAAGTGCCCACCTGAAGCTCAACCCCAAGAAGTGCGCCCTGTTTAGAGCGGAAGTCAAGTACCTGGGACACATAATTTCAGCGAAAAGAGTGAGAACCGATCCGGAGAAGGTCGAAGCGGTGAAAAACTGGCCAGTCCCCAAAGACAAACACCAACTAAGGAGCTTCCTGGGCCTAGCCACCTACTACAGACGGTTCGTGAAGGATTTTGCCGGGATCGCAAAGAACCTGCACCAGTTGACGGAAAAGGGAAAACAATTCAAATGGTCAATTGAGTGCGAGAAGAGCTTCAAGGCACTTAAACAACGGCTATGCGATGCCCCGATACTGGCTTACCCCACTCCCGGGGAAACGTTCGTTGTGGATGCAGATGCTAGTAATGTCGGGGTAGGAGCCGTACTCTCCCAGGTGCATGACGGCCAAGAGAAGGTGGTTGCGTACTTCAGCAAGGTGCTCTCTAAGCCAGAAAGGAACTACTGCGTGACAAGGCGGGAACTTCTAGCTTTGATCTTGGCTACGAAGCATTTTCACAAATACCTCTACGGGAGGAAGTTCGTTCTTCGCACAGACCATGCAGCCTTAAAATGGCTATTACAGTTCAAGAGTCCTGAGGGTCAGGTCGCAAGATGGATCGAAAGGCTGCAAATCTACGACTACGAAATACAGCATCGTAAAGGAAAACTCCACTCTAATGCGGATGCACTGTCCCGGAGACCATGCAGAACGGATTGTAAACATTGTGCGCGTCAGGAAGAACGGGAGCTGGTTTCCATCCAAAGAATGAGAGCCGAACCTATCGCCGGCTGGAGCGTAGATGAGATCCGGAACGCTCAGAAGGAAGACCCGGATATCGAGCCGATTCTGGCCTGGAAGGAGAACATGGAGAAACCGGATCATCAGGACATCTCTCACAGAAGCCCGACCTTAAAGGCATATTTTGCGCAGTGGGACTCCCTCCATGTCCAAGAAGGTGTTCTGAGAAGAAAATGGGAATCCTCCGACGGAAAGTCGTTTGTAATGCAGCTTGTCGTACCGCGGACGAGGGTCAAGGAGGTGTTACAGGAAATGCATGGCGGGGCGACCGGAGGCCACTTGGGAGTGAATAAGACGCTAGAAAAGGTACGAGAACGTTTTTATTGGTTAAAAGCGAAGGAAGATATCGAAGACTGGTGCAGAAAATGCGACGTGTGTGCAGCTAGCAAGGGTCCGAGAATCAAAACTCGAGGTAAGATGCACCAATACAACGTGGGAGCACCTTTTGAACGAATCGCCATTGACATCGCAGGACCCTTTCCGGAAACCGACAATGGTAATCGGTATATCCTCGTAGTGATGGACTACTTCAGTAAGTGGCCGGAAGCGTTTCCGATCCCTAACCAGGAAGCCAGAACCGTGGCGGAGCAGATCGTCTACAATTGGGTTAGCAGATTCGGTGTGCCCTTGGAATTGCATTCTGACCAAGGGCGGAACTTCGAGTCAAGAATCTTCCAAGAGATGTGTCAACTACTCGGAATCAAAAAGACAAGGACAACCCCGCTTCATCCACAGTCGGACGGTATGGTGGAGCGTTTCAATAGGACTTTGGACGAACATCTCTCGAAGGTCGTAGGTGACTACCAACGGGATTGGGACCGGCAGATTCCCTTGTTTTTGATGGCCTATAGAAGTGCCGTGCATAGCACTACTCGACATACGCCGTTCGAAATCTTATTTGGTGGAATAGCTCGTTTACCCAGTGAGGTGAAATTTGGATCTCCTACCAATGAGCCCAGAAATGAAGAAGAGTACGTGGCGGACCTTAGGGAAAGGCTTAGGGACATACACCAAAGGACCAGAAGCCAGATTAAGATGACGAGCGACCGCATGAAGACCAGGTATGATGCCAAGGCAACAACGTCAGGATTCCAGGAAGGAGATCTGGTGTGGCTGTATAATCCCCATCGCCAAAAGGGGAAATCACCTAAATTACAGCGGAACTGGGAAGGTCCCTACAGAATAGTAACCCGCATCAACGATGTTGTCTACCGCATCCAGCGAGGACCGAGGGCCAAAATGAAAGTGGTTCATGTGGACCGACTGAGTCGATACAATGGCCGAAATGAGGATGCACTTGTTCGGGACGAACATGTCTAAGAGGGGGGCAGTGTAGCATAATAATAACTACGCCCCCTAAAAATATGACGCAACAAATTCCGAAGTGACTTCATTCTGGCAGAATTTTGGTTCGAACTGTCCTTTCATTCGAGGTTCGTGTCTGGGACGAAGTCTCCACAGCTCATGTCAACGAAAGAGACGAATAATATCAGGGATAAAAGGGAATTATAACTGCAAGAATTATTTCTCTTGTTCCAGTGGTCGAAGAATTTGCTAGAAGTTTCTGGCTATCAGAAACTTCTGCTATATAAGGACAGATGGCGATCAAAAAAAGGACAGTTGGTTTAGAACCGTGGCGAAGAGATTGGAAAAGTGATAATGGGCGAAGTTGTAATTTGGTGATAAATTGAAAGTTGAGAGTAAACAAGAAAAAGTAATTAGTTTGGATTTGTGAATTAAGTAATTGAAAGGAGATAAAGTGATTTGAGAGGAAAGAGACCTTGTAAGAAAAGAATTTGCAAAGAATAGTATAGTGTGAACTTGAATTGTTCTATAGACTAGAAAATAAAGAAATAAATTTCACAGAATATCGTTTTATCTACTCGAGCCGTAGCCAGCATATTACAATAATATAGTTACAGAAAATCCACAGCACACAACAGAATGTGCATTTTATTTTTATATAACAAAATAAAAGAGAATCAGAGAGCATATGTTTTTGATAGCTAATTTCCTTTTCAGCGGAGATTTAGTGTTCCACATAACAAATATTCACCGCTGAGGAATAGGAGGAAAATCTCTGAGGGATCCGTAAAGCGGCCCTTATACGGCCAATCGATTGACATCAATCATGGTGTATGTGTGAATTGACACTACCCCTTACACAGTTCAATCGATTGACGTCAAGTTTATTTTTGTGAGTTTCCGTGGTGTTCGGATGTGCAATGAGTGAAATGTACGATTGTATTTCTTATATTGCTCTGGCACTTTGCATAAAGAGGAAAAAAAGAAAATTTATATGAAGGAGTGGTTAAAAAAGGAATACCTCCACTTATGAAGAATTGTTTAAAATAATTTCTCCTTTGATTATGAAAAAAAGATACATTCATGCGTGAAGCGATTTCCGTAAACCAGCGGCTTTCCACAACGTAACGTTGCGATATCTTGCCGCAGGTAATTCATTTGAGAATTTAAAATTTATAACCGCAATATGCTCGGTCTTCATCATCCCTCAATTTTCCGCTAGCGCCAAACATGTTTCCTCTTCCGCGACACAACACATAATGAAGTAATTAGGTCAATCCAACCCTTACACACATCAATCAACATGACGGTCATGCAAAATCAAAAATATTTTGATTTTCGTCAATCAAGTGGAACATGCCAACTTGATATGTACATTCAATAAAGGTGGGTAACGGTGGAAAATCGTCACTTTCGATAAATATCGAGAGCATTCGATTATTTTAACGTAACCTTTTCGTAAAATCTAGTTTAACTAAAAAACCGTGGTTAAAACTCTAGTAAAATTTTAACTAACCACTCAAATGTTTACAAATTCTTTGGATCCTTGAAGTACACCTAGAGACCCTTCACAACAACTGCTTTTTTTTCTAGCAGATAGATAGAATCTTTTTAATAGTATAGCAGACGACGAGAACCCATGTGCATTTCTTAGTTTAGAGACAAGCTGCGCATTATTCACGGTGTCACAGGCTTTAGAGAAATCCAATAGAGTTAAAAGCATTACCATCTCTTTTTTCATAGCAACTCTTAGTTCATCTGTTATTTTTAACAGTGCACAAGTGCAGCTATGTCTTTTTCTGAAACCAGATTGATTTGCGCACAGCGGTGAGTTGCGCTCAAGAAAGTTAGAGACCTCACTGTGAATGAAATTATTCATATCCTTTGAAATATGCCTATATTCTGGTAGGGAAAGGACTTTCCTTTGTTTCCTTAATACAGCCATCTCTTTTATTTTCTTTTCTTTTCAAATATCAAGAAAAGTAGGGTATCTGTAATAATTTTTATATTAACATCTAATGCCATCTGAATGTTAACAAATTCCCTGTTCAAATCATCAGGATTGACGGTTTCAATATTGATATGCGTTCTCCTACCAACTTATATTTCTCGTAAGTTTTGCATGAAGTTGTTGTAATACGTTTAGTTTATTTTACAGTTTTGTTATTGAAACCAGGTATTTGTAGTTTTAATATGTATTGTAGCATAATAATAACTACGCTCCTATGTCTATGCAGCAAATTCCGAAGTGACTTTCCATTCTGGCAGAATTTTGGTTCGAACTGTCCTTTCATTCGAGGTTCGTGTCTGGGACGAAGTCTCCACAGCTCATGTCAACGAAAGAGACGAATAATATCAGGGATAAAAGGGAATTATAACTGCAAGAATTATTTCTCTTGTTCCAGTGGTCGAAGAATTTGCTAGAAGTTTCTGGCTATCAGAAACTTCTGCTATATAAAGACAGATGGCGATCAAAGAAAGACACAGTTGGTTTAGAACCGTGGCGAAGAGATTGGAAAAGTGATAATGGGCAAAGTTGTAATTTGGTGATAAATTGAAAGTTGAGAGTGAACAAGAAAAAGTAATTAGTTTGGATTTGTGAATTAAGTAATTGAAAGGAGATAAAGTGATTTGAGAGGAAAGAGACCTTGTAAAAGAAAAGAATTTGCGAAGAATAGTATAGTGTGAACTTGAATTGTTCTATAGAGTAGAAAATAAAGAAATAATTTCACAGAATAATTGTTTTATCTACTCGAGCCGTAGCGCGCATATTACAGTATTTTATTGCTATGCTCTCGTCTGTGGTCAATTATCAACCAACCTCTGTTGGTGGAATGTATGACAGAATGACAGCACTACTTACTAGCTATATTGATGGGACTGCCATCATTAAGTTTTCTTTTTGACAATTATTACATGCTTTTTTTTTAATAGTAATAATAATATATAACCAAACCCGGGACCAATTCACCAATACATTATATTGTACCTAGTCGTAACCGAAACGTTTGAGTGGCCGAACAATGCGACCACTTCGTGTATTATAATAATCAAGGTGGTACAAAGTCATTTTATACAGATGCTTCTGAACTCGATTCACCGACAGATTCATTTAGAGTTTCCGGTGGATTATAATATATGACCAAAGCCGTTGATTCAGGTTCATTCACATTCTCACGATTATAGTTTTTTTCTAACTCACCAACAGGTGACACGGTATTCCTTTCTCTGAAGTTTCCCAAATTATTATTTACAGTGTTTTTAATATGTTCTTCAAATAGCCAATTACCTGTATCAAATGCCTTATTGACTGTTTTAGCAATAAATCGACGATTTCTTCCATAATGATTATCAAAACAGTTTCTAATAATGTCTGACCTATTGTTTACTTTACCCACTATAGTTCCATATTTCCAATCCTTTTCATTTTTCTTCAAGATAATTCTCTCCCCCGTATTTAAACCCGGCAGTGTCTTTGCGTTTCTAACATAATAATGTTTCTGGTTTTCCTTTTTAATTTTGATTTTATTTTGAACAACCTGCTCACTTACATTGTTTCGACACAGTAGTGCGTTTGAAATATGCAACTTTGTTTTTGTGACTCTTCCAATAAATAATAATTCATCCTTGTATCTGTGGAACTGCTTAGAAAAATCGTCAAGTTGGTGAAAACTTGGGCAGCCGTTCATAACATACGTGAGTACACGAGCATACTTTACATCCCGACTGATGACTGATAAGTAGTAATCAAAGTTTTCCTTCGATAAGCAGGCCGATTTTGTTACCTTATGAATAACTCCAGTAAAATCACAGAATTCTGAATTATCTAACAATTGCGCCCGTGAAAGGCAATCTGCGACCAGCATTTATTTCCCAGGTTTATAAATTAACTGCTTTAACGGATACTTTAATGAAAAACATGAACATTCTTTGCAATCTTGGTGATACGTCATCAATATCACGTCTAACAAGAACTTCTAGTGGCTTATGAACACCTTCAACGATGAAATCGCGACCATATAAAAAATAATGGAATCTTTGACACGCAAAAACAACTGCCAATAGTTCCTTTTCGATTTGTGCCCACTTTTGCTCACTTTTACTTAATTTGCATGAAGCATATGCGACTGGATTTTGCTCGGGTTATAAACTGACAAAACTGGTTTGTCATTTCCGTTTCATGTACTGATCCTCAACTGAAATCAACATTGGTATGGGTTAAATTACGCAATGCAGCGGTTTTTTGTGATAGGTTTGGAATGAAAAAAATATTTAAAAATACCCAAAAGTCATATAACATCATGTTTGTTTCATGGCTTTTTCATTTTCAAAATTGCTTCACGATATTTTTCCGGAGATTTAATTTGGGCGTTTTGTAATTTTTTTTTTAATGAAGGTGAAAATCTCGAAAGACACAGAGGTAAATCCCTATGTAGTTTATATTCCAAGCCCTTATGCCAAACTTTATCAAAGGCCTGAGCAACGTCTAGGAGTATTGCAGAACACACTTGTTTTTCTGCTAGTGCTTTTTCTATAACATTAGTTATACGATGCACTTGGTCTATTGTCGAGTGCTTATTTCTAAACCCGAACTGATGTGTGGAAATAAGCCTTCTGTGCTCTATGATTCTATCCAGCCTTTTAAGAAGCAGTTTCTCGAAAATTTTTGATAATATCGGTAAAAGCGATATTGGCCTATATGAGGTAACTTCTGATAGGGGTTTACCCTGTTTAGGTATAACAATAATTTCAGCTATTTTCGAGTGATGTGGGACATATCTTTGTGTAAAACAGGCATTAACTATAAGCTTGTGTTTTAACAATGCTACGAAGGGTAGTTCTTTCAGGATTTGGGCAGTTAAAAGGTCGTAACCTGGTGTTTTTCTACTAGATAGTTTAGAAATATGTACATGTGCTAATCTCTCTTAGCGAAACATAAGGGATTACGACTTCATCTATTTTATCAGAGAATTATAGTTCATTTGCCACGCTAGGTGGAAAAGTTTTAAACACATTTGTTAGGTGCTCCGAAAAAAAAAGTTTAACCTTTTCTTTTGGGTCGCCGATCCATTTCCCTTCAGATATTTTTAACAGGGGATCCTGCCCTTGAGGTCTCTTTAAATGATTGGCAGCCTTCCAGAGGGAGTAGTCTGCGGCTTTGTTAGCAGTTAAGTTACAAAAGTAATTAGTTAAGGATCTATTTTTAAATTCACTCATACTTTTTTGAGTTTGTTATTCAGTTTGTTTGAGTTTGTTTTGAGTTTGTTACGGCAGATCATCACTGTTTTCAACTTTTACTTCTTTTCCATTGATTCCTTTCATTATGAAGAAATCAATAAGATTTGGTGTTTTCGCTGGGTCAGATGGCCAATAAGTTAGCGATCCAGTCGAAATTAAATCACAGTTAAAATTTCGCCCGGCTTTGTAAAGCTTCCTGCCTTTTGTCGTTATTAATCTTAATCCCGAGTAGGTGTGTTCTGCATTGAAATCACCTCCAATGATAAAGCTGTTGCCTATAGTTCGGAAGAGGTTATTAAGATCTTCCTCTGTCGGCGAATACTTGGGTGGGCAGTATATGGCAGCTATTTTAAATTCCTTGCTTTTAGCCAAAATGTTTATTATCGCTACTTGCATGGTTTGTTTTGCTATTTTTGGCAATTCATAAGGTTTCAAACTACTTTATACAATTACAGCACTACCTCCCCTAGCACTGTTAGCTGGATGGGGAGAGTGGTAACAGAGATACCCTGGGATTCTAATCTTTGTTCCCTGTTTGAAATGGGTTTCAAAAATCAGGCAAACATCAATGTCTTCATTGCATAGAAAAGCCTGAAATTCAGAGATGTGTTGGAGTAAACCGTTTGCATTCCAGGTTACGACTTTCAGATTTTTAATCATTATTACTTTGTCGATTTTTTCCTGTTTTTTTTTTTTTTTTTTTTATAATTTGCGCGCGCCAAATGGGATATGAATACCATTAAATTATTTCAGGGCACGGGCGTTTGTATAAATTGAGAGAGAGAGAGATAGATTGGTGTAGTGGGTTTGAAACTTAGGTGGTATTAAGTTTCAGTAAACTCCAAGGGTGGCGTCCAGATAACTGGGGAGCTTGTTTGTTTTGCTTTTTGTCGTTGCTCATGATTCACAGTATTTTTTCCCTCCACCTGATATCATCATCACGATCAAGTTGCATTTAAGCCATATGACCAAACTACTGCCAGTGTTATGCCTTCGCAGTAGAGTTGACTAAGCTTTCGCAATTGATCGACTTTTTTTATTTATTTCAGACGAAATAAATAGATGACTGTTGAGATCAGGATTTGAACCGTGAACTAAGAGTGTGACAAGCGTTGATGTTACCACTACACCACGGCCACCCTGTGGAAACTTCTTCCGTTAGTAGCTCAATTATTTCATCTTGGTCATCCAATCTTTGAATAATAGTAAAGAGCATTTCCTTTACTGATATTTCTTCTTCTTTTCGTGTATTTTTAACAATTTTGGAATACGATTTTTGTTATTTACAGCTGACGTGTTTGCTTTAGAAGCAATTGATCTTTTGTCTACTTTATTGTTTACAACATTTACTTGTTTGTCATTTTTATTTTTGAGTGAGTTTTGTTGGTGCTTGCTAGTAGCTCTGTTCTTCCTTTCTTGGTATTCTTTCGCGATCGGGCAACTTCTGAAATTAGCTGAGTGATTTCCATGACAGTTGATACATTTCGCTTTTTCTTCCTTCTTTAGTGGACAGTCGACTTTTGGATGTTTTCATCCACATTTAACGCATGCAAAATCCCTTTTACAATAGCTTTGCGTATGCCCGTAGGCCTGACATCTTTTGCATTGGGGTATTGTATTGGAACTTCTACGAAGTGGCTCAATCTTGACAACAATACACATTATTGATCTAATAGCGTATACCTCTTCAATATCTTCTTGATTGTGAAAGGATTAGGTTTTTGGCCTCCAAAATTTTGAAATTTTTACTAGTCCTCTGGCTACTACTCTCAATGGTCTAGTAGCCTTATTTTCATATGAGTGATATTGCACTTCATTTTCGTTAGCTCATCAGTGATTTCTCTATAAGTGTCACTATCATCGACATTTATTTTCCAATTATTTTTGCTATATGATGTGAGCTTGCATGTTTTCTTTTCTTTTTTTTTCTGTTGGCCTGTTACTTTTCTTCAGATGTCCTTCTATCTCTAGTGCAAGCTCCTCTTCATCTGTGAGGTATTCTTTTTGTCATCATACTGGCTTGGTTGGACAGGACATTTATTAGTACAGTCCAACAAGGCCACTTTTACCTCTAGGTTTTTTATTTGTTTCTTCAGGCTTATAACAATTTCTTCCAGATTTTTCCTTGCTTTGAGTTCAGCTTGCCATTCTTTGTAATAACTGTTTGTTTTTAAATTCGCTAGTGAGTCTGATTTATGTTCACTTTCCAATATACTGTCTTCAGTTCCAGATTTTTCTTTTTGTGCTTTTGGAATGCTTACAATTATAGCGCTATCTTTGGTTGTAAGGTTACTTGGCGATATATTTTTTTTTTGTGGAGTTCTTGCCGTGAGTGAACTCCTTCTGGAGTTTTGTTGAAAAAGCAATAAATGTTCCCCCCCCAGAATCCATGGGACCGACCTCCGAGGAGGGTGGATTTTCCAGTTTACCTGGTCTGCCACCTGGGGTATTCATATCTGTTGTTTTGTTCATTGCAATATTTTAAACAACTGGTTCAGTTTTACTAGGTAGTTCAGTAATTTCTACACACAAACCCCCTGCCAGGAGGACCGAGTCATTTGTTTTATTTTTTTCCCCTTTTTGCGAAGTTTTCGTCTTTACTTATGTGGATTTTAGTCGCCTCTTATGACAGGCATACCTAGCTCGGGTATATTCTGTCCCCAACCCGAGGTGGTAAATCTAAGCATAAACGAAGATTTCCATTAGGTTTCTCAACCACCTGTACATTATTAACCTACTCCGTAGGATAATAAACTGGTGAAATGACCCCGACACGAGCCATTTCTTTTAATTCTAATTTAAATTTTTCTACTAAACTTAAAGGAATACGTTTTTTGTAATGTAAAACTGGTTTGGCATTTTCTACTAACTGAATGTTGATGTTTCCTGGCAATTCCCCTAACCCATCAAAAAGATCTTGATTTTGACTTAGAAATTCATTGGCGGTTTTAGGCAAACAAGTAATAGTACCCACGTCTATTTCGGTAATTAAATTAAACTTAATAGACGTTCCTAAACCCAGTACTGGCTTACGTGTGTCATCAACAACAATAAATTGAGCAGCTTGTTTCACTTCAGAGTTCGGGTCAACACAACTTAATCTAACAGTACCAAAAATTTTAATTTTATTTAAATTGTAATCAGTAACACAAATATTATTTCTTTCATTGTTTAATTTCATATTGATTTTCTTGATTAATTTCAATTGAACGCAATTGTGGGCTTCGAATGAATTTCTTCGATATGTACGCCAACGCCCATTCCCATAAACTAGCTGGCACTAAGTGAAATACAGTTAGTTGAAGAATCTTCCGATTTGAAACTGCCTGGATATAACTTAGTGCCATTATTCTTTCCCCACCGTGGCCTCGCCATTTACGTCCGTAGTGATATTGCTTACCAAGTTCCACCACAGTATGGCCACTGTTCCAACCCGGAATTTAACTTCAAATGGCTAAAATTCATTGTCCGTAAGCAAATAATTCACCACTGCTTTATTTACAGATGCCCTAGTGCGGATAGCAACTCAACTTTTGACGAATTTTATGCGCTGTCCGATTCCATCACTCGAATTGTCTCCTTGTACCCTCATACTAAAATCATCATTGCGGGCGATTTCAATATACACAATTCGGATTGGCTTCAACATTCTGGCCAGACAATACACGAAGGAAGGTATGTTGAACTTTTCGCTGAGATAAGCAATTTGACTCAGCTTGAAAATGAGCCTATACGTATACCGGACATTGAAGATCATTCCGCCAACTGATATGATCACTAACACTATATTCTGATATGATCACTAACACTATACTCCTAGGTATGAATGACTTTATTCCTAACAGAATAAAGAGCATTAAACCTAAGGAAACTCGTGGTTTGACCAGAGCTGTAAAGAGGCTATCAGGTTGAAAGAAGTAAGTTTTCGGTCTTATAAAGCCAACAAATCTGAGGAAAACCGAAAAAAGTTTAAACAAGCCAGAGAAGACTGCAATGCCCATATTCGACGTGTAAAATTCTTACATGACCAAAAATTGAGGCAAAAGATCCTACAATGTCCCAAAGGTAGTAAAAATTTTTGGTCATTCAACCATTATCCATGGATGGTACCTGCATCATTGAAACCGAAAGACTTACCATTCTCGGTATGTGAACTCATAACCATCTTCGATGGAACGATCACATATTCGAGGTCACCAAAAATCCCGCAAAATAAACGGTGCAAGAAATATTTTATTCCGTCTGATCTGGCCTCAATTTATAAGGCATTCATCCGCCCTAAGCTGGAATATAACGTCCATATCTGGTCTGGTGCACCCAAGACCGTTCTGCACATTCTAGATAGGGTACAGAATCGCGCGTTAAAACTTATAGGCGGTAGAGTCATTGTGAATTCCATTCATTCACTAGAACATCGGAGAAATGTTTCCTGTCTGTCCCTGTTGTATCCCTTTTTTTATAAAAAGAATTCAGTGAAATAGCCAGTTGCATTCCTCCCCTTCAAAATTTCACCCGCAATACGCGACATGCTTCGAATGCACATCAGTTTACCCTAAAGCCAAATTTCGGTCGTACTGTCAAATATAGAGATTCATTTAACGAATGTGGAATGATCTATCAGGCTCTGTATTTCCCCATCACTACAACCTTCAAACATTCAAAGCCAACGTGCATAGGCTCCTCCTCTGTTCCTCTTCCCCCTTTTCCCTAACGCCCGTTCCCTGAAACAGTTTACGGGTATTCATATCCCCTTCGGCGCGCGCAGATTATAAAAAAAAAATTGACGTCTGCACCCGTGTCGATTTTGAATTCTACGACTTCATTACTAATTTGGTATTTCTTGGTCCATCGTGAATCGTTTGACTTATTATTACTTATTCTATAAATACGTGAATGTTTTCTTAAATTATTTTTTATCCCATCAATGTGCTTTACACTTAAGTTACCTGAATCATTCCACAAATTCCTTCTAGAAAGACCTTTTATAGATTTGGTTTCCAATTGGTTGACCAGTTTTTTGTTATCCAGTTTGATGTCCTTTATGATGTTGTTGTTCTCCTTTTTGCACCACTTACTAAAATGCCTCTCTTTTCCACATGTCGTGCAGATGATATTGATTGCTTTACATTCACGCAAATGTGCCGATGAGAATGGTACAAATCCACAGTTATAACAATGACTACTATGCGCAATGACGTTGATAGAATCCGATGGCGTTGTTTGTTCCATTACACATTTTACTTGACCTTGGAGTTGTTTTGGTTGTTTTCAAATAGCATTTTGTTGGTGTTAGCGGCTTCAAATACTTTACACATGTCGACGACTGTTTTAAGCGGTTCATTTTTACCATGGAGTAGTTTCAGCTGCAATTTTTTATCCGAACTCACAGTACTGAGTTTGTTTACGTAATTCAGTCTCGAACTCAGCGAACGGCTGTTTCTCGCGTTGGAAAATGATGTTAAATTTAAAGGATTCCATTGTAGTATTTTTCCGTGGAACGCAGTAGTCATCAAATGCTTTTAAAACATCATTTAATGTCCGTGCATTGTTTGGTGGTGCAGCACCATTTACCTGCACTTCTACTGTCACTGGTTCTGCTTGCACAGCATTTTGGTCATTGCTGGTTTTGGTTTCCACCATGTCATCAAGTGAACCATCTTTGGGAAATAGAGTGCTATATATTTCCATAGCACGAGCACCGATTAGCCACAAAAATTTTGCAATTTTTGCTTGCTCACTTTCAACCATTTTCCCGTTAGCCATCACGTACATTAGAACTGTACATTTCCACATTGACCATTCTTTTTCAAGATTAGCACAATCTAGTTCAACTGGTAACCGACTGATAGCACTGATGATAGACTGATTTTGGGAGATACATGTTTATTGAATAAATTTAAGATATTTTCTGCAATAAATTAATTTGTTCGTCAGCTTAGGTCGAATAGTATTTCTGCTGTCAATCCACTCTAATAATGTCTCGACTTAATGCATCATTTAGCCAGTATTTAAGTTTTTAAAGCTTCTATACTTACATGAGAGGCTTTATTTAGAATACTCAGTATTTAAGATTGCAAATAATAAGACATGCTCAGAGAAAGTTGGAGCAGATAGCTTATTATGAAAAATGTAGTGATGATGAAAATGACCAGTGAACAACAAATCCAGTAGAGTGCTTGTACTACTATTACAGCGAGTTGTAATTGCAGTATTTAAAGGATACAGATTCATGGACTTCATTGTGTCCAAATTTTGAAGTGCTTTTATTAATCAGGTTACAGATAAAATCCCCACAGATATGTATACATTTCAGAGTAAGAAGTAGAGAGATCAGTATTACTGTTTCGCCTGTATATAACTTCTAGAATACGTTTACTTCTTCCGCAAAATATTTCAATAAAGTAATACTCAATACTTCCGGATGCGTCCAGTATTAGTCCGCCGTACATATATGGCATGTACACTAGCAAACAAATTATTGACTCTTTAGACCGATAAAAAACGAAACACCAACACACCCCCGCTTACATTTGTTGTTTTCATTTTCATTATTAATGCATTTTTATTATTACTTCATTAAACTTATAGCTAGACAAAAAACGCTTAAAACTAGCTTAACTAACTTAACTATTCTTATTCTAACTTACTGGCCCTATGCGGGCGCTCTAAGTTAAACCTAATACTTAAAACTATGTCTTTCGACGTCACTGACTTTATTTGTTTATTCATTTCATTAATCAATTATCTATTGATACTAAGAAAAATTTTAAATAAATGGAAAAAACTTAGTATATGAACTTATTTTTGGATCTTTTTATATATAAAACTTATAAACTACCTTAAAATAAATCTTAAAATATCTTATTCTACCTTAATCTGTCTTATTCTACCTTACGTAATTATATACGTACTTTTTTCTTTTTTTTTTATCAAGTGCTGTTTTTTGTTTATTTTTTTTTTTTTTTTTTAATTTTTTTTTTTTTTTTTTCTATCCAAGTGCTGTGATAATGTTTTTTTTTTTTTTTAACCTATATACAATATACCTAAAGTACCTAAACCTTAAACTATGAAAGTCGGCCATGTACAAGAACAGCCAACTTTAAACCTCAAACAGGCTAACCTGGATTAGGGGGAAACGACGAAGGAGTTTCCTCTCTTTCGGCTAGCCACCAGAAATGACCGTACTGACGTTGTACGTCCTCAACATCACGACCCGATACCGCCCTACTAAACCGGAGACGCTCCACACTGCCGTGTGCAACGTCTCTGTCGTAGTTGAGTTGCCTATCCACAGCTGTCCGAGCAACGTGGAAGATTAGCGGCACTGCCAATCTGTCCTGGATCAGACCTTTCTCATCAAAATAGAGGAACGCCTCTGGGGGAACAAAGCCGTTAAGGCGTACTCTCTCGTGATACTCATAATTGGGGTAATAAGCCCCAGAGATCAGGTTGTTCGTAGAGCTCATTGCTCTTGCAATGTGCCTTCGAATCAGCTTGATAACGAAATTATCCACTCTTATTAGATTAGCCCTGTTATATAGGACCTCATTGGGATAGAATTTTATGTACTGGGACTCTGGTATTCTGTATAAATGAAGGCAAGCCCGAAGACAAGCCCTCTCAAACACCCAAATCTTTTCCAACAAGCTTGCTCCCACACGGGACATCCATGTACGAGCATGGGCCGGATGAGGGCCATGTAGCAGATTACCTTTACCCTTGCATCGAGTTGCTTGCTACAAAAAAAAAGTCTCTTTGTAAGGGCAAAAGCACCTTTGGCTCTGGCCAGAGCAGCATCTATATGTTTATTAAAATATAGATATTGGTCTAACCAGAGCCCCAGGTATCTGACTACACTTCGACTCGCAAGTGAATGTCCGTGCGGTCCAACTATTGAAAACTTTCGCCAATTTTTTCTGGTATCCCTAGAGGCACCAGACAACGGCGTCCTAAAAAGAATAGTTTCCGATTTCTGGAAGTTGATCTTCAACTTCCAGTCATCGCAATATCGCTGAATCTTATCGAAGTCACGTTGCAAGAGAATTGCAATGACCTCGATTTTTGGTAGTGATCTGTACGCGATCAAGTCGTCTGCGTAAGCTATGGCATGGTGAAGAGATCCTATCAGATCGCTCGTGTAAATGTTGAAAAGGATCGGTGAATTAACCGCACCTTGTTGCAGACCGTTTTTAATTAGAAAAATTCCAGCAGAAGTCACCTTGCCATTTTTGACAATGAACTGTCTACTGGTGAGCATGTTATAAAGTATGTACAGCAGTGGTTTGCTTATGCCCAGCCTGCTTAGCTTGTAGAAGAGTCCCTCTAACCATACGGTGTCCAAGGCTTTCTCCAAGTCAATCAAGCAGGCACCCGTGCATTGGTTCTTGCTTTTGTTCCATTGGATATCCGATACCAGTTTAGACGCGGCATGTATTGTATCATGCCCCGCCTTAAAATTGAATTGGTTATCCAGAATTATATTACTGTTCTCAGTCCACTTCAGCAGGGCTCTATTGATCACTTTCTCGAATACCTTGCTGATGTTCGGAAGGAGACTTATCGACCGGAGATTTGCCGAATTGGATGTGTCCTTACCCCTTTTGGGGATGGGTTGTATCACTGCTGTTTTCCAGTGCTGCCGGATAATGTGCATTATTCAGCGCATTGTTAAACAGAGTGGTGTAAATGTCCACCGCTTCTAAAGGGAGATGTCGAAGCACAATGTTCGATACTCCATCGATTCCCTCAGATTTCTTCCTCCTCAATGAGTCGAAGATCGCTCGGAGCTCCACCTTCGACATGTACGGAGGATGTACCCTTTCATCGGCGATGACATTATTTGCCATGTTATCGTCACTGAACTCGGTAAAACCTATGTTCTCAGATCGCCAGTGTTCTATATCATTTCGAAGGTAGAAGTTGTGCACAAGGACGCGATTTTCAAGGTCGTGGTTCGGGCAAATGGTATCTTTCACCTTGTAATTACATTTGTTGTGTCGGCTAGTTGATGTGCGTGCATAAGCTACCAACGACACACGCACTGCTGGCCTTTGATTTTTGTGTCAATCGCGATCAGTGGGAGATGGAGATGACGAAATCATAGAATTTTGCTTGTCCATGCATTTGTTGTTGCACTTTTATTTGATTTGTTTGATGTTCTTGTTGTAAAGCTTTTTTACGACGGCAAATGCAAATTCGATAATATTTCTTGAACGCTTGGATGCATGTTGCGTTGCAACACAACACCACCGCCACCTCCATTATGTGTGTCAACGTGAAACATTTTATAACCATTCATGTAATAGAACTCATTTACGCCATCAATAATATAATATATAATATCAACATATAACCCGACAAAGAAAGTCCTAAATATGTCAATTTTTGGGTAGAAACTCTGTGCGTTCATGACATACGCGCAATTCATTGTGTTGCTTACATACAATATTCATCAACACTCGCAAGTTATCATTCATACCATCGCTATGCCCCAAGTTATCATTGATTGCAGTTATATAAAACAAGCAAGTACACTAAATGAAAAATAAAGACTAGTAGACGCCCGCACTTACACAAGCCCATGGCGAGTGGAAAACTTTCCGATAAATCATGAGGCTTTCATTTAAGTAAATTTGTCGGATTCAAATTGATGTCGAAGATCATGAAGGCAAAGTAATTTCTTGGTTATTTTTGTCCGTTGCAGACTGAAATTGAATTATTATGGCTGTGTCCTCATTGTCACCTTTTGGTTTTGTTCCAAAAATTTGCTTGAGAACGGGTGCTCAAGTGCAGTGTATATGAACGAGATGAAAGGTCTTCATCAAAACCACCATTCTGGCACTACCGAGTGTAAAGAAAATTTCTACCTTCTTTTGTTAAATTAATCATTCAATGATTATGAATACGCTTTCTCCTTTTCCGGCAATATTCCTTAGCAATGCGGCTTGTCATCTGTCTTTAGCGAAACCAATGCAATCCAAAAGTACTATCCAAAAGTGTTGAAGAAAAAAAATCCGTCATATGCGAAGTGCTGCAGTGATACCAATTCAATTCGAAGTGTGGAAGATAAAGAAATGGGAGTTGTAAAACAGAGACAAAGAAAAGGATTGAAGGCCATCAACACTTCGCAGTAGATGTTTTTCGTTTCCTCAATTTTAATAATTTAGTTTCCTTTAATAAATTGTATACATAGATAGTATTACATTTCAATGAAATAATATTATTCAATTATAATAATATAGCGGAAGAATAAGATTCTATAGATTCTTAATACTATATGTATATTTTATTAAATAATGAAAACAAAAATACAAATTGACTAAAACTAAAAAACTTCACTACTAAGTGTCGATGGCCACCAATCCTTTTGTTTCTTTGTCTATGTTATGTAGAACTCCCATATTTTTATCTTCCACACTTTTGAGTAGTATTTCAGAGGAGTTGGTATCACTGTGGCATTTCGCTGATGACGGATTCTACCTTCCACACTTTCGGGTAATATTTTGGATTGCGTTTTCTATCGCTGGCTACAGAAGACATGCCATAATACTCCCCCTCAAGTAATGGAATTGTGGTTTTGCAAAATGGACTCGTTTTACTTGTGACCAAGGCAGATCTTGAGCTCTCGGGTTGGGCTAGGAACCGACTCGAACGTGGCAGATGGCTTTGCTTTCAACGCTGCTGATGATGTTGAAGTAGCTGCAATCGGATAAGTTGAAGAAGATGACTGTGTTGTGGTTGGCTCCGACAAAGAAAATGTTTGCTCTGGAGTTTTCAGCAAAGGTTTCTCCTCGTTGAATGAACGGCTTTGAAGAATGTGAGTGTGGTGGTGAATTGGTTGCTGGTTACAAAGACTGTGACGGTGTTGGTGATATGGCTGGTGCTTTGAAGTTTTCTTCTTGCATCGCCCATTTAACTCTGCATTGAAAACTCTGCCCTTCGAATCAATCTCGCAACAACAACCCAGCGTAGAAACCCGTGCAGCTAAACAGCAACAATACTCATCACCTGCATCCAGAATGTCTTGTACTATTGACGACAAAAAATTAAAAAGTTTGGAATTGAGTATGAGCAAACAATATAAAGAGTTATAAAAGTTGATTCTGGAGGAACACAGCAAGTTGGCCTTGAAACTTGATAAAATTGAAAGCGGTTGTAGACATCGTTTTGAGGAGGTCACAAGAGCCGTAGCCGATCTATCACAACGGGTACAACAGCTAAAATCAACACCAATACCGTCTGCTGCAATCACACCTGAAATACCAAAACTGACACAACGTATCGATGAACTAGAATGCGAGAAAATATCAACAGACACTATTATCCGTGGTATACCACGGAAGGAGAATGAAGACTTGCACTATTTGTTTGCCAAATTATGCCATTCTGTCGACTGCACTCCAACCCCAGCACTAAAAACTATTTTTCGCACTAAAACAAAGGATGCTTTTGTTGATACTGCAATTATTGTTAAATTTCAAACAGCCACCGACAATAATCTTTTGTTTAAATGTATCCATCGTCGTTGAAAAACAAACAAAAATCGAACTCTTTGTTTACATGATGTCGGACTGCCGCATATACATATGTATGTGAATGAAAGCTTAACTTAAAGCAACCACCTATTGCTACGAAAAGCTCTTCTGCTAAAGCGTGGAAGTGTGCTTTCAAGCGTGCATACTAAAAGTAGAAGAGTTTACGTACGAGCCAGCCCAGCAGAGAAAACGCTTTTAATTAATACCGTCGAAAGCTTGAACTCAATTGTCGATAATCGAACAATGCATACTGAAGATGATCATCGTGATTGGTAAGCTGTTCTCGACGCAGTATTATCTTTATTTTCTTTATTATTTTGCTTTCTTTTTATTCCGTTCATTAATCGTATATTTATTTGCCAAATCTCTGAATGTTGTTCTGTTATCATGCTGGGTGTTTTGTCTTCTGTCTTTTGTAGGGGTAGACTTCTCTTTGAATTATTTGAAAATGATTAACAACAATATATCTGCTATCGATGACGTAAACATGAACTTGCGTGTAATGTTAAATAGAAGCGTTTCAGATTGCCGGAGCTTTACGATTCGTTTCGTATGTTGAGAAATGAGTCAGGGAAGATAAGAGCCGATTTTATGCTAAATGATTTGATAAAAACTTGCCATCAAAAATTTTATGGAATAACGTACGGGAGCTAGGTGTAGGCCGGTAAAAATTTCAATGTCTTAATAACGTCAATCCAGACATTATGAACGCAGTGTTTGCCAAAGTTCAACGCCTCTCACCAAATCTTACAGATTCTAATTTTGCTACCCCTACTAATCCTAATAACCAGACTAATTTTCAATTTAATACAATAGATGAAACTGATGTGGTAAGAGCTGTACCCAAAATAAAATCGACAGCTATGGGATTCGATGATATTCATCCCCTATTCTTAAAGATATTACTTCCACATATTCTGCTTACTCTAACGCATATTTTCAACACAATCATCCTAACTAAGACTTTTCCACTTGCACGGAAAGTAGCAAATGTTATACCCGTTTTAAAGAAGGAAGCCAATCGTTTATATCCACCTGAATTTAGACCGATATCTATACTCCCGTTTTTATCTAAGGTTATGGAAACAATATTGCATGAGCAAATCTCCAGCTATATAAAAACTAATAAACTCTTGAGCATTCATCAGTCTGGTTTTAGGCAACAGCACAGTTGTATTTCGGCTGTCCTAAAAGTTAAGGACGATCTAGGACGTGCCACGGATAATGATCTTGTTTCGTTCCTGGGACTCCTTGACTTTTCAAAGGCATTCAAAACAGTAAACCACAGAATGCTCGTCTCCAAAATGAAGTACCAATCTCGCCTTTCTGACACTGCTGCTGATTTGATGCTATCCCATCTCAGCGGAAGAAGTCGAGCTGTTGACTTAGGCGGAAATTTGTCAGACTTCATTGAATTAGAGTCAGGAGTACCGCAAGGATCAATACTAGGGCCGTTGATCTTCCACTCACTCACCCCAATTCTTCAACTCGTATATGAGAGTCGAATCCGACCATAGTCGCATTTAGTTATTACAAAGTCGTATTTTACGAACATACTCGTATGCCATTTTTGACAGGAGTCGTATCCATCGCGACACATACGAGTCTCGAATTTTTTCGCTATTACGATGTATTCAATTTGCCGTCTCACGGTCGTATTTTATTCGTATTTTACTCGTGTTCAAATTTGGCTACGACTCAGCTTCAGCGTGAAGGAGAATGGAAAAAAGAAATATTTAAGTACATGTATTTGCACTAAAAATATCTAAATTTGTACTTTAGTGTGCTTTTATTGTAGTAAAGTCACAAATCGTAGCCAATTTGAAAGACAGGTTTCTGCTATGCTGCCAAATTTTCAACCGGCGCCACTTCGTCGTCTTCTTCATTGCAAAAGAGGACTATCGAGTTCAAATTTTTTTGCTCACTGAAAACTTCACTTTGCTTTAAAAAACACGGCCAAACTTATATTTTTAAATTTTCGTTTTATTCGTTTCAATAGTTTGACATTTGCATAACTGCGATGATATGCGTTGGTTTTTATAAAGAGTCGTATGCATCGCATAAGAATCGAAGAATAAGAATTTAATTTTGATGCTACTCTAAATACGAAAGAAAATACGACTGATCACTCGACTTGAAGAATTGGGGTGATTGTTGAATTCTCATTATTGCATATGTATGCTGACAATGCGCAAATTTATTTAAGTTTCAAATTAGGTATGATCGAAGATGGGGCTGATAAATTAAACTATGATCTTATAAACATTATGCACTGGTCCAAAGCTAACAAGCTTGAATTAAATCCAAAAAAATCTAAGTGTATAGTTATTTATAGAAATAAACTTAATGTCGGCTACTTTCCACCTATTTATTTGAGTAATACTGTACTACAATACTGTCGAAAAAGCCAAAAATCTAGGCATATGGTTTAATGACACACTTAGTTGGAGCCTCAGTTGCCTACTGCCTGTCGTCGCGCATGCATATAGATTACGATCGCTACAAACAAAAAAATAAAAATTAAAAAAAATAATTCCATCAACAAATAATCACTTTTCGCGCCCGTCAAATTGCATTCAGTGTGGTGCAGTGTAAAAATAAATAAATAATAATAAAAAAAACAAGTGCTAAAAGTGCAGTGGAAAAAAAAAAATAAAAAAATTAATCAGTGCCGGTGCTTTCCATCTTTCACCTCCTCTCACCCGCGGTTGCGCTTCTTTGTTATCGCAATTGGAGTACGTGCTATGTATGTACATACTTCCAGTTGCGATGACTGAGAGAGTGTAACATTTGATGCATAGCGGACTGTGAATGTTTATCCGAATAGCGGACCTTAGCTGATTGTCGTTTGGGCATAGCACCTGCGACAGTTTGTTTTGGAAAACTATTCATTGGATCTTCACTTCATAGCTTCGCGTAGATACGTCAGAGTTGTGTCTTTTTGTGTTTCTATGTTGTAGTGATGAGGGAATTTAGGGTTGATCTTACCAACATTCGTGGGCTTCGAATGAATTTCTTTGATGTGTACGCCCACGCCTATACAAATACAGGTAGTTGAAGAATCTTCCGATTTGAAACTGCCTGGATATAACTTAGTGTCATTATTCTTTCCCACCGTGGCCTCGCCATTTACGTTCGTAGTGATATTGCTTACCAAGTTCCACCTCAGTATGGCCATGATGCCCCGGAATTTAATTTCAAATGGCTAAAATTCATTGTCCGTAAGCAAATAATTCACCACTGCTTTATTTACAGATGCCCTAGTGTGGACAGCAACTCAACTTTTGACGAATTTGATGCGCTGTCCGATTCCATCACTCGAATTGTCTCCTTGTACCCTCATACTGAAATCGTCATTGCGGGCGATTTCAATATACACAATTCGGATGGGCTTCAATATTCTGGCCAGACAACACACGAAGGAAGGTATGTTGAACTTTTCGCTGAGATAAGCAATTTGACTCAGCTTGTAAATGAGCCTATACGTATACCGGAAATTGAAGATTATTCCGCCAACACTTTGGACTTGGTTCCTACTTCGCACCCTGATAAATACATTATTGATATTTTAGCGCCTCTAGGTCGGTCTGACCATAATATCGTATCAGCTAAATTCTCGAACTCCGACCACTCAGCTAAAGAACAAACTCCTAAAAGAAAAGTATGGCAATACGAGAAAGAAAATTGGAGCGGCCTTAATAGCTTCTTTAGGAGTTTTAACGGGCCGCTATGCTGCTGATATGATAACTGACACTATCCTCTTAGGTATGAATGACTTTATTCCTAACAGAATAAAGAGCATTAAACCTAAATCAAACTCGAAATTTGACCAGAGCTGTAAAGAGGCTATCAATTTGAAAGAAGTAAGCTTTCGGTCTTATAAAGCCAACAAATCTGAGGAAAACCGAAAGAAGTTTAAACAAACCAGAAAAGACTGCAATGCCCATATTCGACGTGTAAAATTCTTACATGACCAAAAATTGAGGCAAAAGATCCTACAATGTCCCAAGGGTAGTAAAAATTTTTGGTCATTCAACCATTATCCATGGATGGTACCTGCATCATTGAAACCGAAAGACTTACCATTCTCGGTATGTGTACTCATAACCATCTTCGATAGAACGATCACATATTCGAGGTCACCAAAAATCCCGCAAAATACACGGTGCAAGAAATATTTTACTCCGTCTGATCTGGCCTCAATTTATAAGGCATTCATCCGCCCTAAGCTGGAATATAACGTCCATATCTGGTCTGGTGCACCCAAGACCGTTCTGCACATTCTAGATAGGGTACAGAATCGCGCGTTAAAACTTATAGGCGGTAGAGTCATTGTGAATTCCATTCATTCACTAGAACATCGGAGAAATGTCTCCTGTCTGTCCCTGTTGTATCCCTTTTTTTTTATAAAAAATGCTCCAGTGAAATAGCCAGTTGCATTCCTCCAGTTCAAAATTTCACCCGCAATACGTGGCATGCTTCGAATGCACATCAGATTACCCTAAAGTAAAATTTCGGTCGTACTGTCAAATATAGGGATTCATTTAACGAATGTGGAATGATCTATCAGGCTCTGTATTTCCCCATCACTACAACCTTCAAACATTCAAAGCCAACGTGCATAGGCTCCTCCTCTATTCCTCTTCCCCCTTTTCCCTAACGCCCGTGCCCTGAAACAGTTTAAGGGTATTCATAACCCCTTCGGCGCGCGCAGATTATAAAAAAAAAAAAATTGACGTCTGCACCCGTGTCGATTTTGAATTCTACGACTTCATTACTAATTTGGTATTTCTTGGTCCATCGTGAATTGTTTGACTTATTATTACTTATTCTATAAATACGTGAATGTTCTCTTAAATTATTTTTTATCCCATCAATGTGCTTTACACTTAAGTTACCTGAATCATTCCACGAATTCCTTCTAGAAAGACCTTTTATAGATTTGGTTTCCAATTGGTTGACCAGTTTTTTGTTATCCAGTTTGATGTCCTTTATGATGTTGTTGTTCCCCTTTTTGCACCACTTACTAAAATGCCTCTCTTTTCCACATGTCGTGCAGATGATATTGATTGCTTTACATTCACGCAAATGTGCCGATGAGAATGGTACAAATCCACAGTTATAACAATGACTACTATGCGCAATGACGTTGATAGAATCCGATGGCGTTGTTTGTTCCATTACACATTTTACTTGACCTTGGAGTTGTTGTTGGTTGTTTTCAAATAGCATTTTGTTGGTGTTAGCGGCTTCAAATACTTTACACATGTCGATGACTGTTTTAAGCGGTTCATTTTTACCATCGAGTAGTTTCAGCTGCAATTTTTTATCCGAAACACCAATGATAATTACAACGTTTATATGCATACTTGAATCCAGCTTCAACTCGGGTTGAAATTCATATAAACGCAGATCGAGTTGAAATAGGACTCAGCTAACAGAGCTGGATAGAGTTGGAAAAATGCATGTATACCTGGGTTGAGGGGTTGAACTGACATATTGTCTCTGTGTGTATGCGATTTCGGATAAAAATCAAAAGCAGAATGTCTCCTATGCTTATCTGTCAGTTCAACCACGTTTGAATTTTTCAATCTTTCGACTCGGTGTGTAGAAAGACTCAGATCGAAATCTCAACTCAATCCCAACTCGATCCCTCGATTCTGCATATAAACGTGGTAAATGAAGTTATGTAGCATTCGTTCTTCATTTGATGCCCCACAATTACATTTGAACTCACAGTACTGAATTTGTTTACGTAACTCAGTCCCGAACTCAGCGAACGGCTGTTTCTCGCGTTGGAAAATGATGTTAAATTTAAAGGATTCCATTGTAGTATTTTTCCGTGGAACGCAGTAGTCATCAAATGCTTTTAAAACATCATTTAATGTCCGTGCATTGTTTGGTGGTGCAGCACCATTTACCTGCACTTCTACTGTCACTGGTTCTGCTTGCACAGCATTTTGGTCATTGCTGGTTTTGGTTTCCACCATGTCATCAAGTGAACCATCTTTGGGAAATAGAGTGCTATATATTTCACAAAAATTTTGCAATTTTTGCTTGCTCACTTTCATCCATTTTCCCGTTAGCCATCACGTACATTAGATCTGTACATTTCCACATTGACCATTCTTTTTCAAGATTAGCACAATCTAGTTCAACTGGTAACCGACTGATAGCACTGATGATAGACTGATTTTGGGAGATACATGTTTATTGAATAAATTTAAGATATTTTCTGCAATAAATTAATTTGTTCGTCAGCTTAGGTCAAATAGTATTTCTGCTGTCAATCCACTCTAATAATGTCTCGACTTAATGCATCATTTAGCCAGTATTTAAGTTTTTAAAGCTTCTATACTTACATGAGAGGCTTTATTTAGAATACTCAGTATTTAAGATTGCAAATAATAAGACATGCTCAGAGAAAGTTGGAGCAGATAGCTTATTATGAAAAATGTAGTGATGATGAAGATGACCAGTGAACAACAAATCCAGTAGAGTGCTTGTACTACTATTACAGCGAGTTGTAATTGCAGTATTTAAAGGATACAGATTCATGGGCTTCATTGTGTCCAAATTTTGAAGTGCTTTTATTAATCAGGTTACAGATAAAATCCCCACAGATATGTATACATTTCAGAGTAAGAAGTAGAGAGATCAGTATTACTGTTTCGCCTGTACATAACTTCTAGAATACGTTTACTTCTTCCGCAAAATATTTCAATAAAGTAATACTCAATACTTCCGGATGAGTCCAGTATTAGTCCGCCGTACATATATGGCATGTACACTAGCAAACAAATTATTGACTCTTTAGACCGATAAAAAACGAAACAAAAACACACTCCCGCTTACATTTGTTGTGTCGGCTAGTTGATGTGCGTGCATAAGCTATCAACGACACACGCACTGCTGGCCTTTGATTTTTGTGTCAATCGCGATCAGTGGGAGATGGAGATGACGAAATCATAGAATTTTGCTTGTCCATGCATTTGTTGTTGCACTTTTATTTGATTTGTTTGATGTTCTTGTTGTAAAGCTTTTTTACGACGGCAAATGCAAATCCGATAATATTTCTTGAACGCTTGGATGCATGTTGCGTTGCAACACAACACCACCGCCACCTCCATTATGTGTGTCAACGTGAAACATTTTATAACCATTCATGTAATAGAACTCATTTACGCCATCAATAATATAATATATAATATCAACAAATAACCCGACAAAGAAAGTCCTAAATATGTCAATTTTTGGGTAGGAACTCTGTGCGTTCATGACATACGCGCAATTCATTGTGTTGCTTACATACAATATTCATCAACACTCGCAAGTTATCATTCATACCATCGCTATGCCCCAAGTTATCATTGATTGCAGTTATATAAAACAAGCAAGTACACTAAATGAAAAATAAAGACTAGTAGACGCCCGCACATACACAAGCCCATGGCGAGTGGAAAACTTTCCGATAAATCATGAGGCTTTCATTTAAGTAAATTTGTCGGATTCAAATTGATGTCGGAGATCATGAAGGCAAAGTAATTTCTTGGTTATTTTTGTCCATTGCAGACTGAAATTGAATTATTATGGCTGTGTCCTCATTGTCACCTTTTGGTTTTGTTCCAAAAATTGGAATAGATTACGATCGCTACAAACAAAAAAATAAAAATTAAAAAAAATAATTCCATCAACAAATAACCACTTTTCGCGCCCGTCAAATTGCATTCAGTGTGGTGCAGTGTAAAAATAAATAAATAATAATAAAAAAAAAACAAGTGCTAAAAGTGCAGTGGAAAAAATAAAATAAAAAAATTAATCAGTGCCGGTGCTTTCCATCTTTCACCTCCTCTCACCCGCGGTTGCGCTTCTTTGTTATCGCAATTGGAGTACGTGCTATGTATGTACATACTTCCAGTTGCGATGACTGAGAGAGTGTAACATTTGATGCATAGCGGACTGTGAATGTTTATCCGAATAGCGGACCTTAGCTGATTGTCGTTTTGGGCATAGCACCTGCGACAGTTTGTTTTGGAAAACTATTCATTGGATCTTCACTTCATAGCTTCGCGTAGATACGTCAGAGTTGTGTCTTTTTGTGTTTCTATGTTGTAGTGATGAGGGAATTTAGGGTTGATCTTACCAACATTCGTGGGCTTCGAATGAATTTCTTTGATGTGTACGCCCACGCCTATACAAATACAGGTAGTTGAAGAATCTTCCGATTTGAAACTGCCTGGATATAACTTAGTGTCATTATTCTTTCCCACCGTGGCCTCGCCATTTACGTTCGTAGTGATATTGCTTACCAAGTTCCACCACAGTATGGCCATGATGCCCCGGAATTTAATTTCAAATGGCTAAAATTCATTGTCCGTAAGCAAATAATTCACCACTGCTTTATTTACAGATGCCCTAGTGTGGACAGCAACTCAACTTTTGACGAATTTGATGCGCTGTCCGATTCCATCACTCGAATTGTCTCCTTGTACCCTCATACTGAAATCGTCATTGCGGGCGATTTCAATATACACAATTCGGATGGGCTTCAATATTCTGGCCAGACAACACACGAAGGAAGGTATGTTGAACTTTTCGCTGAGATAAGCAATTTGACTCAGCTTGTAAATGAGCCTATACGTATACCGGAAATTGAAGATTATTCCGCCAACACTTTGGACTTGGTTCCTACTTCGCACCCTGATAAATACATTATTGATATTTTAGCGCCTCTAGGTCGGTCTGACCATAATATCGTATCAGCTAAATTCTCGAACTCCGACCACTCAGCTAAAGAACAAACTCCTAAAAGAAAAGTATGGCAATACGAGAAAGAAAATTGGAGCGGCCTTAATAGCTTCTTTAGGAGTTTTAACGGGCCGCTATGCTGCTGATATGATAACTGACACTATCCTCTTAGGTATGAATGACTTTATTCCTAACAGAATAAAGAGCATTAAACCTAAATCAAACTCGAAATTTGACCAGAGCTGTAAAGAGGCTATCAATTTGAAAGAAGTAAGCTTTCGGTCTTATAAAGCCAACAAATCTCAGGAAAACCGAAAGAAGTTTAAACAAACCAGAAAAGACTGCAATGCCCATATTCGACGTGTAAAATTCTTACATGACCAAAAATTGAGGCAAAAGATCCTACAATGTCCCAAGGGTAGTAAAAATTTTTGGTCATTCAACCATTATCCATGGATGGTACCTGCATCATTGAAACCGAAAGACTTACCATTCTCGGTATGTGTACTCATAACCATCTTCGATAGAACGATCACATATTCGAGGTCACCAAAAATCCCGCAAAATACACGGTGCAAGAAATATTTTACTCCGTCTGATCTGGCCTCAATTTATAAGGCATTCATCCGCCCTAAGCTGGAATATAACGTCCATATCTGGTCTGGTGCACCCAAGACCGTTCTGCACATTCTAGATAGGGTACAGAATCGCGCGTTAAAACTTATAGGCGGTAGAGTCATTGTGAATTCCATTCATTCACTAGAACATCGGAGAAATGTCTCCTGTCTGTCCCTGTTGTATCGCTTTTTTTTTATAAAAAATGTTCCAGTGAAATAGCCAGTTGCATTCCTCCAGTTCAAAATTTCACCCGCAATACGTGGCATGCTTCGAATGCACATCAGATTACCCTAAAGTAAAATTTCGGTCGTACTGTCAAATATAGGGATTCATTTAACGAATGTGGAATGATCTATCAGGCTCTGTATTTCCCCATCACTACAACCTTCAAACATTCAAAGCCAACGTGCATAGGCTCCTCCTCTGTTCCTCTTCCCCCTTTTCCCTAACGCCCGTGCCCTGAAACAGTTTAAGGGTATTCATAACCCCTTCGGCGCGCGCAGATTATAAAAAAAAAAAAATTGACGTCTGCACCCGTGTCGATTTTGAATTCTACGACTTCATTACTAATTTGGTATTTCTTGGTCCATCGTGAATTGTTTGACTTATTATTACTTATTCTATAAATACGTGAATGTTCTCTTAAATTATTTTTTATCCCATCAATGTGCTTTACACTTAAGTTACCTGAATCATTCCACGAATTCCTTCTAGAAAGACCTTTTATAGATTTGGTTTCCAATTGGTTGACCAGTTTTTTGTTATCCAGTTTGATGTCCTTTATGATGTTGTTGTTCCCCTTTTTGCACCACTTACTAAAATGCCTCTCTTTTCCACATGTCGTGCAGATGATATTGATTGCTTTACATTCACGCAAATGTGCCGATGAGAATGGTACAAATCCACAGTTATAACAATGACTACTATGCGCAATGACGTTGATAGAATCCGATGGCGTTGTTTGTTCCATTACACATTTTACTTGACCTTGGAGTTGTTGTTGGTTGTTTTCAAATAGCATTTTGTTGGTGTTAGCGGCTTCAAATACTTTACACATGTCGATGACTGTTTTAAGCGGTTCATTTTTACCATCGAGTAGTTTCAGCTGCAATTTTTTATCCGAAACACCAATGATAATTACAACGTTTATATGCATACTTGAATCCAGCTTCAACTCGGGTTGAAATTCATATAAACGCAGATCGAGTTGAAATAGGACTCAGCTAACAGAGCTGGATAGAGTTGGAAAAATGCATGTATACCTGGGTTGAGGGGTTGAACTGACATATTGTCTCTGTGTGTATGCGATTTCGGATAAAAATCAAAAGCAGAATGTCTCCTATGCTTATCTGTCAGTTCAACCACGTTTGAATTTTTCAATCTTTCGACTCGGTGTGTAGAAAGACTCAGATCGAAATCTCAACTCAATCCCAACTCGATCCCTCGATTCTGCATATAAACGTGGTAAATGAAGTTATGTAGCATTCGTTCTTCATTTGATGCCCCACAATTACATTTGAACTCACAGTACTGAATTTGTTTACGTAACTCAGTCCCGAACTCAGCGAACGGCTGTTTCTCGCGTTGGAAAATGATGTTAAATTTAAAGGATTCCATTGTAGTATTTTTCCGTGGAACGCAGTAGTCATCAAATGCTTTTAAAACATCATTTAATGTCCGTGCATTGTTTGGTGGTGCAGCACCATTTACCTGCACTTCTACTGTCACTGGTTCTGCTTGCACAGCATTTTGGTCATTGCTGGTTTTGGTTTCCACCATGTCATCAAGTGAACCATCTTTGGGAAATAGAGTGCTATATATTTCACAAAAATTTTGCAATTTTTGCTTGCTCACTTTCATCCATTTTCCCGTTAGCCATCACGTACATTAGAACTGTACATTTCCACATTGACCATTCTTTTTCAAGATTAGCACAATCTAGTTCAACTGGTACCCGACTGATAGCACTGATGATAGACTGATTTTGGGAGATACATGTTTATTGAATAAATTTAAGATATTTTCTGCAATAAATTAATTTGTTCGTCAGCTTAGGTCGAATAGTATTTCTGCTGTCAATCCACTCTAATAATGTCTCGACTTAATGCATCATTTAGCCAGTATTTAAGTTTTTAAAGCTTCTATACTTACATGAGAGGCTTTATTTAGAATACTCAGTATTTAAGATTGCAAATAATAAGACATGCTCAGAGAAAGTTGGAGCAGATAGCTTATTATGAAAAATGTAGTGATGATGAAGATGACCAGTGAACAACAAATCCAGTAGAGTGCTTGTACTACTATTACAGCGAGTTGTAATTGCAGTATTTAAAGGATACAGATTCATGGGCTTCATTGTGTCCAAATTTTGAAGTGCTTTTATTAATCAGGTTACAGATAAAATCCCCACAGATATGTATACATTTCAGAGTAAGAAGTAGAGAGATCAGTATTACTGTTTCGCCTGTACATAACTTCTAGAATACGTTTACTTCTTCCGCAAAATATTTCAATAAAGTAATACTCAATACTTCCGGATGAGTCCAGTATTAGTCCGCCGTACATATATGGCATGTACACTAGCAAACAAATTATTGACTCTTTAGACCGATAAAAAACGAAACAAAAACACACTCCCGCTTACATTTGTTGTGTCGGCTAGTTGATGTGCGTGCATAAGCTATCAACGACACACGCACTGCTGGCCTTTGATTTTTGTGTCAATCGCGATCAGTGGGAGATGGAGATGACGAAATCATAGAATTTTGCTTGTCCATGCATTTGTTGTTGCACTTTTATTTGATTTGTTTGATGTTCTTGTTGTAAAGCTTTTTTACGACGGCAAATGCAAATCCGATAATATTTCTTGAACGCTTGGATGCATGTTGCGTTGCAACACAACACCACCGCCACCTCCATTATGTGTGTCAACGTGAAACATTTTAAAACCATTCATGTAATAGAACTCATTTACGCCATCAATAATATAATATATAATATTGTAGCATAATAATAACTACGCCCCCTAAAAATATGACGCAACAAATTCCGAAGTGACTTCATTCTGGCAGAATTTTGGTTCGAACTGTCCTTTCATTCGAGGTTCGTGTCTGGGACGAAGTCTCCACAGCTCATGTCAACGAAAGAGACGAATAATATCAGGGATAAAAGGGAATTATAACTGCAAGAATTATTTCTCTTGTTCCAGTGGTCGAAGAATTTGCTAGAAGTTTCTGGCTATCAGAAACTTCTGCTATATAAGGACAGATGGCGATCAAAAAAAGACAGTTGGTTTAGAACCGTGGCGAAGAGATTGGAAAAGTGATAATGGGCGAAGTTGTAATTTGGTGATAAATTGAAAGTTGAGAGTAAACAAGAAAAAGTAATTAGTTTGGATTTGTGAATTAAGTAATTGAAAGGAGATAAAGTGATTTGAGAGGAAAGAGACCTTGTAAGAAAAGAATTTGCAAAGAATAGTATAGTGTGAACTTGAATTGTTCTATAGACTAGAAAATAAAGAAATAAATTTCACAGAATATCGTTTTATCTACTCGAGCCGTAGCCAGCATATTACATTGGTGTCAGAAGCGGGATAAAACTTATTCTGTGAATAACTATTTCCGTGGTGTGAAATTGCACAAAAAAAAAAAAAAAAACGATTTCTGTGTTGAGTTAATTAGTTGCGCAAAATGGGTCGCAAATTGGGAAAACTAACTATAACTCAACTAAAGGCAGAACTCAGTAAGCGGAACCTCGACACAACTGGGGGAAAAGATGCCCTGCTGATTCGTCTGGAAGAAGCAGTAACGCAGGAAGGTGAAAATCCGCACGACGTAGAGTTTGACGTGGAAGAGGAACCAGCAAGTACAGCAGCCGACCCGGGTATAACAAGTCTGCTCCTGCAACTTAAGTTAGTCATGGACGAACAAAAGACAGCAATAGAAGACCAAAGGAATTCTATAGAACTTAAGCTGGACGAACAAAAGAAAGCAATGGACGACCAAAAGAAAGCAATGGACGACCAAAAGAAAGCAATGGACGACCAAAAGAAAGCAATGGACGACCAAAAGAACTCTCTAGAACTTAAGATGGACGAACAAAAGAAAGCAATGGACGACCAGAGGAATTCTCTAGAACTTAAGCTGGACGAACAAAAGAAAGCAATGGACGAACAAAAGAAAGCTATAGACGAACAAAAGAATTCTCTAGATGCTCTGGAAAGTAAACTTGATGAGCAAAACAAGAACTTGGAATCCAAATTCGAAGTGATCGAAGAGAAAATCGAGAAGGTCGAGACGCAACTCGAAAAAGTCGAAACTAGATTCGATGAAAATTTTGAGAAACATGAAACTCAGTTCGGGAAGATAGAGACTCAGTTTGAAAAAGTAGAAAAGCAAGTCGAAAATCTTGCTAAGGAGCTCAGCAACGTGAAGAGACAGAAAGCGCGGGAATATTCCACTGACGGTCTGAGAAGAAAGGAGATGCAGCCTCCTATCTTCGATGGTCAAACATCATGGCCAATTTATAAGAGGCAATTCGAAGCGGCCGCAATGACCAATAGCTGGGACGATGAAGAGAAGTCTATTGCACTCACGCTTGCACTGAGGGGTCCAGCTGCGGAGCTCTTGCAGACCATCCCGGAAGATAAACAGCAGAACTACGACTCTCTGGTTCAGGCTATCGAGATGCGGTTTGGGGATGAACACATGCAGCAGGTGTACAGGGTTCAGCTGCGTAGTCGAGTCCAGAAAAGGGGGGAAACGCTCCAACAGTTGCAAGCGGATATAGAGCGACTAGCCCATCTTTCATACCCTAAAGCCGGTGAGGAGCTTATCAACGAAATGGCGGTGGAAGCTTTTATTCAGGCCATAGAGGACAGACAACTGCAAATGGCTGTAAGGATGGCTGAAAAGCGAACACTCCCCGAGGCATTAGCATTCGCTTTGTCAATGAAGGCTGCGGACCAAGCATACCAGGGAATACACCGTGTCAGGGAAATGTCCGTCGTGGAATGCTCATGCCAGAGAACAGCCGTCATGGATGAAGACAGAGCTCGCGGAAGTCAAATCCGTTGCTGGAATTTGCAACCAAACCGGACACCTACAACGGCAGTGCAGGAGTGCACCTAGACGAGGAAATTGTTCACATTGCGGAAGTAGGAGAAGCAGAGAGGAAGCATCTGGCGGTGATAACATCCATCCTGTCAGTCAGACTTCCCAAAACCAGCAGTCGGGAAATGCGTAAGGACCAACTTCGCGGGGCAGAAGTTGGTTACTGGAATCGAGGCCCCCAGGACCACCATTCAAGTTTCGCAAACCAAACGGGGTAACAAGAGCCTGACAGTGGAGGCACTAATCAACGAGAAGAAGTGCGTAGCCACCATCGACACAGGTGCCACTGCCTCCATTGTAAGAAGAGATATCGTCAAAAGCTCCTGGCTGCACAACACCAACAGCTACTGCCTGAAGACTGCAACAGGGGAAATGGCGAAGGTATTTGGAGAAGTTCGTCTTACGATTACTCTGGCAGGACTGACGTTCTCCCATGCGTTTCTGGTGGCAGATATATGCGACGAGTGCATCATCGGAGTAGACTTCATGAAAGCAAATGAAGTAATCTTGGACATCGGGATGCAAGTACTGAGGTATCGAAATGTGGAGATTCCGATGGTGTACGGAAATGAGAATGCCGTAACTCTCAGGACAGTCATCAGCAAAGACGAAGTTTTGCCGCCGTCTTCAGAGACAATCATTTGGACGAAGCTGGAAGGTGATCTTGGGAGCCACCGATTCTACATAGTAGAACCAGACCCAGAGAAGAATTCTCAAGACTACATCGTGGGAAAGACGTTAGTCGAACCAAAGAACACCATGGTTCCAGTGAGGGTTTTGAACGCAAGACCACACACTGTCAAACTAAGGCGAGGGGAGGTGACTGGAAAATGCACGCCGATTACCGCCGTCGCAACAATATCTGAACGTGATGCTCCAAAACTTCTCCCATCACCTTGGACAGCGGAAGTGAGAGAGACGATTCTCCAGTCCAGTGAGCTGAATCAGGAGCAGCGAACTATGGCAGAGAATCTTATCAATGAGTACGCTGATGTATTTGCCTCACAGGACGGAGAATACGGCCGAACACACCTGGTACAACATCGAATAGACACTGGTGATACTAGACCAATTCGTCAGCCTGCTAGGCGCCTTCCATTGGCAAAGCAGACAGAAGTTGCAGAGATGGTGTCGGCAATGGAGAAAGAAGGTCTGATTGAAAGTTCCAAAAGTCCGTGGGCATCACCGGTTGTACTGGTTAAGAAGAAAGATGGCAGCACGCGGTTCTGCGTGGACTATCGGCAGCTCAATTACGTCACCAAGAAAGACAGCTACCCTCTGCCACGGATTGACGACACGCTAGACACACTATCAGGAGCCCGATGGTTTTCCACTCTCGACTTGAAGAGTGGCTACTGGCAGGTACAGATCCATCCAGAAGACCGGGAGAAAACCGCCTTCACCGCAGGAAATGGGCTATGGCAATTCACGGTAATGCCATTCGGGCTGTGCAATACTCCGGCGACTTTCGAGCGATTGATGGAATGTGTCCTGCAAGGGTTAACATGGAAAACCTGTTTGGTATACTTGGATGATGTCATCGTCGTAGAAAAAACGTTTGCGCAACACCGAGACAATCTAAGGGATGTGTTTCAAAGGCTTCGAAGTGCCCACCTGAAGCTCAACCCCAAGAAGTGCGCCCTGTTTAGAGCGGAAGTCAAGTACCTGGGACACATAATTTCAGCGAAAAGAGTGAGAACCGATCCGGAGAAGGTCGAAGCGGTGAAAAACTGGCCAGTCCCCAAAGACAAACACCAACTAAGGAGCTTCCTGGGCCTAGCCACCTACTACAGACGGTTCGTGAAGGATTTTGCCGGGATCGCAAAGAACCTGCACCAGTTGACGGAAAAGGGAAAACAATTCAAATGGTCAATTGAGTGCGAGAAGAGCTTCAAGGCACTTAAACAACGGCTATGCGATGCCCCGATACTGGCTTACCCCACTCCCGGGGAAACGTTCGTTGTGGATGCAGATGCTAGTAATGTCGGGGTAGGAGCCGTACTCTCCCAGGTGCATGACGGCCAAGAGAAGGTGGTTGCGTACTTCAGCAAGGTGCTCTCTAAGCCAGAAAGGAACTACTGCGTGACAAGGCGGGAACTTCTAGCTTTGATCTTGGCTACGAAGCATTTTCACAAATACCTCTACGGGAGGAAGTTCGTTCTTCGCACAGACCATGCAGCCTTAAAATGGCTATTACAGTTCAAGAGTCCTGAGGGTCAGGTCGCAAGATGGATCGAAAGGCTGCAAATCTACGACTACGAAATACAGCATCGTAAAGGAAAACTCCACTCTAATGCGGATGCACTGTCCCGGAGACCATGCAGAACGGATTGTAAACATTGTGCGCGTCAGGAAGAACGGGAGCTGGTTTCCATCCAAAGAATGAGAGCCGAACCTATCGCCGGCTGGAGCGTAGATGAGATCCGGAACGCTCAGAAGGAAGACCCGGATATCGAGCCGATTCTGGCCTGGAAGGAGAACATGGAGAAACCGGATCATCAGGACATCTCTCACAGAAGCCCGACCTTAAAGGCATATTTTGCGCAGTGGGACTCCCTCCATGTCCAAGAAGGTGTTCTGAGAAGAAAATGGGAATCCTCCGACGGAAAGTCGTTTGTAATGCAGCTTGTCGTACCGCGGACGAGGGTCAAGGAGGTGTTACAGGAAATGCATGGCGGGGCGACCGGAGGCCACTTGGGAGTGAATAAGACGCTAGAAAAGGTACGAGAACGTTTTTATTGGTTAAAAGCGAAGGAAGATATCGAAGACTGGTGCAGAAAATGCGACGTGTGTGCAGCTAGCAAGGGTCCGAGAATCAAAACTCGAGGTAAGATGCACCAATACAACGTGGGAGCACCTTTCGAACGAATCGCCATTGACATCGCAGGGCCCTTTCCGGAAACCGACAATGGTAATCGGTATATACTCGTAGTGATGGACTACTTCAGTAAGTGGCCGGAAGCGTTTCCGATCCCTAACCAGGAAGCCAGAACCGTGGCGGAGCAGATCGTCTACAATTGGGTTAGCAGATTCGGTGTGCCCTTGGAATTGCATTCTGACCAAGGGCGGAACTTCGAGTCAAGAATCTTCCAAGAGATGTGTCAACTACTCGGAATCAAAAAGACAAGGACAACCCCGCTTCATCCACAGTCGGACGGTATGGTGGAGCGTTTCAATAGGACTTTGGACGAACATCTCTCGAAGGTCGTAGGTGACTACCAACGGGATTGGGACCGGCAGATTCCCTTGTTTTTGATGGCCTATAGAAGTGCCGTGCATAGCACTACTCGACATACGCCGTTCGAAATCTTATTTGGTGGAATAGCTCGTTTACCCAGTGAGGTGAAATTTGGATCTCCTACCAATGAGCCCAGAAATGAAGAAGAGTACGTGGCGGACCTTAGGGAAAGGCTTAGGGACATACACCAAAGGACCAGAAGCCAGATTAAGATGACGAGCGACCGCATGAAGACCAGGTATGATGCCAAGGCAACAACGTCAGGATTCCAGGAAGGAGATCTGGTGTGGCTGTATAATCCCCATCGCCAAAAGGGGAAATCACCTAAATTACAGCGGAACTGGGAAGGTCCCTACAGAATAGTAACCCGCATCAACGATGTTGTCTACCGCATCCAGCGAGGACCGAGGGCCAAAATGAAAGTGGTTCATGTGGACCGACTGAGTCGATACAATGGCCGAAATGAGGATGCACTTGTTCGGGACGAACATGTCTAAGAGGGGGGCAGTGTAGCATAATAATAACTACGCCCCCTAAAAATATGACGCAACAAATTCCGAAGTGACTTCATTCTGGCAGAATTTTGGTTCGAACTGTCCTTTCATTCGAGGTTCGTGTCTGGGACGAAGTCTCCACAGCTCATGTCAACGAAAGAGACGAATAATATCAGGGATAAAAGGGAATTATAACTGCAAGAATTATTTCTCTTGTTCCAGTGGTCGAAGAATTTGCTAGAAGTTTCTGGCTATCAGAAACTTCTGCTATATAAGGACAGATGGCGATCAAAAAAAGACAGTTGGTTTAGAACCGTGGCGAAGAGATTGGAAAAGTGATAATGGGCGAAGTTGTAATTTGGTGATAAATTGAAAGTTGAGAGTAAACAAGAAAAAGTAATTAGTTTGGATTTGTGAATTAAGTAATTGAAAGGAGATAAAGTGATTTGAGAGGAAAGAGACCTTGTAAGAAAAGAATTTGCAAAGAATAGTATAGTGTGAACTTGAATTGTTCTATAGACTAGAAAATAAAGAAATAAATTTCACAGAATATCGTTTTATCTACTCGAGCCGTAGCCAGCATATTACAATATCAACATATAACCCGACAAAGAAAGTCCTAAATATGTCAATTTTTGGGTAGGAACTCTGTGCGTTCATGACATACGCGCAATTCATTGTGTTGCTTACATACAATATTCATCAACACTCGCAAGTTATCATTCATACCATCGCTATGCCCCAAGTTATCATTGATTGCAGTTATATAAAACAAGCAAGTACACTAAATGAAAAATAAAGACTAGTAGACGCCCGCACATACACAAGCCCATGGCGAGTGGAAAACTTTCCGATAAATCATGAGGCTTTCATTTAAGTAAATTTGTCGGATTCAAATTGATGTCGGAGATCATGAAGGCAAAGTAATTTCTTGGTTATTTTTGTCCATTGCAGACTGAAATTGAATTATTATGGCTGTGTCCTCATTGTCACCTTTTGGTTTTGTTCCAAAAATTGGAATAGATTACGATCGCTACAAACAAAAAAATAAAAATTAAAAAAAATAATTCCATCAACAAATAACCACTTTTCGCGCCCGTCAAATTGCATTCAGTGTGGTGCAGTGTAAAAATAAATAAATAATAATAAAAAAAAAAACAAGTGCTAAAAGTGCAGTGGAAAAAATAAAATAAAAAAATTAATCAGTGCCGGTGCTTTCCATCTTTCACCTCCTCTCACCCGCGGTTGCGCTTCTTTGTTATCGCAATTGGAGTACGTGCTATGTATGTACATACTTCCAGTTGCGATGACTGAGAGAGTGTAACATTTGATGCATAGCGGACTGTGAATGTTTATCCGAATAGCGGACCTTAGCTGATTGTCGTTTGGGCATAGCACCTGCGGCAGTTTGTTTTGGAAAACTATTCATTGGATCTTCACTTCATAGCTTCGCGTAGATACGTCAGAGTTGTGTCTTTTTGTGTTTCTATGTTGTAGTGATGAGGGAATTTAGGGTTGATCTTACCAACATTCGTGGGCTTCGAATGAATTTCTTTGATGTGTACGCCCACGTCTATACAAATACAGGTAGTTGAAGAATCTTCCGATTTGAAACTGCCTGGATATAACTTAGTGTCATTATTCTTTCCCACCGTGGCCTCGCCATTTACGTTCGTAGTGATATTGCTTACCAAGTTCCACCACAGTATGGCCATGATGCCCCGGAATTTAATTTCAAATGGCTAAAATTCATTGTCCGTAAGCAAATAATTCACCACTGCTTTATTTACAGATGCCCTAGTGTGGACAGCAACTCAACTTTTGACGAATTTGATGCGCTGTCCGATTCCATCACTCGAATTGTCTCCTTGTACCCTCATACTGAAATCGTCATTGCGGGCGATTTCAATATACACAATTCGGATGGGCTTCAATATTCTGGCCAGACAACACACGAAGGAAGGTATGTTGAACTTTTCGCTGAGATAAGCAATTTGACTCAGCTTGTAAATGAGCCTATACGTATACCGGAAATTGAAGATTATTCCGCCAACACTTTGGACTTGGTTCCTACTTCGCACCCTGATAAATACATTATTGATATTTTAGCGCCTCTAGGTCGGTCTGACCATAATATCGTATCAGCTAAATTCTCGAACTCCGACCACTCAGCTAAAGAACAAACTCCTAAAAGAAAAGTATGGCAATACGAGAAAGAAAATTGGAGCGGCCTTAATAGCTTCTTTAGGAGTTTTAACGGGCCGCTATGCTGCTGATATGATAACTGACACTATCCTCTTAGGTATGAATGACTTTATTCCTAACAGAATAAAGAGCATTAAACCTAAATCAAACTCGAAATTTGACCAGAGCTGTAAAGAGGCTATCAATTTGAAAGAAGTAAGCTTTCGGTCTTATAAAGCCAACAAATCTGAGGAAAACCGAAAGAAGTTTAAACAAACCAGAAAAGACTGCAATGCCCATATTCGACGTGTAAAATTCTTACATGACCAAAAATTGAGGCAAAAGATCCTACAATGTCCCAAGGGTAGTAAAAATTTTTGGTCATTCAACCATTATCCATGGATGGTACCTGCATCATTGAAACCGAAAGACTTACCATTCTCGGTATGTGTACTCATAACCATCTTCGATAGAACGATCACATATTCGAGGTCACCAAAAATCCCGCAAAATACACGGTGCAAGAAATATTTTACTCCGTCTGATCTGGCCTCAATTTATAAGGCATTCATCCGCCCTAAGCTGGAATATAACGTCCATATCTGGTCTGGTGCACCCAAGACCGTTCTGCACATTCTAGATAGGGTACAGAATCGCGCGTTAAAACTTATAGGCGGTAGAGTCATTGTGAATTCCATTCATTCACTAGAACATCGGAGAAATGTCTCCTGTCTGTCCCTGTTGTATCGCTTTTTTTTTATAAAAAATGTTCCAGTGAAATAGCCAGTTGCATTCCTCCAGTTCAAAATTTCACCCGCAATACGTGGCATGCTTCGAATGCACATCAGATTACCCTAAAGTAAAATTTCGGTCGTACTGTCAAATATAGGGATTCATTTAACGAATGTGGAATGATCTATCAGGCTCTGTATTTCCCCATCACTACAACCTTCAAACATTCAAAGCCAACGTGCATAGGCTCCTCCTCTGTTCCTCTTCCCCCTTTTCCCTAACGCCCGTGCCCTGAAACAGTTTAAGGGTATTCATAACCCCTTCGGCGCGCGCAGATTATAAAAAAAAAAAAATTGACGTCTGCACCCGTGTCGATTTTGAATTCTACGACTTCATTACTAATTTGGTATTTCTTGGTCCATCGTGAATTGTTTGACTTATTATTACTTATTCTATAAATACGTGAATGTTCTCTTAAATTATTTTTTATCCCATCAATGTGCTTTACACTTAAGTTACCTGAATCATTCCACGAATTCCTTCTAGAAAGACCTTTTATAGATTTGGTTTCCAATTGGTTGACCAGTTTTTTGTTATCCAGTTTGATGTCCTTTATGATGTTGTTGTTCCCCTTTTTGCACCACTTACTAAAATGCCTCTCTTTTCCACATGTCGTGCAGATGATATTGATTGCTTTACATTCACGCAAATGTGCCGATGAGAATGGTACAAATCCACAGTTATAACAATGACTACTATGCGCAATGACGTTGATAGAATCCGATGGCGTTGTTTGTTCCATTACACATTTTACTTGACCTTGGAGTTGTTGTTGGTTGTTTTCAAATAGCATTTTGTTGGTGTTAGCGGCTTCAAATACTTTACACATGTCGATGACTGTTTTAAGCGGTTCATTTTTACCATCGAGTAGTTTCAGCTGCAATTTTTTATCCGAAACACCAATGATAATTACAACGTTTATATGCATACTTGAATCCAGCTTCAACTCGGGTTGAAATTCATATAAACGCAGATCGAGTTGAAATAGGACTCAGCTAACAGAGCTGGATAGAGTTGGAAAAATGCATGTATACCTGGGTTGAGGGGTTGAACTGACATATTGTCTCTGTGTGTATGCGATTTCGGATAAAAATCAAAAGCAGAATGTCTCCTATGCTTATCTGTCAGTTCAACCACGTTTGAATTTTTCAATCTTTCGACTCGGTGTGTAGAAAGACTCAGATCGAAATCTCAACTCAATCCCAACTCGATCCCTCGATTCTGCATATAAACGTGGTAAATGAAGTTATGTAGCATTCGTTCTTCATTTGATGCCCCACAATTACATTTGAACTCACAGTACTGAATTTGTTTACGTAACTCAGTCCCGAACTCAGCGAACGGCTGTTTCTCGCGTTGGAAAATGATGTTAAATTTAAAGGATTCCATTGTAGTATTTTTCCGTGGAACGCAGTAGTCATCAAATGCTTTTAAAACATCATTTAATGTCCGTGCATTGTTTGGTGGTGCAGCACCATTTACCTGCACTTCTACTGTCACTGGTTCTGCTTGCACAGCATTTTGGTCATTGCTGGTTTTGGTTTCCACCATGTCATCAAGTGAACCATCTTTGGGAAATAGAGTGCTATATATTTCACAAAAATTTTGCAATTTTTGCTTGCTCACTTTCATCCATTTTCCCGTTAGCCATCACGTACATTAGATCTGTACATTTCCACATTGACCATTCTTTTTCAAGATTAGCACAATCTAGTTCAACTGGTAACCGACTGATAGCACTGATGATAGACTGATTTTGGGAGATACATGTTTATTGAATAAATTTAAGATATTTTCTGCAATAAATTAATTTGTTCGTCAGCTTAGGTCAAATAGTATTTCTGCTGTCAATCCACTCTAATAATGTCTCGACTTAATGCATCATTTAGCCAGTATTTAAGTTTTTAAAGCTTCTATACTTACATGAGAGGCTTTATTTAGAATACTCAGTATTTAAGATTGCAAATAATAAGACATGCTCAGAGAAAGTTGGAGCAGATAGCTTATTATGAAAAATGTAGTGATGATGAAGATGACCAGTGAACAACAAATCCAGTAGAGTGCTTGTACTACTATTACAGCGAGTTGTAATTGCAGTATTTAAAGGATACAGATTCATGGGCTTCATTGTGTCCAAATTTTGAAGTGCTTTTATTAATCAGGTTACAGATAAAATCCCCACAGATATGTATACATTTCAGAGTAAGAAGTAGAGAGATCAGTATTACTGTTTCGCCTGTACATAACTTCTAGAATACGTTTACTTCTTCCGCAAAATATTTCAATAAAGTAATACTCAATACTTCCGGATGAGTCCAGTATTAGTCCGCCGTACATATATGGCATGTACACTAGCAAACAAATTATTGACTCTTTAGACCGATAAAAAACGAAACAAAAACACACTCCCGCTTACATTTGTTGTGTCGGCTAGTTGATGTGCGTGCATAAGCTATCAACGACACACGCACTGCTGGCCTTTGATTTTTGTGTCAATCGCGATCAGTGGGAGATGGAGATGACGAAATCATAGAATTTTGCTTGTCCATGCATTTGTTGTTGCACTTTTATTTGATTTGTTTGATGTTCTTGTTGTAAAGCTTTTTTACGACGGCAAATGCAAATCCGATAATATTTCTTGAACGCTTGGATGCATGTTGCGTTGCAACACAACACCACCGCCACCTCCATTATGTGTGTCAACGTGAATCATTTTATAACCATTCATGTAATAGAACTCATTTACGCCATCAATAATATAATATATAATATCAACATATAACCCGACAAAGAAAGTCCTAAATATGTCAATTTTTGGGTAGGAACTCTGTGCGTTCATGACATACGCGCAATTCATTGTGTTGCTTACATACAATATTCATCAACACTCGCAAGTTATCATTCATACCATCGCTATGCCCCAAGTTATCATTGATTGCAGTTATATAAAACAAGCAAGTACACTAAATGAAAAATAAAGACTAGTAGACGCCCGCACATACACAAGCCCATGGCGAGTGGAAAACTTTCCGATAAATCATGAGGCTTTCATTTAAGTAAATTTGTCGGATTCAAATTGATGTCGGAGATCATGAAGGCAAAGTAATTTCTTGGTTATTTTTGTCCGTTGCAGACTGAAATTGAATTATTATGGCTGTGTCCTCATTGTCACCTTTTGGTTTTGTTCCAAAAATTGGAATAGATTACGATCGCTACAAACAAAAAAATAAAAATTAAAAAAAATAATTCCATCAACAAATAACCACTTTTCGCGCCCGTCAAATTGCATTCAGTGTGCTGCAGTGTAAAAATAAATAAATAATAATAAAAAAAAAACAAGTGCTAAAAGTGCAGTGGAAAAAATAAAATAAAAAAATTAATCAGTGCCGGTGCTTTCCATCTTTCACCTCCTCTCACCCGCGGTTGCGCTTCTTTGTTATCGCAATTGGAGTACGTGCTATGTATGTACATACTTCCAGTTGCGATGACTGAGAGAGTGTAACATTTGATGCATAGCGGACTGTGAATGTTTATCCGAATAGCGGACCTTAGCTGATTGTCGTTTGGGCATAGCACCTGCGACAGTTTGTTTTGGAAAACTATTCATTGGATCTTCACTTCATAGCTTCGCGTAGATACGTCAGAGTTGTGTCTTTTTGTGTTTCTATGTTGTAGTGATGAGGGAATTTAGGGTTGATCTTACCAACATTCGTGGGCTTCGAATGAATTTCTTTGATGTGTACGCCCACGCCTATACAAACACAGGTAGTTGAAGAATCTTCCGGTTTGAAACTGCTTGGATATAACTTAGTGACATTATTCTTTCCCCACCGTGGCCTCGCAATTTACGTTCGTAGTGATATTGCTTACCAAGTTCCACCACAGTATGGCCACTGTTCCAACCCGGAATTTAATTTCAAATGGCTAAAATTCATTGTCCGTAAGCAAATAATTCACCACTGCTTTATTTACAGATGCCCTAGTGCGGACAGTAACTCAACTTTTGACGAATTTGATGCGCTGTCCGATTCCATCACTCGAATTGTCTCCTTGTACCCTCATACTGAAATCGTCATTGCGGGCGATTTCAATATACTGAAAATGAGCCTATACCTATACCGGACATTGAAGATCATTCCGCCAACTGATATGATCGCTAACACTATACTCTGATATGATCACTAACACTATACTCCTAGGTATAAATGACTTTATTCCTAACAGAATAAAGAGCATTAAACCTAAGGCAAACTCCTGGTTTGACCAGAGCTGTAAAGAGGCTATCAGGTTGAAAGAAGTAAGTTTTCGGTCTTATAAAGCCAACAAATCTGAGGAAAACCGAAAAAAGTTTAAACAAGCCAGAGAAGACTGCAATTCCCATATTCGACGTGTAAAATTCTTACATGACCAAAAATTGAGGCAAAAAAGCGTACAAAGTCCCAAGGGTAGTAAAAAGTTTTGGTCATTCGCCAAAAATATTAAAAATTCTGCCTCGTCTGCCATCCCTACGCTCATTTACAATCACATTCCAGCTGTCGTCTCCTTAGACAAAGCTAATCTGCTTGCTGCTCATTTTGCAGCGAACTCCACGCTGCCAGATAATGCTTTGTCTCCACCTGTATTTGAGAGCCTCAAATTTTCCATTGGACAAGTCCCAAGTTCGCACTCGTACAGTTGCAGAACTACTGAAAGGTCTTAACATACACAAATCCGCTGGTCCAGATGGTATCCCTCCCATAGTTCTGAAGAGGTGTTCTTCTACGCTGGCAAAGCCTCTGCGTAAGCTTTTCTGTCTATCCTACTTTTCAGGGCTCTTTCCGAGTAGATGGAAAACAGCATTTGTCCAGCCCGTCCCCAAAAAAATCGAATCTTCCTCCGCGTCCAACTACCGACCCATTGCACTTACGTCCCTTCTTTCCAAGGTCATGGAAACGCTGATAAATCGTCAGCTTATGAAATATCTCGATTCACGAAAACTCCTTAATGACCGGCAGTATGGTTTTCGTAGCAACAGGTCCACTGGTGATTTGATGGCATATCTCACCGAGAAGTGGAACCAATCTCTCCATCACTTCGGCGAAACCAAGATGGTTGCGCTTGATATTTCAAAAGCATTTCACAGAGTTTGGCATCAGGCTCTTTTGTCGAAAATGCGGACATATGGCATCGATGAGTCTCTTCATCAATGGATTGGAAATTACCTTTCGGGGCGTTCAAACAAGTTGTTTTGGACGGCTTCAAGTCTGCAATTCACCAAATAAATGCTGGTGTTCTCCAAGGCTCTGTTTTGTCTCCGACTCTCTTTCTTATTTTTATAAATGATCTCTTGTCTGCAACTTATAATTAAATCCATCCCTTCGCTGATGACAGTACCCTCAGTTTTTCATATTCGTTCCCTAACTCACGTCCTTGCTCTTCATCCGTAGAAGGGGAACGGCAAAGTATGTTAAACACATTAAATTCCGACCTGGACAGCATAATTAAATGGGGTTCAACCAACAGAGTGGAATTTAATGGTTCCAAAAAACAATGCTGTCTTCTGTCCCTCAAGCGAAACCAAAACCCTCAACCATTATCCATGGGTGGTGCTTGCATCATTGAAACCCAAAGACTTGCCATTCTCGCTATGTGTATTAATAACCATCTTCGATGGAATGATCACATATTCGAGGTCGCCAAAATTGCTGCAAAATATCTAGGATTCCTCAAACGGTGCAAGAAATATTTTACCCCGCCCTAAGCTGGAATATAACGCCCATATCTGGTCTGGTGCACCCAAAACCGTTTTGCACGTTCTTGATAGGGTACAAAATCGCGCGTTAAAACTTATAGATGATAGAGACATTGTGAATTCCATTCATTCACTAGAACATCGGAGAAATGTCTCCTGTCTGTCCCTGTTGTATCCCTTTTTTTTTATAAAAAATGCTCCAGTGAAATAGCCAGTTGCATTCCTCCCCTTCAAAATTTCACCCGCAATACGCGACATGCTTCGAATGGACATCAGTTTACCCTAAAGTCAAACTTCGGTCGTACTGTCAAATATAGGGATTCATTTATAAGCCGAACAACACGAATGTGGAACGATCTATCAGGCTCTGTATTTCCCCATCACTACAACCTTCAAACATTCAAAGCCAACGCGCATAGGTACCTCCTCTGTTCCTCTTCCCCTTTTCCCTGACGCCCGTGCCCTGAAACAGTTTAAGGGTATTCATATCCCCTTCGGCGCGCGCAGATTATAAAAAAAAAATTCTGTCCGCCACTGTAGCAAGATCATTTAATTTAATTTTTTTTTTTCATTTTAAATGCATTTTTATTAACTCAATTCAATTATAACTTAAATGCTAGACAAAAAAACGCTTAAAACTAGCTTAATTAACTTAACTATGTTATTCTAACTTACTCTCCCTATGCGGGCGCTCTAAGCTAAACCTAATACTTAAAGCTATGTCTTTCGACGTACCGTACTTAATTGTTTTATTTAACTTATTGTTTAATTATTAATAAATACTAACAAAAATTTTTTTTTGATAAAATTACAAAAAACATAGTACATGTACTTTTTTTTCCTGTGTTCTTATAATAAAACTTAAAAACTACCTTAAAATAAATCTTAAACTATTGTACCTTATTCTACCTTATTATATCTTACTCCAATTATGTAATTAAATACATACTTTTTTTTTTTTTCAAAGTGCTGTTCACTTTTTTTTTTTTTTTTTTCACAGTGCTGTTATATATTTATTTATTTTTTTTCTACCTAAAAATACCTACAAATACCTACAAATACGTTAAACTATGTAAGTCGGCCAAGACCAAACAGCCAACTTTAAACGGGCTACCCCGGATTGTCAGGGAACGATGAAGGAGGGCACTCTCTCGTGATACTCATAATTAGGATAATAAACCCCGTAGATCAGGTTGTTCATCGAGCTCATTGCTCTTACAACGTGCCTTCGAATCAGCTTGATCCTATGAGATCGCTCGTGTATATGTTGAAAAGGATCGGAGAATTTACTGCACCTTGTTGCAGACCGTTTTTGTTTTGAAATGTTCCAGCGGATGTCGCATTGCTATTTTTGACAATGAACTGTCTACTGGTGAGCATGTTATAAAGTATGTACAGCAGTGGTTTGCTTATGCCCAGCCTGTTCAGCTTGTAGAAGAGTCCCTCTAACCATACGGTGTCGAAGGCCTTCTCCAAGTCAATCAGGTAGGCACCCGTGTAATGTTTTTGCTTTTGTTGCATTGGATATCCGATACCAGTTTAGACGCGGCATGTATTGTATCATGCCCCGCCTTAAAACCGAATTGGTTATCCGGAATTATTTTATTGTCCTCAGTCCACTTAATCAGGGCTTTATTGATCAATTTTTCGAATACCTTGCTGATGTTCCAAGGAGACTTATCGACCGGAGATTTGCCGGATTGGAAGTGTCCTTACCCCTTTTGGGGATGGGTTGTATCACTGCTGTTTTCCAATGCGCTGGATAATGTGCATTATTCAGCGCATTATTAAACAGAGTGGTGTAAATGTCCACCGCTTCTGGAGGGAGATGTCGAAGCACAATGTTCGACACTCCGCCGATTCCCACAGATTTCTTTCTTCTCAATGAGTCGAAGATCGCTTGGAGTTCCAACTTCGATATGTACGGGGGATGTAACCTTTCATCGGCGATGATGTTATTTGCCATAATATCGTCATTGAACTCGGTAAAACCTATGTTCTCAGATCGCCTCTATACCATTTCGAAGGTAGAAGTTGTGCACAAGGACGCGATTTTCCAGGTCGTGGTTCGGGCAGATGGTATCATTCACCTTGTACACTTCCTAGAAAGTCGCTCCAATAGGAGGATCTTAAGACGTGGAAGGTCGTTTTGATTGTTCCTCCAGAATATTCTATTTATTTGCGGGAACATACTCGGGTTATTGTCTTTTACAGCCGGGATTTTGTTGTTCCAATGCAAACTTACAGAAAGTCTGTAGTTATCCCTGATTAATTTCTGGAAGTTTTTAATCAACGATTTCAGCGTTCTAACCTCCGAGTCTTGTTTGTCAGTAAACTGTCTATACAAGGTTTTTAGTCTCGACAACAGTCTACTTTTGTGTTGGTGTAGTGCGTCAATTGTTGCATTGCGAAATATGTCCGCATTGTAAGTATGTTGATAAAGAGGTATCGTACTATCCATAGTTCGTTTAATTGTCTCGTCCATTTGTATTAGGTACCAGTCAATCTCCTCGTTTGACAGATTCCTATTGGACGGTGGATAGAGCGAGTTCGAGGAGAGTGCTCTTGTTAAAGTTCTTGAGAAGCGAGTCCAACGCGTCCTACTGTAATTGTAGGAGTACGTTTGGACAAACTCCTCCAACTCCGCAATTTCATTGGGGATCGTTATCACGGCACTTAGTCCGCAATGGTCACTGTCATACACAAATATGTGGAAGCAGTTTAAAGTTTGTCGGTCCATGTCGGTCAGTTGTAACCGTACGTCGAACAGCATAAGATCCAGATAGGAGCCGCTTCTAGGAAACGACGGACTATCTGTAGCTTTAAAATCGAGTTTATACTCGACACTGTGCCGACCCCACCAATTGAATAGTAGGTTCCCTCTAGTATTAATTGTGTTATTTCCCAATCTCTATGTTTGGCGTTTAGATCTCCGGCCATGAGGAAATAATTCTCCTCCGACTGCAGCCTTAGGCATCGAAAAAGTGTGTCGAGCTCTGAAATAAATAACGTAGATTGAGTAGCTTCAGGTGCATAGAGTGCTACCATGTAGCTTTTCTTTCCACTGTGGAGAGGGATGCACACGATACACGCTTCTAGCACCTGGAACCTTTGCACTTGACCGCTGTACATAACTTTAAATTTCAACTGTTTGCGTATGAAGATCGCAGCACCTCCTCCTTGTGTGGAGTTGGGTCGGCTTCTTCTGACAATATTATATTTGCTGTGCCCTAATTTGTGCTTCTGGGATAGCTTTGTTTCGCTAACCATAAGCACATCAGGGGTTTGGTCTTCAAGCAACTTAAACAATACGGCTCTTCGCTCGATCCTAATCAAGGAATTCACATTCACCGCAAGGATCTTCAATTGCTCCTCCATGTTGGTACCCATTACGACTGGAGGTACATTAGGCTCGGCAGAAGTATGTAGATCTGGTCCACCCTCTTCGCCTGCTCCTATACCTGACGCTGAAGCTGACCCATCTGTCCTTAGATAGAGAGCAAGATGGCCAGCAGGTCTGTTTAAGCCTCCGGTGCTCTATTCGCTATTTCCTGAGAAGCAGCCTTCGGTCTTTTCTCTTCTGCGTTTCACCGACCTGCAGCCATTTGGGCGTAGGTCACTTGGGGAGTCTTGTGTTTGAATTGGAGCAGGTGGACGTTTCACTATGACCTTCTCCTGACGAACCAGATTTACTTTTTTAATATACTGGAGCTTAGGACAACCCCGATAGTTTGCGGTGTGTCCCGAGTTCCTGCATAAAGCACAAGAGACCTGGCTCTTATCTGCCACTCCATCCTTACCCAGAGTGCATTCTTCTGCTTTGTGTTTCTTTCCACACTTAACACATCGAGGCTGCATTTCGCAGTTCGACGCGGCGTGCCCGAACCTTTGGCAGCGAACACATTGTAAAATGTTTTCGCTCCGTCCTAATTTTTCCCATGCGACAACCTGGTAGTCTAGGGCTTTAATACTCCTTAGACCATCCAGTTTGCTATTGGGTGAATGCTGAACAAGGGAGAACGGCAGTTTCCGCTTAACCCCTACGAATTGGAGCTCATCGCACTCCTTCTCTTTAAGCAGCGCAAGGAGTATATGGTTCTATCCCCCTCAGCAGCATTGTTTGCAGCTTTTCCCCCTTCGGGGTGAAGGAGAAGAACTCCGTCGTGGTGTCCCTCAATAATTCTTTGATTTTATTGTACTGCTCCACTGTGTTGCAGTGGATAGCATGCCTATTTTCATTTAATCGCTTAATAATGAAATTGTTGCCTTTGGCCGACTTACATAGTTTAATTGTGCCCTTCAACTCCACCTTGTAGGTATTAATTGGCGGCACCCTCGCCTTTCTAGTCATATTCTGTTGCGGTTGTTGCTGTTGGTGCTGTTGCTGCTGCTGATTCTGCTGCTGTTGCTGCTTTTTCTGCTGCTGTTGCTGCATTGTCTGCTGCTGCTGCGGTTGTTGCAGCGTTTTCTGCTGCTGGTGTTGTTGCTGCTGTTGTTCTTGCTGCTGCATTTGCGGCTGCTTTTGTTGTTGTTGCAGCTGGCCTTCTGGCTGCTTCTGTTTTTGTTCCGAAGCGCGCTGGAGCTCTAGCTGCCGCTCCCTCTCTCTTATTGCCATTTGTTTGGCCTTGATTGCAAGCACCCTTTGCTCAAGCTGTCTGATGCTGCTGGTCAAACTTTGGACTTGCTCCTCTTCGTCATCTGATTCAGAGGATGCCAGAACCGCGAAGCAATTGTCGTCATCGCCAATGTAGCGGCCTTCCCCACCATCGGAGTTGTACGGGAATTCGACAGAGTCATCCGACCTTTGTCTTTTTTGCTGCTGCTGCTGTTGCTGTACTCGGCGCCCCTTCCCTCACTCCACCTGGCAGCTGTTCAGCTGAAGCAGATGTGGAGAGACGCTTTACAAGGTTGGGAGAAGGTTTCAACTTCCTTCTCCTTTTCCCTTTGCTTTCAGTTGCCACTGTTGCTAGGTGGCCTGCCTGTACTGCATCGGCTGATGCAGTCACCCCACCAGCTGATCCCTCTATTGGGAGCGCGGACCGCTCACTCTCCATCGCCTGATACTTGTTTTTATGTGTTTTGTATTTCACTTATTTTGCATAAATGAAAAAAAAAAAACAGAATTTAAATTTTCTCCCGTCCGGAATTGAACCAGGGTCACTGGTTTGGTAGAACACTACCACTACCTCTAGGCCAGTGTTTTTCAAACTTTTTGAGTACGCGACCCCTTTGTTAGTAAAAACATTTTAGCGATCCCCACATTATATGTAATGTCAGTTATTTAAAAAGCTACATACACTGAACCCCTTCCAAACCCAGTCTAATTACACAAGATTTTACTTATTGGCGATGAAATTTTCTCCCGTGTTGCCAAAAAAAAAAGAAATTGTAGCAGGCCTTGCATTATTAATTTTTTTTAATCCTTAAGTGCACAGCAGAATTGTCATTTAATTTTTTTCAACTGAGAGTACTTATTTATCAAAAAATTAAGTGTTGTGTTGTTTGCGAGTGATTATGGACAAGTTTCTTAAAAGACCGTTGCAGCCTTGCACATCCGGTGCAAGTGGAAGGAAAAAATAGACTTTATGACGAAAATTATCTTAAATATGGTTTCACAGCTTTAAATAATAAGCCTCAATGTGTTATTTGTTGTGAAGTTTTATCTGCTGAAAGTATCAAACCAACAAAGCTTATGCGACATCTCTCAACTAAACATTCCAAAGAAGCAGATAAGCCGTTAGAATTTTTCGAACGAAAATTGAAATCCCTTAACCAGCAACTAAGTACTGTGGTTCAGGTAAGCAAAATAAGTCTTATTTGAATACCCTTTATTATTTTTTGATTAATAATATTTGTTTTTGTTTGAACGTAATCGCGATCCAAATACATACATATGTACATAGATATTAGGGTATGTACATATGTACTAACCGGCTTCACTTCGCGAAAAATACCTACGCTTTCTTTCATATTTGATCTATTTTGCTACATATGTATTGTGTTTTTGATTTACTGTCTTGTTTGCCTGATATATCAATTTTGTTTTAGCATTTGTTTTACTTATCGAGTGTCAATGAGAAAGCATTACTAGCTAGCTATCAAGTAGCATACCGAGTCGCCAAAGCAGGGAAACCTCATACAATTGCTGAGAATCTTATTTTGCCTGTGGCCCTGGATATGGTTGAAATTATTTTGGGTAAACAGGAGGCAGATAAGCTTAAAAATATACCACTTTCTGACAATACAATTGAGCCGAGAATAAGTGACATGGCCGTTGATATTCGAGAACAATTAATAGAAAAATTAAAAAAGAGTCCATATTTTGCCTTGCAAGTGGATGAATCTACTGATGTTTCAGGCTGTGCACAGTTTGTGGTATTTTTTCGTTTTGCAGCAGAGGAAAATATTGAAGAAGAAATTTTATTTTCCAAAGGTCTTCCTGCTAATACTACTGGCCAGTGTTTGTACGACATGTTTTTAGAAAGCTGTCGCGACTACGAGATTGATTGGACAAAATGTTTTGCTATTTGTAGCGATGGTGCTAAAGCTTTGACGGGCAACAAAAGTGGACTCATTGCAAAATTAAAATTAATAATGCCAAACGTTTCATGGACACACTGCTTTCTTCATCGACAAGTTCTGGCACCCAAGGTCTTACCTTCTGAATTAAATGATGTGTTTAAAGATGTGATTAGAGTTGTGAACTCTATTAAAGGCAAGGCCTTGTAAAGTCGGCTGTTTAAGATCATATGTGATGAAATGGGTTCACTCCATCAAAATCTCCTTTATCACACAGAGGTCAGATGGCTGTCAAAAGGAAAGGTATTGACACGAGTTCTGGAATTAAAAGCTGAATTATTAATGTTCTTACAAGATTCAAAATCTGGAAATTCAAATTATTTTTCTGATCCTACCTGGCTTTTAAAATTATCATTTCTCGCTGATCTTTTTGACCACTTAAACATCTTGAATAAGAGCCTCCAAGGGAGAGAAGAAAGCATTATAACTGCAAGAGATAAAATCAGAGGATTCCTCGCAACTTCGTTTGTGGTGAGAGTCTTTACAAACAAAAATTTTGGATTTTTTCCCTGCGTTCAAAAGATCCTCGAAGAAATTTCATTAGATGAATCGTTATCAGTAAGCTCTCATATTTATCTCATGGTACAGAGTTTGCATAATTTAGAGAAGAAACAATTAAGTTACTTTCCAGAACTGGATTCTAAAAGTGGAAATGGACAAAGATGGATATTAAATCCTTTTTTGAATATGTCAGTCAAACTCCCCAATCCATTATCGGTAAAGATGAAAGAAAATCTTATAGATTTAGCTGCAGATGGCATGCTGAGAATGGAATTCAATTTAAAAACTATTGACAATTTCTGGATAAAGAGAAGGGAAGAGGAGAGTATCCTGAGCTGGCAAACGAAGCTTTGAGGTTGTTACTGCCATTCGCCACTTCATACCTGTGTGAAGTCACATTCTCTTCGATGTTTGACATTAAAACTAAGAAGAGAAACAGGCTAAATTTAAAAAATGATTTAGTCGTAAAAGTGTCAAAGATTTCAACGTTTATTAAAAAATAAACAGGCACATATGTTGCACGCGGCTTGCGATCGCGACCCCCCAAGGAGCTCTTGGTGACCCCCCAGTGGGTCACGACCCATAGTTTGAAAAACACTGTTCTAGGCTAACTCGCCACTTGAAAGTACACTGTTTAATAGTCTAGTTGAAATTTCTAGGAATTTAACTAAAAGCCGAAACACTTGTGCAAGTTAAATAAACATGAGTTTATTTATTAAAAAAAAACTTTATTTTTTCGATACTTTGTTGGGCAGAGCTTCCCCTTACAAATATTAAAATCAACTGAAAAACAGAATTTTCTTACACTAGCTTAAGTACTACTGTCTGTTCCACATGCCCATCTCACGACGAAGTGTTCCCACAGGTGTCATCAGGTTACCGCTGCCGTACGTGATGGAATGCAGTAATTTGCGCACGCGTCGTATGACCCAGACGATCGCGTCAGCAGTTGGAAGCTTAGGTGCGAATACTGTGCAGTTATTTGAGGCGAATGAGAAGTTGAATAAAGAATTTTATGTGGGTTAACTCCTCCGCCCTTTAAAATCGAACGCCCACGTTCGATGTCACCGTTGTAGGATGTTGTGAAAGGTCATCTACCCCTATTGTTCTGGATGATGGGATAGGTATATTTGCATTACTACTTGATGTTCTTGTTTCCAGGTTTTGTTCATGCAAAGAGATTTCTTCTATATTCAATTTCTTATTTGAACTGGTACATGGGATCAATCTTTTTCTCAAAAACGTGTATGCGAAGATTAGGAATATTAGCGTTAGTAGTAGTATCATCGCTATGGATTTTCTTTCGCTGGAAATTTCCAATTCTCTGATGTACCGGGTGTTGTTGATTTCTATCTCTTTGAACATCTCCAGAGATAGCAATTCCTCGATCTGTGGCTTCGCTGCTGATGGTTGTAGTATTGCTGGAAGTGGTTTATGTTCAATGACCTCTGTCTCTGTAAAGATATACTGCTGGACTTTAATGGTTGTGTTGTGGAACTGAATAACGTATGTTCCATTTAAAGGGGCTTCATTTCCATCGATCGCGATCTTATCGTCGAATTGGTTTAGTAAGAGGATTCCAGGAGCTAGTTCATCTATGGTGGGAATGTGTTGGTTGTTTACTTCAATGCACATGTGGGGTTTACTTGACAATAGGTTGTTAATACACTTATCGTTACTTATGTCTAATATACTACTTTGTTTACATATTGATAAAGAATTGAAAGTCCTACATTCTTGATTTATAGCATACATGTTTTCTTTACATTTTAATATTTTCTGAAAGTCTAATTTAACAATAGTTTTTCCCTTTTTTACGGGTTTGATTAACATTTTTTTACAAGTTTGCTCTTTAGTAGTAGGTAAACTCAAAATATATAGAAGTACTTTACTGTTAGAAGCTATTTTGACTTCCGAAAATTCTACAGCCTCTATTATATTACTATAGGGCATGTTTTCTTTTTTTAAAATTTCCTTTATTAAGCTTATTTCTAGATTTGATAAGATGTAGGTATTAACTACACCAGCCTTTGCCCATTTTAAGGCATATTCTACATTCATTATTTCATCTTTCAATATTTCAAGTTTAAATCTTAAGTCTAACATAAATTCGATCTTAATATGTTCATTTGATTTTAAAAGTTTCAGTATTTGATTTGTTGCATTATTAATATCATTTATTTTTGTAGTTACTAAGTTATTTATGATTCTTTGTTGGTTATTATTAGCTAAAACATTATTAATTTTACCTTTAATTAACATAAAATCGTGCTTATCGGGAGTTCCCGCAATCCATTTCCAGGCAGCGCCCAGGAAATCTAGGGATCTTTTAATTTTGCTCTTGGGAACGAGGCGGTCAAGGTGCAGTTGTATTCTTTTTACGTCGTTGGATAAGAAGGGAAGGATGGGATTTGGGGTACTCTTTATCTGCTGTATCATCTGATCTAACCCTCTGAGTGATTGTTAATACTCTTGGATGTCGATGACATGGACAAGCTTAAATGTACCGGTTTGCACTTTTGCACTTCCTGTATTTATTGCGATGAGTTGAGAGTTTGAATAGTCAAGCATCTTAACGTCACCAATGATGGGTGTGACCCAGAATCTAGAATGAAATTTAGTTTCGTATTAAAGACTTGTGGACTACTTTGCCGGTTTTAGTTAAAATCGTTGTTGTTCTATTTTCCGAAACAATTTCTTTTTTGTAGCGGCTATTTAATTTTGACCCTATGCGTTTATTTTGCTTGACGTACACTGTTTGCCCAGGAGAATATTCTTTAATTGGCTGTCTTGCTTTATTGTGGTACTCGAGGTCAGCTTTTTGTTTATTTTCGATTTTCCTAATGTTATCTAGACGAGCCCTTTCTAATAGCTGTGGATCGGAGGTTACACGACGACCAAAAAATACCTCTATTGGTTTACTTCCGGTGGTGGAGTGAATGGACAGGTTATACTCATGCACAGCTCGTTCTAAAAGTTCCGTGAAGGAACGATGGAGGTTTTCCGTTTTCAAACATCTCATTATTTCGATGAGTGTCGAATGGAAACGCTCGACTTGTCCGTTGACGTTACTACAATATGGTGGTGTGGTGAATATTTTGATGTTCAGTTCTTCTTCTATCATAAAGCCTAGCGCGACCGAATTGAATGTCTTTTCGTTGTCTATAACTATTGTTTCTGGTAATCCAAAAGAGAAAAGAATCTCTCCTAGTGGCTGTCGTACGTCTTCTACCGCTTTAGACCTGAGAACTCTGGCCTGTGCATATTTTGAAAACTTATCTATGGACGTAAGAACGAGTTTATTTTCCGTAGAAAATATATCGATATGCACAATCTGACCTGGGTATTTCGGGATTGGTGTTGCCTGTAATTCTGGCTTGTTGGGATGCCTGTCATATTTATTTTCCCTGCATACCGTACATCTTTTTACAATCCTCTTTATTTTTGTCGCCATTGCGGGAAAGTAAAATTTTTCCAAAATTTGTGCTTTGTTCTCGCGTTCATTTCGATGTGCTCGTTTGTGTGTTTCGATGATTATTTCTTCCTGCTCCGCCTCATCAGTCACATCCTGCACTTGCAGTTGCGTGAACCGAACTTTGTAGTTATTGAAATGGGAAGCGTAAACGGTTTGTATCATGCCCATGACATGTTCTTCAGTTTTAATGCAGTTTATTACAGAGGGGTTTAAAATTTTGTTAAGAATACGTTTGAGGTTATCTTGGTTGTATACTGGTTCTGTGATTACATGTCTATGGTAGGTGGGAAAGATTATATGAAAGGTTTGACTAGAAGTTTCTCCTATCCGTAGAATGATTTGACTCTTAAACACATTTATCGGTACCTCTATACTTGGTATAAGATTATGGGATGAACTATCGTCGCTATGCTGGGTTGTAGATAATGTATTAATATCAGAAGATTGCGGAGTTCTAGACAAGGCGTCAGCAACTATATTTGTCCTGCCAGGCTTATACCTAAGTTCATGATTATGTTCCTCTAATATAGCCTTCCACCTTTTCATTTTGCTATTATTATTCTTGTTGCCCAAAGCGAATGTTAATGGCTGGTGGTCGGTGAAAATTCGAACTTTAGCATGACCGTAAAGGTAATTTCTAAGTGAGCCTAGTGCCCAAACAATAGCTAACATCTCCTTCTCGTTAGCTGCATAATTCTCCTCCGTCTTGGAAAGCGTTCTGCTAATGAATGTTAGTGGTCTGTTATCTTGCTCGAGAACAGCGCCGATAGCCACGTTCGAGGCATCAGTTGTGAGGTCAAAGGGTTTTTTATAGTCGGGGTATGCTAGTATTACGTCTTTTGAAATTAATGAATTCTTTATTTTGTTGAACGAATTTTGAGCTTCTTGATTTAGATGTATTGCTACTCTAGCGGATTGGTTCTTGGACACGCGTCCTTCCTCCCCTCTTAAGAGGATTGTCAGTGGTTTAGCGAGTTGCGCATATCCCTTAATAAAACGATGGTAATACCCGGACAATCCGAGGAAGGATCTTAGTTCTTTCAGAGTTTTTGGAATGGGGAAATCTAAAATAGCCTTGACCTTTTCCATATTCGTTTTAATACCTTCAGATGATATCAGAAAACCAAGAAATTCTACTTGTGATTTGAAAAACTTACATTTGTCTAATTGTACTTTCATATTTGCTCTAACCAATGTACTGAAAATTTGCTCAATATGTTTAGCGTGTTGAGCTTCATCCTCACTAAAAATGATGATATCATCAATGTACACGTAACACGACTTTCCAATGTATTCTCGCAATATGTCGTCGAGAGCCCGTTGAAAAATCGAGGGAGCGTTTTTTAAGCCGAATGGGAGTCTTGTAAACTCGTATTTCCCATTGTTTATTGAAAAAGCTGTCTTCTCAATGTCAGATTCCTTTAGAGGAATTTGATGGAAGCCACTTTTCAAATTAAGCACAGTGAAGAACTTATTTCTCCCCAATTGTGCAGTTACCTCGTTTATATCAGGTATGGGGTATTTGTCGGCAATCGTAATGGTGTTGAGTTTACGATAATCAATGACCATTCTGTACTGCTTTGCACCAGTGGAGTCAGGTTTTTTTGGGACAATCCACACTGGCGAGTTGTACGGTGACCGTGAAGGTCGTATTATTCCGTCATCAAGAAGTTTTTCTATTTGGTTTTCCACTTCAAATTTTAAAGACATAGGGAAAGGATAGTAACGGGTGTAGACTGGGTCATTGTTAGAGGTTCTTATTTCGGCTACGACTGCTGTGGTATACGTTAGCCTCTCTTCGGGCTCAGAAAATAAGCTTGGATGTTTGTTTACGACTGAACTTAGCAAATGTTTTTGACGAATTGTTAGATCATCGGTGTTTACGGCTATTGAGTTGACCGATTGAGATTCGAGTTGTTTAATTTTGATGTTTACCCTATTGAGAATAGTCATGTAACTGCCTTGAGTATGAATAACTGCGGATAGGGACTTTAGGCTGTCGTTATCTAGTATCCCATGAAATGTTTTAAGGGTAGGTAAAATAAAGAATTTTATATTTATGTCGTTGAGTCCGAAAAGGTTAAGAAAAGTGTGGTGGCTGACTTTGACGTCGCCGGCTATAGATTTAGCGTAGAATGAAGTTTCGTTCGGGAGGGGTTTATTCACTAGCTCTGGTTTTATATAGTTTTTACTGGAGCCAGTATCTATTAAAAATTTTTAAATTTCTCCAGTCCCCGTCTTACATTCAAAATAAGGCAATGAGGACTGGGTTAATCTAAAAAATGTATATTGCTATATTCAAGCGATTGATCAACTGGGTATTGATATTCCGTATATTCAGTGGAGATTTCGGCTGGCGGATTGTCGTTCTGGTCTACGTTGACATTTTGAACCATCTCCTCGTAAGCTTGGGCGTACGCGTCTTCTTCGCATTTATAGTTCTCGTTAGGTTGGGGTGTTGGCGGATTTCCGAATGTTTCTATGCCAGGACTTATATAAAAGTTGTGTTGTTTTGGTTTAATAACTGCTGACTGTTGTTGAAAGGAAGGCCTCGGTGGTTGTTGGCCTGTGCTAAAATATGCTCTATGGTTTTGATTATTTATACCTTTATACTGGTTACCGCGTCCTTGCGTCAACGGTTCATTTTTTATGGGAGTTTGAAGTGGGAAAGGCCTGTCGGCTTGAAACTGATTTTGGCGAAAATTATTAACGTGATTTTGCGCAAAAGAATTATTGGGTGGTTGAAAGCCAAACGTATGGGGTTGGCGTATTGGTGAATTATAGGTAGGGTATGAGGGATATGTTAGATTCTGCTGACGATTTTGAAACATGTGGAAATTCCTTGGTGGTAACACACTTTGAGGTAGCGAGTTTTGTTGTCGTGGAAGTTGTTGACTGAAGTTCTTTCTAATCCCTCCTTGATTGGTCTGGACGTAATGAGACCTGAAGTGCTGGTTCTCGTATTTAAGGCAAAGATGTAGTGCCTGTGGTAAGTCCACGGGCTCTTTCATTCCCAAGAGGTCAGACAGGTTACCTTTAAGTCCCCTGATGAATATCTCTAGGGCTTTGTCTCTATAAGTTTTTGTTAAGAGTCGCATTGAATCTGGACAAATTTCCATACAGGACACCTTATTGATTATTAGAGTTAATTGAGAATTAACTGCCTGATAAAACTGTTGAACAGTCTGGTTCCCTTGAACTAAATTTGCCATTTGGTATTCTAGGATTGTAACATCCCGCTTGTCAGCGTAATGCATAGTGAGGCAATGTGCAATGCTTTCCCAGTTTAGGGGGGTATTATACGCTTCTAGGGCTGCATCTGCTTGCCCAACGATTTTATTACGAATGACATTAATAATTCCGTAATACTTCGGAGTTCCTTTAAAGCTTTCGTAAATTTTTAACACGCGTTCGACACTCTTCTTCCAAGAAGAGAACTCACTAGCCTCCCCTGAGAAGTTGCGTAGACATCTTACGACGTCCGGAATTCTTTCCAACCCATCCAAGTTATTCTGATATTGAGGAAATATTGTCTGGTCTATGCCAGAGAAACGTGGTGCACTTGGATTTAGAACGCTTTCTACTAATTTTTTGCCTTACTGCTCTAGGACGCGACTAACTATTGAGGTCACTAGAACGTCTAATTCAGGTGTGGACCTTATCTCTTGCGCTTCAACTTGAGATGCGCTTGAATGAAAAGAGCAATTTTGGTCTTGGCTTGTAATAGGTGGCAGACAAAATGTAGAAACATTACTTGGAATTTGATGACTGGTTAACAATTGCGCAGAGAGGTTAGCGTTAGGTGGCTGGTTTTGAGAAATGGAAGGTCCTTGGGAATTAGAAGGTCCTTGGGCATTAGAATGTCCTTGGAGATTAGAAGGTCTTTGGAGATTAGACTGGGGTGAGACTGAAGGGGTTTGCCCTTGATTCGAAAGAGTCGCATCTTCCCCCGCACCCGATCTAGATGGGCGGATTAAATTTCGATTTAGAATAGATACGCGAATAACTGTATAGTTGGTGCAAAGGAAAAACAATTAAAAGGAAAGAGAGAACGAAAAGCAAAGATGAATTAAAAAATGAATAATAATGCACAAATTCGTGGTTCTTAATTTCTAATTATTAATTATTTCGATTTTCTAGAACTCATATGTTTTTTTTCCTCTTTTTAGAGATTTTTTGTTTATTTTATGAATCACAATTCATTCGTTTGATTGATTATTTTACTTTTATTATGTATTTAATTTAATCTATTATTTCGACTTTCTAGAACTCATTAATTATTACTTTTTTTCTTTTTCTTTTTAGAGGTTTTAAAGAAAAATTCACAATTCACATCTCTTATTAACTATTTTCACTTGTATGCATTTAATCTTAATCTTTTAATAGACTTTCAATTTTACCTAAATATAACTTACAATATTAAATAAAGCTGCAGATTCCTCATTTGATGTCCGGGAAATCAGCTCCAACCGGGTGGTGCGGCTAGCTTCAATTAGCTTCCGTTTCGTCCTCCTACACTTTGATGTAGGGCTACTTCGGGGCCCTTTAGACACAGTCTTTTCACCACTACGCGATTGCGACCACAGGGATTTTACAAAGACGTTTCACTCGCGAGTACGTCAGTCCTCAAAAGGAGGATTTTATTAAAACGTTTACTTCGCGATTACGATTTGTAACTTTAACTAAGGCTCAACGACTTAACCCTGTGGTCCCTGCTCGAGCGCCAGTTAAATAAACATGAGTTTATTTATTAAAAAAAAACTTTATTTTTTCGATACTCTGTTGGGCAGAGCTTCCCCTTACAAATATTAAAATCAACTGAAAAACAGAATTTTCTTACACTAGCTTAAGTACTACTGTCTGTTCCACATGCCCATCTCACGACGTAGTGTTCCCACAGGTGTCATCAGGTTACCGCTGCCGTACGTGATGGAATGCAGTAATTTGCACACGCGTCGTATGACCCAGACGATCGCGTCAGCAGTTGGAAGCTTAGGTGCGAATACTGTGCAGTTATTTGAGGCGAATGAGAAGTTGAATAAAGAATTTTATGTGGGTTAACTTGCACACTGAACATATTATGTAACATATGGTACAGCATTATATAAACTTAATCACGATCGTGTTAGCTGTTTGTGATTGTTCGATGCAGCTATGGTAGCCGATAGCTAGCCACCGCACTTTGTTTTTTTTTTTTTTTTTGATTAAGCAGGTCTTTAATTCATTCGTGTGTTGGAAGCCAAACGAAAAGCAGCAATCGTAACCTGTAAATTTTCTTTAAATAAAATTATAACATTGGCATCAATAAGCTTTGTTTCTTCTACGAAAGAATCGAGTTGTTTTTCATTAATATTGAATAATTAAAAAAATATTGAATTAACAAATATTGGCGACTGTGATAGGACAGTGCTCAGTGTTAAGAATTTTTTATTACTTTTGGAATCCAAGTAATTTCCGCAAGAAGCACCTACTATATATTCTTGGACAAATGTTGGAGGTTGCTGATAAGGTGATTGGGTGGACAAACTAACTTGAAGAAACAGTTCCTGGATTCTCATCGCATAAAAGGGGAAAGTATCATATATATTTAACATTATATAATAATCGATTACTGTGCCTTCAATATGACTGGAGAAAGTGTGGATTGTGTTGCATTATCATCATACAAAACGAAAAGATCCCCGTTCACTGGACAACTTACGAAGCTGAGAAAATTTGCGGAAGCTGCTAGTGAGAATGTGTCGTTGCATGAGTGGGAGGTTAAATTGGGGCTGTTGGAGTCATACCTTAACAAATTTGATGATGCTCAGACCAATATAAAAATTTTAGACAATACTGAATTTTAGGGTGATAGGAGAAGTTCGTTTGAGAATCTATATTCTTGTCTAAAAACCAAAATATTGATCTTTATGGATGCAAAGAGGTCTTCTGCTTTTGCTGCTGTAGCTTGACCGGCTTATGCACACGAGTCGACTTTTCTACATGTGAAGCCGAAAACTGCCCGATTACCCAAGTTGGAACTGACGAAATTCTCTGGCAAGTATATTGTAGCATAATAATAACTACGCGCCTATGTCTATGCAGCAAATTCCGAAGTGACTTTCCATTCTGGCAGAATTTTGGTTCAAACTGTCCTTCATTCGAGGTTCGTGTCTGGGACGAAGTCTCCACAGCTCATGTCAACGAAAGAGACAAATAATATTAGGGAAAATATTAGGGATAATATTAGGGAATTATAACTGCAAGAATTATTTCTCTTGTTCCAGTGGTCGAAGAATTTGCTAGAAGTTTCTGGCTATCAGAAACTTCTGCTATATAAGGACAGATGGCGATCAAAAAAAAAAAAGACAGTTGGTTTAGAACCGTGGCGAAGAGATTGGAAAAGTGATAATGGGCGAAGTGGTAATTTGGTGATAAATTGAAAGTTGAGAGTGAACAAGAAAAAGTAATTAGTTTGGATTTGTGAATTAAGTAATAGAAAGGAGATAAAGTGATTTGAGAGGAAAGAGACCTTGTAAGAAAAGAATTTGCGAAGAATAGTATAGTGTGAACTTGAATTGTTCTATAGACTAGAAAATAAAGAAATAAATTTCACAGAATAATTGTTTTATCTACTCGAGCCGTAGCTCGCATGTTACATTGGTGTCAGAAGCTGGGATAAAACTTATTCTGTGAATAACTATTTCCGTGGTGTGAAATTGCACAAACAAAAAAAAAAAAAAAAAAAAACGATTTCTGTGTTGAGTTAATTAGTTGCGCAAAATGGGTCGCAAATTGGGAAAACTAACTATAACTCAACTAAAGGCAGAACTCAGTAAGCGGAACCTCGACACAACTGGGGGAAAAGATGCCCTACTGATTCGTCTGGAAGAAGCAGTAACGCAGGAAGGTGAAAATCCGCACGACGTAGAGTTTGACGTGGAAGAGGAAGCAGTAAGTACAGCAGCCGACCCGGGTATAACAAGTCTGCTCCTGCAACTTAAGTTAGTCATGGACGAACAAAAGAAAGCAATAGAAGATCAAAGTCATAAGCTCGATGACCAAAAGAATTCTCTAGAACTTAAGCTGGATGAACAAAAGAAAGCGATGGACGAACAAAAGAAAGCAATGGGCGACCAAAGGAATTCTCTAGAACTTAAGCTGGATGAACAAAAGAAAGCGATGGACGAACAAAAGAAAGCAATGGGCGACCAAAGGAATTCTCTAGAACTTAAGCTGGACGAACAAAAGAAAGCAATGGACGAACAAAAGAATTCTCTAGATCTTAAGCTGGATGAACAAAAGAAAGCAATGGACGAACAAAAGAAAGCAATGGACGAACAAAAGAATTCTCTAGATGCTCTGGAAAGTAAACTTGATGAGCAAAACAAGAACTTGGAATCCAAATTCGAAGTGATCGAAGAGAAAATCGAGAAGGTCGAGACGCAACTCGAAAAAGTCGAAATTAGATTCGATGAAAATTTTGAGAAACATGAAACTCAGTTCGGGAAGATAGAGACTCAGTTTGAAAAAGTGGATACGCAATTCGAGATAGTAGGAAAGCAAGTCGAAAATCTTGCTAAGGAGCTCAGCAACGTGAAGAGACAGAAAGCACGGGAATATTCCACTGACGGTCTGAGAAGAAAGGAGATGCAGCCTCCTATCTTCGATGGTCAAACATCATGGCCAATTTATAAAAGGCAATTCGAAGCGGCCGCAATGACCAATAGCTGGGACGATGAAGAGAAGTCCATTGCACTCACACTTGCACTGAGGGGTCCAGCTGCGGAGCTTTTGCAGACCATCCCGGAAGATAAACAGCAGAACTACGACTCTCTGGTTCAGGCTATCGAGATGCGGTTTGGGGATGAACACATGCAGCAGGTGTACAGGGTTCAGCTGCGTAGTCGAGTCCAGAAAAGGGGGGAAACGCTCCAACAGTTGCAAGCAGATATAGAGCGACTAGCCCATCTTTCATACCCTAAAGCCGGTGAGGAGCTTATCAACGAAATGGCGGTGGAAGCTTTTATTCAGGCCATAGAGGACAGACAACTGCAAATGGCTGTAAGGATGGCTGAAAAGCGAACACTCCCCGAGGCATTGGCATTCGCTTTGTCAATGAAGGCTGCGGACCAAGCATACCAGGGAATACACCGTGTCAGGGAAATGTCCGTCGTGGAATGCTCATGCCAGAGAACAGCCGTCATGGATGAAGACAGAGCTCGCGGAAGTCAAATCCGTTGCTGGAATTGCAACCAAACCGGACACCTACAACGGCAGTGCAGAAGTGCACCTAGACGAGGAAATTGTCCACATTGCGGAAGTAGGAGAAGCAGAGAGGAAGCATCCTGTCAGTCAGACTTCCCAAAACCAGCAGTCGGGAGATGCGTAAGGACCAACTTCGCGGGGCAGAAGTTGGTTACTGGAAGCGAGGCCCCCAGGAACACCATTCAAGTTTCGCAAACCAAACGGGGTAACAAGAGCCTGACAGTGGAGGCACTAATCAACAAGAAGAAGTGCGTAGCCACCATCAACACAGGTGCCACCGCCTCCATTGTAAGAAGAGATATCGTCAGAAGCGCCTGGCTGCACAACACCAACAGCTACTGCCTGAAGACTGCAACAGGGGAAATGGCGAAGGTATTTGGAGAAGTTCGTCTTACGATTACTCTGGCAGGACTGACGTTCTCCCATGCGTTTCTGGTGGCAGATATATGCGACGAGTGCATCATCGGGGTAGACTTCATGAAAGCAAATGAAGTAATCTTGGACATCGGGATGCAAGTACTGAGGTATCGAAATGTGGAGATTCCGATGGTGTACGGAAATGAGAATGCCGTAACTCTCAGGACAGTCATCAGCAAAGACGAAGTTTTGCCGCCGTCTTCAGAGACAATCATTTGGACGAAGCTGGAAGGTGATCTTGGGAGCCACCGATTCTACATAGTAGAACCAGACCCAGAGAAGAATTCTCACGACTACATCGTGGGAAAGACGTTAGTCGAACCAAAGAACACCATGGTTCCAGTAAGAGTTTTGAACGCAAGACCACACACTGTCAAACTAAGGCGAGGGGAGGTGACTGGAAAATGCACGCCGATTACCGCCGTCGCAACAATATCTGAACGTGATGCTCCAAAACCTCTCCCATCACCTTGGACAGCGGAAACGAGAGAGACGATTCTCCAGTCCAGTGAGCTGAATCAGGAGCAGCGAACTATGGCAGAGAATCTTATCAATGAGTACGCTGATGTATTTGCCTCACAGGACGGTGAATACGGCCGAACACACCTGGTACAACATCGAATAGACACTGGTGATACTAGACCAATTCGTCAGCCTGCTAGGCGCCTTCCATTGGCAAAGCAGACAGAAGTTGCAGAGATGGTGTCGGCAATGGAGAAAGAAGGTCTGATTGAAAGTTCCAAAAGTCCGTGGGCATCACCGGTTGTACTGGTTAAGAAGAAAGATGGCAGCACGCGGTTCTGCGTGGACTATCGGCAGCTCAATTACGTCACCAAGAAAGACAGCTACCCTCTGCTATGGATTGACGACACGCTAGACACACTATCAGGAGCCCGATGGTTTTCCACTCTCGATTTGAAGAGTGGCTACTGGCAGGTACAGATCCATCCAGAAGACCGGGAGAAAACCGCCTTCACCGCAGGAAATGGGCTATGGCAATTCACGGTAATGCCATTCGGGCTGTGCAATGCTCCGGCGACTTTCGAGCGATTGATGGAATGTGTCCTGCAAGGGTTAACATGGAAAACCTGTTTGGTATACTTGGATGATGTCATCGTCGTAGGAAAAACGTTTGCGCAACACCGAGACAATCTAAGGGATGTGTTTCAAAGGCTTCGAAGTGCCCACCTGAAGCTCAACCCCAAGAAGTGCGCCCTGTTTAGAGCGGAAGTCAAGTACCTGGGACACATAATTTCAGCGAAAGGAGTGAGAACCGATCCGGAGAAGGTCGAAGCGGTGAAAAACTGGCCAGTCCCCAAAGACAAACACCAACTAAGGAGCTTCCTGGGCCTAGCCACCTACTACAGACGGTTCGTGAAGGATTTTGCCGGGATCGCAAAGAACCTGCACCAGTTGACGGAAAAGGGAAAACAATTCAAATGGTCAATTGAGTGCGAGAAGAGCTTCAAGGCACTTAAACAACGGCTATGCGATGCCCCGATACTGGCTTATCCCACTCCCGGGGAAACGTTCGTTGTGGATGCAGATGCTAGTAATGTCGGGGTAGGAGCCGTACTCTCCCAGGTGCATGACGGCCAAGAGAAGGTGGTTGCGTACTTCAGCAAGGTGCTCTCTAAGCCAGAAAGGAACTACTGCGTGACAAGGCGGGAACTTCTAGCTTTGATCTTGGCTACGAAGCATTTTCACAAATACCTCTACGGGAGGAAGTTCGTTCTTCGCACAGACCATGCAGCCTTAAAATGGCTATTACAGTTCAAGAGTCCTGAGGGTCAGGTCGCAAGATGGATCGAAAGGCTGCAAATCTACGACTACGAAATACAGCATCGTAAAGGAAAACTCCACTCTAATGCGGATGCACTGTCCCGGAGACCATGCAGAACGGATTGTAAACATTGTGCGCGTCAGGAAGAACGGGAGCTGGTTTCCATCCAAAGAATGAGAGCCGAACCTATCGCCGGCTGGAGCGTAGATGAGATCCGGAACGCTCAGAAGGAAGACCCGGATATCGAGCCGATTCTGGCCTGGAAGGAGAACATGGAGAAACCGGATCATCAGGACATCTCTCACAGAAGCCCGACCTTAAAGGCATATTTTGCGCAGTGGGACTCCCTCCATGTCCAAGAAGGTGTTCTGAGAAGAAAATGGGAATCCTCCGACGGAAAATCGTTTGTAATGCAGCTTGTCGTACCGCGGACGAGGGTCAAGGAGGTGTTACAGGAAATGCATGGCGGGGCGACCGGAGGCCACTTGGGAGTGAATAAGACGCTAGAAAAGGTACGAGAACGTTTTTATTGGTTAAAAGCGAAGGAAGATATCGAAGACTGGTGCAGAAAATGCGACGTGTGTGCAGCTATCAAGGGTCCGAGAATCAAAACTCGAGGTAAGATGCACCAATACAACGTGGGAGCACCTTTCGAACGAATCGCCATTGACATCGCAGGGCCCTTTCCGGAAACCGACAATGGTAATCGGTATATACTCGTAGTGATGGACTACTTCAGTAAGTGGCCGGAAGCGTTTCCGATCCCTAACCAGGAAGCCAGAACCGTGGCGGAGCAGATCGTCTACAATTGGGTTAGCAGATTCGGTGTGCCCTTGGAATTGCATTCTGACCAAGGGCGGAACTTCGAGTCAAGAATCTTCCAAGAGATGTGTCAACTACTCGGAATCAAAAAGACAAGGACAACCCCGCTTCATCCACAGTCGGACGGTATGGTGGAGCGTTTCAATAGGACTTTGGACGAACATCTCTCGAAGGTCGTAGGTGACTACCAACGGGATTGGGACCGGCAGATTCCCTTGTTTTTGATGGCCTATAGAAGTGCCGTGCATAGCACTACTCGACATACGCCGTTCGAAATCTTATTTGGTGGAATAGCTCGTTTACCCAGTGAGGTGAAATTTGGATCTCCTACCAATGAGCCCAGAAATGAAGAAGAGTACGTGGCGGACCTTAGGGAAAGGCTTAGGGACATACACCAAAGGACCAGAAGCCAGATTAAGATGACGAGCGACCGCATGAAGACCAGGTATGATGCCAAGGCAACAACGTCAGGATTCCAGGAAGGAGATCTGGTGTGGCTGTATAATCCCCATCGCCAAAAGGGGAAATCACCTAAGTTACAGCGGAACTGGGAAGGTCCCTACAGAATAGTAACCCGCATCAACGATGTTGTCTACCGCATCCAGCGAGGACCAAGGGCCAAAATGAAAGTGGTTCATGTGGACCGACTGAGTCGATACAATGGCCGAAATGAGGATGCTCTTGTTCGGGACGAACACGTCTAAGAGGGGGGCAGTGTAGCATAATAATAACTACGCGCCTATGTCTATGCAGCAAATTCCGAAGTGACTTTCCATTCTGGCAGAATTTTGGTTCAAACTGTCCTTCATTCGAGGTTCGTGTCTGGGACGAAGTCTCCACAGCTCATGTCAACGAAAGAGACAAATAATATTAGGGAAAATATTAGGGATAATATTAGGGAATTATAACTGCAAGAATTTTTTCTCTTGTTCCAGTGGTCGAAGAATTTGCTAGAAGTTTCTGGCTATCAGAAACTTCTGCTATATAAGGACAGATGGCGATCAAAAAAAAAAAGACAGTTGGTTTAGAACCGTGGCGAAGAGATTGGAAAAGTGATAATGGGCGAAGTGGTAATTTGGTGATAAATTGAAAGTTGAGAGTGAACAAGAAAAAGTAATTAGTTTGGATTTGTGAATTAAGTAATAGAAAGGAGATAAAGTGATTTGAGAGGAAAGAGACCTTGTAAGAAAAGAATTTGCGAAGAATAGTATAGTGTGAACTTGAATTGTTCTATAGACTAGAAAATAAAGAAATAAATTTCACAGAATAATTGTTTTATCTACTCGAGCCGTAGCTCGCATGTTACAATATGTATTGGCTTGACTTTTTGTCTATGTTTGAGACATTGGGGGATGGAGACGAAGAGCTTACGGAAGTTGAATAGTTCCAACATTTACGTTCCTGTTTATCCGATCTTGCTTTCAGGACTATCCAGTCGCTTGAAGAAGTCACAGCTAAAAATTATTCCAAGGCCATTGAACTATTAAAGGCTCGATTTAATAATAAACGTTAAATTTTTCAGGCGCATATTAAGGATGTTTTTAATCTTCCCAACGTTGATGGTGGTTCCGTGCACAAATTGCGTGACTTGAGCGATAACGTGAACTCTCACCTCAGAGCAATCAATACGTTGGGGAGTAAAGAAGAAATTTTGGATGGATTGCTGATTCATCTCGTCGTTAGCAAGCTGGATTCGCGAAATCGATCGAAGTGGGAAGAGGAAATGCCAGTCAAAACTCTACTTAAAAGGAATCAACGATCAACATTCATAGAAAGACAGTGTCAGGCGCTTGAAACTATGGACAATGCATCCGGTGTTGGTCACAAACATTCAAATACATTCAACAATTTGCGTAGGTCATTCAAAACCATAGCTCATAAGACTTTTGTCACGTCAAATGCATCCTTTTCTGTTTGCCGTTTTTGTAATTGTAACGATCATACTATTTATACTTGCCAACATTTTGCCAAACTTTCACCTGAAAATCGCTATCAGGAAGTAAAGGCCAGAAAGCTTTGCATAAATTGCCTTCGAGTTGGGCATCAAGCTCGTACCTGTAATTCGAATAATTGCAAACATTGCTCTCAGAGGCACAGTACATTACTCCATATGGGCCCTACTGTCAATCTGCCCACCCAATCCATTGTCAAACCTGTAGACCCTCGAAATTTGCCAATAAGTTCAAACAATGCAATTTCTCGACCAATTGATAATGCAAGCACTGTCCTCATTACTAAAGCTCAAGTTTTGCCATCTATCACCTGCAACCAGCCCGAACAGAATATTAAACTCTCCGATTTCACTCTGCCTCTAAATGTCGAATTAGCAGACCCACGTTTTAACAAATCTCAGAAGGTAGATTTGCTAATTGGAGCAGAAATATTTTTTAACCTTTTGTCAGTTGGTCAAATTCGTTTAGGTAACAATCTACCCCTTTTGCAAAAAACCCTCTTCGGCTGGATTGTGGCTGGGAAATTTAAGCCAAAAGAAGTACCACAGTTTAGCTTTAATGTAATAACTCCAGATTCAGGAAATGAAGGAAATTTGGAAAGATGTGACGGGATCGAATAACTTCTTAGATCGTTTTGGGACATTGAATCCCATGAAAATACTTCGAAAGGTCAAACCAAGGAGGAATTCGAATGCCAAAATCTTTTCCGCGAAACTTATAAGAGACTTTCATCTGGGCAGTTCTCTGTTCGTCTGCCATTTAAAACATCTCCACATGACTTAGGAGATTCATTTAAAGTTGCACAAACCCGATTTTATAATTTGGAATCAAAAATTTATCGAAACCCTCCATTCAAGATGACTTATTTACTATTCTCGTTCGCTTTCGAATGCATCGCTTTGCTATCACAGCTGATATCTCGAAAATGTACAGATGTGTACAGGTTCAGCCGCCTGATGATAGCATGCAATTAATACTTTGGAGGGAAAATAGGAATGAGAATTTAAGTATCTTCAAACTGGATACAGTTACATATGGAACCGCTCCGGCTTCATTTCTCTCTATTCGATCAATGACTCAATTGGCGTTAGATGAAAATGCAAATTTCCCTATTGGATCAAAAACCGTGCGAAAAGATTTGTACGTTGATGACCTGCTTATAGTGGAGACACACTGCTGGTATTGATACCATGGTATAGCAATACTACGTTCTATACCACATGTCTGTCACTGCAATACTACGTAATAAGCTAGTATACCATGAAATATACCTAGTATTGAGATTCGCAATTTTTTGCTGGTATACCACCATCTTACTGATTGCAGCGCCAATTTCTCTCTATTGGCTAGTCTCCGTAGCTTCTTTGACAATTCTTAGGTATGCACTTTCGCTTTTAAGTATTTGAATTTTCTTTATTTTCAACATTTGGCACAAAAGTGAATCATTTTTATTCATCCTGTCTCGAATTTTCTATTTTTATTTGTTATTGCATACAACACAAACGTCAAAGTATACTACTTAACGCCAAAGTCACCGAATACTACGAAATGCAGTCTGTCAGGGGTCGTAGTATTCACTATACCATGGTATTCGTACCATGGTATCAATACCAGCAGTCTGTCTCCACTATTACAGGGGCATGTACACTTGAGGAAATCATTGAAATGAAAAACCAAACCACAGAGTTGTTAAAAAAGGGAGGTTTTCATTTACGTAAATGGTGTTCTAATAATGATACGTTCCTAAGAACAATTTCAGCTAAAAGTGAAGATACTTTCTTAAACATAAATCACAGTCAAGTAACAAAGGCACTCGGTTTGATTTGGCAGCCTGATTCAGATGAATTTTGCTTTTCTTACCTCCCGCTAGAAGCTCCACATATTGTGACCAAGATATCGATCCTTTCTAGTATAGCTAAGCTCTATGATTCTTTAGGGCTCATTAGTCTCATTATCGTAAAGGCAAAAATATTCATGCAAGTGTTATGGAGAGAAAAATTGCATTTGCATTCTGCTTGGCTGAAATATGGAAGTCAGCTGACAGAAACAAATAATCTTAAATTTCCGCGCTACGTACTCCTTCCAAATTCCAGCATTCAACTTCATGGATTTGCTGACGCTAGCCAAAGTGCTTATGGAGCTTGTATTTATCTACGCAGTCAAAATGCCTCGGGTAAGGCTAATGTACGACTACTGTGGTAGAAATCCCTAGTAGCACCAGTAAAAATAGTCTCCATTCCACGGTTGGAATTGTGTGCTGCTCTACTGCTGTACGAATTAACGCAACGGATTCGGACGATACTAAACCTGGAAAATTGTAAAATATTTTGCTGGAGTGACTCCACTATCGTTTTGTCTTGGCTACAATCTGATGCTTGTAACTGGAACACCTTTGTTTCCTACAAATTTCAATCCAGCATACCTTCTTTCTTGTGGTGTTTATCCTAAAGAATTGTTGGGGCTTTCCCTTTGGATTTCTGGTCCAGATTTTTTTGCTAGATTGTGAGCAAAAGTGGCCAGTACTGTAGAAAGTGGAGGAAATCTTCCAGAAGGACAAAAAACTAAACCCATCACTTTGTTTCCTAGTTGCAGAATTGAGAATCTATCTGTAGGCTGCAAATTTATAAATTCTTTCAATAAATTGATAAAACGTTTACTTATGTATGCCGTTTTTGGTATAACACTCGGTCTAAAGACGACAATCGTAGAAAAGGCCCTTTGACGGCCCTAGAAATGGATCTCGGATTAAAATATATGTTACGAACGATTCAACAAATTGAGTTTCCTGATGAATACAAGCAGTTAGTATCTAATCGTGAAATAGGTTCGATGAGCAGTTGACTTCAAAGTAGACTTGACACCTTTTTTAGATGAGTTTGGGGTTATGAGAGTTCGTGGACGTCTTCAAAATTCCTTTTTGAGTTTCGCCAACAAACATCCGATTATTTTATCAAGGACATACCCTTTTACTTCGACGATTATTAATCACTTCCATATTAAGAACATGCACGCTGGGTCTCAGCCGTTACTGTCTTCGCTGAGAATGCAATCTTGGCCAATTGGAGGTAATCATACTGTGAGGAATGTCGTCAACAAATGCATTCGTTGCTACAGAGCTCGCCCACTGATTATGCATCAATTGCAAGGAAATCTACCACCTCAGCGTGTTCAACAGTCTAGACCTTTTGCTACCACTGGAGTGGATTTTTGTGGACCCTTTTATATCCATTCGCGAATTCGTGGCCGAGCACCGACCAAAGCCTACATATGCATTTTCGTTTTCTTCGCGGTTAAAGCAGTTCACCTAGAACTGGCCACGGATCTTTCATCTTCAGACTTTATAGCCGCTCTCCAAAGATTCATCGCTAGACGTGGTAAACCACAAACAATTTTTTCCGATAACGCTACCAATTTTGTGGGGGCGAACACATAATTAAAGGAACTGCAAACACTATTTAGTTCGCAAGTGCATATTGATTCGGTTTATCAAGCCTGTCTGAATGATGGTATTCAATGGAAGTTTATACCAGCTCGCTCCCCACACTTCGGCGGACTGTGGGAGTCCTCAATAAAAATCGCTAAGTTTCACTTGTTCCGTGTCTCCGGCTATGCTTCATTGTCCTTCGAAGAGTTACATACTCTAATTTGTCAGGTTGAAGCAATTATTAATTCTAGACCTTTAAGTCCCGTTTCAGATGATCCTTCCGATTTTGAGGTACTTACACCGGGCCATTTCTTAATTGGTGCTCCACTTACCGCCACTCTAGAGCCGGACACTACGGATCTAAACATAAGCAGATTAACTAGATGGCAAATGGTACTTGGTATGATGCAGCACTTTTGGAAAAGGTGGTCCAGCGAATACTTGACTACCCTTCAACAACGACGCAAATGGGAGAGAAGAGAAGCTAACATCGCTGTTGGAACGCTAGTCATTTTGATGGACGATAATCTGCTTCCATTAAGGTGGCCATTGGGCAGAGTTATCGAAGTCTTCCCTGGTGCTGATGGCCTCGTTCGGGTTGTTAATGTTAAAACACCAAATGGTGTTTTGAAAAGTGCTATAACAAAAATCTGCAAGCTTCCCATCGACGTCGAACAATCATCGTCTTGAACGCATGTATGGGTGTATGTTTAGAATTGTTTAAACTTATGTTAAGTAAAAATTTGTAATATTATTCACACGTAATTTAAATTATGCTAACAACGTTGTACATATAATTCTGTCCGTCACTGTAGCAAGAACATATTGTAACATAATGTAGCATAATAACTACGCCCTCGAACAGGCAACAAATTCCGAAGTGTCTTTTCATTGCTTTCTTTTGAGGTTCGTGTCTGAAATTAGTCACCACAGCTCCGATAATATCGCGGATAAAAGAGAACAAGAGAGAATTATAACTGCACGAAATGATTGTCATCTTGGAATTATTATATCAGAATTTTTCTTGTTCCAGTGGTCGAAGAATTTGCTAGAAGTTTCTGGCTATCAGAAATTTCTGCTATATAAGGACAGATGGCGATCAAAAAGACACAGTTGGTTTAGAACCGTGGCGAAGAGATTGGAAAAGTGATAATGGGCGAAGTTGTAATTTGGTGATAAATTGAAAGTTGAGAGTGAACAAGAAAAAGTAATTAGTTTGGATTTGTGAATTAAGTAATTGAAAGGAGATAAAATGATTTGACAGGAAAGAGACCTTGTAAGAAAAGAATATGCGAAGAATAGTATAGTGTGAACTTGAATTGTTCTATAGACTAGAAAATAAAGAAATAAATTTCACAGAATATCGTTTTATCTACTCGAGCCGTAGCTTGCATATTACATTGGTGTCAGAAGCGGGATAAAATTTATTCTGTGAATAACTATTTCCGTGGTGTGAAATTGCACAATAAAAAAAAAAAAAAAAACGATTTCTGTGTTGAGTTAATTAATTGCGCAAAATGGGTCGCAAATTGGGAAAACTAACTATAACTCAACTAAAGGCAGAACTCAGTAAGCGGAACCTCGACACAACTGGGGGAAAAGATGCCCTACTGATTCGTTTGGAAGAAGCAGTAACGCAGGAAGGTGAAAATCCGCATGACGTAGAGTTTGACGTGGGAGAGGAACCAGCAAGTACAGTAGCCGACCCGGATATAACAAGTCTGCTCCTGCAACTTAAGTCAGTCATGGACGAACAAAGGAAAACAATGGAAGACCAAAAGAAGTCTCTGGAACTTAAGCTCGATGACCAAAAGAAAGCAATAGACGACCAAAAGAACTCTCTAGAACTTAAGATGGACGAACAAAAGAAAGCAATGGACGACCAGAGGAATTCTCTAGAACTTAAGCTGGACGAACAAAAGAAAGCAATGGACGAACAAAAGAAAGCAATGGACGAACAAAAGAATTCTCTAGAACTTAAGATGGACGAACAAAAGAAAGCAATGGACGAACAAAAGAATTCTCTAGATGCTCTGGAAAGCAAACTTGATGAGCAAAACAAGAACTTGGAATCCAAATTCGAAGCGATCGAAGAGAAAATCGAGAGGGTCGAGACGCAACTCGAAAAAGTCGAAACTAGATTCGATGAAAACTTTGAGAAGCATGAAACTCAGTTCGGGAAGATAGAGACTCAGTTCGAAAAAGTAGAAAAGCAAGGCGAAAATCTTACTAAGGAATTCAGCAACGTGAAGAGACAGAAAGCACGGGAATATTCCACTGACGGTCTGAGAAGAAAGGAGATGCAGCCTCCTATCTTCGATGGTCAAACATCATGGCCAATTTATAAGAGGCAATTCGAAGCGGCCGCAATGACCAATAGCTGGGACGATGAAGAGAAGTCCATTGCACTCACACTTGCACTGAGGGGTCCAGCTGCGGAGCTCTTGCAGACCATCCCGGAAGATAAACAGCAGAACTACGACTCTCTGGTTCAGGCTATCGAGATGCGGTTTGGGGATGAACACATGCAGCAGGTGTACAGGGTTCAGCTGCGTAGTCGAGTCCAGAAAAGGGGGGAAACGCTCCAACAGTTGCAGGCGGATATAGAGCGACTAGCCCATCTTTCATACCCTAAAGCCGGTGAAGAGCTTATCAACGATATGGCGGTGGAAGCTTTCATTCAGGCCATAGAGGACAGACAACTGCAAATGGCTGTAAGGATGGCTGAAAAGCGAACACTCCCCGATGCATTGGCATTCGCTTTGTCAATGAAGGCTGCGGACCAAGCATACCAGGGAATACACCGTGTCAGGGAAATGTCCGTCGTGGAATGCTCATGCCAGAGAACAGCCGTCATGGATGAAGACAAAGCTCGCGGAAGTCAAATCCGTTGCTACCTACAACGGCAGTGCAGAAGTGCACCTAGACGAGGAAATTGTCCACATTGCAGAAGTAGGTGAAGCAGAGAGGAAGCATCTGGCGGTGATAACATCCATCCTGTCAGTCAGACTTCCCAAAACCAGCAGTCGGGAAATGTGTAAGGACCAACTTCGCGGGGCAGAAGTTGGTTACTGGAATCGAGGCCCCCAGGACCACCATTCAAGTTTCGCAAACCAAACGGGGTAACAAGAGCCTGACAGTGGAGGCATTAATCAACAAGAAGAAGTGCGTAGCCACCATCGACACAGGTGCCACTGCCTCCATTGTAAGAAGAGATATCGTCAGAAGCTCATGGCTGCACAATACCAACAGCTACTGCCTGAAGACTGCAACAGGAGAAATGGCGAAGGTGTTTGGAGAAGTTCGTCTTACGATTACTCTGGCAGGACTGACGTTCTCCCATGCGTTTCTGGTGGCAGATATATGCGACGAGTGCATCATCGGAATAGACTTCATGAAAGCAAATGAAGTAATCTTGGACATCGGGATGCAAGTACTGAGGTATCGAAATGTGGAGATTCCGATGGTGTACGGAAACGAGAATGCGTAACTCTCAGGACAGTCATCAGCAAAGACGAAGTTTTGCCGCCGTCTTCAGAGACAATCATTTGGACGAAGCTGGAAGGTGATCTTGGGAGCCACCGATTCTACATAGTAGAACCAGACCCGGAGAAGAATTCTCAAGACTACATCGTGGGAAAGACGTTAGTCGAACCAAAGAACACCATGGTTCCAGTGAGAGTTTTGAACGCAAGACCACACACTGTCAAACTATGGCGAGGGGAGGTGACTAGAAAATGCACGCCGATTACTGCCGTCGCAACAATATCTGAACGTGATGCTCCAAAACCTCTCTCATCACCTTGGACAGCGGAAACGAGAGAGACGATTCTCCAGTCCAGTGAGCTGAATCAGGAGCAGCGAACTATGGCAGAGAATCTTATCAATGAGTACGCTGATGTATTTGCCTCACAGGACAGAGAATACGGCCGAACACACCTGGTACAACATCGAATAGACACTGGTGATACTAGACCAATTCGTCAGCCTGCTAGGCGCCTTCCATTGGCAAAGCAGACAGAAGTTGCAGAGATGGTGTCGGCAATGGAGAAAGAAGGTCTGATTGAAAGTTCCAAAAGTCCGTGGGCATCACCGGTTGTACTGGTTAAGAAGAAAGATGGCAGCACGCGGTTCTGCGTGGACTATCGGCAGCTCAATTACGTCACCAAGAAAGACAGCTACCCTCTGCCACGGATTGACGACACGCTAGACACACTATCAGGAGCCCGATGGTTTTCCACTCTCGACTTGAAGAGTGGCTACTGGCAGGTACAGATCCATCCAGAAGACCGGGAGAAAACCGCCTTCACCGCAGGAAATGGGCTATGGCAATTCACAGTAATGCCATTCGGGCTGTGCAATGCTCCGGCGACTTTCGAGCGATTGATGGAATGTGTCCTGCAAGGGTTAACATGGAAAACCTGTTTGGTATACTTGGATGATGTCATCGTCGTAGGAAAATCGTTTGCGCAACACCGAGACAATCTAAGGGATGTGTTTCAAAGGCTTCGAAGTGCCCACCTGAAGCTCAACCCCAAGAAGTGCGTCCTGTTTAGAGCGGAAGTCAAGTACTTGGGGCACATAATTTCAGCGAAAGGAGTGAGAACCGATCCAGAGAAGGTCGAAGCGGTGAAAAACTGGCCAGTCCCCAAGGATAAACACCAACTAAGGAGCTTCCTGGGCCTAGCCACCTACTACAGACGGTTCGTGAAGGATTTTGCCGGGATCGCAAAGAACCTGCACCAGTTGACGGAAAAGGGAAAACAATTCAAATGGACAATTGAGTGCGAGAAGAGCTTCAAGGCACTTAAACAACGGCTATGCGATGCCCCGATACTGGCTTACCCCACTCCCGGGGAAACGTTCATTGTGGATGCAGATGCTAGTAATGTCGGGGTAGGAGCCGTACTCTCCCAGGTGCATGACGGCCAAGAGAAGGTGGTTGCGTACTTCAGCAAGGTGCTCTCTAAGCCAGAAAGGAACTACTGCGTGACAAGGAGAGAACTTCTAGCTTTGATCTTGGCTACGAAACATTTTCACAAATACCTCTACGGGAGGAAGTTCGTTCTTCGCACAGACCATGCAGCCTTCAAATGGCTATTACAGTTCAAGAAACCTGAGGGTCAGGTCGCAAGATGGATCGAAAGGCTGCAAATCTACGACTACGAAATACAGCATCGTAAAGGAAAACTCCACTCTAATGCGGATGCACTGTCCCGGAGACCATGCAGAACGGATTGTAAACATTGTGCGCGTCAGGAAGAACGGGAGCTGGTTTCCATACAAAGAATGAGAGCCGAACCTATCGCCGGCTGGAGCGTAGATGAGATCCGGAACGCTCAGAAGGAAGACCCGGATATCGAGCCGATTCTGGCCTGGAAAGAGAACATGGAGAAACCGGATCATCAGGACATCTCTCACAGAAGCCCGACCTTAAAGGCATATTTTGCGCAGTGGGACTCCCTCCATGTCCAAGAAGGTGTTCTGAGAAGAAAATGGGAATCCTCCGACGGAAAGTCGTTTGTAATGCAGCTTGTCGTACCGCGGACGAGGGTCAAGGAGATGTTACAGGAAATACATGGCGGGGCGTCCGGAGGCCACTTGGGAGTGAATAAGACGCTAGAAAAGGTACGAGAACGTTTTTATTGGTTAAAAGCGAAGGAAGATATCGAAGACTGGTGCAGAAAATGCAACGTGTGTGCAGCTAGCAAGGGTCCGAGAATCAAAACTCGAGGTAAGATGCACCAATACAACGTGGGAGCACCTTTCGAACGAATCGCCATTGACATCGCAGGGCCCTTTCCGGAAACCGACAATGGTAATCGGTATATACTCGTAGTGATGGACTACTTCAGTAAGTGGCCGGAAGCGTTTCCGATCCCTAACCAGGAAGCCAGAACCGTGGCGGAGCAGATCGTCTACAATTGGGTTAGCAGATTCGGTGTGCCCTTGGAATTGCATTCTGACCAAGGGCGGAACTTCGAGTCAAGAATCTTCCAAGAGATGTGTCAACTACTCGGAATCAAAAAGACAAGGACAACCCCGCTTCATCCACAGTCGGACGGTATGGTGGAGCGTTTGAATAGGACTTTGGACGAACATCTCTCGAAGGTCGTAGGTGACGACCAACGGGATTGGGACCGGAAGATTCCCTTGTTTTTGATGGCCTATAGAAGTGCCGTGCATAGCACTACTCGACATATGCCGTTCGAAATCTTATTTGGTGGAATAGCTCGTTTACCCAGTGAGGTGAAATTTGGATCTCCTACCAATGAGCCCAGAAATGAAGAAGAGTACGTGGCGGACCTTAGGGAAAAGCTTAGGGACATACACCAAAGGACCAGAAGCCAGATTAAGATAACGAGCGACCGCATGAAGACCAGGTATGATGCCAAGGCAACAACGTCAGGATTCCAGGAAGGACATCTAGTGTGGCTGTATAATCCCCATCGCCAAAAGGGAAAATCACCTAAGTTGCAGCAGAACTGGGAGGGTCCCTACAGAATAATAGCCCGCATCAACGATGTTGTCTACCGCATCCAGCGAGGTCCAAGGGCCAAAATGAAAGTGGTTCATGTGGACCGACTGAGTCGATACAATGGCCGAAGTGAGGACACACTTGTTCGGGACGAACAAGTCTAAGAGGAGGGCAGTGTAACATAATGTAGCATAATAACTACGCCCTCGAACAGGCAACAAATTCCGAAGTGTCTTTTCATTGCTTTCTTTTGAGGTTCGTGTCTGAAATTAGTCACCACAGCTCGGATAATATCGCGGATAAAAGAGAACAAGAGAGAATTATAACTGCACGAAATGATTGTCATCTTGGAATTATTATATCAGAATTTTTCATGTTCCAGTGATCGGAGAATTTGCTAGAAGTTTCTGGCTATCAGAAACTTCTGCTATATAAGGACAGATGGCGATCAAAAAGACACAGTTGGTTTAGAACCGTGGCGAAGAGATTGGAAAAGTGATAATGGGCGAAGTTGTAATTTGGTGATAAATTGAAAGTTGAGAGTGAACAAGAAAAAGTAATTAGTTTGGATTTGTGAATTAAGTAATTGAAAGGAGATAAAGTGATTTGAGAGGAAAGAGACCTTGTAAGAAAAGAATTTGCGAAGAATAGTATAGTGTGAACTTGAATTGTTCTATAGACTAGAAAATAAAGAAATAAATTTCACAGAATATCGTTTTATCTACTCGAGCCGTAGCTTGCATATTACAATATTATGTAACATATGGTACAGCATTATATAAACTTAATCACATGCTGCATAAATTATATATCTAAAGTTTATCATACGATCGTGTTAGCGGATTGTGATCATTCGATGCAGCTATGGTAGCCGCTAGCTAGCACCGCATTTTTTTTTTTTTTTGATTAAGCAGTTCTTCAATTCATTCGCGGGTTGGAAGTCAAACGAAAAGCAGCAATCGTAACTTGTAAATTTTCTCTAAATAAAATTATAACATTTGCATCAATAAGCTTTGTTTCTTCTACGAAAGTATCGAGTTGTTTTACTACAGAACATAAATTTTTTGTTTACATCATGAAACAATGCAACTCCTTACCCCTCGACATTAGAACAGTTTTATTCAGGTATCTGGCAGATAATAATTTTTAATTTTTGAATTTTTAACTTATTTATTATTTTTGAATTTTAACCTATTTATAAATCTTAGCTTAATTTACATTCTTTATTTTTCTTTTGTCATTATTCATTCTTTAATTTTATCCTTTATATTTACTTACATCTGAATTGTTTAATTTAATATATTCAATTTTTGTAACTTTTGCGTTTTAAGGCTTTAAGTCTATTGTAAAAGATGTGTATATATAAATAAATGAAATGAAACTATTCCACCCTTATTCGCAAAAGACAAGAATAGGAAACCAGCACATTGATGAATGAACAGGATATCCAGATCTTCACTGATGGGTCTAAAATGGAAATAGGAACCGGAGCAGAAGTATTCTGCCAACCCTTATAGTTTAAAGACTTATACAAACTCCCAGATGTATGCAGGGTCTTTCAAGTTAAAATCGTTTTTACATTGATAAAGCAGCGTTGATAATCCTAACAAATGAAGCAATCAAGGTACTGGACCGCGAGATAATAAGATCTAGAACAGCATGTAAATGTCGTAAAACCCCGAACAAACTTAGCAATATGCACGTAGTCTATCTCTGTTTGGTTCCCGGACATAGTGATATAGAAGGGAATGAGATAGCAGATGAATTAGCCAGAAAACGATCAGCACTAGGTACAGAGCATAATTTTCATAAAAAAAGTGACAACTCGCAGTGCAATTAATCTTCGAAAGTCGGATGTTAACAGTACATGGGATCATGTGGATTTTATGAATCTATTAACCGACTTCCCCGATCTAGATATGCTCAGCACGGTTTCTGACTTTACGCCCAAATCATTCAACTTTGGTAGAAGGTTTGAGATTGAGATCCCAAACCGTGATATATGGAATAATAGCGGACCGTTGCTTCATCCAAAAGAAATCGTTTGGTATATCGATGTATCAAAAATGGATTCAGCAGTTGGCCCCGGTGTGTATGGACCCAATCACAAGATTACGAAATCACTTGGAAAGAGTTCTAGTGTTTTTCAGGCCGAGTTTTACGTTATTGAGACCTAAGCAAATATAAACTTGTAATCAGAAATCAAAAGTGCCGCCATACACATACTCACCGATAACTAAGGCGTGCTTAAAGCAGTGATCTCCCACCTGATCAGTTCAAAATCAGCTCTAAGCTACTTCGACAGTTTACAAAACCTGACGCGATACAATAAAGTGAAATTGTGGTGGGTACCGTATCGTTGACGGCAATTAAACTGTAGATCTGCTAGCCAGAAAAGGTTCCTCTGAATTGCTCATTGGACCTGAACCCTTTTGCGGAATATCTGACTCTGCATTCAAACTAACCCTAAACAATTGGGAATACAACATGTGCATTACCCACTTAAATAACTCCCAAAGCCTCAGACAAGCTAAAAGAGCTGTCCAACCCTTCCAAAAAAATGCTGCTGATATCCTATCTTCTTCTAAGCTTCTTTCTTAAGGAGATAATATCTCCATTAGACCTAAGGAACTCCTCCGCAACCGTAATTTAATGATAGCTTTCATAAGGAAAGTTGAAGTACTGCTGCCTTAAATAGTGGTCTCTGGCACAATAGATCTCTCTGGTCGCAGTGCCTACACACCATTTAGGCGTCGTACAAAGCTTATACACACACAAATAGACATCCCTATTGGTGTAATGAAAGAGAAAATAAACCTTAGGACCAGGGAGCAAACCAACAACCAGCTAACTAGAATCAGTGTTAGATGAGATAAAATAACCCAAGGGATATCACAATGGACCAATAGGCCCCGTGAAGCTCTTTTCAAGACGCACAGCCCCCAATCTAACCTATCCTAACTCCTTCCCGGTTTGATTTGGAATTCTAATGAATTTTCCCAGCAATACTATTTTTCATATTTTTAATCGTTACATTAATTTTTCTTTTTCTTAAGCAAAATATTAAAATAACTAAAACTAATGTTTCTATCATCGCAGTTTGTTTTAATTTTTCTTGTACTGCATTTTTAACAATATTTCATCATCTAAAGATTCGATTTTATTATATCTAGATTTACTTTCATTTTTTAAAATATAGTTCTTACTAACTTTCAAATCTTTTAACATAAAGTTTTCCTTATAACTAAGAGTTTTATTTGCTGTTGTGCCAACATATTCAATGCAAGGACTATTGTTTATGTAATTCCACCTCCGTTGATATCACACTTGCCCTTTTTGAACTTCGTATAAACCTGATTTTTCGATTTAATGAAAACATTGATATTAATTTTAACTGTATTTTGTGAAAATCTGTGTCAGACACTTCAGAATAGATTCCTGTTAGTCCTTTTTTTATACATATCATTCATTAAACGTTGAAATGTTGTCGGGACATTTTTTAACCCGAACGGCATACGAACATATTCATATAAGAGTACCGAAGAAACAAAGGCCGTTTTTTCAATATCTTTCTCGAATACCAGTATTTGGTGATAACCTATGGCTAAATCTACAGTACTGAAGTATTGCGCCTTGCCAAGTTTGTCAAGGATACTGCCAATATTAGGAAATGAGTATTTATCATCGACTGTCACCTGGTTTAACCGTCTGTAGTCTACTACAATTCTAAACTTTTCTATTCCCGAATTATCTTTCTTCTTCGGCACTACTATAATTGGTGAACTGTAACTGCTTTTACTCTTTTTAGTTATGCCTTGTCGCCCCATTCGGTGGGTACCGATATAGTTTTGAATTTATTTGTTCTTCTGCATTTGTCCTTATTTCATGAACAACCGTATTTTTATTGGTTAGTACGAGTATATCTCCTTCTTTATATAGGAGTTTATTAAATTTTTGATTGATTTTTATATATTAAAATTCCTACTTTAACAAATCTCAGCTTACAGGAGTCAATTTCATGCAATTTAATTTCTTTTGCAGTACAATTACTTGGATAGATAACATTGTTTTTAGCGGAGGCAATATTATCTTGAATTTGGTCTTATTTGTTTTCTAAATATTGTAGTTTTAACATTTGATCTATGTAAATACCTTGAATGTCTTTTAATTTCATCATTTTCTTGCTTAACTAATTGGAGTACATGTAATCTCTTATTGTCTTATTTCTGTATTTTTCTACGGCATCTTTTAGTATATTGAATGAGTCATTAAACTGTGTATCAATTGAAATTGTTTGCGTTATGATTATTTTCTTCATTAACATATAATTTCTCTAATATCTCTTGCCTATCATTATTGTTCATTGTTCCGAACAACCATCTAGACCTACTGTAAAACGGTATTAGTTTCATTAATAAGTGCTACCTCCTGCATTTTTGCTATGTTCTAACTTATTTCTTTATGAATTGGACTTATTTGCAGAAGTCAATGGGTTTGTAATCAGGAATATTATTGATACTGTAATATGCGAGCTACGGCTCGAGTAGATAAAACAATATTCTGTGAAATTTATTTCTTTATTTTCTAGTCTATAGAACAATTCAGGTTCACACTGTACTATCCTTCGCAATTCTTTTCTTACAATGTCTTTTTCCTCTCAAATCACTTTATCTCCTTTCTATTACTTAATTCACAAATCCAAACTAATTACTCCTTCTTGTTAACTCTCAACTTTCAATTTATCACAAAATTACAACTTCGCCTATTATCACTTTTCTAATCTCTTCGCCACAGTTTAAAAATGACTGACTTTTTTTATTGATCGCCATCTGTCCTTATATAGCAGAAGTTTCAGATAGCCAGAAACTTCTAGCAAATTCTTCGACCACTGGAAATAATTCCAAGATGACAATCATTTCTTCCAGTTATAATTCTCTTTATCCGTGGCGTTGTCAGCTATTGCGAACCTCGAATGAAAGTACAGTTTGGAATGGGCTGTAGGAGCGTAGTTATTATTCTACATTATTGTTGCATACTTTTAGACGATGTTACACTGCCCCCCTCTTAGACTTGTTCGTCCCGAACAAGTGCGTCCTCACTTCGGCCATTGTATCGACTCAGTCGGTCCACATGAACCACTTTCATTTTGGCCCTTGGTCCTCGCTGGATGCGGTAGACAACATCGTTGATGCGGGTTACTATTCTGTATGGACCCTCCCAGTTCCGCTGCAATTTAGGTGATTTCCCCTTTTGGCGATGGGGATTATACAGCCACACTAGATCTCCTTCCTGGAATCCTGACGTTGTTGCCTTGGCATCATACTTGGTCTTCATGCGGTCGCTCGTCATCTTAATCTGGCTTCTGGTCCTTTGGTGTATGTCCCTAAGCCTTTCCCTAAGGTCCGCCACGTACTCTTCTTCATTTCTGGGCTCATTGGTAGGAGATCCAAATTTCACCTCACTGGGTAAACGAGCTATTCCACCAAATAAGATTTCGAACGGCGTATGTCGAGTAGTGCTATGCACGGCACTTCTATAGGCCATCAAAAACAAGGGAATCTGCCGGTCCCAATCCCGTTGGTAGTCACCTACGACCTTCGAGAGATGTTCGTCCAAAGTCCTATTGAAACGCTCCACCATACCGTCCGACTGTGGATGAAGCGGGGTTGTCCTTGTCTTTTTGATTCCGAGTAGTTGACACATCTCTTGGAAGATTCTTGACTCGAAGTTCCTCCCTTGGTCAGAATGCAATTCCAAGGGCACACCGAATCTGCTAACCCAATTGTAGACGATCTGCTCCGCCACGGTTCTGGCTTCCTGGTTAGGGATCGGAAACGCTTCCGGCCACTTACTGAAGTAGTCCATCACTACGAGTATATACCGATTACCATTGTCGGTTTCCGGAAAGGGCCCTGCGATGTCAATGGCGATTCGTTCGAAAGGTGCTCCCACGTTGTATTGGTGCATCTTACCTCGAGTTTTGGTTCTCGGACCCTTACTAGCTGCACACACGTCGCATTCTCTGCACCAGTCTTCGATATCTTCCTTCGCTTTTAACCAATAAGAACGTTTTTATTGGTTAAAAGCGTAGGAAGCGTCTTATTCACTCCCAAGTGGCCTCCGGACGCCCCGCCATGCATTTCCTGTAACACCTCCTTGACCCTCATCCGCGGTACTACAAGCTGCATTACAAACGACTTTCCGTCGGAGGATTCCCATTTTCTTCTCAGAACACCTTCTTGGACATGGAGGGAGTCCCACTGCGCAAAATATGCCTTTAAGGTCGGGCTTCTGTGAGAGATGTCCTGATGATCCGGTTTCTCCATGTTCTCCTTCCAGGCCAGAATCGGCTTGATATCCGGGTCTTCCTTCTGAGCGTTCCGGATCTCATCTACGCTCCAGCCGGCGATAGGTTCGGCTCTCATTCTTTGGATGGAAACCAGCTCCCGTTCTTCCTGACGCGCACAATGTTTACAATCCGTTCTGCATGGTCTCCGGGACAGTGCATCCGCATTAGAGTGGAGTTTTCCTTTACGATGCTGTATTTCGTAGTCGTAGATTTGCAGCCTTTCGATCCATCTTGCGACCTGACCCTCAGGACTCTTGAACTGTAATAGCCATTTTAAGGCTGCATGGTCTGTGCGAAGAACGAACTTCCTCCCGTAGAGGTATTTGTGAAAATGCTTCGTAGCCAAGATCAAAGCTAGAAGTTCTCTCCTTGTCACGCAGTAGTTCCTTTCTGGCTTAGAGAGCACCTTGCTGAAGTACGCAACCACCTTCTCTTGGCCGTCATGCACCTGGGAGAGTACGGCTCCTACCCCAACATTACTAGCATCTGCATCCACAATGAACGTTTCCCCGGGAGTGGGGTAAGCCAGTATCGGGGCATCGCATAGCCGTTGTTTAAGTGCCTTGAAGCTCTTCTCGAACTCAATTGTCCATTTGAATTGTTTTCCCTTTTCCGTCAACTGGTGCAGGTTCTTTGCGATCCCGGCAAAATCCTTCACGAACCGTCTGTAGTAGGTGGCTAGGCCCAGGAAGCTCCTTAGTTGGTGTTTATCCTTGGGGACTGGCCAGTTTTTCACCGCTTCGACCTTCTCTGGATCGGTTCTCACTCCTTTCGCTGAAATTATGTGCCCCAAGTACTTGACTTCCGCTCTAAACAGGGCGCACTTCTTGGGGTTGAGCTTCAGGTGGGCACTTCGAAGCCTTTGAAACACATCCCTTAGATTGTCTCGGTGTTGCGCAAACGATTTTCCTACGACGATGACATCATCCAAGTATACCAAACAGGTTTTCCATGTTAACCCTTGCAGGACACATTCCATCAATCGCTCGAAAGTCGCCGGAGCATTGCACAGCCCGAATGGCATTACTGTGAATTGCCATAGCCCATTTCCTGCGGTGAAGGCGGTTTTCTCCCGGTCTTCTGGATGGATCTGTACCTGCCAGTAGCCACTCTTCAAGTCGAGAGTGGAAAACCATCGGGCTCCTGATAGTGTGTCTAGCGTGTCGTCAATCCGTGGCAGAGGGTAGCTGTCTTTCTTGGTGACGTAATTGAGCTGCCGATAGTCCACGCAGAACCGCGTGCTGCCATCTTTCTTCTTAACCAGTACAACCGGTGATGCCCACGGACTTTTGGAACTTTCAATCAGACCTTCTTTCTCCATTGCCGACACCATCTCTGCAACTTCTGTCTGCTTTGCCAATGGAAGGCGCCTAGCAGGCTGACGAATTGGTCTAGTATCACCAGTGTCTATTCGATGTTGTACCAGGTGTGTTCGGCCGTATTCTCCGTCCTGTGAGGCAAATACATCAGCGTACTCATTGATAAGATTCTCTGCCATAGTTCGCTGCTCCTGATTCAGCTCACTGGACTGGAGAATCGTCTCTCTCGTTTCCGCTGTCCAAGGTGATGGGAGAGGTTTTGGAGGACCACGTTCAGATATTGTTGCGACGGCGGTAATCGGCGTGCATTTTCCAGTCACCTCCCCTCGCCTTAGTTTGACAGTGTGTGGTCTTGCGTTCAAAACTCTCACTGGAACCATGGTGTTCTTTGGTTCGACTAACGTCTTTCCCACGATGTAGTCTTGAGAATTCTTCTCCGGGTCTGGTTCTACTATGTAGAATCGGTGGCTCCCAAGATCACCTTCCAGCTTCGTCCAAATGATTGTCTCTGAAGACGGCGGCAAAACTTCGTCTTTGCTGATGACTGTCCTGAGAGTTACGGCATTCTCGTTTCCGTACACCATCGGAATCTCCACATTTCGATACCTCAGTACTTGCATCCCGATGTCCAAGATTACTTCATTTGCTTTCATGAAGTCTATTCCGATGATGCACTCGTCGCATATGTCTGCCACCAGAAACGCATGGGAGAACGTCAGTCCTGCCAGAGTAAGCGTAAGACGAACTTCTCCAAATACCTTCGCCATTTCCCCTATTGCAGTCTTCAGGCAGTAGCTGTTGGTGTTGTGCAGCCAGGAGCTTTTGACGATATCTCTTCTTACAATGGAGGCAGTGGCACCTGTGTCGATGGTGGCTACGCACTTCTTCTTGTTGATTAGTGCCTCCACTGTCAGGCTCTTGTTATCCCGTTTGGTTTGCGAAACTTGAATGGTGGTCCTGGGGGCCTCGATTCCAGTAACCAACTTCTGCCCCGCGAAGTTGGTCCTTACACATTTCCCGACTGCTGGTTTTGGGAAGTCTGACTGACAGGATGGATGTTATCACCTCCAGATGCTTCCTCTCTGCTTCTCCTACTTCCGCAATGTGGACAATTTCCTCGTCTAGGTGCACTTCTGCACTGCCGTTGTAGGTGTCCGGTTTGGTTGCAATTCCAGCAACGGATTTGACTTCCGCGAGCTCTGTCTTCATCCATGACGGCTGTTCTCTGGCATGAGCATTCCACGACGGACATTTCCCTGACACGGTGTATTCCCTGGTATGCTTGGTCCGCAGCCTTCATTGACAAAGCGAATGCCAATGCCTCGGGGAGTGTTCGCTTTTCAGCCATCCTTACAGCCATTTGCAGTTGTCTGTCCTTTATGGCCTGAATAAAAGCTTCCACCGCCATTTCGTTGATAAGCTCCTCACCGGCTTTAGGGTATGAAAGATGGGCTAGTCGCTCTATATCCGCTTGCAACTGTTGGAGCGTTTCCCCCCTTTTCTGGACTCGACTACGCAGCTGAACCCTGTACACCTGCTGCATGTGTTCATCCCCAAACCGCATTTCGATAGCCTGAACCAGAGAGTCGTAGTTCTGCTGTTTATCTTCCGGGATGGTCTGCAAAAGCTCCGCAGCTGGACCCCTCAGTGCAAGTGTGAGTGCAATGGACTTCTCTTCATCGTCCCAGCTATTGGTCATTGCGGCCGCTTCGAATTGCCTTTTATAAATTGGCCATGATGTTTGACCATCGAAGATAGGAGGCTGCATCTCCTTTCTTCTCAGACCGTCGGTGGAATATTCCCGTGCTTTCTGTCTCTTCACGTTGCTGAGTTCCTTAGTAAGATTTTCGACTTGTTTTTCTACTTTTTCGAACTGAGTCTCTATTTTCCCGAACTGAGTTTCATGCTTCTCAAAGTTTTCATCGAATCTAGTTTCGACTTTTTCGAGTTGCATCTCTACCTTCTCGATTTTCTCTTCGATCACTTCGAATTTGGATTCCAAGTTCTTGTTTTGCTCATCAAGTTTACTTTCCAGAGCATCTAGAGAATTCTTTTGTTCGTCCATTGCTTTCTTTTGTTCGTCCAGCTTAAGTTCTAGAGAATTTCTTTGATCTTCTATTGCTTTCTTTTGTTCGTCCATGACTAACTTAAGTTGCAGGAGCAGACTTGTTATACCCGGGTCGGCTGCTGTACTTGCTGGTTCCTCTTCCACGTCAAACTCTACGTCGTGCGGATTTTCACCTTCCTGCGTTACTGCTTCTTCCAGACGAATCAGTAGGGCATCTTTCCCCCAGTTGTGTCGAGGTTCCGCTTACTGAGTTCTGCCTTTAGTTGAGTTATAGTTAGTTTTTCCAATTTGCGACCCATTTTGCGCAACTAATTAACTCAACACAGAAATCGTTTTTTTTTGCTTGTGCAATTTCACACCACGTAAATAGTTATTCACAGAATAGGTTTTATCCCACTTCTGACACCAATGTAATATGCGAGCTACGGCTCGAGTAGATAAAACAATATTCTGTGAAATTTATTTCTTTATTTTCTAGTCTATAGAACAATTCAGGTTCACACTGTACTATCCTTCGCAATTCTTTTCTTACAATGTCTTTTTCCTCTCAAATCACTTTATCTCCTTTCTATTACTTAATTCACAAATCCAAACTAATTACTCCTTCTTGTTAACTCTCAACTTTCAATTTATCACAAAATTACAACTTCGCCTATTATCACTTTTCTAATCTCTTCGCCACAGTTTAAAAATGACTGTCTTTTTTATTGATCGCCATCTGTCCTTATATAGCAGAAGTTTCAGATAGCCAGAAACTTCTAGCAAATTCTTCGACCACTGGAAATAATTCCAAGATGACAATCATTTCTTCCAGTTATAATTCTCTTTATCCGTGGCGTTGTCAGCTATTGCGAACCTCGAATGAAAGTACAGTTTGGAATGGGCTGTAGGAGCGTAGTTATTATTCTACATTATTGTTGCATACTTTTAGACGATGTTACAATACGAACGGTATCTGTAAATTTTAAAGGTTTTTCAAAGAAGCTAGTCTATAATTTATAATGGTTCGCTTTTATGTCTGAGTCTTTTGTAGTTCCGTATATGTCCAACAGATCAGTTTTCGTTGTATTGTTCTCTAGTAAAATTTATTTTGTTTATTATATAACGCTTGGCATTATTAATCCTTTCTCGTAATTCTTGATTGTTGAGTGATATCGATCGTTATACATAGTTTAATATAAACATCTTATCTTCATTTCAGTTGACAGCTCATTATCCTCTATCCCTGTTATTTTTTTCTGACAAAGTGGAGTGGACCGGCATTGCCGGTACGATTATTTGGTTTTGTTAAATGCACCTCTACATTTTCATTCTGTAAATAATTTATTATTTGTTCTGCTCTGAATTCGTTATCCATTACACTGTGTGACACGAATTCGGTACCCAAAAACTGATTGCTGTTATAGTATTCTATTAGTTATAGTATGGAAACGGTGAATGTCTTTTGGTCTTGTTTTTTAGGTACACACCGATAACGGTTTTTTAAGCGATCCTCATTTTGCCCACATTTACATTGAATCATTCTTGAGAAAATAGGCTCATTTCGCGGTAGTATCTTTGTGATTAACTATATATTTGTGAGTGTTAGACTATTTAAGATGAATATTTAAAAAAAAAGTGGCCGTCAATGCAAAAATTCGCCAAAAAAGTTCTGTTACGTGTGCAGAAAACATATTGTAACATCGTCTAAAAGTATGCAACAATAATGTAGAATAATAACTACGCTCCTCCAGCCCATTCCAAACTGTACTTTCATTCGAGGTTCGTGTCTGCACTAGCTGACAACGCCACGGATAAAGAGAGAATTGTAACTGGAAGAAATGATTGTCATCTTGGAATTATTACATCAGAATTTTCTGTTCCAGTGGTCGAAGAATTTGCTAGAAGTTTCTGGCTATCTGAAACTTCTGCTATATAAGGACAGATGGCGATCAATAAAAAGGGCAGTCGTTTTTAAACTGTGACGAAGAGATTAGAAAAGTGATAATAGGCGAAGTTGTAATTTTGTGATAAATTGAAAGTTGAGATTTAACAAGAAGAAGTAATTAGTTTGGATTTGTGAATTAAGTAATCGAAAGGAGATAAAGTGATTTGAGAGGACAGAGACCTTGTAAGAAAAGAATTGCGAAGAATAATATAGTGTGAACCTGAATTGTTCTATAGACTAGAAAATAAAGAAATAAATTTCACAGAATATTGTTTTATCTACTCGAGCCGTAGCTCGCATGTTACAATATATTTTTGTAACAACATCGTATCATTGATGGACGACTTAGACATTCCCTACGGCTCAAACGAATGGCGTTTATTTATTGATGGTTTGAAGACGAGTTTAAAGGCAGTTTTACTTCATAATGACAATAAGTATCCGTCAATACCAATCGGTTATTCAACTGTTTTAAAAGAGACACATGCAAATATGAAGTTAATACTGGATTTGATAAAATACAAGGATTTTAAGTGGAAAGTGTGTGCTGACCTTAAAGTAGTAGCTATGTTACTTGATTTACAAGGCGGATTTACCAAGTACTGTTGCTTTCTTTGCATGTGGGATAGCAGAGCTACTGATAAGCACTATCTGGTTAAAGATTGGCCAAAATGAAAGGAGTTTGTCTGTGGGAAGTCAAATATAAAATATATGCCCTTAATTAAATCCGAAGACGTCATTTTACCTCCCTTACATATAAAGCTCGGGTTATTGATGAATTTTGTGAAGGCAATGAATAAAGATGGCGAAGGATTTTTATACTTAAAGTCTGTTTTTTTTCAAAATTAAGTAACGCAAAGCTAAAAGAAGGTATTATTGTCCTTAGTTTTCCGAATTTTGCAAATTGTTCTATCATAAGTGCCTTCTTCGCTCTCCAATTTCTATCTGTTATGCAATATCCTACTGCGAATTTTGTTAACTTACATATCTATTGTTGTGACAAAAGCTTGTTTTTTAAAGTGAAATATGTCTAATTCAATAATTTCGTTCTGTTCTGTTGGGGTTTGTGTAATTTGAAATTTCGGCTTTATAGGTTTCCTAGCGTACTTAATTTGTCGGCATTTATTGCAAATGTATATTATAAGCTGTATGTGGTCTCTGAGTTTCGGGAAATATATTTTGTCCTTCAAACTAAATATATGCGAAATGCTCTGCCATCTGTGTAGGCCAGCAGATGACATTTTCTTTAACTTTATGGAGGGGGCTACATACTTACCTATAAGCGTTTTAATTTCTTTGAAGTAGTGTTTGGATTGCATATCTATTGTTGTGACAAAAGCTTCTTTTTTAAAGTGAAATATGTCTAAGTGAATAATTTCATTCTTTTCTGTTGGGGTTTATGTAATTTGAAATTTCGGCTTTATAGGTTTCCTTACGTACTTAATTTGTCGGCATTTATCGCTATTGTTTTATATTATAAGCTGTATGTGGTCTCTGAGTTTCGGGAAATATATTTTTTCTTTCAAACTAAATATCTGTATGCGAAATGCTCTGCCATCTGTGTAGGCCTGAGGATGACATTTTCTTTAACTTTATGGAGCGGGGTACATATTTACCTGTAAGCGTTTTAATTTCTTTGAAGTAGTCTTTGGATTGATATTCTCAGTGAATCTCTGGAAACAGAGAATTTTTTCGGGTTTTACCGCTTTCCGGAACTTGGCGTTTGACATGCGATACTGAACGAGGTTGGTGTGGAAAGGTGATATTTTCTCTTGGCGTAAGCTACTGATTTCTTTACTCCACCAGGGTACTACCTCCCTGTATATTTTGCCTTTCGATTGAGGGATGAAAATGTTTGATGCGGACTGTATGGATCTTACAAGAAGAGCATGCAGCTTTTAATTTGAAATTGTAGATTGAAATAGGGTTAGGGTTCCCAAGAGATATTGAGGTGACAATGGGGAAATGATCGCTACCGTGAAGATTCTCTGTGACGCACCAGGTGCACTTTGAAAGGAGTGATTGGGATATTGGGGTCAAGTCAACATTGGAGAAAGTTGTTTGGGTAGAAAAGTGGGTAGGATAGTCTTCATTAAGAATTGCTAGACCTGAGTTGGAATCAAAATGTTGCACTAATTTACTGTGAGCATTGCAAGAATCCGATCCCCATGAGAGGTTCCAGGAATTGAATTCCCCCGTAAAAGAATTGGAGTTTCTACAGCGTTTAAAAGGCTATGGAGATCGTTATATGACAAATTTTGGCGGATGGGAATGTACATCGAAATTACTGTTAGTTGTATTAGCATAACATATCAGCAGTAGCAGTATATGTTGGAGCTAATAACGGAAAATTTATGTGGTATAGTTTCGTGAGCAAGAAAACCGGTTCTATGCTTTGCAGTATTAGTGCTGAAGTTGTGAAAATAGAAGGAGTATTATTTTGGTGGCTTACGTTGGATGTAGTTTGTAATACCAGTTTCTGCAAAGAAACAGTTGAAGGTTTGTGGTTGGTTAGAAGGAGCTGAAGCTGACGGTAATTGTTGTTGAACCCATTAAGATTTCATTGCAGCACCTTAAATATCATAGATACTTTTGTACAATATAATTTGTGTTATATTGTGAAAAGACATGGTAAATTGAAGGGGTTTAGAGTTTGACTGTTGCTCAGATGTTGAACCACTCGAGCTGTTTGAAAAGCTTGAAGGCTGACGACTTTGCCATCGAAATGGAACATACTACTTAATCTTTAAACTAACGCAACATGTTTGTCTTTATTATCTCAAAAAGGGGGATTGAATACATTGGTACAGAACATTAATCTTTTTTTTTTTTTTCCCCAAATATATATATTTTCTCTACCTTTGTCTACCTTGAAATTAAATTTAAATTGTATTATTATTATTATACGGGCCCTGATAATAAATTCAAAACAATTGTTTAATAAATGAAAGATGAGAGACCTCCCACAGGTATTATTAAATTTGTTAAATAGTTAGAAATACAAATAAATATACGCATACATATATTTATTTATATATTATTAGTAATTGTTTTGATTTAGATTAGTATTCAATATCCACTTAATATTCAATTTTAAATACAAATATCTTTATTTTAATTTTTGTGTTGTTTTTCCTCTTTTTATTACTATTATTATTATTTTTTTTTTTTTCAATAAAAAAAAAAGAAAAAGAGAAGAAACTAGCTCTGCTTTTATGAAATCCTTTCTTGGCTTTTTTATTATTTGCCTTATTCGCCTATATTTTTTTTTCTTTTTATATTTTTCTCGTTTGTGAAATAATTCCCGCATTGTTTTTTCCTCTATCCTCACACAATTTACTTACTTGTTCAGCTGTGGGCTGTGAAATGTATTTGGATAACAATCGACCGTGGGTCGAATGTTTTTGCGGATCTATAGTCCGATCTCCTTTAGGTATTATGTTGTATGGGCTGATCAACTTCAACAACAAAAACTCTTGTATGTATTTGGTCAATTCATGCATTTAAATCCGTTGCGCGTGTTCTCTGGAGAGGCGACCGTTTGGCAAAACTGATCTGTAACCAGATTTCTGAACAGTGCGCCACAATGACAAGTGCAGATCTCAATAAAAAAAAATAGTGGTCGATGAATCGATCGGATTATTGAGACCTACACCTGCCAGTTCAACTGGAGAAACCAATGAGGTAGCCAAAACCGTAACATGGAATCTGACCATTACATAAGGGCCATCATCCAAAGCTATCCAACTTTGGAAATGGTGAGAGAGGTTTGATAGACTTGTGCTAGATTGAGATCTTTTTCCTTTTTTTGAATTTCCAGCTTCGACTATAGATGTATGTTGCGAGATATATTCTGCAGCTGCTCCGCTAATAAAAGTGTTGACCGGTAGGTACAATGTGCAAAAATAAGAAGAACTTTTGGTGAATGGTGTGTGGCAATAATGGGTTATATGTACGTTTGAGTTAGTTCAATTTTATTTAATTAATTTCAAGTTGTATGTTTAGTTTATATTTATGTTTTTAAATTCGTAAATGTTTGTGTGTATATGTATTAATATAATATTGGGAGAAAGCAAAATTTGGCTATTGGGCGCTTCAATGTTGTGGTTGCCGTCTTGATTGTGACAATACTAATTTTTGCATCAGTTTCCGGATGTGTTACGGTTGCGTATTCTTCAAAGGTTAAAGTGTAGTGACCAATGACGCGATTAAGGTGGTGTTTCAATGAATTTCACTTCCGCTTCCCATAAATCGCCGAAATGCGGGCAGCAGGGGGGTGAAAATGCCATGATGTGCCATTGGCTTGGATTTGTTTGCCGATGTCATCGGTCCATTGTTTCGACATGTGTGCCCTTTGATTATCCAGGTGGCTCTAACTCTCAAACCAGATAGTATCGGGTTACAGCATCTCATCGCTGCAGCAGATGTAACTGAAGGGGCTGAAACTATAACACAGAGCTACCCAAAAATAAAAGAAGTCGAGTCGTCGAAGACCAACGACCACAATCTCGGCTTACCTCTACCCCAGCAGGGTGGGCTAACGCTCACTCAGGGAGGAGCGAGAGAAGTACTGTCTCTAAATCATAATGCAACACGAATAGGCCGTCAATTTCAAGAGAGCAGGTAGCCGCACCAATTAAGTCCCGTCATACGAGGACTAAAAGGGATTTAGCAGCCAACCTACTGGAGATGGTGGTCTACAATAGGAACAATGAGGATGGGAAGATATCGGAGGAATTACGGGAACGTTTCCAGAAACACAACGCTGCTCTGGATCATAAGCTCTGCGAGAATCCGACGACTCCCCTGAATTTCCTTAGAGCAGGTTTCAAAGGTAGCCAAGGTGTCCGTTTGGATCCCAGGAGTAGTTGAGGAACCTGCAACGCTGTTTGCGCGGATGAAGCTGCAAAATAAGGACCTTAAGACGGGGAAATGGAAACTCTACAAAGCAAAGGAAGGCAAAGGTCAACTGATCGTGGTAGGGATTGACAAGGAATCCCTGGGGTCGCTTGTTCTACAAGGGGGTAAAGCACTTTGCGGCTTTCGCCAAGTTAGCTTCGTGTTCCCTGTATTCCACGAGAGGTTAAATGAAGGTAATCCAAGCAAAGCTTCAGCACAGTAGGGCGGCAACTGCCAACCTCTGTGCTTACCTCTAGGCAGGCGGATATCGCCCTCATCCAGGAACCCTATTGCCTGAATTATAAGGTAACAGGATGAGGGAACAAACTGAAAGTTATAGCAGACAACGGAAACAGTAAGTTTACAACCTGTATTGGGGCGCAAAAGAATATTAATATCTTCTTTATCCCGCAGATCAGAACAGGGGATTTAACAGCAATGAGCCTCGAATATGGGGTGAGAAATAATGAGCCGAGCCAAATTATTTTAGCTTCTTGCTATCTCCCATATGCCTCCTCACAATTTCCACCTAGCGAGGAGCCAAAGAAGTGCGTCATCTGGACCAGGATACAGAAGTGTCTTATAGTGGGAATAGACGCTAACGCCCACCACATTAACTGGGGAAGCACGGACATTAACAAAAGAGGTGAGTGTTTTGCCGATTTTTTAAATATTGGAAATTTTTACCAACCTTTATAAATAAAAATAGAATAGAAATTAGATATAACCTTATGTGACGACAGGTCTATACATCTGGTGTCCTATTGGAAGATCAGTAATGAGGTCTCCTTTTCGGACCACAGGTGGTTGTGTTTTGACATTGGAATTGATCCCAAACTCAAACTAATGAATAGGAACTCTAGGAAAACAGATTGGTCCATCTTTGTAAGAAATCTTCAGGCAAGGCTATCACAAACTCAAGTTAACAGCTATACTGAGATTAACCAATTTAACAAATAAGTCCTTAAAGTACAGAGGTGCAGCATAGAATCCTTTGAGGCCGCCTGCTCTCTGAAACCGTTACCTAGAAGTGCAAAGCAAAAATGGTGGAGTGGCGACCTCCACGAAACAAAGTGGGTTGCTAGACAACGCCTAAACAAAGCTTTAAGAACAAACGAAGGAGCAGACTGGGAATCTTATAAAGAAAGTAAAAGAAGCTTCAAGAAACTCACCAGGGCTGCCAAAAGAGAATCATGGAAATCATTCTGCACCAAAGTATGCTAGAACAATGGAGCAGCGCGATTAAGGAAGATCCTCCAAGGAAACTCTAAGTTACCAGCTTCTACCTGGCAACCGCAGCCCATACCTTGGATACGCTGATGTGTGTATACTTCCCAAACTGTTCCAATAAGGGCTTATTCGTGCTGAAACTAAATGGGAAGATACTGACAACCTATCTCCTTTTCTGTAGGTACTCACAATGGACAACCTTCTAAAAGCACTAGATGGAACTTGTGAAAAATGCGTAGCATACGCAGATGATTTAGCCATTGTAATAAGAGGGAGGCACCTGAACATCATAGGAGAGCTTATGAAAAACACCCTACGAATCATAATGAAATGGGCGGAGGAGAGTGGATTAGGAATAAATTCAAATAAAACGGAACTGGTTTCCTTCACAAAGAATAACTACTGGACGAATCTAGACACGTGCAAAGTGGATAGATCTGTAATAACAAAACCGAGTAACAACACAGCAATAAGAGCTCTTAACTCAAATATAACACAATTGCGATTAATGGTGGGACTTTTAACAGGGCACATCAATCTCAACAAACATTCGTTCAGCCTCGGGATAGCGGATACAGCAATCTGTGCCAACTGTATAGGGTTCGCTAGACGAACAAGATGATTTCCAGGTCACTACACGACATAATCTCCTTTTTGATACTCTCCATGATCCCAATACCTACATCCTCTCTCATCACTTAATTCCCATATTACATTACTTTTCCTACAGCTCGACAGACGAGGGGAACACAACGGGCCCAGTGGAGGCATAAGCTCACCCTCTTAAACCAACCACCCATGATGCAATATCCGGTATTCAGCTCGAAGTGTTGCCATCATCATGTGAGCATTGCGCATGATTGGGGATGTTCAAAAGTTGTTTGAGGGAAATATATATTGGAATTTCTTTTTCATCGATGATTGGGGAAAGTCATGCTATTTTGCTCCCCTTAGAGACCGTTTCTTCCTTTGTGATTTTCGCAGTTTCGTCGACAAAGAATTTCCGCTGTAAGATAATAATTAATCGCATTTGAGCTGAGGAGATTACATCAACTGAAAGTGGTCCAGTCACAGAAATAACACCTTAGTGGCCTTGAAACGCAAGTTGGTGGGATACGAGATAGCGAAGCCAATATGCTCTATAATTTCTTCCACTCTGTTGGCTATAAATGTGGTTCGTATGTATGGAGGAGTTTTCATCCACGCAAGTGCGATTTGAGAATCAGACCAATTAAATGTTTGTACGGACTGGAGTTCCATTTTGTCTACAGTGTGCACCAGCAAGTCCGCTAGTAGTTGAGCTCCATATCGCTCCAACCACGCCAGCGATTTACTTTTGAGTGGTGCGACTCTGGTCTTATATAAAAGAAGATTAGTTTATGTGGTCTACCTGTTGATTGTTTGAATGTGTACAACTGCAGCATACGCCTTTTCCGAAGCGTCGCAGATACCGTAGATTTCGAACTGTGATTGCTTGGTGCAGTTAATCCAGCGAGGAATCTAAATAGCATTGAGGGCGTTTAAATCAGTCTTCAAACTGTACCAGCAGAAACGATTATTGGTGAAAGCTATCCCACATTTGATTTTGTTTCTAGATATCCTTTGTAAGGATTTTGCCAATGACGACGCATGGAGAATTCCATCCTATCAGATCATATAGACGAGCGATATCTGGCAGAATCATTCGTTTCGTCGTCCTTCGCGAATCCTGAAGACAGATTTTGAATGAAAAGGTGTCCTTTCCAGGATGCTATTGAATTCCTAATGTTTTATTCGTCAAATGAGAGTGGAACCTAGACCTCTCTATCCTGTACAACAACGTGCAACGAAAAAGGAGCTGGAAACAAGCAGGTGAAGGTGCAGAACCCGTGGCAAAATCTGGCTTGCACCCAATGAAGGTATTGCTGTCTGTTTGGTGGGATTCTAAGTTAATTTTTTCCGAGCTGCTTTCACTTGGCGAAACAATCATTGCGAACAAGTACTGTGAGCAAATCTCTAAGCACAATGAAAAAGTTCAAGAAAATCGTCTGGCCAATCGAAAAGGCATGACTCCTTGAAAAGTTGAAAAATTATTTCTGGCCGAAATATGTGGCAGATAGCGGACGACTTGCACATCGGCAAAGAACTGATTGGCGAAATTTTGCACGAGCATTTAAACATGAAAACAATTTGTGCACGCTGGGTATCGGGAATGCTTACGCCGTTCAACAAGCAACTACGACCCAAGTGCTGCAAAGATTTTTTGGATTTAGTAGGGGAAAACCTCGACGAAATTTGCAACCGAATCGTAACTGTAGATGAGACTTGGGTTCGCCAATAGGATCCGGAGTCTAAACAAGAGTCTATGCAGTGGATTGAAAAACGGGGGGAGGCCGCAGAAGAAATTCAAGGTGGAAAAGTCGGCTTCGAAGCTTATGGCGGCTGTTTTTTGGGACAGCGAAGGTGTTTTGCTGACTGATTTATTGCCAAAGTGAACTGCGATGAAAGGTCAATATTGCGCAAATTTATTGACTCAGGCACGTGAAGCGGGGGTATGGAAGCTACGTTGGAAACTCAGACACGGAGTGTTGTTTTTGTAGAAGAACGCGCTTGTTCATAAGGTGCTCGTTTCGAGACAGGCCTTAAAGGACACAGATTTTTCAAAGATAGACCACCCACCCTATAGCAAAGACTTCTCCCCGAGTGACTTTTTCCTTTTTTCCAATTTGAAAAAGGAGTTACGAGGCCGGAGATTTGTAGATGAGAAAGAGATCAAGGCGGCCGTAGAAAGTAATGTTGAAGGTAAAGAAAAAGAATATTTTTTTGGTGGTATTAAAGCACTGTATGCCCGATGTGAAAAATGCATTTCACTCGAAGGAGATTATATTGAGAAATTAAATTTTGTAGTCGGATCTCTTCTTTCACTTAATCCCTTAGGCCGCGAACTTATCAGCCGCCCCTCGTGTATTTCTATTTAACAATTTTAAAAATTAATTAAGTAATTTTTATTTAAAGTAATTGTTCTATCATCGCAGTTTTGTTTTATTTTTTCTTGTACTGCATTTTTAATTAACAATGTTTCATCATCTAAAGATTAAATTTTAGTTCCGTTATTATATCTAAATTTACATTCATTTTTTTAAAATACAGTATTAACTTTCAAATCCTTTAACATAAAGTCTTCCTCATAACTTAGAGATTTATTTTCTATTGTAACAACATATTCATTATCTTCATCTATCTCTCGATAATTTTTGTTATGCAGTGGAGTGATGAGTTTTAGATCTGTTTTAATATAATTCTTAGGTATTTTAACAGCAATAATTAAAGATTGATTTTTATATTTTAATATTCCTACTTTCACTAATTTCAGCATTTCTTCTGCCGTACAAATACTCGGATGGACAACATTGTTTTTGGCGGAGGCAATATTATATTGAATTTGGTCTTCCTTGTTTTCTAAATATTGTAGTTTTAACATTTGATCTATGTAAATACATTGAATGTCTTTTAATTTCATTATTTTCTTGCTTAACTAGTATATTGAGTGAGTATTGAATGAGTCATTAAAATGTGTATCAATTGAAATTTGTTTATTTAAACTTGTTGACGTTATGATTATTTTTTTCATTAACATCTAATTTCTCTAATATCGCTTGCCTATCATTATCGTCCATTGTTCCGAACAACCACCTAGAGGGAGTACCTACTGAATTTATCAGTCCTCTAATTTGTTCAATATCTTTTTGGAATTATGGATGAAATTTTAGCCCTAAGATATATCTAATTTTGCAATATTAGTTTCAATGTGGGCGAGTAAAACGTTATTAGTTTCATTAACAAGTGCTACCTCCTGCATTTTTGCTATGTTATAACTTATTTCTTTATGAATTGGACTAATTTGCAGAAGTCCCTGTGGCCACTGTGATTGTAATCAGGAATATTATTGATACGAACGGTATCTGTAAATTTTAAAGGTTTCTCAAAGAAGCTAGTCTATAATTTATAATGGCTTGCCTTTATGTCTGAGTCTTTTGTAGTTCCGTATATGTCCAACAGATCAGTTTTCGTTGTATTATTCTCTAGTAAACAAATTATTTTGTTATATAATGCTTGGCATTATTGATCCTTTCTCGTAATTCAGAACTGCTTATATTTTCTTTTTCTAGGAGTGCACTTGATTGTTGAGTGATATCGATCGTTATACATAGTTTAATATAAACAACTTATCTTCATTTCAGTTGAGAGCTTATTATCCTCTATCCCTGTTATTTTTTTTTTGACAAAATGGAGTGTTATCTCTCTATATCGGCATTGCCGGTACGATTAATTTTTTTATTAAATGCGCCTCGACATTTTCATGTAGTCTACAGGAGACTGAAAAAAAAACTTGGGGGAAAGTGGAAATGGGTATGGATTGAAGGGAAGGAAGGAAAAAGTAAATTTGGGTAACAAGGTGCGGGCGCATGCCTTGCTGGTTTCAGTTTTGCTCATCGGAGGGTGGATTCTTGCACTTACACATCCCCATGATCACCACTACATAAAAAAAATATGCATATAAAGTACCAAAAAGAAGAAAAAAAGGTACCTAACACTACCTTGGGAGTAACTGGTGTTCGTTCTCCTAGCGGGTCTACACCCACCCTGCCATGTGCCAGTGTCCGCTGATTTTAGTCTGGCACCCTAAAGGGGCACACTACTTAATCTTTAATCTTTAATCTTTAATCTTTAATCTTTAAACTAACGTAACACGTTTGTCGTTATTACCTCAAAAAGGGGAATTGAATACATTGGTTGTTGTACAGAACATTAATTTGTTTTTTTTTTTTTTCCAAATATATATATATATTTTCTTTACCTTTGTCTACCTCGAAATTAAATTTAAATTGTGAATTGGAAAAGATTATAAATATATTTATGTATGTATATAAGTATGTGCTACGATTATTATTATACGGGCGCTGATAATAAATTCAAAACAATTGATTAATAAATGAAAGATGAGAGATCTCCCACATGTATTATTAAATTTGTTAAATAGCATTTAACTAGAAATACAAAGTAATATACGAACATATATATTTATTTACGTAGTATTAGTAATTAATTTGTTTTATATTAGTATTCAATATCCACTTAATATTTAATTTTAAATAAATACAAATATCTTTATTTTAATGTTTGTGTTTTTTTCCTCTTGTTATTACTATTATCTTGTTTTTTAATAAAAAAAAAATAAAAAAAATTAAGAAACTAGCTCTGCTTTTTATGAAACCCTTCCTTTGCTTTCTTATTATTTGGCTTATTCGCTTGCATTTTTTTTTATATTTTTCTCGTTTGTGAAATAATTCGCGCATTGGTTTTTCCTCTATTCCCATACTCGTACAATTTACTTACTCGTTCAGTTCTGAAATTTATGTTTTTTATTTTTTATTTTTTGGTTATTATTTTAAGAACTTAATTAGTCTACATCTTCAGCATCCTTGCCTAGTTCTTTGAGTTTCTCCTCGCGCGGCCTGGCAATGCTAAATATTAGAGCAGGTTGCTTTGTCTGCGATATGACACTATAACATAAATACACGATATCATCTAAATACGTTGAATGTCATTTAATTTCATCATTTTCTTGCTTAACTAATTGGAGTACATGTAATGTATTCATAATAATCTTAATGTATTCATAATATAAAATGTATTCATAAATATAAAATCGTATAAAATGGATGCAATTGGCTTCGGAATTATTGCTGAACAAGCGGAATCCTTCGGGCGAAAGTCCATTCTGAAAATCCAAAGGAAAATGCTTCGAGACACTTGTGACCCATTTGATCTGGATGAGCCAATGTAAGAGTAAAATAACTTTCTTGTGTTCACAAATTAAAATAAACTTACAGATTTCAAAGAAATTTTCGACTCAACAAATCTGCATTCAAGTATGTATTAGATGAACTGCAAAATGATTTTGAGCCAGGTGTGTTTTCGTGTTCAATAACTCCAATATGTCGCCTTGCGGCAGTCCTAAGGTTCTTCGCAGGAGTTGGAGACCAACTTGGTGTTGGTAACGATTATGAAGTTGAAATGGCACAATCCACCTTGCGAAAAGAGATTTTTATTTGAAGGCGAGTTTTCCAGGTGTTATTATGTGTGTCGATGGAACACACATTAATATAATTGCTCCTTCCGAAGAAAAAGGGATATATTACAAGCGCACAGGGAACTTCCGCATAAACGCGATGCTGGTAAAATAATTTCTTAACTTGTAACTTACTTTAATACAGACATATCCATTCATTTTAGATTTGTGACAACAACTTAAGAACTAGAAGACATCGGCATTGATTATAGCAGTAATCACCGAAACGCAGCAGAAGCATTTAGAAACAACATTTTAAACACATTTGTAACATAAAAAATTTATTAAAAGCAAAATAAAAAAAAACTTTCAAAATCAAAAGAATCTTAAAACTATATCTAGAAGAATTAAGATTCGTATCTGGCAAGCTAGACCACAACTCTAGTGATAATCCGTTACCCAACAACAAATCGCTTTCTGATGAGTTGCTTAATGCAACCCTTCTACTCTTACCAAAATTGATCTTCATGCCGATCCATCTATTGAACCTGCTCCACAAAATGTTCCTGTGCCAGCTATGCCTGTTGCAGGTCAAGTAGTTCGAAAATTCGGAACGATCTGGACACTATCCGAATGGAATGCCCGAATCCTCAAGTTTCAAGGAAATACGCCTACAAATAATTCCAAGGACCATTTTAACACCGCCGTCCCCACCGAATTTACCACCTACCTTCTACAGGATGCCCCAAGACAAGCCACTGCATCCTGGGTCTGCAACGCCTTCAAACAGAATTACTGCATTACGGGAGCAAGATGCCGAAGGTTCACCACTTATCAGCGTTACAACTCTGATTACTTTAAGGTCATGATACCTTCTAAGTACAACTAGCTTTTAAAGACGAGGGAACAATTTATCACAATAGGAAGGATGACGATGTCATTATGGATTAATAAGTTAAGTAAAGTAAGTTCACTACCCCACCCACTTCTACCATAAGACCCAATAGACCCAAAAATACACCCCATTCCCACCAAAAGTTCAAACATCTCTCCCTTGTCTCATCTCCCGTCCACCAAGCCAAATAACTCAAATTGGTCATTTAAAACGAGCATATTCCCCAATTTTCAACATAAAACTGCTGCAAAATTGTCTAAATGCAACCGAGTATTATTCGACCTCACACCCACTTTCTCCACTCTTTCAAATAATACCCCAACTGTCTCGGATCCTCCATACATCACTTACCCCAATTCCATTCGTTCGCACGTTATCAATCCCGCCCCGCCATCATCACCAGCTTCTTCCAATTACATCACTAACGCCGCCGTCTCATCATCCGCCCCTCCCTCCTCAACAGCTTTTTCCAACACTGCCACTAACACCAACACCTCACCACCTTCTTTGATCCACTACTACCTCCTTCCGTTAAATTAACAAAACAATTTGCAGATTCTGGAGATGATGGCCGTTATGTTATGTCGCGCTTGAGAGATCGTAGGATTTACGATAATGTGCGGATTTACCTTGCTTACTTGCACGATAAACCCGACTCCACCTGCATTGATGGTAAAACCAACACAAACATTACGGTATCGATTTCTCAGGAAGGCCTCCCAACCGGTGAGCAAGCCCTATTGCAAATTTCAATTTCACGAAAGCCTTAACATTTACCCACTGCAGGTAAAAAACGATCTATCCTCATTCGCATCATACATATATCAGCTCTAAACGCCATTCACATCTCCAAAGAACTCGCGCCGATTTTAAAAATTACTTTTGTTCCTAACCGGTCTTCGTCTCTATCTCCATCAGAAGTTCCAAGCACCCGTCCGCTGAGCCTGTCCATATATTATCAGAATGTAAGGGGGCTGCGAACTAAAACCTCCACCATATATTGGAATTCCCAAATGCTCCCTTACGAAATATTTGCCTGTGATTTTAATAACAACGAATTGTTCACCTCAGATTTTAATGTCTTTCGTGATGATGGTCTCGATACAGAGGACGAACCCTCTGGCCGTGGTGTGCTTTTAGCAATACACAACCGCCTCGACTCTACACTCGTTAAAACTTCATACACCTCAAATTTTGAGTTCATTTGTGTCAAGATTGCTGTCTCAAAGCGCATTATTTACGTTCTTTGCTGCTACATTCGGCCATCTCAGCCCATTCAAGGTTATCAACTCGCCATTGACGCGATCGCTTCCATATTTGACGATGCTGACCCCTGTGACACTGCCATTGTCCTCGGGGACTTTAATTTACCCAATCTGCAATGGGCTGTATCGGATGACGAGACTCATTATATCACTATCAATCCCTCCTCGGACAAAGAGATTCTTTTCATTGACTGCCTCTCCGACTCCGGACTTTGTCAGATAAGTGGCGTCACTAACAACTTAGAAAGACAACTCGACCTAATTTTGTCAACGGATGCCGATAATTGTGTTGTGTCAGAAAGTAAACATCTCCTTTCTAAATTATATCGTTACCACCCACCTTTGTCTCTTACTTTTTCCTACAATAACGCCAATAAACCTCTACACTCCGAGAAGCTATATAGCTTTAACTTCTGGAAAGCTGACTTCGTGAAACTAAACACCCTTTTATGTAATGTCAACTTCAACCTCAACTCACATCGTAATACCGAGAACGCTCTCTCCAAGTTTTACACCGAGATTTTCAATGGTTTCACGCAATCCGTCCCTTTCATACCCCAGAAAATCCCCTCGTCATCACCGCCTTGGTTTACCAAAGAGTTACGTTCGCTTCGTAATAGAAGAAATAAACTCTGGCACTCATATCTTAAGTCTCGCACTGAATCTGATTATTCCACCTACCTCCACGCATATACCAACTTCTCCGAACTCTGCGAATCTCTTTATAATGAATATTTAGTCCGGAAGCAATCCAACTTAATCTCTGACCACAAGCGATTTTTTTACTTCATTAATACCAAACAAAAATCCGATAATTACCCTTCGACTTTGAAATTATCTACTTCATCGTCGAATGATCCTAAAATCATCGGAAATATGTTCTTCAGCCAATCATTCTCCAACCATGTCTTGGAACCTGATTATGATTACTTCTCCTACATGAGAAACTGTTCCCAAACGTCATAGTTTCAGTTGATATATGTGTAGCACTTGTCGAAGAAAAGTTAAAAAGACTCAAATGCGAATACTCAGCTGGTCCTGATGGTATACCCTCAATAGTTCTGAAAAAATGCATAGAGCATTTGGCCCAACACCTTAACACTCTCTTCCAACTTTCCATCGCAGAGAGTGTCTTTCCAATACTCTGGAAGAGCTCTTATATAATACCTCTTCACAAAAAAGGTCCTAAAAATTAAATTTCAAATTACCGACTGATCGCTAAACACTCCTGCATACCTAAACTCTTCGAAAGCATTATATACGATATAATGTCTTTCCACTGCAAGTCCATCTTTTCGCCTTATCAGCACGGTTTCCTAAAGGGAAGGTCAACTACAACAAACTTAACAGAATTTGTTTCGACTACTCTATACGCATTAGAAGATGGTAAAGAAGTTGACTTAATTGCCACCGATTAGTAAAGCCTTTGATAAAAACTCCCACTCCATAGTTCTTCTCAAACTTAAAGCTCTTGGTTTTCAACCGGGGTTTATTATGTGGATTAAGTCCTACTTTGACGAACGACAGTACGAAGTTTTATTTAGATCCTCCGTATCTGACCCCATTACAGCTACCTCCGGAGTTCCTCAAGGCAGCCACCTGGGTCCGCTGATATTCATCTTGTCAACCAATGACAAAAAAATTTCCTTGAGCTTAATGTGAATAAATGTCAAAATATTACATATTCCCGCAAGCGGGTGGAACACGATCATACTTCATCGGCAATGAGCTTGTTCCCCCCGTCTCTCTGTTTCGCGATCTTGGTGTCATCTGCGACAGTGAACTGAATGCCATATAGACCAAATTATAAGCAGAGTCAACTCAATGCTGGGTTTCGTAAAACGTTGGTCTAAAGAATTCTCGAACCTCTATGTGACAAAATCCCTCTACGTCACATTTGTCAGAACAATTCTTGAATATGCTAGACAAGTGTGGTCTCCGCACCACGATGTCCATTCTCTCCGAATAGAAGCAGTTCAACGCAGGTTTATCCGTTTCGCTCTACGCAATATAACTTGCCCCCTATGAGGATCGTTTACAACTGATCAATTTACAATCACTCTTAAAACGTCGAGAAGTAGCCGACATATTCTTTCTCCATCAGTTGATAACACGAAATATCGACTGTCCCACGCTGCTCCGAACAATTTCATTTGAAACAAATCTACGCAACCTTAGGTCTGTACCACTTTTCACCTAAATTTTTACCGCACCAATTATGGTCGTAACGAGCCAATATCAAGAATGCTACGACTGGCGAACGGAATGCACAGCTCGTTTGATTTTCACCGCAGCAAATTTGCATTGAGAAACTGCCTTCACTCAAACCCTTCACCCTCCCTTTCTTAAACTCACTTAGCTTCACTCCCTTCACTTCCTTCACACAATCTCCCGCCTTACAATTTAGTTTAAAGCATCTAGTTTTAAGTAGATTTAGTTATAGTTTAATAAAAATAAGTGGGCCCGTGGGCCCGGAGATTAAAAAAAAAATTAAAAAAAACTCTAAGTTAGGTTAAGTTTGGTTTAAGTTAGATTAAGTTAGCTTGTACTAAGCTCAATAAATAAATAAATATCTTAATTCATTTAATTCACAGCACAAATTCATACATTTGTTTTTGTTGCATATTATTTCTAGTCGCGATTAAGCTTTTCGTCTTCAATCTGTAACATCCTGAGCTTAATTTACATTTTTTTTGCAGGAGCTCTTCTTGTATTTTGTTGTGTCTTTGATTTTCTTCGATCTGCATTTTTTGCAAGTCTCACAGTTTGTCAATTCCTTTGTAAATGCTTTTGGTGTTCATAGCAAGTTCTTTGAGATGTTTTGTTTGTTCCTCGTATTTTTCTTTAGTCTTTAAATAAAAACTCGTTTGCAACTCAATTTGTTTTTTGAGAAGGCTTGTAGCATCGTCTATTCTAAGTGACGTTAAAGGTAAGCACGTATTTGATCGGAGCGTCCCGTGGTCGGATGACATAGACACGTCTAGAGAGTTTTGGGTTTCATCAGCAATATCGCTTTCTGCTTGTTGAACTTTAGCAGCAGGCTTTTCATATGCAAAAGAATATGCTCCTTTTATACCTGACGTGGAAGTCTGAAGTGATGCAAGTTTGTAAACCCTCTTCAATTTTGGAGAAGGAATGTAGTCGGCATTGTCCGCCACCAGTTACGTTCACTTCTTTTTTGTTTTTCACAAGTTTTCTTTTTACATATGACTTCCAATCCAACCAAATTTAGAGTATTAAGCAGAATTTGAAAATAGATTTAATCAACAAAATGGTATACTTACTTTTCTCCACACCATAGCTTCTTTAGAAGGTGGCCCAAGAGCGTTCAATTCAGACTTTACATTTTCCCAAAAAAACGTCACATCTTCTTTTGATGATTTTGTGAATTCTTCAGCCAGATCAGGTTTTTCATGAAGCAATTCCAAAAGCCTTTCATACTGTGCTTTATTTGTAGTTTTTGCCCTTTTAAAACAAAAAAAAAAAAATGTATTAACAACTTTAAAAATAAATTTGTACTTAAATTTTTTCCAAAACACAACCGCTTTCTTACTCTCCGACGCAAATACGAGGGCAAGGTGAAAAGTTATCGACCTGACGCAGACATGGCGTTCCAATCAGCAAAAATTTATGTTTCCTGCCTGGGTGCTCTTCTCATTAGTTTGTATGACAAGTCTCAACTTGTTCTCTCAAGTAGTTTCTTTACACGAATTTTTGCAGTTGACGTCTTGCGTGTTTTTCTTTAAAATGGATAAGCTTGAATATCGTGCGGTGATAAAATTCTTCGTTTTGGATGAGTTAACCCCTAAGGAAATTCATCCAAAGTTGACCAAAGTTTACGGGGACTCTGCTCCTTCCATGTCAACCGTTAAAAAGTGGGCAGCTGAATTCAAACGTGGTCGCACGTCCCTCAAAGATGACCCACGTGAAGGACGGCCAAAAACCGCAACCACTCCCGAAACCATCGAAAAAATTCACGATATCGTCTTGGACGATAGGCGCGTGAAGGTGAGTGAGATAGTTGAGGCTGTGTGTATATCAGAAAAGAGGGTGCGAAACATCTTGCTCAAAAACTTGGGGATGCGAAAGCTCTGCGCAGGATGGTTGCCGCATTTGCTGAATGCCGATAAAAAACCAATGCGCATACGATTTTCGCGGCAATGTTTGGAACGATTCAATAGGGATCCGACCGATTTTGTTCGGCGATTTGTCACCATGGATGGGACATGGGTCCACCACTACACGCCAGAAATGAAACAGCAGTCGAAGCAGTGAGTGGAAGTCTGTGGTTCAGCGCCAAAGAAAGCGAAGTCGATCGCATCTGCTGGAAAGGTCATGGCCAGTGTGTTTTGGGATGCGAAAGAGATCCTGTTAATTGATTACCTTAAGAAAATCAGAACAATTACAGCTGGATGCCGAAATTCGCGAGAAGAGGCCTGGCTTGAAGAAGAAAAAAATCTTTCACCAAGACAATGCACCTGTACACAAGTGTGCGTTGGTGATGAAAAATCTGCGGGATTTGGGGTACGATTTGCTCGGCCATCCCCCCTATTCACCTGATTTAGCACCCTTAGACTTCCATCTGTTCCCAAACTTGAAGAAATTTGTTTCTGGGAAGCGCTTCGCATCCAATGCAGAAGTTGAGAGGGCCGTAGATGAATATTTTCACAGCCTTCCAGACTCTCACTTCCGAGAAGGAATACTGATGTTGGAGAAATGCTGGAGCTAGTGTGTTGAAGTCAAGGGAGATTACGTAGAAAAATAAAATCATTTTTTAACTGAAAATCGCAGTCTATCATTGTCAGGCCGAGAACTTTTCACCTTGCCCTCGTAACTTGTCGTAGAAAAAAATAAGAAATTTCCATTTCATTCGTATTCGGTGATACCAGATTTCACGAACTTTGAAATTCGTAGTAGATTTTTCACTACGATTCTACTACGAATGAATTCTGTGATAGATTTTTCGGGATTCGTAGCTCATTTTTGATTACGATGGAATTCGTGATAGGGGTGATTATTTCTGTGTTTTTCTATGACATCTCTTAGTATAAGAATAAGTAAAATGTGTATTAATTGAAATCTGTTTATTTAAACTTGTAATGGCGTTATTTTAATTTTTGTTTCATTAACATCTAATTTCTCTAATATCATTTGCCTATCGTCCATTGTTCCGAATAACCACCTACACGGAGTACCTACTAAAAATATCAGTCCTTTTGTTTGCTTTGTCTACGATATGACACTATATCATATATACACGATATGATCTAAATACATTGAATGTCATTTAATTTTATCATTTTCTTGCTTAACTAATATATTAATTACATGTAATATATTATTTCTGTGTTTTTCTATGGCATCTCTTAGTATATTGAAAGAGTCATTAAAATGTGTATTAATTGAAATTTGTTTATTTAAACTTGTAATGGCGTTATTTTTATTTTTTTGTACATTAACATCTAATTTCTCTAATATCTCTTGCCTGTCATTATCGCCCATTGCTTCGAAAAACCACCTATACGGAGTACCTACTGAATTTATCAGTCCTCTTGTTTGTTTACAATCTTTTGGAATTATGAATGAAATTTTAGCTCTAATATTTAAAACTCGTATTATTTCGTTAAGTAGTTCCTTATTATCCATATCTAAATTTGCAATATTAGTTTCAATTTGGGTGAGTATAATTTGTATGTCTATCCGATTAGTTATGTATAAAGCGGTATTAATTTCATTAAAAATTGCTACTTCATGCATTTTTACCACGGTATATCCTATTTCTTTATGTACTGGACTTTCTTGCCACGAACTGTATCTGTAAATTTTAAAGGTCGTTTAATGTCTGCCATATGTACATTTTTCAAAGAAGCTATTGTAGTATATAATATGGTTTGCCTTTATGTCTGAGTGTTTTGCAGTTTCGTCTATGTCAAATAGATCTGTTTTCGTTCAATTGTTCTATATTCAAGTTTCTTTTGTTTATTATATAATGTTTGGCGTTATTGATTTTTTCTTGTAATTCAGAACTGCTTATGTTTTCTTTCAGGAAGGAGCAAGCATAGTCGTCAGAAGCAAGCCGGGCAGAAAATACTTAAAAATAAATTTGTTAATTCGTATGCTCATTTTTTGTTCTTTTTAAATAAAACTGGTTGCATTCAGTATTTTTCATGGCACTTTCTTAATATTGTCGTGGTTTCAGCCTGTCGTCCGCGACAAGGGTTTATTTTTAAAGTTTTTTTTATTAGGGCTCGTATCCCGTCGTTTTTAATTAATTTCCATTTTGAGAGACAATATTGTAGCATAATAATAACTACGCTCCCTAAAAGTATGATGCAACAAATTCCGAAGTGTCTTTTCATTCTGGCAGAATTTTGGTCCGAACTGTCCTTTCATTCGAGGTTCGTGTCTGCGATGAAGTCTCCACAGCTCATGTCAACGAAAGAGATGGATAATATCACGGATAAGAGGGAATTATAACTGCAAGAATTATTACATCAGAATATCTCTTGTTCCAGTGGTCGAAGAATTTGCTAGAAGTTACTGGCTATCAGAAACTTCTGCTATATAAGGACAGATGGCGATTGAGAAGGTGCAGTAGTTTCTAAACTGTGGCGAAGAGATTAGAAAAGTGATAGTGGGCGAAGTTGTAATTTTGTGATAAATTGAAAGTTGAGATTTAACAAGAAGAAGTAATTAGTTTGGATTTGTGAATTAAGTAATTGAAAGGAGATAAAGTGATTTGAGAGGACAGAGACCTTGTAAGAAAAGAATTGCGAAGAATAGTATAGTGTGAACCTGAATTGTTCTATAGACTAGAAAATAAAGAAATAATTTCACAGAATATTGTTTTATCTACTCGAGCCGTAGCTCGCATATTACACTGGTGTCAAAAGCGGGATAAAACTTATTCTGTGAATAACTATTTCGGTGGTGTGAAATTGCACAAGCAAAAAAAAAACAAAAAAAAAAAACATTTCTGTGTTGAGTTAATTAGTTGCGCAAAATGGGTCGCAAATTGGGAAAACTAACTAAATATAACTCAACTAAAGGCAGAACTCAGTAAGCGGAACCTCGACACAACTTGGGGAAAAGATGCCCTACTGATTCGTCTGGAAGAAGCAGTAACGCAGGAGGGTGAAAATCCGCACGACGTAGAGTTTGACGTGGAAGAGGAACCAGCAAGTACAGCAGCCGACCCGGGTATAACAAGTCTGCTCCTGCAACTTAAGTCTGCAACAAGTCTGCTCCTGCAACTTAAGTTGATCAAAGGAATTCTCTAGAACTTAAGCTGGACGAACAAAAGAAAGCGATGGACGAACGAAAGAAAGCAATGGGCGACCAAAGGAATTCTCTAGAACTTAAGCTGGACTAACAAAAGAGAGCAATGGACGAACAAAAGAATTCTCTAGATGCTCTGGAAAGTAAACTTGATGAGCAAAACAAGAACTTTGAATCCAAATTCGAAGTGATCGAAGAGAAAATCGAGAAGGTCGAGACGCAACTCGAAATAGTCGAAACTAGATTCGATGAAAATTTTGAGAAATATGAAACTCAGTTCGGGAAGATAGAGACTCAGTTTGAAAAAGTGGATACGCAATTCGAGATAGTAGGAAAGCAAGTCGAAAATCTTGCTAAGGAGCTCAGCAACGTGAAGAGACAGAAAGCACGGGAATATTCCACTGACGGTCTGAGAAGAAAGGAGATGCAGCCTCCTATCTTCGATGGTCAAACATCATGGCCAATTTATAAAAGGCAATTCGAAGCGGCCGCAATGACCAATAGCTGGGACGATGAAGAGAAGTCCATTGCACTCACACTTGCACCAGCTGCGGAGCTCTTTCAGACCATCCCGGAAGATAAACAGCAGAACTACGACTCTCTGGTTCAGGCTATCGAGATGCGGTTTGGGGATGAACACATGCAGCAGGTGTACAGGGTTCAGCTGCGTAGTCGAGTCCAGAAAAGGGGGGAAACGCTCCAACAGTTGCAAGCGTATATAGAGCGACTAGCCCATCTTTCATACCCTAAAGCCGGTGAGGAGCTTGTCAACGAAATGGCGGTGGAAGCTTTTATTCAGGCCATAGAGGACAGACAACTGCAAATGGCTGTAAGGATGGCTGAAAAACGAACACTCCCCGAGGCATTGGCATTCGCTTTGTCAATGAAGGCTGCGGACCAAGCATACCAGGGAATACACCGTGTCAGGGAAATGTCCGTCGTGGAATGCTCATGCCAGAGAACAGCCGTCATGGATGAAGACAGAGCTCGCGGAAGTCAAATCCTTTGCTGGAATTGCAACCAAACCGGACACCTACAACGGCAGTGCAGAAGTGCACCTAGACGAGGAAATTGTCCACATTGCGGAAGTAGGAGAAGCAGAGAGGAAGCATCTGGCGGTGATAACATCCATCCTGTCAGTCAGACTTCCCAAAACCAGCAGTCGGGAAATGCGTAAGGACCATCTTCGCGGGGCAGAAGTTGGTTACTGGAATCGAGGCCCCCAGGACCACCATTCAAGTTTCGCAAACCAAACGGGGTAACAAGAGCCTGACAGTGGAGGCACTAATCAACAAGAAGAAGTGCATAGCCACCATCGACACAGGTGCCACTGCCTCCATTGTAAGAAGAGATATCGTCAAAAGCTCCTGGCTGCACAATACCAACAGCTACTGCCTGAAGACTGCAACAGGGGAAATGGCGAAGGTATTTGGAAAAGTTCGTCTTACGATTACTCTGGCAGGACTGACGTTCTCCCATGCGTTTCTGGTGGCAGATATATGCGACGAGTGCATCATCGGAATAGACTTCATGAAAGCAAATGAAGTAATCTTGGACATCGGGATGCAAGTACTGAGGTAGCGAAATGTGGAGATTCCGATGGTGTACGGAAACGAGAATGCCGTAACTCTCAGGGCAGTCATCAGCAAAGATGAAGTTTTGCCGCCGTCTTCAGAGACAATCATTTGGACGAAGCTGGAAGGTGATCTTGGGAGCCACCGATTCTACATAGTAGAACCAGAGAACCAATGAGTACGCTGATGTATTTGCCTCACAGGACGGAGAATACGGCCGAACACACCTGGTACAACATCGAATAGACACTGGTTATACTAGACCAATTCGTCAGCCTGCTAGGCGCCTTCCATTGGCAAAGCAGACAGAAGTTGCAGAGATGGTGTCAGCAATGGAGAAAGAAGGTCTGATTGAAAGTTCCAAAAGTCCGTGGGCATCACCGGTTGTACTGGTTAAGAAGAAAGATGGCAGCACGCGGTTCTGCGTGGACTATCGGCAGCTCAATTACGTCACCAAGAAAGACAGCTATCCTCTGCCACGGATTGACGACACGCTAGACACACTATCAGGAGCCCGATGGTTTTCCACTCTCGACTTGAAGAGTGGTTACTGGCAGGTACAGATCCATCCATTAGACCGGAAGAAAACCGCCTTCACCGCAGGAAATCGGCTATGGCAATTCACGGTAATGCCATTCGGGCTGTGCAATGCTCCGGCGACTTTCGAGCGATTGATGGAATGTGTCCTGCAAGGGTTAACATGGAAAACCTGTTTGGTATACTTGGATGATGTCATCGTCGTTGGAAAAACGTTTGCGCAACACCGAGACAATCTAAGGGATGTGTTTCAAAGGCTTCAAAGTGCCACCTGAAGCTCAACCCCAAGAAGTGCGCCCTGTTTAGAGCGGAAGTCAAGTACCTGGGACACATAATTTCAGCGAAAGGAGTGAGAACCGATCCAGAGAAGGTCGAAGCGGTGAAAAACTGGCCAGTCCCCAAAGACAAACACCAACTAAGGAGCTTCCTGGGCCTAGCCACCTACTACAGACGGTTCGTGAAGGATTTTGCCGGGATCGCAAAGAGCCTGCACCAGTTGACGGAAAAGGGAAAACAATTCAAATGGTCAATTGAGTGCGAGAAGAGCTTCAAGGCACTTAAACAACGGCTATGCGATGCCCGGATACTAGCTTACCCCACTCCCGGGGAAACGTTCATTGTGGATGCAGATGCTAGTAATGTCGGGGTAGGAGCCGTACTCTCCCAGGTGCATGATGGCCAAGAGAAGGTGGTTGCGTACTTCAGCAAGGTGCTCTCTAAGCCAGAAAGGAACTACTGCGTGACAAGGCGGGAACTTCTAGCTTTGATTTTGGCTACGAAGCATTTTCACAAATACCTCTATGGGAGGAAGTTCGTTCTTCGCACAGACCATGCAGCCTTAAAATGGCTATTACAGTTCAAGAGTCCTGAGGGTCAGGTCGCAAGATGGATCGAAAGGCTGCAAATCTACGACTACGAAATACAGCATCGTAAAGGAAAACTCCACTCTAATGCGGATGCACTGTCCCGGAGACCATGCAGAACGGATTGTAAACATTGTGCGCGTCAGGAAGAACGGGAGCTGGTTTCCATCCAAAGAATGAGAGCCGAACCTATCGCCGGCTGGAGCGTAGATGAGATCCGGAACGTTCAGAAGGAAGACCCGGATATCGAGCCGATTCTGGCCTGGAAGGAGAACATGGAGAAACCGGATCATCAGGACATCTCTCACAGAAGCCCGACCTTAAAGGCATATTTTGCGCAGTGGGACTCCCTCCATGTCCAAGAAGGTGTTCTGAGAAGAAAATGGGAATCCTCCGACGGAAAGTCGTTTGTAATGCAGCTTGTCGTACCGCGGACGAGGGTCAAGGAGGTGTTACAGGAAATGCATGGCGGGGCGTCCGGAGGCCACTTGGGAGTGAATAAGACGCTAGAAAAGGTACGAGAACGTTTTTATTGGTTGAAAGCGAAGGAAGATATCGAAGACTGGTGCAGAAAATGCGACGTGTGTGCAGCTAGCAAGGGTCCGAGAATCAAAACTCGAGGTAAGATGCACCAATACAACGTGGGAGCACCTTTCGAACGAATCGCCATTGACATCGCAGGGCCCTTTCCGGAAACCGACAATGGTAATCGGTATATACTCGTAGTAATGGACTACTTCAGTAAGTGGCCGGAAGCGTTTCCGATCCCTAACCAGGAAGCTAGAACCGTGGCGGAGCAGATCGTCTACAATTGGGTTAGCAGATTCGGTGTGCCCTTGGAATTGCATTCTGACCAAGGGCGGAACTTCGAGTCAAGAATCTTCCAAGAGATGTGTCAACTACTCGGAATCAAAAAGACAAGGACAACCCCGCTTCATCCACAGTCGGACGGTATGGTGGAGCGTTTCAATAGGACTTTTGACGAACATCTCTCAAAGGTCGTAGGTGACTACCAACGGGAAGCGCCGTGCATAGCACTACTCGACATACGCCGTTCGAAATCTTATTTGGTGAAATAGCTCGTTTACCCAGCGAGGTGAAATTTGGATCTCCTACCAATGAGCCCAGAAATGGAGAGGAGTACGTGGCGGACCTTAGGGAAAGGCTTAGGGACATACACCAAAGGACCAGAAGCCAGATTAAGATGACGAGCGACCGCATGAAGACCAGGTATGATGCCAAGGCAACAACGTCAGGATTCCAGGAAGGAGATCTGGTGTGGCTGTATAATCCCCATCGCCAAAAGGGGAAATCACCTAAATTGCAGCGGAACTGAGAGGGTCCCTACAGAATAGTAACCCGCATCAACGATGTTGTCTACCGCATCCAGCGAGGACCGAGGGCCAAAATGAAAGTGGTTCATGTGGACCGACTGAGTCGATAAAATGGCCGAAATGAGGATGCACTTGTTCGGGACGAACACGTCTAAGAGGGGGGCAGTGTAGCATAATAATAACTACGCTCCCTAAAAGTATGATGCAACAAATTCCGAAGTGTCTTTTCATTCTGGCAGAATTTTGGTCCGAACTGTCCTTTCATTCCAGGTTCGTGTCTGCGATGAAGTCTCCACAGCTCATGTCAACGAAAGAGACGGATAATATCACGGATAAGATTGAATTATAACTGCAAGAATTATTACATCAGAATATCTCTTGTTCCAGTGGTCGAAGAATTTGCTAGAAGTTTCTGGCTATCAGAAACTTCTACTATATAAGGACAGATGGGGATTGAGAAGGTGCAGTAGTTTCTAAACTGTGGCGAAGAGATTAGAAAAGTGATAGTGGGCGAAGTTGTAATTTTGTGATAAATTGAAAGTTGAGATTTAACAAGAAGAAGTAATTAGTTTGGATTTGTGAATTAAGTAATTGAAAGGAGATAAAGTGATTTGAGGGGACAGAGACCTTGTAAGAAAAGAATTGCGAAGAATAGTATAGTGTGAACCTGAATTGTTCTATAGACTAGAAAATAAAGAAATAATTTCACAGAATATTGTTTTATCTACTCGAGCCGTAGCTCGCATATTACAATATAATAAATATACTCGCCCGACGAGATGAATGAGAAGAAGCTCGAGGATTAATAAGTATCAATTGTTAATTAAATTTAAAGGTTTTTTGCTGAGGATTCGAAACATAGACTTAGACAAATCATTGAAACCTTCTGACGAGAAGACTGCCGACTTTCCAACGCTTGACCAGGTAACCGAGCAGATGACGTCAATGGAGCAGAAGGATCTACATATTCCAGTTGACTCGACTTTCGCGACGCTATCTATTATGACCACAGGTGCAATATCTGCGTCCACAATGCCACAGGCAGCTTATGTTCTGCCGTCTGCGATACAATTTACGTCAACTGTTGGATATGCCTTTCCAACTGCACTGCTGCCCGCCATGACTTCAGCTGCAATGTCTGCGTCCACTGCAATGTCTGCGTCCTTTCCGTCGGTGACACCGCCTACCATTATGCAATTTCCACCTGCGGTTGGATATACCTCGCAAACAAATATTATGTAGTCGATGCCTTCATATATGCATGCTAATACATTCCACGAAAACTTTCGCCGAGACAACAGAAGAATACGTCATTATTTGTCAGAGTTTAATGGTCGCCCTGACGAGTGGCCTCTCTTCATTAGCACGTACTTGGAGTCAACCAACAAGTTTGGTTATCCAGCTTTAGAGAAAGCAATGCGCATGCAGTGGGAACGATTTGCATCCATTGTCGGCCCTTATCTAACGATCGAGCATTTGGGACATTGAATCAACGAAACGGCACGAATTATATCATCTATATTGCCAGTTGTTACCGCTGGGGAGGCTCCAGCCGTCGTGCCTCCACAAAGGTGCCAAAGACAGAAGCCCATGTTGCAAAGTTTGTACAGGTGATCACCGACTAGGTGACTGTGCGTTTTTTAAGAAGATGTCCATTAAATCTAGTTGGGACCACGCCAAGAATTAGTGGTTGTGCTTTTCTTGCCTGCGACCTGTTCATAACGCACTTAAATGCCGAAGCCGGAGGACATTTGGTGTGAACGAATGTCAACATTTCCACTACCCAGAACTTCATGACAGTGACCAAGACAAGACAGCAAGAGGAAGGCCAACTCACAATGTCGCAAAGTCGTTGCTTAGTTCCCGCAATGCTGATAAATTGGAGTCCATACTACTTTTCCCAGCAGTGCCAGTGAAACTTCACGGTTTTAAAGGGCTGACCGTAACTTATGCGCTATTAGATGAGGGATCATCTGTCACCCTCGTTGAAGAAGACTTTGCAAGAGATCTTTTAGCCGTTGGAATTGACGCACCGCTATCGCTTCGTTGGTTCGGAAACCGGAAAATAGTAGAAGATTCAAAGCTGATTGAGGTCAAGATCAATGCCTGGACAACGGGTCAAAAATACAGTTTAAAACATGCTCGAACAATCAAGAATTTGTCCTTGCCGGTTCAAATACTTAAGCTAAAGAATCTACAAACTAAGTTCAGCCACCTCAAAAACTTGCCAGTTCATGGCTATGCTAAAGCCACACCATGAGTTCTTATTGGTATTGACAATTGTCATCTCGGATTACCACGGAAAACTGTCAGCCGACAGAGGGGACCGGTAGCCACCAAAACTAAGGTGGGATGGATTGTCTATGGACCGACACGGGTTGACAGTAGAGGAATGGAAACTGCGTTACATATATATAAATCACATTAATCTCCAGACACTGCTCGATTTAGTCGAAAACCACTGGAAGATGGATGAGTATAGTGCACAACGACCGAGTATTTAATGGAGTCAGCCGATGATTTACGAGCCCGTGAACTACTCAATTCAACTACACGCCGTAGGGACTCCAATCGTTTTGACATCGGCCTGCTGTGGGCCAATGATATAGTGGTCTTGCCAAGCAGTTATTTAATGGCTCAAATTTGCCGAAGAAAGTGAACCAATATTATGGCTTACGTCGAGAAGGACTATGCTCGAAAGATACTTTCCGAAGAGGCTAAGGCAGTCGGTCTCAGAACGTGGTATTTAGCGCATTTCGGCGTCAGAAATTCTCACAAGCCGGGAAAATTGGGTATTGTGTTCGACGCCGTCACAGCCATGCATGGCATTTCTTTGAACTCCGTTTTATTGAATCAAATTCCGAGAAGGTGCGGTTACCGTATGTGCCAGAATAAAATAAACCCTTGCATCGAGTTGCTTGCTATAAAAAAAAGTCTCTTTGTAAGGCCAAAAGCACCTTTGGCTCTGGCCAGAACAGCATCTATATGTTTGTTAAATTATAGATATTGGTCTAACCAGAGCCCCAGGTATCTGACTACACTTCGACACGTAAGTGATTGTCCGTGCGATCCAACTATTGAGAACTTTCGCCAATTCCTTCTGGTATCCCTAGAGGCACCAGACAACGGCGTCCTAAAAAGAATGGTTTCCGAATTCTGGAAGTTGATCAACTTCCAGTCATCGCAATATCGCTGAATCTTATCGAAGTCACGTTGCAAGAGAATTGCTATAACCTCGATTTTTGGTAGTGATCTGTACGCGATCAAGTCGTCTGCGTACGCTATGGCATGGTGAAGAGATCCTATCAGATCGCTCGTGTAAATGTTGAAAAGGATCGGTGAATTAACCGCACCTTGTTGCAGACCGTTTTCAATTAGAAATGTTCCAGCAGAAGAATGAACTGTCTACTGGTGAGCATGTTATAAAGTATGTACAGCAGTGGTTTGCTTATGCCCAGCCTGCTTAGCTTGTAGAAGGGTCCCTCTAACCATACGGTGCCGAAGGCTTTCTCCAAGTCAATCAAGCAGGCAACTGTGCATTGGTTCTTGCTTTTGTTCCATTGGATATCCGATACCAATTTAGACGCGGCATGTATTGTATCATGCCCCGCCTTAAAACCGAATTGGTTATCCGGAATTATATTACTGTTCTCAGTCCACTTAAGCAGGGCCCTATTGATCACTTTCTCGAATACCTTGCTGATGTTCGGAAGGAGACTTATCGACCGGAGATTTGCCGGATTGGAAGTGTCCTTACCTCTTTGGGGGATGGTTTGTATCACTGCTGTTTTCCAATGCGCTGGATAATGTGCATTATTCAGCGCATTGTTAAACAGAGTGGTGTAAATGTCCACCGCTTCTAGAGTGAGATGTCGAAGCACAATGTTCGACACTCCATCGATTCGCACTGATTTCTTCTTTCTCAATGATGCGAAGATCGTTTGGAGTTCTACCTTCGATACGTACGGGGGGTGAACCATTTCATTGGCGATGGTATTGCTTGCCAAGTTTTCGTCATTGAACTCGGTAAAACCAGTATTCTCGGATCGCTAGTGCTCTATATCATTTCGAAGGTCGAAGTTTCCAGGTCGTGGTTCGGGCAAATGGTATCATTCACCTTCTACACTTCCTGGAAAGTCGCTCCTATAGCCTCTACCTTCTCCTTCGGATCTTCGATCACAAAGAAGTTGTCATCCTCTACTGCGTTATCTGGATCTATACCTGCTGTTATAAGTATTCGTCCATTGTTCGTCGTTCGGGGGATCTTAAGACACGGAAGGTCGTTTTGATTATTCCTCCGAAATATTTTATTTATTTGCTCGAACATACTCGGGTTGTTGGATTTTACATCCCGAATTTTGTTGTTCCAATGCAAATTTACAGAAAGTCTGTAATTTTCTCTAATTAATTTGTGGAGGTTTTTAATCAACGACTTCAGTGTCCTAACCTCCGAGTTTTGTCTGTCAGTAAACTGTCTGTTCTAGTCTCGACAGCAGTCTACTTTTGTGTTGGTGTAGTGCGTCAATTGTTACATTGCGGAATATATCTGCGTTGTCAGTATGTTGATACCGAGGTATCGTATTGTCCATAGTTCGTTTAATTGTCTCGTCCATTTGTTTTAGGTACCAGTCGATCTCCTCGTTTGACAGATTTCTATTGGAAGGTGGGTAGAGCGAATTCGAGGAGAGTGCTCTTGTCAAAGTTCTTGAGAAGCGAGTCCAACGCGTCCTACTATAATTGTAGGAGTACGTTTGGACAAATTCCTCTAACTCCGCAATTTCGTTGGGAATCGTTATTACGGCACTGAGTCCGCAATGGTCACTGCCATACACAAATGTGTGCAGACAGTTTATAGTTTGTCGGTCCATGTCGGTCAGTTGTAACCGTACGTCGAACAGCATAAGATCCAGATAGGAGCCACTTCTAGGAAACGACGGACAATCTGTAGCGTTCAAATTGAGTTTATACTCGACACTGTGCCGACCCCACCAATTGAATAGTAGGTTCCCTCTAGGATTTGGTGTGTTATTTCCCCAATCTCTATGTTTGGCATTGAGATCTCCGGCCATGATGAAATAATTCTCCTCCGACTCCAGCCTTAGGAATCGAAAAAGAGTGTCGAGCTCTGAAATAAATAAAGTAGATTGAGTAGCTTCAGGTGCATAGAGTGCGACCAAGTACATCCTCTTTCCACTACGGAGAGGGATGTTCACGATACACGCTTCTAGCTCCTGGAACCTTCGCACTTCACCGCTGTACATGACTTTAAATTGCAGTTGTTTGCGTATGAAGATCGCAACACCTCCTCCTTGTGTGGAGTTTGGTCGGTTTCTTCTGACAACATTGTATTTATTGTGCCCCAATTTGTGCTTCTGGGATAGCTTTGTTTCGCTAACCATAAGCACATCAGGGGTTTGTTCTTCTAGCAACTTAAGCAATACGGCTCTTCGCTCGATCCTAATCAGTGAATTCACATTCACCGCAAGGATCTTCAAGGATTGCTCCTCCATGTTCGTACCCATTACGACTGGAGGTGCGTTAGGCCCGGCAGAAGTGCGTAGATCTGGTCCACCCGCTTCGCCTGCTCCTGTACCTGACGTTGAAGCTGCTCCATCTTCCCTTGGATAGAGAGCAAGATGGCCAGCAAGTCAGTTTGAGCCTCCGGTGCTTTATTCGCTGGGGCCTGAGAAGCTACCTTCGGTCTTTTCTGTTCCGCGTTTCCCCGACCTGCCGCCATTTGGGCGTACTTCACTTGGGGAGTCACGGATTGTGTTTGAATTGGAGCAGGTGGACGTTTCACTACGAGCTTCTCCTGACGAACCAGATTTACTTTCTTAATGTACTGGAACTTAGGACAACCCCGATAGTTTGCGGTGTGTTCCGAGTTCCTGCATAAAGCACACGAGAGCTGGCTCTTATCTGCCACTCCATCCCTACCCAGAGTGCATTCCTCTGCTTTGTGGTTCTTTCCACGCTTGACACATCGAGGCTGCATTTCGCAGTTCGACGCGGCGTGCCCGAACCTTTGGCACCGAACACATTGTAAAATGTTTTCGCTCCTTCTTAATTTTTCCCATACGACAACCTGGTAGTCTAGGACTTTAATAGTCCTTAGACCATCCAGCTTGCTATTGGGTGAAAGTTGAACTAGGAAGAACGGCAGTTTCCGTTTCTCCCTTTTTGCCTTAGCTGTGGTGAATGGCTTGACCCTTACAAATTCGAGCTCGTTGCACTCTTTCTCTTTAAGCAGCGCAAGGACCGTCTCCGGATCAGTATATGGTTCTATCCCCTTCAGCAGCATTGTTTGCAGCTTTTCCCCCTTCGGGGTGAAGGAGAAGAACTCCGTCGTCGTGTCCTTTAACAAATCTTTAATTTTTTTATACTGCTCCACTGTATTGCAGTGGATAGCGTGCCTGTCTTCATTTAAGCGTTTAATAGAAAAATTGTTGCGTATGGCCGACTTACATAGTTTAATAGTGTCCATAAGCTCAATTTTATAGGTGTTGATTGGCGGTACCCTCGCTTTTGTCGTCGTCTTTGGTTGCGGTTGTTGTTGCTGTTGGTTCTGCTGCGGTTGTTGTTGCTGTTGTTTCTGCTGCTGCTGCGGTTGTTATTTTATTTCTTGCTGCATTTTCTGCTGCTGTTGTATTTGCTGCTGTTTTTTCAGCTGTTGTTGGTGCTGCTGCTTCGGCTGCACTATTTGCTGCTGTATTGGTTGTTGCCGCTGTCCTTCTGGCGGCTGCTGCTGTAGTTGTTGTTGTTGTTTAGAGCGCTGGAGCTCTAGTTGCCGCTCCCTCTCTCTTGTGGCCGCTTGTTTGGCCTTTATTGCACGCACTCTTTGTTCGAGCTGCCTGATGCTGCTTGTCAGACTTAGTACCTCCTCATCTTCGTTGTCCGAATCGGAGACATGTAGCGGCCTTCCCCACCGTCAGTCATCCGACCTCTGCCGCTTCTTCTCTGTTGCTACTGCTGTTGCTGTGGTCGGCGCCGCTTCCCTCACACCACCCGGCAGTTTTACAGCTGAAGCTGATGTGGAGGGACGCTTAACCAAATTGGGAGATGGTTTCAATCTCCTTCTCCTCTTCGACGTACCATCTGCAGCCACTGTTGCTTGGTGGCCTGATTGCACTGCCTCATCGGCTGATACTTTGTTATCAGCTTGTTCCGCTAATGGGAGCGCGGACCGCTCACTTTCCATCGCGTGTTTCTAGTTACTTGTAATCTTTTGTTACTATTTACGTATAAATTATAAAAAAAAGTCTGTATTCAAATTTTTCCTGGTTGGGAATTGAACCCAAGTCCCTGGGTTCACGATTCACCACAACTACCTCTAGGCTAACTCGCCACCTGAAATTTCACTGATTAACTCTCTACTTTAAACCACTATGATTTTAAACGAGAAGCCGAAACACATCTACACACTATGAAAGTCTGTGAACGACTGAGCGAAGGCATAAATAAACAGCCAACTTTAAACCTCAAACAGGCTACCATCGATTCCCACTGATTTCTTCTTTCTCAATGATGCGAAGATCGTTTGGAGTTCTACCTTCGATACGTACGGGGGGTGAACTAGTTCATTGGCGATGGTACTGTTTGCCAAGTTTTCGTCATTGAACTCGGTAAAACCAGTATTCTCGGATCGCCAGTGCTCTATATCATTTCGAAGGTCGAAGTTTCCAGGTCGTGGTTCGGGCAAATGGTATCATTCACCTTGTATACTTCCTGGAAAGTTGCTCCTATAGCCTCTACCTTCTCCTGCGGATCTTCGATCACAAAGAAGTTGTCATCCTCTACTGCGTTATCTGGGTCTATACCTGCTGTTATAAGTATTCGTCCATTGTTCGTCGTTCGGGGGATCTTAAGACACGGAAGGTCGTTTTGATTATTCCTAAGAAATATTTTATTTATTTGCGGGAACATACTCGGGTTGTTGGATTTTACATCCCATCACTGCCGTGTGCAACGTCTCTGTCGTAGTTGAGTCGCCTATCCACAGCTGTCCGAGCAACGTGGAAGATTAGCGGCACTGCCAATCTGTCCTGGATCAGACTTTTTTCATCAAAATAGAGGAACGCCTCTGGGGGAACAAAGCCGTTAAGTCGCACTCTCTCGTGATACTCATAATTGGGGTAATAAGCCCCGGAGATCAGGTTGTTCGTCGAGCTCATTGCTCTTGCAATGTGCCTTCGAATCAGCTTGATAACGAAATTATCCACTCTTATTAGATTAGCCCTGTTGTATAGGACCTCATTGGGATAGAATTTTATGTACTGGGACTCTGGTGTTCTATACAAATGAAGGCAAGCCCGAAGGCAAGTCCTCTCAAACACCCGAATCTTTTCCAACAAGCTTGCTCCCACGTTGAACCACACGGGACATCCATATATGAGCTTGCTATAAAAAAGTCTCTTTGTAAGGGCAAAATCACCTTTGGCTCTGGCCAGAGCAGCATCTATATCTTTGTTAAAATATAGATATTGGTCTAACCAGAGCCCCAGGTATCTGACTACACTTCGACACGTAAGTGGCTGTCCGTGCGGTCCAACTATTGAGAACTTTCGCCAATTCTTTCTGGTATCCCTAGAGGTACCAGACAACGGCGTCCTAAAAAGAATAGTTTCCGATTTCTGGAAGTTGATCTTCAACTTCCAGTCATCGCAATATCGCTGAATCTTATCGAAGTCACGTTGCAAGAGAATTGCAATGACTTCGATTTTTGGCCCTGATCTGTACGCGATCAAGTCATCTGCGTACGCCATGGCATGGTGAAGTGATCCTATGAGATCGCTCGTGTAAATATTGAAAAGGATCGGTGAATTAACCGCACCTTGTTGCAGACCGTTTTTAATTAGAAATGTTCCAGCAGAATTCACCTTGCCATTTTTGACAATGAACTGTCTACTGGTGAGCATGTTATAAAGTATGTACAGCAGTGGTTTGGTTATGCCCAGCCTGTTTAGCTTGTAGAAGAGTCCCTCCAACCATACGGTGTCGAAGGCCTTCTCCAAGTCAATCAGGCAGGCACCCGTGCATTGGTTCTTGCTTTTGTTCCATTGGATATCCGATACCAGTTTAGACGCGGCATGTATTGTATCATGCCCCCCCCTTAAAACCGAATTGGTTATCCGGAATTATATTATTGTTCTCAGTCCACTTAAGCAGTTCTCTATTGATCACTTTCTAGAATACCTTGCTGATGTTCGGAAGGAGACTTATCGACCGGAGATTTGCCGGATTGGAAGTGTCCTTACCCCGTTTGGGGATGGGTTGTATCACTGCTGTTTTCCAATGCGCTGGATAATGTGCATTATTCAGTGCATTGTTAAGCAGAGTGGTGTAAATGTTCACCGCTTCTAGAGTGAGATGTCGAAGCACAATGTTCGACACTCCATCGATTCCTACAGATTTCTTCCTCCTCAATGAGTCGAAGATCGGTCGGAGCTCCACCTTCGATATGTACGGGGGATGTACCCTTTCGTCGGCGACGACATTATTTGCCATGTTATCGTCATTGAACTCGGTAAAACCAATGTTCTCGGACCGCCAGTGCTCTATATCATTTCGAAGGTAGAAGTTGTGCACAAGGACGCGATTTTCTAGGTCGTGGTTCGGGCAAATGGTATCATTCACCTTGTACACTTCCTGGAAAGTCGCTCCTATAGCCTCTACCTTCTCCCGCGTATCTTCGATCACAAAGAAGTTTTCATCCCCTACTGCGTTATCTGGATCTATACCTGCTGTTATAAGTATTCGTCCATTGTTCGTCGTTCGGGGGATCTTAAGACACGGAAGGTCGTTTTGATTATTCCTCCGAAATATTTTATTTATTTGCTCGAACATACTCGGGTTGTTGGATTTTACATCCCGAATTTTGTTGTTCCAATGCAAATTTACAGAAAGTCTGTAATTTTCTCTAATTAATTTGTGGAGGTTTTTAATCAACGATTTCAGTGTCCTAACCTCCGAGTTTCGTCTGTCAGTAAACTGTCTGTACAAGGTTTTTAGTCTCGACAGCAGTCTACTTTTGTGTTGGTGTAGTGCGTCAATTGTTGCATTGCGGAATATATCTGCGTTGTCAGTATGTTGATACCGAGGTATCGTATTGTGCATAGTTCGTTTAATTGTCTCATCCATTTGTTTTAGGTACCAGTCGATCTCCTCGTTTGACAGATTCCTATTGGAATGTGGGTAGAGCGAATTCGAGGAGAGTGCTCTTGTCAAAGTTCTTGAGAAGCGAGTCCAACGCGTCCTACTATAATTGTAGGAGTACGTTTGGACAAACTCCTCTAACTCCGCAATTTCGTTGGGAATCGTTATTACGGCACTGAGTCCCCAATGGTCACTGTCATACACAAATGTGTGCAGACAGTTTATAGTTTGTCGGTCCATGTCGGTCAGTTGTAACCGTACGTCGAACAGCATAAGATCCAGATAGGAGCCACTTCTAGGAAACGACGGACTATCTGTAGCTTTCAAATTGAGTTTATACTCGACACTGTGCCGACCCCACCAATTGAATAGTAGGTTCCCTCTAGGATTTGGTGTGTTATTTCCCCAATCTCTAGTTGGCATTGAGATCTCCGGCCATGATGAAATAATTCTCCTCCGACTCCAGCCTTAGGAATTGAAAAGGGTGTCGAGCTCTGAAATAAATAAAGTAGATTGAGTAGCTTCAGGTGCACAGAGTGCGACCAAGTACATCCTCTTTCCACTACGGAGAGTGATGCATACTATACACGCTTCCAGCTCCTGGAACCGTCACACTTCACCGCTGTACATAACTTTACATTGCAGTTGTTTGCGTATGAAGATCGCAACACCTCATCCTTGTGTGGAGTTGGGTCGGTCTCTTCTGACAATATTGTGCCCCAATTTGTGCTTCTGGGATAGCTTTGTTTCGCTAACCATAAGCACATCAGGGGTTTGGTCTTCTAGCAACTTAAGCAATACGGCTCTTCGCTCGATCCTAATCAGTGAATTCACATTCACCGCAAGGATCTTCAAGGATTGCTCCTCCATGTTCGTACCCATTACGACTGGAGGTGCGTTAGGCCCGGCAGAAGTGCGTAGATCTGGTCCACCCGCTTCGCCTGCTCCTGTACCTGACGTTGAAGCTGCTCCATCTGTCCTTGGAGCGAAGGTATAACACTGGCAGTAGAGTGGTCACATATCTGAAAATGCAACTTCGTCGTGATGATGACATCAGGAGGACGGGAAAAAATACTGTGAATCATGAGCAACGACAAAAAGCAAACCAAACAAGCTCCCCAGTTATCTGGACGCTACCCTTGGGGTTTACGGAAACGTAATACCATCTAAGTTTCAAACCACTACACTAAATATTTCTTTCTCTCTCTCCTTCCGTGTCCTATAATAGTATAGGAGTATTCATATCCTCTTTGGGCGTGCAAATTAAAAAAAAAGAAGCCATTAAGGCCGTTCGTGTTTACCCGCATGACGTTCGGTTTGCGAAACGCAGCACAAACTCAAAAACGCTTCATCAATTGAATTACGTCTTCACTTATATCGACGACACGCTCATCGCTTCGAACTCCCCAGCAGAACACCTACAACACCTCGAAGAAGTTTTTAGTCGTCTCCAGGCCAATAGCATCACAATCAACCTGGAAAAGTGCAAGTTCGGAAAAACGAGCTCTTGTTCTTGGGTTCTTGGGATACCACCTGGAGAGCACCGGCATACGACCTCCCCACGACACTATCAAGGCAATCTTGGAGTTTCCACAGCCAGCGACCATTTGAGAACTCCGTCGCTTTCTAGGAGCGATCAATTTCTTTCGGCCATGCCTTCCGCACACTGCTGCTGACTAAGCACCACTTTCCCAGATGCTACAGGGTGCCACTAAGAAGGGCCGTTCGCCACTCTCGTGGTCTTCAACAGCACAAACCGCCTTCTAACGTTGTCGCAAGGCTCTTGTGGAGGCAGCTTCACTCGGTCACCCACTGCCTGAGGCAGAACTATGCCTCATGTGCGACGCATCAAACACAGCACTTGGTGCAGTGCTACTCCAAGTAGTCGAATGCAAAGCAAAACCACTCGGATATTTTTCGAAAGCCTTGGGTCTCACGCAGTAGAAATATAGCATATACGACACGGAGCTATTGGCTATCAAACTGGCCATCGTGTACTTCCGCCGCTTCGTAGAGGGTTGACCTTTTGCAATCTTCACCGACCATAAGCCGCAAACGTTTGCCTTCTACAACACACGGTCGCCTTCAGACACACCTCGGCGACAACGTTACCTAGACTTCATAGCTCAATTTTCGACGGACATTCGTCATATTAAGGGAGGGAACAATTCAGCCGCTGATGCCCTGTCTCGAATCTCAGCAATTGCAAGTCCCGCAATCTTGGACTCGGCAAGGAGCAAACCAACAACCCGGAGTTCCAGAGATTACAATCGGTGAGTCAGAAACTTACATTTATTAATTTTGTTCTCCCAGAATCGAACTCAGCTATCGTGTGTAAGATATCCTCCGGTCGTGCTCGACCATACATACCACCGACTTTTAGGCGCGCTTGTTCCGCCTGCCAGAGAAGTAAAATGAAAAAACATACCAGTCAACCGCTAGGAACTTTCCCGGCCGCTAACAGGTTCGAGCATGTCCACATTGACATTGTCGGTCTGCTACCGAGCTGCTTAGGTTTCAATTATCTGTCACTTACATCGATCGGGCAACACGTTGGCCAGAGGCCATTCCTGTAGATGACATCACAGTAACCACTGTGGTCGACGCTTTCTTCCGGCACTGGGTTTCACGCCTCGGTTGCCCGCTTCGCCTAACCACGGACCAGGGACGGTAATTTGAGTCCGCCTTGTTTGAAAGATTTACTAGACTCCTGGGTTGCTGCCATATTCACACTACCGCCTATCACCCGCACGCAAATGACATGGTAGAGCAGTGGCATAGAACTTTAAAGACGGCCCTCATCACTCATCTGCCGAAAAATGGCTTCAAGCACTTCCAGCCGTGCTTCTCGGACTCCGTTCAATGGTGAACGAGTCGGGTACTTCACCGTCATAGTTAACTTTCGGAGCGGAACTCCGACTTCCAGGAGATTTTCTCTCAGCGCCCAGCAGAATGCAGGAACCCATTGAATTCCTTCAAGAGCTGAGGGAGGTGCTCCAGCAAACATCGCCTACTTGCGTGATTCGGCCCAAAGGATCGCTTCACATGTATACGTGCGCACTGACAGCGTTCAGAGACCCTTGCAGCCAGCATACACCGGACCTTATCCAGTTCTGGACCGTCGACCACTTGCATACAAGCTGGCTATGCCGAGCAAAGAGGCGTATGTGTTCATCCAGCGATCAAAACTAGCTCACCAGCTTTCAGATCTGAACATACCCCCGCCAGCAGTGCCGGCTACACCAGTTGGCAGCGGAGCCTTAAACGCCACAGTCATATCCAAACGTTCGGGACGAATCAATACTTATTGTACTCAGTATTTTTTCATGGTACTTTCTTAATATTTTCGTGGTTTCAGCCTGCCATCCGCGACACGATTTTTATAGTTTAACATAACTACTCGTATCTGTATCTTCATTTCAGTTGAGAGCTCATTATCCTCGATCATTTATTCCGCTATGCATCGACTCCTTTGTACTCGTATGATACAAGGACAATTGCTTATGCAATTCCTCCTCAGTTGATATCTCACTTGCCCTTTTTGAACTTCGTATAAACTTGATTTTTGGATTCGTTGAAAACATTGATATTAAGATTAATTATATTTTGGGAGTATCTAACACGGATTACTTCAGAATAGATTCCTGTTAGTCCTTTTTTATATAATATATCGCCTTATTAGATCTTTTATTAAATTTTCGTTTTCCAATGGGTTTATTTCTATGATTTGTCTTTTATGTAATATCTGAGCTTCTCCAGGACAATATGATTTGTGTTTTGTATTTATTTATGATGTCATCTTTTATTCTTATCTGATCTAGAATTTGCTCATTCGCTGAATGGTTTGTATCAGATATTTCCACATTTGATTCTACTTCATTATTTGTGTTATTTTTTTCTGTATTTTCTAATCTACTTAAATAATCAGCAACCTTATTTTCCTTACCCTGCAAATATTCTATTTCATAATTTTTTTCCTGAAGTTTTAACAACCACCTTTGTTGTCGCTGCGAAATTTATTTTACTTTACTTTACGAGTATATTTGCTTTAAGGTATTTGATTCGGAATTGGCCCGTTACAATTTTAAATTTATTTCCATATAAATACGGTCTAAAATAATTTACTGCATATACGAGTATATTTGTAAAAATTCTTTGTCTGTAGTGTTCGTTTCGTGATTATTGCGACAGCACTGCTCCAATGGTATGGTTATTAGCATCTGTCGTTATAATAAACGGTTAATTATATTCGGGGTATTTCAAGATAGGATTAGATGTAATGAGACTTTTTAGGTTTTCAAATGCTGTTATATACTGGGGAGCATTTATGTTAACCCGGATATATTTTCAGATATTTTACCATAGGATAAGCTACTTTCGAATAGTCATTTATAAATTTTCTATAAGTTCCTGTAGCTCCTAAGAAAGCTTTTAATTGCTTTTCTGTTCTTGGGATGTCTAAATCCTGAATCATCTTAGTTTTATCTGTATTGGACTCAGAGCTATAAAATTCAAGTACAAGTACAATTACAAATACCTCGTACTTATGTTTTTAAGTACAAGTACAATTCCTTGGTACTTGTACTAACAAATTTCAAGTACCGGTACCGGGAATTGTACTTGTACTTGCAATTCCCAAGTACTTGAAAAACTGGTCTTAAGTACTTAAATACTTAAAACTTGTACTTAAGTCTTTTTTTAATTACTTTCAATTACTTTCAATTCCTTTTAAGTACATTATTTCAGCACTATGAACTATAAAATTATACATTGAAAAAATACAAGTAATATTATTATTATTTGTATTATATATTATATTATTATTTTTATTATCATCAAGCTGCCATTTCTTAATTTTGAATCTATTGTAGCATAATAATAACTACGCCCCCTAAAAATATGACGCAAAAAATTCCGAAGTGACTTTTCATTCTGGCAGAATTTTGGTTCGAACTGTCCTTTCATTCGAGGTTCGTGTCTGGGACGAAGTCTCCACAGCTCATGTCAACGAAAGAGACGAATAATATCAGGGATAAAAGGGAATTATAACTGCAAGAATTATTTCTCTTGTTCCAGTGGTCGAAGAATTAGCTAGAAGTTTCTGGCTATCAGAAACTTCTGCTATATAAGGACAGATGGCGATCAAAAAAAGACACAGTAGTTTTTAAACTGTGGCGAAGAGATTGGAAAAGTGATAATGGGCGAAGTTGTAATTTGGTGATAAATTGAAAGTGGAGAGTAAACAAGAAAAAGTAATTAGTTTGGATTTGTGAATTAAGTAATTGAAAGGAGATAAAGTGATTTGAGAGGAAAGAGACCTTGTAAGAAAAGAATTTGCGAAGAATAGTATAGTGTGAACTTGAATTGTTCTATAGACTAGAAAATAAAGAAATAAATTCCACAGAATATCGTTTTATCTACTCGAGCCGTAGCTCGCATATTACATTGGTGTCAGAAGCGGGATAAAACTTATTCTGTGAATAACTATTTCCGTGGTGTAAAATTGCACAAGAAAAAAAAAAAAAAAAAAAAAAAAAACCATTTCTGCGTTGAGTTAATTAGTTGTGCAAAATGGGTCGCAAATTGGGAAAACTAACTATAATTCAACTAAAGGCAGAACTCAGTAAGCGGAACCTCGACACAACTGGGGGAAAAGATGCCCTACTGATTCGTCTGGAAGAAGCAGTAACGCAGGAAGGTGAAAATCCGCACGACGTAGAGTTTGACGTGGAAGAGGAACCAGCAAGTACAGCAGCCGACCCGGGTATAACAAGTCTGCTCCTGCAACTTAAGTTAGTCATGGACGAACAAAAGAAAGCAATAGAAGACCAAAGGAATTCTATAGAACTTAAACTGGACGAACAAAAGAAAGCAATGGACGACCAGAGGAATTCTCTAGAACTTAAGCTGGACGAACAAAAGAAAGCAATGGGCGAACAAAAGGAAGCAATGGACGAACAAAAGAATTCTCTAGAATTTAAGATGGACGAACAAAAGAATTCTCTAGATGCTCTGGAAAGTAAACTTGATGAGCAAAACAAGAACTTGGAATCCAAATTCGAAGTGATCGAAGAGAAAATCGAGAAGGTCGAGACGCAACTCGAAAAAGTCGAAACTAGATTCGATGAAAATTTTGAGAAACATGAAACTCAGTTCGGGAAGATAGAGACTCAGTTTGAAAAAGTAGAAAAGCAAGTCGAAAATCTTGCTAAGGAGCTCAGCAACGTGAAGAGACAGAAAGCACGGGAATATTCCACTGACGGTCTGAGAAGAAAGGAGATGCAGCCTCCTATCTTCGATGGTCAAACATCATGGCCAATTTATAAGAGGCAATTCGAAGCGGCCGCAATGACCAATAGCTGGGACGATGAAGAGAAGTCTATTGCACTCACGCTTGCACTGAGGGGTCCAGCTGCGGAGCTCTTGCAGACCATCCCGGAAGATAAACAGCAGAACTACGACTCTCTGGTTCAGGCTATCGAGATGCGGTTTGGGGATGAACACATGCAGCAGGTGTACAGGGTTCAGCTGCGTAGTCGAGTCCAGAAAAGGGGGGAAACGCTCCAACAGTTGCAAGCGGATATAGAGCGACTAGCCCATCTTTCATACCCTAAAGCCGGTGAGGAGCTTATCAACGAAATGGCGGTGGAAGCTTTTATTCAGGCCATAGAGGACAGACAACTGCAAATGGCTGTAAGGATGGCTGAAAAGCGAACACTCCCCGAGGCATTGGCATTCGCTTTGTCAATGAAGGCTGCGGACCAAGCATACCAGGGAATACACCGTGTCAGGGAAATGTCCGTCGTGGAATGCTCATGCCAGAGAACAGCCGTCAAAGCTCGCGGAAGTCAAATCCGTTGCTGGAATTGCAACCAAACCGGACACCTACAACGGCAGTGCAGAAGCGCACCTAGACGAGGAAATTGTCCACATTGCGGAAGTAGGAGAAGCAGAGAGGAAGCATCCTGTCGGTCAGACTTCCCAAAACCAGCAGTCGGGAGATGCGTAAGGACCAACTTCGCGGGGCAGAAGTTGGTTACTGGAATCGAGGCCCCCAGGACCACCATTCAAGTTTCGCAAACCAAACGGGGTAACAAGAGCCTGACAGTGGAGGCACTAATCAACAAGAAGAAGTGCATAGCCACCATCGACACAGGTGCCACTGCCTCCATTGTAAGAAGAGATATCGTCAAAAGCTCCTGGCTGCACAACACCAACAGCTACTGCCTGAAAACTGCAACAGGGGAAATGGCGAAAGTGTTTGGAGAAGTTCGTCTTACGATTACTCTGGCGGGACTGACGTTCTCCCATGCGTTTCTGGTGGCAGATATATGCGACGAGTGCATCATCGGAATAGACTTCATGAAAGCAAATGAAGTAATCTTGGACATCGGGATGCAAGTACTGAGGTACCGAAATGTGGAGATTCCGATGGTGTACGGAAATGAGAATGCCGTAACTCTCAGGACAGTCATCAGCAAAGACGAAGTTTTGCCGCCGTCTTCAGAGACAATCATTTGGACGAAGCTGGAAGGTGATCTTGGGAGCCACCGATTCTACATAGTAGAACCAGACCCAGAGAAGAATTCTCAAGACTACATCGTGGGAAAGACGTTAGTCGAACCAAAGAACACCATGGTTCCAGTGAGGGTTTTGAACGCAAGACCACACACTGTCAAACTAAGGCGAGGGGATGTGACTGGAAAATGCACGCCGATTACCGCCGTCGCAACAATATCTGAACGTGATGCTCCAAAACCTCTCCCATCACCTTGGACAGCGGAAACGAGAGAGACGATTCTCCAGTCCAGTCAGCTGAATCAGGAGCAGCGAACTATGGCAGAGAATCTTATCAATGAGTACGCTGATGTATTTGCCTCACAGGACGGAGAATACGGCCGAACACACCTGGTACAACATCGAATAGACACTGGTGATACTAGACCAATTCGTCAGCCTGCTAGGCGCCTTCCATTGGCAAAGCAGACAGAAGTTGCAGAGATGGTGTCAGCAATGGAGAAAGAAGGTCTGATTGAAAGTTCCAAAAGTCCGTGGGCATCACCGGTTGTACTGGTTAAGAAGAAAGATGGCAGCACGCGGTTCTGCGTGGACTATCGGCAGCTCAATTACGTCACCAAGAAAGACAGCTATCCTCTGCCACGGATTGACGACACGCTAGACACACTATCAGGAGCCCGATGGTTTTCCACTCTCGACTTGAAGAGTGGTTACTGGCAGGTACAGATCCATCCATTAGACCGGGAGAAAACCGCCTTCACCGCAGGAAATGGGCTATGGCAATTCACGGTAATGCCATTCGGGCTGTGCAATGCTCCGGCGACTTTCGAGCGATTGATGGAATGTGTCCTGCAAGGGTTAACATGGAAAACCTGTTTGGTATACTTGGATGATGTCATCGTCGTAGGAAAAACGTTTGCGCAACACCGAGACAATCTAAGGGATGTGTTTCAAAGGCTTCGAAGTGCCCACCTGAAGCTCAACCCCAAGAAGTGCGCCCTGTTTAGAGCGGAAGTCAAGTACCTGGGACACATAATTTCAGCGAAAGGAGTGAGAACCGATCCGGAGAAGGTCGAAGCGGTGAAAAACTGGCCAGTCCCCAAAGACAAACACCAACTAAGGAGCTTCCTGGGCCTAGCCACCTACTACAGACGGTTCGTGAAGGATTTTGCCGGGATCGCAAAGAACCTGCACCAGTTGACGGAAAAGGGAAAACAATTCAAATGGTCAATTGAGTGCGAGAAGAGCTTCAAGGCACTTAAACAACGGCTATGCGATTCCCCGATACTGGCTTACCACACTGCCGGGGAAACGTTCGTTGTGGATGCAGATGCTAGTAATGTCGGGGTAGGAGCCGTACTCTCCCAGGTGCATGACGGCCAAGAGAAGGTGGTTGCGTACTTCAGCAAGGTGCTCTCTAAGCCAGAAAGGAACTACTGCGTGACAAGGCGGGAACTTCTAGCTTTGATCTTGGCTACGAAGCATTTTCACAAATACCTCTACGGGAGGAAGTTCGTTCTTCGCACAGACCATGCAGCCTTAAAATGGCTATTACAGTTCAAGAGTCCTGAGGGTCAGGTCGCAAGATGGATCGAAAGGCTGCAAATCTACGACTATGAAATACAGCATCGTAAAGGAAAACTCCACTCTAATGCGGATGCACTGTCCCGGAGACCATGCAGAACGGATTGTAAACATTGTGCGCGTCAGGAAGAACGGGAGCTGGTTTCCATCCAAAGAATGAGAGCCGAACCTATCGCCGGCTGGAGCGTAGATGAGATCCGGAACGCTCAGAAGGAAGACCCGGATATCGAGCAGATTCTGGCCTGGAAGGAGAACATGGAGAAACCGGATCATCAGGACATCTCTCACAGAAGCCCGACCTTAAAGGCATATTTTGCGCAGTGGGACTCCCTCCATGTCCAAGAAGGTGTTCTGAGAAGAAAATGGGAATCCTCCGACGGAAAGTCGTTTGTAATGCAGCTTGTCGTACCGCGGACGAGGGTCAAGGAGGTGTTACAGGAAATGCATGGCGGGGCGTCCGGAGGCCACTTGGGAGTGAATAAGACGCTAGAAAAGGTACGAGAACGTTTTTATTGGTTAAAAGCGAAGGAAGATGTCGAAGACTGGTGCAGAAAATGCGACGTGTGTGCAGCTAGCAAGGGTCCGAGAATCAAAACTCGAGGTAAGATGCACCAATACAACGTGGGAGCACCTTTCGAACGAATCGCCATTGACATCGCAGGGCCCTTCCGGAAACCGACAATGGTAATCGGTATATCCTCGTAGTGATGGACTACTTCAGTAAATGGCCGGAAGCGTTTCCGATCCCTAACCAGGAAGCCAGAACCGTGGCGGAGCAGATCGTCTACAATTGGGTTAGCAGATTCGGTGTGCCCTTGGAATTGCATTCTGAAAAAGGGCGGAACTTCGAGTCAAGAATCTTCCAAGAGATGTGTCAACTACTCGGAATCAAAAAGACAAGGACAACCCCGTTTCATCCACAGTCGGACGGTATGGTGGAGCGTTTCAATAGGACTTTGGACGAACATCTCTCAAAGGTCGTAGGTGACTACCAACGGGATTGGGACCGGCAGATTCCCTTGTTTTTGATGGCCTATAGAAGTGCCGTGCATAGCACTACTCGACATACGCCGTTCGAAATCTTATTTGGTGGAATAGCTCGTTTACCCAGTGAGGTGAAATTTGGATCTCCTACCAATGAGCCCAGAAATGAAGAAGAGTACGTGGCGGACCTTAGGGAAAGGCTTAGGGACATACACCAAAGGACCTGAAGCCAGATTAAGATGACGAGCGACCGCATGAGGACCAGGTATGATGCCAAGGCAACAACGTCAGGATTCCAGGAAGGAGATCTGGTGTGGCTGTATAATCCCCATCGCCAAAAGGGGAAATCACCTAAATTACAGCGGAACTGGGAAGGTCCCTACAGAATAGTAACCCGTATCAACGATGTTGTCTACCGCATCCAGCGAGGACCGAGGGCCAAAATGAAAGTGGTTCATGTGGACCGACTGAGTCGATACAATGGCCGAAATGAGGACGCACTTGTTCGGGACGAACACGTCTAAGAGGGGGGCAGTGTAGCATAATAATAACTACGCCCCCTAAAAATATGACGCAACAAATTCCGAAGTGACTTTTCATTCTGGCAGAATTTTGGTTCGAACTGTCCTTTCATTCGAGGTTCGTGTCTGGGACGAAGTCTCCACAGCTCATGTCAACGAAAGAGACGAATAATATCAGGGATAAAAGGGAATTATAACTGCAAGAATTATTTCTCTTGTTCCAGTGGTCGAAGAATTTGCTAGAAGTTTCTGGTTATCAGAAACTTATGCTATATAAGGACAGATGGCGATCAAAAAAAGACACAGTAGTTTTTAAACTGTGGCGAAGAGATTGGAAAAGTGATAATGGGCGAAGTTGTAATTTGGTGATAAATTGAAAGTGGAGAGTAAACAAGAAAAAGTAATTAGTTTGGATTTGTGAATTAAGTAATTGAAAGGAGATAAAGTGATTTGAGAGGAAAGAGACCTTGTAAGAAAAGAATTTGCGAAGAATAGTATAGTGTGAACTTGAATTGTTCTATAGACTAGAAAATAAAGAAATAAATTTCACAGAATATCGTTTTATCTACTCGAGCCGTAGCTCGCATATTACACTATGTATATTCTATTGTATTACCAAACTTTAACCAATTCTACCTATTCAGTACTCAAAACTTAGAGCGTTACGAATGAAATTATTTAAGTTACAGATCCTTAGCAGTCTTTAAAACATTCTATTTGTTTTAAAGTAGTTATGAGAGGTAATGAAAATGTTCCAATTTTTGTAGGCATGGTTAAATGTTATCATGATAAATGTTAATTTAAAAAAGTGGTTTTATTGAAATTGATACACGTTTGGTGAAGTTATGTGTAACCGTGCAATTAGGGAAAAGAAAATGATTTCTTAACTAATTATCTTGCTCGAAAGACTAGAACTGCGCAGACAAATATTATGACTTGCTTGTAAGTGTATGCAATCCATTTAAAATCACTTGTTGCTTGGAAAGTTTCGCAGAGAGAGCGGTCAAGTTTATTCCACGCATTTAATCACTGAAAGGGAACTCTTGCTAGACGCCTCAACTATTCATCTTTTTATTTATATTTCTATCGTCGTAAAAATAATTATTCTATATGAATTAGTAAATTTCTTTTCTTGGGAAATTTAAACTATGAAACAAGAACTGACGACAATGAGCACAATGAAATCAGTGATGATAGCTAGAATTGCAGTTTGAATACTTTCTTCAAAAGATTAATTGCTTTCCTTTTAGACTGTGTACAAATATACAATAATGTATATTCCTTTTTAAAATTTATTTTATAATTTTCTCATGATCCCACCTCCCGCGAACGTCTGACAAACAATCGAGAGTAAAAATTGTCAGGAGAAGCTTCTCTCAATCGAACAAATTGACCTTCAGAAACAGAATAAAACTGTAGGTCCCAACCATTCGTGTTGCGTACAGTAGTAGCGGCTATGAGAAGCTAGGCCAAGCCTTGTATTGGGTTGATATTGCGTTAAAATATAATATTTTATTGTAAGAGGCCTATATTTGAACGAATGGAATTAAATGAAAAATGTAAATAAATTAATAAGCCAGCATATTTAATTGTTTCTTAATATTTTTAGCTCAAATACATTTTTTCAAAATAGTCTCTATTCTTTTTATCACCAAAATCAAGCAATAACAACCCTTTTTTCTACTCTCCGGACGTTTGTTCATATCTGACAGTGTTATTTCCATCAAAGATAAAGAGATATCAACTCTTTCAAATTTCGTGTCTGTGAACACATGAGAACGTCAATTTTCGGCCATTTCGCAAAATGAACTGTCAGAATCCTAGGTAAGTTGTGATCTTCTATTTGCTATCGAATTCATTTCATTTTAAATTGTGTTAGTTCAAATAAAAATTAATTAAATTATTGAAAAAACAATTAATTTGCCAAAAATCAATTCGATATAGTTTGGTGTTTAATTAAAAAATTATGGATTACGCAAATAATTCTTATAAAGCTGGAAATGATCTCAATCGTTTTATTATCAATTCGTAAATAAGATGTCAAATTGTCTCCTTCTCGTGGCCTGTGTGCTCAGCGCCGTTCCGGGAAAATGCCGAATTTAGATTTATTCGACAATAACTCGTCAAACTTCAATTTTAAAAACAAAAGTGTTAAGGCGGGTTTCCATTATGCGCACTGAGCAAACATTTTTTTCTCTCTCTTAAAATGGCCTAAAAAACATAAATGTTATATGTTTTTCTTGAGGAAATGAAAAATTTTTTTCACATGTTTTTCATTTGTTTATAGTTGAGAACAGTGTTGCCAGTTTAAGTGAAAATCACCTGGCGCTTTAAACGAAGTTACATAGTTGAATAAGTGTGTACCAAAAACAGTCAGGCAGGCGCCTGTAAGAAAGTCTGGTGTATTTAAAGTATGGGATGGGTGGCTCGCTTCGCTCGCTAACTGGATTTTAATCCATTTTTCCGCAGGGTTTAGCCGCTCACACGACTTCGTCGCTCCGCTAAGGGTATGTCAACAACTGTCAGGCAGGCGCCTGGAGCTAAAGTTTAATTATATTTACTCTATAGTATTTAGCAGTATAATATTTTCAGTCAATAAAAAAAAAAAAATCAAAAAAGACAAAATTAACTTTAAATTATTTTAACTTTGGGACATATGGCAATTCCTATAATATTTTCCAACATTCACTGCATTCACCACCTCTGCAGCAACAGAAATCAATTAGCACAAGCGTTATGCGAAGTGAACGCGTCCATTTGTGCAGTTTGTATACATGCACTTTTCTGTGAAAATTGAAAATTTTAAAAGTAAAAAAAAAAAATAGGAAAAAAAGTTTTCGCAGAAAAATTCTTTTCCAGTACATCTTAGAATAAGTTAATTTAAACAAAATAAAAAAAAATTAATTTGCTTAGTGCGCATAATGGAAACTTCAGCCAAAGGTCTTAAGTGCCCAAAGAATGCTTCAGATTTAATCCTTTCCGATAATTCCTTTTGGAATGCTAATAATAATATTGTAACATAATGTAGCATAATAACTACGCTCCTACAACTATGCAACACATTCCGAAGTGTCTTTTCATTCGAGCATAATTTCGTTCCAAGTGTCTTTTCATTCGAGCATAATTTCGTTCCGAAGTGTCTTTTCATTCGAGGTTCGTGTCCGCAGTTCGTGTCCACGATAAGAGACGGATAATATCTAAGACAACGTCACGGAATTTGGAGAGAATTATAACCGCAAGTAATTGTTGTAATCATGGAATTGTTATTATATAGAATTTTCTTGTTCCAGTGGTCGAAGAATTTGCTAGAAGTTTCTGGCTATCAGAAATGCTGCTATATAAGGACAGATGGCGATCGAGGCAAGGCAGTTGGTTTTGAACCGCACGAGGAGATTGGAAAAGTGATAACAGCCGAAGTTGTAATTTTGTGATAAATTTAAAGTTGAGAGTTAACAAGAAGAAGTAATTAGTTTGGATTTGTGAATTAAGTAATTGAAAGGAGATAAAGTGATTTAAGAAAAAAGAGACCTTGTAAGGAAGGAGTTTGCGAAGAATAGTATAGTGAGAACTTAAATTGTTCTATAGACTAGAAAATAAAGAAATAATTTCACAGAATATCGTTTTATCTACTCGAGCCGTAGCGCGCATATTACAATATTAACTAGGGAAAGTTGCACGCAATGAACGGTTCGGATCGGAAAGGTGTACATATAAATTTGCAAATAAATTCGCTATGCGTTTTACTAAACAATTTGAATAGCAAGAGATTTCTTTGAGAAGATTAAATTGCATTTGGAAACCCAAAACAAAGAAATGGAAGTGATGTTCACACAAAACAAACAGACCATCGTTTTTGTTTTTAGTTCATTTTTTTCTTTAATTCAATACCTCATGCTAGACAGAAAAATGCTTAAAACTAGCTTAACTAACTTAGCTATGTAGCATTAATTTACTGGCTCCATGTGGGCACTCTATGCTAAACTTAATGCTTATAACAACTCCATTTAAGAAAAACTAGTTTTTATTTATTTTTTTTCAAAGAACTTAGTGACAGTTTTTTTTTCTCTGTTAAAATTCAAGTGCTGTTTTTTTTTTGTTTTGCGTTACTGACAAAAAACTGTTACAGCGCACTCTTTCGTAGCACATGTAAGTGGGATAGTAAGCTCCAAAGATCAGGTTGTTCATCGAGGTCATTGCTCTTGAAAAGTGCTTTCGAATCATCTTGAACAAGGAATTCTCCACCCTGATGAAGTTCGCCCTATTGTACAGGACCTTGTTAGGGTAGTATTTCTTGTACTGAGACTCTGGTGTCCTATATACATGAACGCAAGCCCTAACACAGGCTCTCTCAAACACCCGAAGCCTTTCCATTAAGCTTGGTCCCACGTTGAGCCACAAGGGACACCCAAATGTGAGCATTGGCCGTATGAAGGCCGTGTAGCAGAATACCTTAACCTTTGTATCGAGTTGCTTGCTATAAAGAAGTCTCTTTGTAAGGCAAACGTGCCTTTGGCTATGGCCAGGGCGGAATCTGTATGTTTACTAAAATACAGATATTGGTTTAGTCAGATCCCAAAGTATCTGACTATACTTCGACACGCCAGTGACCGCCCCTGAAGTCCCACAATTGCGAATTTTCACCAATTCTTTCTTTTATCCCTAGAGGTCCCAGATCACATCCTGAACAGTATGGTTTCCGACAACTGGAAGTTGATCTTCAGCTTCCATTCACCGCAATATGGGCGTGGTTAAGAGATCCCATCGATCGCTTGTCTAAATGTTGAAGAGGATCGGCGAATTAACCGCACTCTCTTGCAGATTGTTCTTAATTTCGAATGTCCCAGCGGAAGTCATATTTCTATTTTTCATAATGAACTGTCTACTGGTGAACATTGCAGTATTACGAGTATAAAGTAAAGATGTAAATATAGATATAAATATATATATAATAATACAGTTTAAGATTTATTTTAAGGTAGTTTTTAAGTTTTATTATAAGAACAAAAGAAAAAAAAAGTACATACACTAAGTTTTTTGTAATTTTATCAACAATTTTTCTTAGTATTTATTAATAATTAAACAATAAGACAAATGAAACAATTAAGTACGGTACGTCGAAAGACATAGTTTTAATTTAGGTTTAGCTCAGAGCGCCCGCATAGGGCCAGTAAGTTAGAATAACATAGTTAAGTTAATTAAGCTAGTTTTAAGCGTTTTTGTCTAGCATTTAAGTTCTAATCGCATTAAGTTAATAAAAATGCATTTAAAATGAAAAAAGAAAGATGTAAAAAAAATAGTATTCCGTAGCCGCCTTCCCAAACTTTCGTCAACCTTACACAACTCTCATACGCAAAACATCTTGACATCCTTTCGGATATTCACCCTTACAAGAGAACATCTCATCCACAATGGCTTTTCAAGCATAGCTCTATTATAACACAGCTGAAAGCCCTGCCCAAAGCCTCTACAAGCGATGAAACCTACAGGCAAATGTTTCACGAAATTTCATACGAATTTAAACAATCGAATTGGAACCTTATATTCACATATGGTTCGAAAAATGAAAATGGCACAGCATTCGCCGTAGTCAACGAAAATGGTAAAACTCTTTCGAAAGGCCTACTGCTGCAATCCTCCTCAGTACTATCTGTAGAAGCTATGGGAATTCTTCAAGCCATAAAGATAGCCAATAAACGAAAAACTATCATTTGTACTGACAGTCTCTCAACCATTACTTTGGTTAGCAACATCAACAATAGAACACCAATAATCCAATATATCCGAAGCAAACCTATCGTAAACGAGAGCAGAATAAAACTCATCTGGATACCAGGGCATGTAGGAATTAAAGGGAATGAAGAAGCTGATAACACTGTTAAATCAGCAACCCATGAACCACTAACTACGTTCTACTTCCATAACAAAAAAGAAATCAACCAGGTTATCCAAAGATACTGGCAAATAAAAAAAGGGAATCCTGGACTCGATATACTCATCACTACTCTTCAATAAACCCACAGGCAGATAAAGCCCAATACCCAGCAAGCTGTTCGAATAAAGCAATTAGATGCTTTATACGGCTCCGACTGGGGCATACAAATTTAACCCACAACTATTTGATCACCAGGACCCAACGCCCGCTTCGTCATCTCTGTAATAGTAATGCAATTTTGTCAATTCAACACCTTCTAACAGATTGTCACAAACTTAAACTTACAGTAAAAAAAATAGTTAAGAATTGCTCAATTCTAGATGTCCTAAGTTCAATATCCGAGAAAAATGTAAATTCTGTGTATAAGATACTAACCACCTTGAACATTCAAAACTCTAGTTAATTATAGTAGATATATATAATTCTTTTGAACATCAAGCTGATAGTCCTGGAAGCTACTGCTTAGTTTATAAGATTATTATTGTAATTTATTTACGTAATAATAAAGAAAATAATAATAATAATAATATTTCTCTTCACTTATGTCGTCTCTGTCGCACTTGATTTTGCTCGAACATTTTTTTTTATTGGTATTCTGTGATGAATACTGTGGGAAGATTTATTCAAATTCTTCCATATTTCCAATTATTAATCTATTTTGATGTTCAGCTTCTTTAAACGTTGAATGTGGACAGTAGTATTCGACGAATTGGAAGGTTGAAATGAGATTGCGCCTTCCTCTGAATATTTTCGAGCAAGGTCTTAATCTCCATATATATTTGTTCAAACTTGCCATACGTGTTTCTCTGAATGTATGAAGTATAGTACTTATTGTTTTCTTCAATTCTAAAACTATTAGTTTCATTACAGGTGAAAATATTGTTGTTGGACAATGTGTTGAAGCACATTGGGTTGATTTGGTAGTTATGAGAACGGTAAAAGAATTTAAGCCTCTTTTAGGAAGAAATTGGTTGAACTTACTACTTAAGGGCTGGAAAAATAATTTCATGGTGAACGGTGCAGATTTTTCTGGTGATTAAATGAAGGCCGATATTATTTCATTACTTCCATGAGTGTTTAACAATAATTATAATAAGATTATTAAAGATCACGTTGCTGAGATTGTGCTTGATCAAAATGTGACCCCAATATTCCATATACAGTTCATGGGTTGCGTGAAAAGGTAGAAAAGGAGCTGAATAGAATATTGGGTGCAAAAGATTTTAAAACCTGATAGACACAGTGAGTGGGCTACATGAATTGTGGTTGTCGCGAAGAAAGATGGAGCAGTACGGATTTGCACGGGCTATAAGGCGAATATAAATAAATATGTTCTTGCTGAGCATTTCCCGATACCTAGGATTGATGAACTCTTAGGTAGTTTTCAAGGATGTTCTTATTTTTGTACATTCGATTTGGCAAGTGCATTCCAGCAAGTTGCATTATCTGATCAGTCGCAAAAATACGTCACAATCAAAACAAATACACTAGTCTTCCGTTTGGAATAATATGTGCCAAGTCGATTTCTCAATAGTTCGTAGACAACCTTTTAAAGGGCTTAAAATAGGTACAGCATAACAGATTGTAAGGCTAATTTAATCACAATTTTGACGAGGTTCAGACAATTAAAAGCAAGCGTTCGAATTGAGAAATGCCAATTCTACAAATTATTGATCGAATAGTTGGGGCATGAAATAAATGGAGATGATATCGCCCGAAGACAAACATGATGAAGGCCATAGAAGAGATACAAATTTTGGTTGGAATCAGAATTGCTTAAAGACAGTAAGCAGTGGTTGTACCAAAACAACATGTTAGTACTTTAGTCCCAAAATAAACTTCTGGGAATTGTATGTGACGCAAGCTCGTACGGTGTTGGCAATATTTTATTTCGCATCGAAAGTGATGATGAAGAGTGTCCTATTATGTTTATTTCGAGATCTTTGTCAAGTACCGAAAAAATTAATGCTTGAGTTATTGCATGACGGTCATTTAGGTGTTGTACGCATGAAACAGATGGCCCGAAATACAATGTGGTGGCTGAATTTGGATCGAGATATTAAGGTTAACAAGAAAGTAAGAAGGCAGGTATTACTCCCTTAACGAGCTGGCCTACTATGTATATCTTATCTTTTCGAGCGAATACATATTTACTTTTCACATTTCAAAGGCAACGTATTATTCTTACTAGTTGATAAAATTTCGCTGTGCAGAGGTGTCCATATCATGAAAAAATTAACAGCAACCAATGCTATAGCAGATTTTGGAAAGATTATCGCCATTTTTGGCCTCTCAAAACAAATATTTCGGAAAATGCTCTCTGTTTATTTCAATAAAATTATCTTTCTTGATTATTTTAAAAATAAACAAAATCGCACTAAATAAAAACAAAATTCTTTCCACTCTCGTTATAATCAAATTTTCGATTGATTTTATTTGCGCTAAAAAGTTTATATATCCAAAATTGACATTAAAATTCTTTACATTCGGACTAAAGTTTTCTTATACTCGTATGAGTTAGTGAGTTAGGGCTCCGATTATATTTGAATTAAATTATCATAGTATTTTTGATTACTTTAAATTTAAAGCCAAAATAATTTATAATGCTTCACATTCTCCCAGGCCGTGAATGAAGTTCTTAAATTTATCTTTCATCTTGCTAAGTACTGCGGTTCATCTTTTGCTCACTGCCTGCTCGTCTCTGCCATTCTCGTCTTCTTCTTTACTTGGCTATGGGGGAGAATTTGGTTATTAGACATACGAAACAACACATAGAAATGCAATAAGATTATGAACACAGTGAGTAGTAGTGGCTATTTTAATTGCACTTAGAGAAATAATCGCAGTTTCCTTATTTCCTTACTGCGAGACGAACCAAGCTCTATATGTTATCAGCTTGTTTACTTCTTGGTGCAATTTAGCTTATTTGTGTAATGCCGGGAGATTTCATCGTTGGTCAGTGCAGTGACTGTAATGTATCATATAAATTGAGGCGGATTAAATTATATTAATTAAATTTATAATTTACAAATTCGGGAAAATTGTATTTTATTTCCTTCGTTGGTGTATAGTGTAAATGGTTTATAGTTTTAGTAGTTTGAATAGGAAAATGTGTGTCTAAGTGTTGGATGATTTTTTTTGTGTTTCATTATTTTCTGTGATATGTGTAGTTTTGTGTCGTGTAATATGCACTGTATGATTTGTGTAGGGTAGTATGAATGTTGTTTGTTGGCTTGATTTTGTAAATTGCATTGTTTTAAATTCAGATTTTTATTTTAATTTTGGTGTAGAATGTAATACCTTAGTCTTTTGACTGTTTTTGAAGTGAGTCTTGGAAGACTGTTTCATTGCTGGGTAGGGACCATATTTATTAAACTCTTGGTTTTTGGACGAGTTCGGGGTTTTGACTATGACCATTTGTACGAGGTTGTCGGTTCCATTGTGTAGTTTCGTGATCCGAGCTAAACTCCATTTGGCGGGTGGAAGTCTTTCGTCACGTAGTAACACCAAATCTCCCTCTTTTATTGCTCGCTTTTCCGTTTTGGTTCACTTCGATCGCTGTTGTAAAAGAGTGAGATATTCTCTGCTCCATCTCCTCCAAAAGGTTTGCATCAGTGCTTGAACTCTCTTCCACCTGTCGAGATACGTGATTTTGTCAAGGTCTTACTAAGGTTGTGGCGGTGTTACCAATGGTGCTCCGATAAGAATGTGACTTGGTGTTAATGTTTGTAGGTCGTTGATGTCAAAGAGGTCTCGGGTTAAGACATGCTTCTATTTGCGTCAAAATCGTGCTGAGTTCCTCATATGTAAGTACCTGGGTGCCAGCGACTCTTTTTAAGTGGATCTTAATCGACTTTACGCCGGCTTCCCACAATCCTCCAAAATGAGGGAAAGATCCTTAGTCTCTTGGTTGCCAAGAGCCTTTGCACATGTTCTCCAATCGAATTTGACTTCCCTCAAAAGCTTTTGGAGCTCGGTATTTGCGCCTACAAAATTTGTTCCGCAGTCCGATGGCCGAACATAAACCTCTTCGTGCTGTGAATCTTCGAAACGCAGCAAGGAAAGTTTGTGTCGTGGGGTCACTTACCGCTTCGATGTGTACAGCTTTGGTGGCACACAAAGATCGCAAAGTATCCCTTCAGTGTTTTCGCGATTTTTGCTCTCCACACTTTGAAGTCGATAGGTTCGGCAGAGTCCACTCCAGTATGTGTAAAGGTTCTCGACAATCTTGCACGAGGAGCAGGTAGGTCCCCCATCAAGTGCTCCAACGGTTTTGGTTTATACAAAAAGAATAATATCCTAAACCCGTGGACGTGCTTCTTGCCGGCATTTTTGATGCCACAGATCCAAAACCTTTGACGCAGGTAACCATATTCTGATGATCATATTTGTGTAGTAGTGTGTCGCCTTTATGAGAATCGGGTGCTGTTGGTTGTAGTGTAGAACCGCGTTTTAAAGTCTGCCTAAAACTCGTACTACCCCTTGTTCATCGATGGATGGGTTTTGAGCTTTCAACCCCTTCACGTTCCCGATGTTGGTCTTCACCTCAGCAGGATACATTCCAGCTTTCTGGTTCGGACTATCGGTATTATTGCCGAATGTAGTTCCAGCGGCGAAAGTGGGCTCTTCTCACTATTTGCAGGAAGGCAAATTTTTGCAGTAAAAGATTACCCTTGTTAGTCTGGTTAGACTTGAGTATCTATGGATCACTTCGCTGATGTAATTGCTTTTGCTTATTACATAGTGTACTTTCGCTACATGCGAACAAAATAGCGTCACACAACTCCAGTCGAGGAAGAGTTACTACTTTCAGTGGAGCCACCTTGGTTTTGGACACCAAAATATGCACGTGGATCTTGTTGTGCTGATAGGCCTTTTCCGAGGCATCACTAAACCGTTATATTTCCACGTTGCTGTTATCCATTCCTTTCGGAATCCACCTCGGAATGTGGAGTTTTTGACTGCTGGAAGCACTCGACGAAGCAGGATCCATTCTTGTTCAACATCCTTGGGTATGGCTGTGTTCCATTCGAGACCTTGCGTCCAAAGAGCCTAAATCAACATCTTGGCTTTGACGATGCAAGGGGAAAGCCATCATAGTAGATCGAACAACTTGACGATGAGGCACTTGATAAATGAAAGAGTCACACACTGGCAACCATTTCATGACTAGAGTTTTCACATGGCTGGCTTCGTCAAACAGTGGCAAGAAGTCCACTTCAAGAACTTCGGGTGGCACTCCGTGCAGAAGCTTATGCGTGTGGGTACTTAAATTACGTAAGTAACTTGCGCAAGCAAGTTGAACCCACCCGATGGAAAACCTTTTTTTTTTTTTATAATCTGCGCGCCCCTTTCGGCGCGTGAGTATTTAAAAAAAAAAAAAACGATGGAATAGGGAGAGACATGAGTCATTTCTCCGATGTTGAAGTGAATGTATGGAATTCACAATGTCTCTACCACATACAAGTTTTAACGCGCGATTCTGTACCCTATCAAGAATGTGCAGAACGGTCTTGGGTACACGGGGCCAGATATGGGCGTTATATTCCAGCTTAGGGCAGTTGAATGCCTTATAAATTGAGGCCAGATCACACGGGTAAAATATTTCTTGCACTGTTAGACATTTTGCAGCATTTTTGGTGACCTCGAATATGTGATCGTTCCATCGAAGATGGTTATAAATCACATACCAAGAATGGCAAGGCTTTCGGTTTCAATGATGCAAGTACCATCCATGGTTAATGGTTGAGGGTTTTTTGTTTCGCTTAAGAGACAGAAAACAGCATTATGTTCTGGAAGCATTAAATTGCACGCTGTTGGTTTAACCCCATTTGATTATGCTGTCCAGGTCGGAATTTAATGTGTTTAACATACGTCGCCATTCCTCTTCTACGGCAGAACAGCAAGTACGTGAGTTAGGGAATGAATATGAAACACTGCGGGTATTGTCATCAGCGAAGGAATGGATTGGATTAGAACTTGCAGACAAGAGATCATTTATAAAAATAAGAAAGAGAGTCGGAAACAAAACAGAGCCTTGGGGAATACCAGTATTCATTTGGTGAATTGCAAAGCCATCCAAGACAACTTGTATTGAACGCCCCGGAAGGTAATTTCTAATCCATTAAAGAAGAGACTCATCGATGCCATAAGCACTCATTTTCGACAAAAGAGTCTGATGCCAAACTCTGTCAAACGACTTTGAAATATCAAGTGCAACCACCTTAGTTTAGCTCAAGTTATTTTTTTTTTCTTCAAAAGATACCAATGGCCCGTACCATTGGTTATGCCCGATTCATATATCTGACCTTATGATTCATAAGCGTCGGCCAGTATATGCCTACGGGCTAAACCTCACCCCCCAGCGAGGCACTATGAGAACCGGCCGCTCGTGCTCATAATAGTAGGAAATTCGTTCCTCTCATTTTTTCGTTTTGTGGTGACTACGACTATGTTACCTTAACAAGTAGTTTACGCTTCTGTAGTGTTAATCGCGTTAGGTAGGTAGCTTTCCAGCGAAGGCAAATACTAATACCGTCATTACGGTTTTCCCTTACTGCGCCAAATCGTACGGTCTTGTTCTTTGCAGTCGGCGCTCGAGGTTTGTCACGTCCAGAGTACGGATTATTTCATTATTGCAATTTTTTTTTTTTTTTTTTATAATTTGCACGTGTGAAAGGGGTTATGAATACCCTTATACTAATTTTATTACACGAGCGTTTTGAGGAAAGGGGAAGAGACAGAGAGAAAGTCAGATTGGTGAAGTTGGTTTGAAACTCAGCTTGTATTAAGTTTCAGTGATCTCCAAGGGTGGCTGTCCAGATAACTGGGGAGCTTGTTTGTTTTGCTTTTGTCGTTGCTCATGATTCACAGTATTTTTTTCCGTCCACCTGATGTCATCATCACGATCAAGTTGCATTTTAGCCATATGACCGCCCTACTGCCAGTGTTATGCCTTCGCAGTAGAGTTAACATAAGCTTTCGCAATTGATCGACTTTTTATTTATTTCATGCGAAATAAACAGATGTTTATTGACATTAGGATTCGAACCGTGAACCTGTAGCGTGACAAGCGATGATGTTACCACTACACCACGGCCACGGCAATGATCATGAAAGCGAGTACGAAGTTTGTGAGCAAAGTTTGTTACTTCATTCCTCACGGTAGCAATTCCTAGATCTCAGTGAATATCACTATTCCTTATATACCATGGAGCATTCACAATTGCTCTTAGTGTTTTGTTTTGGAATGTTTGCAGAACAGTCATATTGCTTGGCTTGGTACAACCCCAAAGTTGTATACCGTATATCCAAGATGGTTTAAGCACTTGCTTGTACAGAAGCAGTTTGTTGTATACGCTTAACTTCGAGTATATCCCGAGTAGCCAGTACATTTCTCTAAGTCTGATTTCGAGCTCGTCGCGCTTCATTTTAACATGTGGCTTCCACTTAAGTTTTGCGTCTAGTGTCATTCCTAGATATTTTGCCTCGTTTGCGTACGGTATTTGTACCGAGTTAATGGAAATAGGTAAGTTGTTTATCTTTTTGTACCTAAAATTGACATGCGTTGACTTGGTCTCGTTAAGGACGATTCTCCAGGTCTTTGTCCACTCGCATACTTTGTTTAAAGCTCGTTGGAGTTTTCCAGTTGATGATTCGATTGACTCATCTGTTGCGAGGATAGCCGTGTCGTCTGCGAACGTTGCTACGACAGTCCCTTCATCTTGTGGTATATCTCTTGTGTAGAGGAGGAACAGGATTGGGCCGAGAACGCTTCCTTGCGGAACACCGGCATGGATTTCTTTGAATTTCGAATATTCTGCCCCATGTTTAACACGAAAGAGTCTGTTATTAAGGTTAGATTCCAATATTCTGTAGAACTTATCTAGTAAGATTACCCTTAGCTTATATCTCAGGCCTTCGTGCCATACCTTGTCGAACGCTTGCGATACGTCGAGAAAAGCGGTAGAGCATATCTTTTTCCCTTCTAGAGCTTTTTCAATTTCTTTTGTAAATCGATACACCTGATCGATTGTGGAATGTTTAACCCGAAACCCGAATTGATGATCCGGGATCAATCGCCTTTCTTCAATTACTGGATGCAATCTTTTTAGCAGAAGTTTCTCAAAGACTTTAGATATTATCGGCAGAAGCGAAATGGGTCTATATGATTTCTTGTCGTTTGTACATTTCCCCGGTTTCGGAACCATTATTACTTCGGCGACTTTCCATTGCCTTGGAACATATAGAAGTCTCAATGAAGCATTTATAATGTAGAGTAACTTAACTAACGCTTTTTTCGGTAGCTCCTTCAAAACTTCGCCAGTGATTAAATCATATCCAGGAACCTTGTTATTTTTCAGTTTTCTTATTGTAATAAGAAGTTCGGACAGTTTTCAATTTAAAGTTGTCGGGTGCAGTATTTGCATTCGGATCTTCGATCAATGATTGTCCATCGAATGGCTTGAACGTTTCCTCTAAATGTTCGGCAAATAATTCCGCTTTCTCTTTGTCTCCTTTTGCCCATTCGCCGTTAGCTTTTCTTATTGGTGGCGAGTGCATTACGGGTTTCCTTATGGACTTCAAGGCTTTCCATAGAGAGTAGTTTGAACACTTATCAGCGGTCAAGCTCTCGAGGTAAATAGAAGTCTCGCGATTTCTTAAGTCCTGCAGCACATTTTTTAGCTTGTTGCAAAGGTGGTTAAGATAAGTTTTATGCGGTGGCGCGCGGGATTGTTGCCATCTCTTGCGCGCTCTTCTCTTTTCTCGTATGAGGTCCTCGATACCAGGCTGGTATTGGACTTTGCTGTTCCGTGTTGCTGTTTTTCGAAGAGGAGTATTTTTCCATGCTGAAATGGCTTCCACGAGCTTGTCAATTTCGTCTTCTATTTCAGGTGGTGTCTTTAGCGGCACATTTAGAGCAATATTTTGCTTGCAGTCTTTTCTGAAAACGTCCCAGTTTGTTTTGTTACTAGTTAACTTAGGCGGTCCTTCTTTTTTTGCTAGACTTCCACCGATTTTCAGAGTGACTGCTGAGTGGTCTGAGCATAAATCATAACATTCTTCTACTTCCGTTAGATTTTTAGTTAGCACTTTTGCGATAAAGAAGTCGACGAGGTCAGGAATTTTATTATTGTCAGTTGGCCAATACGTTGGCTTTCCCGAAAAAAATTCCAAACCACGTTTCATACTGGCTTTGTACAATAATTTGCCTTTCGTTGAATTACATCTTGAACCCCAGAAAGTTTCGCATTAAAGTCACCACCGATGATAAAATTAGGCCCGAGTGAGTCAGAGAGGCGAACGAGGTCGTCGTCCACCAGCCTATATCCCGGAGGGAAGTAACACGATCCGATCTGGTAGTCTAAATGAGTTATTTTTACGGAAACTGAGCTTATTTGCATAGAATCCAGTTCTACTTTTATGTTTTCGGAGTGCTTAATGTATTCTTTAATGCACATAGAGGAACCCCCTCTCGCATTTTCCGAAAAATGATGCGCGTGATAATCACTGTAGCTATCTGGGTCTAGGTCCTTTTTTTAAGTGGGTTTCCGATATCAAGCATATATCAATATCGTTTTTCCGTAAAAGATTTCTAATTCATCTATTTTTGCCAGAATGCCGTTTGCATTCCACGTTACTGTCTTCAGCAGCTGTTTCATATTCATGTTTTGTTGTTTGTCTTGCGAGGCTTGAACTCGAGCTTGCTCAATTTGTCGAAAATAACTTGATTAACCTTGGTTTGCTCCTCTAGTTTTTCCAATATCACAGTTAGTATTTGGCAGACCGTCAATAATTTTCAAGCCTTGGCTTTTCACGTCTTCCATAACATCTTCTTTTGCGCACGATGGGTGAAGTCCCCTAACAAAGATTCGCAGTGGTTTTTCGTACTTATTCTCGTAAGTATACCATTAGATTTTCTCGGTGTTTAATTTTAGAGACAGTGCTCGGTAGGAGTCTGGGTCATCTACGTTGATTTTCCACTCGTTGTTTCGGCGCGAGGTTATGTTGTGTTTTGTCCTCAGCGTATTTTTGAGAAGATGACGAAGTTTTCCATAGTCCGCGATTTTTCGCTTGGGTTTTTGCCTTGTTTGATACGGCGGGCTTAATTTCCTTTTGTGAAACTTCGGGTGAAGTAACAGCCTTACATTTTTTGCTAGGCCTTTTTTTGGAGGCCGGATTGGTTTCGTGGGCAAGTTCTTCCTCGTCTGTAAAATATTCACTCGCTGGACGGTTTGGCGTTGTATCGGGATTTTTCGGTACATGAATGTTCTTGAGATCCTCGTTTTCTTTTCGCATCTACTTCCTTTTTAAGCTCGTGGAAGAGTCGCTCCATTTCATTAAGTTTAGCTCGTAGTTCGTTGTTCTCTTTTACGAAGCATTTCGTTTTCATCGAGTCCTGGTTAGCCGGCGGACTACTTTTCCCGGAGATATTCGATGTAGGTGGTAGGGTTTTCGCCTGTGAATCAGTTTTATGTTCACTTCCAAATTTACTGGTTTCAGTTCCAGATTTCTGTTGTTGTATCTTCGGAATACTTACAATTATAGCGCTATCTTTGGCCGAAAGGCTTTTTTGCGCTATCGCTTTTGGTGGAGTTCTCGGCGTGAGTGAACTCTTTCTGGTGTTTTGATGGAGAAGCAATAAATGGTCCCCCCAGAATCCATCGGACCGACGTTCGAGGAGGGTGGATTTTCCAGTTTACCTGGTCTGCCACCTGGGGTATTTATATCGTTTGTTTTATTCATTGCCACATTTTGTAACTGTATTAGTTTTATTGGGTAGTACAGTTATTTCTACTCACAAACCCTCTGCCAGGAGGACCGGGTCATTTGTTTTTTTGTTTGCCAATTTTTCGAAGTTTTCGTCTCCGCTTTGTGGATTTTAGTCGCCTCTTACGACAGGCATGCCTACCTTGGGTATATTCTGTCCCCTACCCGAAGGGGCTCCGCTGAAGTGATGGAGAGATTGGTTCCACTTTACAGTGAGATATGCCACCAGTGGACCTGTTGCTACGAAAACCATACTGCCGGTCATTAAGGAGTTTTCGTGAATAGAGATATTTCATAAGCTGACGATTTATCAACGTTTCCATGACATTGGAAAGAAGGGACGTACGTGCAATGGGTCGGTAATTGGACAGGGTGGAATATTCGCCTTTTTATGGACGGGCTGGACAAATGCTGTTCTCCATCTACTCTGAAAGAGACCTGAAAAGTAGTATAGACAGAAAGCTTACTCTGAGGTTTTGCCAGTGTAGAAGAACACCTCTTCAGAACTATGGGGGGGATACTATGTGGACCAGCGGATTTGTGTATGTTAAGACCTTTGAGTACTCCTGCAACTGTACGAGTGCGAAAGTGGACCTGTCCCAAGGAAAATTTGACGCTCTCAAATTCAGATGAAGACAAAACCTTATATGTCAGCGTGGTGTTCACTGCAAAGTGAGCAGCAAGCAGATTGGTTTTGTCTAAAGAGCTGTGTCGGTGATCATATCGGCAGCGGCATCCACGTCGCTATCGAGTAAGCATAGCGACCAATTATAATTCCTAAAGAATCTATTGAGGCCGCTCCAGTCGGCTTTCTCGTATTGCCAATCTTTTCTTTTGGGATTTTTTTCTTTTATCTGTGTGGTCGGAGTACGTGAATTCAGCTGATTATGGTCAGACCAACCTAGAGGCGCTAAAACATCAATAGTGTATTTATCAGGATGCGAAGCGAGAAACAAGTCCAAAGTGTTGGCCATACTATGGTGGAACTTGGTAAGCAATATCAGTACGGACGTAAGTGGCGAGGAATTATATTATATATACTATATTATACCCAGGAAGTTTCAAGCGTTTTTGGCGACCACAAATATGTGATCGTTCATCGAAGATGGTTATTAATACACATACTGAGAATGGCAAGTCTTTAGGTTTCAATGATGCGAGTACCATCCATGGATAATTGTTGAGGGTTTTTTGTTTCGCTTGAGAGACAGAAGACAGCATTGTGTTTTGGAAGCATTAAATTCACTCTGTTGGTTGAACCCCATTTAATTATGCTGTTCAGGTCGGAATTTAATGTGTTTAACATACGTTGCCGTTCCCCTTCTACGGCAGAAGAGCAAGGACGTGAATTAGGGAGCCAATATGAAAAACTGAGGGTACTGTCATCGGCGAAGGATTGGATTGGATTAGAAGTTGCAGACAAGATATCATTTTATGGTTTGTTCAATGTACAGGGCTGAGCTTAGGCTACTGGGGGGTCAGCAGGTGGCGGACAGCTAAACAGCCTGTGATGCACAGATTCCCTGCGAATAACAAATAAGCAGCCCCCGACCAAAAGCGGTAGAGAAGGGAGAGTGAGGCTGAAAACATCTCAGAAATCCTATGAACTATCTGTGACAGGACGAGTCGGTTCCGTCCACAAATAGGTGCCCCCCACTCGAAGGAGTGGCGACGGAGGAACTCTCTAAACGTGAAGACAATACGTGAAGCACTGCATACTAAGCCTATATACTAGGCACTAAGAAAGAGCCATGTAAGGTCTTAATTACGCTATACCGGACGATCGATTGGACTCGAACGTTGTAGTATTCTGTTACTTTAGTAAGTTAGAGTGAACTCTGATTTAAACAGTTCTCAGGTTAATGATGCAACCGACCCCGTCCCATTAAAACCTTGGCAGGCCTCAAAGTACGTTCACCGTCACGTCGCCGTTAATTTGTTGGTGTATGTTCAGATGTAACATTCCTGATTAGCACCGATCTGGCTCTGACATAGGCACCCATAATTTCCTGTGTCAACCCTCGCATGGCATACCTGCATGCATAAATAACCATGGGATCATATAGGTGAATACACAACCGGACAGATATAGCGGCTTTGAGTGCAGACCCAATAGAATCAATCACCAGAAGAAAATACAAAAAATGCAGAAAAAACAAATAATCAAAAAAATTATTATTTTTAATGAGAAGGGGAGCTTACTGTATTAGCACACCCATTCAGAAGAAGTTCGCTGGTTTCCAGATCGCTGGGAAAGACAACACCAGTAGAAAAGCAGGACAGTACCGAATACCACTGGTCCCAGCTCTTTCAAAAGCACGGAAAAACCGGTTGAGGTGAAGGAAAAATTGGACCAAATTCCCAGCCTGACCAAACAAAATTGGGAGAATGATGCGATAAAAATCCTCGGTACCAAGATCAACGAGCTGATAGTTTCATCCAAGGGAAGAACAACCTGCATCATGAAATCAGAAGACTGATTAGTTCAATCAGGATGCACTATAAAACAGTGGGGAAAAGCGAAGCACTGAGGAGGACGATGGTAAACAGAAACGAACTCTCGACCCAAAGTACCCAGACGGAGAAAGTAAGTCGCAGTGCGACCTCCAGGAGTGGGAAGCAAGGGACTTGCGGTCCCACACGGAGTTCTTTTCAGAACACTGGGAAACAGGCGACACCCACAATCAAAAGGTGGAGGGATACAACTTTCAAGCAGAATAAGCACACCAGTCCACAAAAATGGAACTTGCCTAAGCGAAAAAGAAAAAAAACGAAGGCCCAGGCGGTTGAAGGATTGCCGAACCCAGACCGAGAACGAACAACAGTGAAGAGACAAGGACCAACAAAGAAGCCAGAATGGACGCAGGTGAAGGGACGTGAAAGGCACAGAAGGTAACCAACCCGTCCCGATGCACTTGTGATAAAGACAACAGGTGATCTTTCTTACGCGGCTATGCTGCGGAAGGTAAAAACAGAACCCTCACTAAAGGAGCTGGGAGAAAATGTTATCCACGTCCGAAAGACCGTGAAAGGAAACTTATTGCTGCAACTGAAGATAACAGCAGACGTTAAATTTTCGGACTTCCAACAAAAAGTGGAGAAGATCCTGGAAAGCAAAGCTAAAGTCAGGACCGTGGCAAATGAGGTCACAATAGAGGTGAAGGATCGTGATGAAATCACAACCAAGGAAGAGGTCGCTCTAGCCCTCTCAGTGCAAATCGACCAACAAAAGGCGATACCAGTAATTGCAGTAAAGTCAATGAGGAAGACCTATGCTGGGAAGCAGACAGCAGTGGTAAGTTTGCCAGCAAGTATCGCCAACAAAGCGTTGACGATAGAAAGAATCAGAATCGGTTGGGTAAATTGCCGACTAAGAGGAAAACCGGACCTGAAAAGAACTTACCTATGCCGGTCTGGACACTGCTGCGGATGCGATGGAAAGGGTCATAAGGCAAAGGATTGCTCATCAGAGCCGGAATGTATGCTCTATACCTGAAGCACAAGGCGCCCTGCATTCCAGCTCGCGCTGAGCGCTTCCCGGAAGCGAACATGAAGGTTGTACAACTAAACCTTAACCATTGCGAGGCAGCTGAGGACCTCCTTACCCAGTCGGTCCGAGAATACGATGCGGATATCGCTATACTCAGCGAGCCATATAAGCAGCTGAATGAGGGAATATGGACGGCGGACACTTCAGACAAAGCCGGCTAACGAGCTTTCGAAGAGAAGATGATGATGCACCAGGCTTCATGTGGGCCAAAGTTAGTGGCATTTATTTCTTTAGTTGCTACGCCCCTCCCAGCATAACACATGAAGAATTCGAAAGAATAGTCGACAACATCGTAACCACTGGAAGAGGAAGAAGCCCCGTCGTCATTGCAGGTGACTTCAACGCGTGGGCGGTTGAATGGGGTTCACGTACCACAGACACCAGAGGAAGAACTCTCCTGAAGGCGTTTGCTTTCCTCTTAAACCCAGGAAATGAGCGGACCTTCAGCAAGAACGGAAGATGGTCAATAGTGGACATAACCTTTGTGAGTGCATGTTTTGCAAGAGATACTGCGTGTATGTATGTATGTATGTATTAGTTCTTTATTTCCGTTCTTTAATATTTTAACAATTCTATACTTAAGTCTAAATTGAAATTCTTAATGAAACAAAGAAAGTACGACTATGACTTATCGTCGTCTGTCGGTAGTTTGACATTAAATAATTCAAGTTTTAATTATTAAAATTTATAATTATTAAAAGAAAATTTATAATTATTAAAAGAAAAATATATCTAATATAATAATAATATAGTAATATAATATTTTCAATAGTTGAAATAATTAATTAATTCGTTTCTATATTTAAGGGCACTGATAACAAAATTACTAGGTTTATTCCAAAATTAATAATTAACTCCATTTAAAACATTAATTATATCTTCCTCATTTAGGGTTGTTTTGTTAAAATATTTGTACCTATATTCCTTTAAAATCGGGCATCTACCAATGATATGTTGGACTGTTTCCATTTCCCTCATATTGCATAGTGAGCATAGTTTGCAGTCGCGAGTGCTAAATCTGCTTCCGTTAAGCCAAATCAGATCACAGCGTGCTTTAAAGATCCACGATATTTTATGTTGGCTGCATTCATCCGTGAATTAAGTTTTGTCTTTCGTATAATCCAGCTGCCTGTAGATTCTGTCTGTGCTCTCTGATGCTTTTTGTAGCATAGTTTGCCATTTCTTTTGCTTTAGCATCTGCAACAGTTGGTTTGCTTTGGTCAGCCAGTCATTGCGCGTCAGAGTTCCTGTCATTGTAATCCAAAGGCTAATCCAAGTGCATTTACTTCTTTAGCCCAAAAGATGTTTTTTTCTATAACTTTCTTTGATAATATATGGGGCAATCTTCTATCATCGTATTCAAACAAAGTTTTGTATATGTATTGCAAATGGAGTTCCAGTGTGTAAAAGTGTCCACATTCTATTCCGGTTTCTATATGAAGAGCATAACTTGGTGAGTTACATGGAAGTCTTAAAGTTCTTTTAAGGAAATACCACTGCACCTTATCAACCTCTTCAAAGTACCCCATATTTGTGCTGCGTAAGCCTGAATTGCAATACAAATTGCCTGGAATAATTGCCACTTTGCTTTAAGGGATATTCCCTTTCTGCTGAGGAAATTTTTCCAAGTGGCATAATGCTATTTTTTGCTGAGTTGTTTCTGCTTTCAACATGCTTTGCAAATGAAATTTTTGGGGTAAGTATTACTCCTAGGTAGCAATACTCGGACACAATTTTTAAATATTAATTTTTCTTGAATCGATAGTTTTCCACCATTTATAAATACCATAATTGCTGATTTTTCTAAATTAACTTCCATATTCCATATGCTGCAGTATTCTTCTAACCTGGTTATCATTGTCTGCAAGGTTCTTACGTCATCTGCTAAGATTACTATGTCATCCGCATATAGAAGTAATCTTATATTTACTTCATTAAAGTTAATACCACCACCTAAATATTCGTGCTGGTCATTCAAGTATAGAGCAAAGAGCACTGGGGATAGCAGACATACTTTGTTTTACTCCCGAAACTGTTTCAAAGTGCTCGGATAGTTCTTTACCAGTCCATACAGCTGATCTTGTGTTACTGTGTATATTTTCGATAAACTTTACTACTTTGGTTGATATTCTTATATTACGTAATTTAAAAATTAGATTCCTTCTCGCTACTTTATCAAACGCGGCTCTAAAGTCCACAAAAAAAGCATACACTTTTTTCTTTTCATATAATTTTAGACAAAATACCATGCTTTTCAATCCAGAGGGATAATCTTTCATTTAATAATCCCATCATCACTTTTGCAATACAATTCATAAATGAAATTCCTCGGTAGTTGCAGGTTTGATTTGCGTCGCCTTTTTTGAATATAGGAAACACTATGCTTGTGATGAATGCATCATCTACTTTGCCTCTCTCAAAAATTGTATTATAAGATTTCACAAGCACGTCTAAGAACTCATTTGTTGCATTTTTCAAAAATTCATATGATATCCTATCTTCCCCTGGAGCTTTATTAAGTTTGACCCTGACTAAAGTCTGTTTTAACTCCTCTATTGATATAGGCTTATCCAGATCTTCATCTATAATATGCATAGGTGCATATTGCATGTCATATGATAATTGCGGTGGATTTAAAAGGGAGTGGAAATAAATCTTAAACCCTGTGGCTGGGATTTAAATGCTCGACCGATAATATTGGTTTCTAATTTCCTTTGCCAGCTTCCACCATTCTATGCTATGGTTTACCATATTAATTTTGTAATTGATCTGCTGGTAGTACGTGATCTTTTTTTCCTTGCATAAACCCTTATAATGTTGATTTGCTTCTAAGTATTTTATCTTGTCTTCTATATTCATTGTCCTTTTGTACATATTCAACAATTTAAACGATTTTTTCCTTGCTGCGTGGCATGTAACCATACCATTTACTTTTCGCAGTGAAATTCGCTGCAGTATTAAGTTGACCTGTAGTCGAGGCTTTTATTAAGTTACTTAAGTCTTTCAGCTCAATAACTTCCTGTCTGTTTCTCAGAGTATTCAGATTTTCATTTAATTTAGTGTGATACTGCTGTTTGTTGGCCTCCTTCCACACTAATTTAGGCAGTAGGTTTGGGTTTCGGCTGCCACTAGATGTTCCAAGTTTTAAGATTAATTGGATAGGTAAAAGACCAGACCATGGTTTGTTATCTACAAGAAAGTCCCTGACATACACAAATAAATCTTGAGATGTAGCGCCTATATCGTTTACAGATTCCCCAATACTATTGATGAAAGTGAAATCACCTTCTTTATCGCCTTTCGTGAAACCATTAAGAACTATCAGTCCATTGTCGTTGCAAAATTCTAAGTATTCACGTCCCTTAGCATTTACTACCAGGTCCCTTGAACGCCTTATGTCAGTGCTCGCCCTAAACTCTTCTCTGCAGATGTCCTCTATAGTCTGCTGTAATTCACCTATCCTAACATTAGTGTCTCCAATAACCACCGGGTTAACTACTTCGTGTTCTATAAAATATCAACACATCAAACTCAGCTTCCAAATTAATTCCTCTAATGTATAGTGGTACCAAAGTAAATGTAAAAGGTTTTGTAATTATTTTAATTAAATCTACTCCACTTTCCCTTATAAAGCTATGCTGCTCTTCTCGTCGGGTCAGATCTTTTTTTTATTCCATATACACATCTTCCAATAGCTCTACCGAATCTGCTGTTCCGAGTGGCAGGTTTCCAAAATATATCAAAACCGTTAAAGAATTTATTGAATTGGGGTGCTTTTTCTTCTATGACGTGATTTTCTAACAACAAAAATATTTCAAAGGATTTAACGTATTCAAAGAAATTTAGGTACAAATATTTATTTTCTAAGCCATGTATATTATAGGAAAGTATTTTCAAATTCTCACTCAAAGGATTTTTATCCTCTTTATTATTTTTAAGGTTTTTCTTGCTATGTGTAATAATTTTATCAGTGCTCTTACTTATTTTAGACATTTTACTCCGACAGACATTTACAAGTTTTTTGTGTTTTTTCTAGACATAATACTTATATATTCAAAATTAATACCACTTATTACCTCACCATATATATTTTTTAACACCTCTTCTCCTTTTTGTTGTCCACAGACTAGCTCTTGATTTTTGTTCCAGTGAAACCATTTGTTACTTACTCTTATCCTATCGTTACGAACGCTGATAAGTTGAGTTTTGCTATCAGATAAAAGATTCTGTTTAAGTGTTAACATAATCTTCTTGCGTCCTGTTCAATTGTGATAGACATACCCTTTAAGTTTCTTGTATTTTTCAGTACTTTCCGCGCCATACTCTCTGTCCTCATCCCTGCAAGCACTGACATCTTTCCATTGTTAACAAACATTTTCTTGGTGTATTCAATTTCAATCGCCGTTATTATTTTTAGCTTCTCTTTGCACACTTTTTTGCGGATTCTTCTGTTTCGATGCCTTTAAATATGAGATTTCTACTTTTTATTTGGTCTTCGAGCTGCATTATAATTCGTTGATTCCTATCTCTATCCTCTTTTAGTGTCTCAACTTGCGTCTTAAGCGCTTGATTTTCATTTCTTAGCACGCATATTTTCGATGATAAGTCATAAACATGCGTCTTAACCTTTTCTATGTCATCTTTTGTTGGTAAGTTTCCTTGACATTCATATTACCTACTGGGCCAACCAGTGGCATGTTTTGTGGTGAGATCTCTGCCAACTTCCTCTTTGCTTTGGTATCTGCTGCGGTGTAGATGACTCTACTGTTTTCGCAGGTGTTCCTTGCATATTTATGGGCAATTGAAAACGTATTCAAGACATAAACCGAATTCCTAAAGTTTGCCAGTTAAGAAGAGCTTTCCAGTTTTCTAGCACAGATGTTAACCGCTCTAGTTTTTGATTGTAGAGATCAAGATTCGTTCATAGGGTAAAAAGTTCTTTCCCTTCGCCAAAATCCTAAACAGATGGAAATGTGTCAAGTCACTGAATTAATAAGCACAACCAACAATCACCTTCCAACCAAACCACTAAATATTTCAACTGTATTCGAGTTTCTGATGCGAATCTTAACTTGAACTTTATATTAGATACATTCTCGCTTATAAATAATTATTTTAAATTATTAAATTTTATTTTAAACTCTTCCGCTATTGTCACTTTCACTTTTCACAGACCAGGGTTGCCAATTGACGGTATACTGGGTGTAGAGTAAGCAAAACATACAAGCACAGCGATCACCAGGCAATTAATTTTCATCTACGACCCAGTCATACAAGAAATAGAGGAAAGCAGAGGAGACAGATGCAGAATAATTAATGGAGACCTCACACCCTAGACTTTGAAGTACTCCAGCTGATACCGGAGGACATATCCCTCTACAGACCTGCTGCTGATAAAGCGAAGCAGCTTTCGAGAGGAGTGACAAGAGCATGTGATGCTTCCATGCAGCAGAAAACAGCAAACTTGAGTCAGTCCCCAGTATACTAGAATGTGGAATGATGAGATCGCCAGAGTGCGCACAGATTACCACAGACCGCGCCGATTGTACTAATGTTCCGTGGAACACTAGCCATGGAGAACTCCACGAGAGATTTATAATTGCCCGAAGAAACTTAAAACCTGCAATTAAAACCAGTAAAAAGAGAAGCTTCGAAGAACTGTACAATGAAGCCAATCAAAACCCGCGGGGAAAAGCCTACCAAGTGGTTATGATAAAGTTGAATGGTAGCAGAAAACTCTCGCCTACGTCCTCAGTGTTTCTCGAAAACGTGGTCTCTGTGCTTTCTGTACACCAACAGGGAATAGAGGAACAAACGGAAAGGAGAACTACAACGGGGGCATTACCAATACCTCTCGTCTCAGCAGCAGAAGTCCTACAAGTCTGCAAAAACATCAAAGATCAAAAAGCAACTGGTGTTGATGGAATCCCAAACATTGCATTAAAAGCAGCAATTACAGCATTGCATTAAAAGCAGCCCACACATCTTTGCAGACGCATACAATGCTTGCCTCAAGGAAGAATTATTCCCCGATCAGTGGAAGAAGCAAAGACTTGTCCTCTTACCAAAGGGTAATAAACCATCGCAGGATCCCTCGTCGTATAGGCCTCTATGTATGCTGGACAACATAGGCAAAATGCTGGAACGCATATTAAGTGACAGATTAGAAAGCGCGATCGATAAAGCGGTAGACCGCCAGAGGCACGCTCTACGACTTATGCCATCGACGAAGTCGTAAATTCAGCGAAAACAGCCATCAAAGTAAACAGTACTGCGCAATCATAACGCTGGATGTTAAAAACGCCTTCAATACCGCAAACTGGAGTAACATTATGCGAGCACTTACCGTAAAGAAAGTACCGGACTACCTGCAGAAAATAATGGTTGATTATTTTAGAAATAGAATATTGGTCTATTGTACCGACGACGGAATGAGGCAGTATAATGTCACAGATGGTGTCCTCCAATGCTCCGTACTGTGGAAAGTAATATGCGATGACGTCCTCCGACTTCGAATCCCGAAGTCCTCGAAAATAATTGGCTTCGCCGACGACATAGCGATTGTTGTAGTGACCAAATTGCTTGAAGAGTTGGAGCATGACTGTAATGAAGCTATCGGGATGGGACACGACTGGCTAGCAAGCATGGACCTAAAACTAGCAGAGGAAAAGACCGAAGTAGCGCTCATCAGCAGCAGACGAGTTATAGAGACTATAAGCGTAACCGTGGGCGATCACGTTGTAGTTTCCAAACCAGAGCTGAAGTACCTTGGTGTTACTATAGATGCAAGGTTGACTTTTAAGCAACACCTGTAACATGCAGCTGAGAAAGCAGCAAGACCAACGCCTGCCCTGGCAAGGATTATGCCAAATATTGGAGGACCTAAACAGAAGAAGAGACTGCTCTTAGCAAGAGTTGCGACGTTGATGATGCTTTACGGCTCCCAAATATGGGCAAGTGCCATGAAGACGAAATCGTACAGAAGAAAGACGGAGGCGGTCTACATAACTAATGCCTTGAGAGTATGCATCGATCAACCTCCTACAATGCGGCATGTGTAGTTGCTGGAATGGTGCCAATAGACCTCCTTGTTAAAGAAGTCGAACGGAAATATCCTGCCAACAGGACAGTGGTGTCAACAGCGACGAGTCGAAGTGACACCTTGCTGGCGAACAGATTGGGTGTGGAGTTAACACCAGAGAACACCACCAGACCGATGACGAGCACGGAAGAACCTTGGGCAGCAATAAGCGAAACAGTGGCTACCAACATGAAAGAACAACGAAGACAGGAGCGACAGTGAAACATCGCGCAGACGTCTGCCAACTCGAAACAGCCGAGTGTGTAAGGTTGAAGCTTCCCTCGCGATGTAATACTTGACGGCAGTGCCGCCAGATCCAGGGGTAGAAGGGAAGGTGGGTTTAGTGGGTAGAAATCCCACATTGCTGCTGAGTACGGGCTCAGTTCAATGGTGGCTGCTCCAGTTATAACATCGTCAACGTAAGTGTCGTCACGTACGATAGATGTCGCCAAAGGTGAACTCATTGCTTCATCCTCAGCAAGCTTGAGGAGGACTCGGATCACAAGGTATGGAGCTGAAGCTGTCACAAATACCACAGTCTCCAAAATCTCTACACAAGATGAGCTGGTAGTTGGCGTTTCTTGGGTCCTTCCGAATTTGGCGGTACATTTTCTCCATATCCGCGGTAGAAGAATTTCTGCGTAGACATCACTTCCTAACAGTAGATCTACGGCGATTATGTGCATGCGCAAATTCACTTTCTAAGAAACAATCGTCGCAGCCGTCTATAGAAATCTCGTCGTAAAAACATATTTTCTTACATTAAAATTCAAAGTAAATATAAGGACGAATTTAAATAGCAGCACAGCTTACTTATTTACTTTACTTTAGATGACGCTATAATCTGGAGTGGAACTGGGCCTCAACCAACAAGCACTCCAGCTAGCTTGATCTAGCAGCCAAGGCTCTTTTCATCCGACTTTAACAACGTCCATGCTTCTGTTCCATATGTCAGGACTGGGATGATGGTATTTCATAAAGTCAGCTTAGTTATCCGTGAGAGGATTTTGCTACTCAATTGCCTTCTTAGCCCAAAGAAACAGAGATTAGCAAAATTGATTCTCCGCTTGATCTCTGCACTATAACCATTTTTGAATTTACAGTGGAGCCTAGCTAGTTAAAGTCTTTTACTACCACCGATGTTGACTGTGCTTTTGATGACAGCATATAGGTACTTTACATCAATACAGCTAATTGATGCAAATGAAACAAATTGCAGTATTAAACATATTAACAACATCAATGCAGCTAATCTATTTAATACTACATATGAAGTAAATAAAATAGTAAACAGTAAAGTATTAATAAATAAAATAGATTCAGTTAGTGGCATAAAATCTTAAGAATTTTGTAAATTGAACAAAACAGGTTCGTTAGAAGTCAGTGCGTTCGGATTAGACATTAGTTAAGCCGGGATTTTCTAATGCTGGGCGTAACGCTAAGTTGAGTGCAGTCGGTCCAGTGGATTGTATGTATAATATGGGGATCACAATATTTTCAATATAAATAAAGAATTTTCGCAAAACCTACGCAAAAAATAAAGGCGGGGAATCTATTTATTCAATAAACACGATTTACCGATTTTTTGCTCTAGTTCACGATTTCTACTTAATATTAGGTGTGTTTTTGTCGCTTCTTATATTAGCTTAGTGAAAAATATGTGTGCTTAATACAACAACAACGGTAACTTTTATTGTTTAAAGATATTCGGGATAATACCGAAACTTATGACTAAAGACGGCATTTCAAATCAAGTCCCCTACTACAAAAAGTAATGAATGAACAAGAAAACCACTCAATTTTCTTTCATTTAAATTATATGATATGTGCTTTCTTTGAGCTTAGAATCTTATTATTATACTTCCAAAGACTTTTTTTTCCTAGTTTTAAAAAAAACAGTCGATTGCTAAAGTGCTGCAAGGTTTTTATGGTGGTATCTTTAGCAGAGATATGTTTTTTTAAAGTTTTTTTTATTCAGCTTATATAGGATACCAAAAAAGCACACCTATTGACAATATCAATTCAAAAACATCGCGGTAAGACACGTTGAGGATGTTATTCAGTCAATGCGAGGGCACGTTGAAGCTGGATTATGCGCTACGTTGCGCTCGACGTATTTAGCAGGAAATCTTCTACATTTTCGAACACCAAAATCCACAATCATTTTAGTGCTACCAAAATTAAATGCATGAAAATCTGCCGCAGTCGTGGATCAAATTCAGATTTCAGATTAAGGTTTTTATTGTTTAGTCGTTCTATTTACAAATTGGCTTAAAACTAGACTTATTACTATAAATTTAATGTTGGCTCAACAATAGGGGCCCAACGTATATCTACTGGCTAGTTTGCTAAGTTTTTTTTTTTTAAAAAACCTATATTAATGGCTACTTAATCTATTACATGAATATTTTATATAAGAGAATATATTTGGAAAGTTTTTTTTTTTTTTTGTTAAATAAAGAAATATGTTATTAAGGGGACTATCCCCGGTAATAGGCATTGTCTGCAAGCTGGTAGAACGGTGTTTCTTCGTTGTTCATTATGTCTTCAAATCTTGAATCGATGATTGCTCGTGCACTCAGGTATCGGTGGCTTGGTGAGTCGTGGATCAAATACAAAAACTCAATTATTTATACTCCACTTGCTACAACAAAATCCACTTACTACATTGTCGTTATTCTAATTTTCAACTATTTCGATAATAAGTAATATGATACCTTTTGAACATGTTACAGTCACTTACTGCTAAACTATGCGGGTTAAAAAACTATTAACAATATTAAACAGAACAGTGGCATATATGGATCTAGTGAATTAACATATATCACTGCCGATACTGGTTGCATGCCATTTGACACTTGCGAATAATAACTGTGGCAATTCATATAACTAAGATAAGGGATAACTTGGTATTGGTGATGTCATTAATTGTTCCTTCAGTGTGTTGAATGCTTTATCGCACTCGTCTGTTCAAGTGAACAATTGTTTTTCTTTAAGGAACTGTTTGTTCTGTATATTTCTGGAAAATCTTTTATAATCCTATATTAGTTGCAAAGTTGAGCCTCATCAGCATTTTTCGGTGCAGCCAGTTTCAAATCGCTTGTCACTTCTTTTGCGCATGTTCTTCTCTCTTTCAATATTAATACAGGCAAAAAATGTTTATGCACAAAAGCTCCAGTGTTACCAGCATGGAGCAGATAAAAGCTGGCAAAAAGAGAGAAAACGCAAACTTCACAAAAGACAGAAGAGAAACGAAAAGAAAAACGCGTGCTGTCAAATCACGTCATCTTGTTAATTTGCAAGTTAGTTTTTTGGCGTTAACATTCCGCCGGCCCTGAACTAACTGGAGGGTTAGTACAATCATAGAATAATCGATGTCGTCTTTGAAGGTCAAAAACGGTGATATCTTCACGATAGGGCGCATCATTGTCCCGTCTGCAGTCCTTAAGGTTACGACCCAAACACTGCCATCAGTATGCGCGTGAACTTTTACTACCCCTCCCATCCACCATTTGTTAGGTGGATCGTTCTCCTCCCTAAGAACAACAAGATCTTCCACGCTGACATTCAGAAATGACTTGGTCCACTTGGCGCGTTGCTGTAGTTGATTTAAATATCCGCTTAGCTACCTTTTCCAGAAATGCTACCGCAGTTGACTAAGCTGCACCAGTTTACTGGATTGATTTTGGCACTTTTCATCTCAGGTTCCAGACTGGATTTAAGTGGCTCCCCTACCAGGAAATGTCCAGGTGTCAGGGCTTGAAGATCATCGACGTCAGCTGATGCAGAACACGGCGATCTAGAATTGACGCAGACTTTTATTTCCGTCGGCATTAATATAGCTGCCAAATAAAGAAGAATTGTACTATAGTCTAGCCATTTTTTCTTCGGTGATGATGGTACTTTTTTCTTCAAGTCGACTTTAGGTATCCAAAGGCGTTGAGATGACATTTTGAAAATGACTGTACTGGGGGCGAGTAATCACAGCGGGTCAAACAACTTTCCGGGGTCTGAAAATAATAGAGGTTTAGTAAAACTAAGGGTATTTATATAATAAACCTGCACGCTGTATGCGAAGATGTCAGTAGATGGATGCCATTGAAGCCCCAATGTCTTCACACTTTCAGAATCACTTAGATCCAAAGTTGATTTTATTTCACATTTCTCTGCTGCTGTGGAATTCAGTAGGATAGTAGAATTCGAAGACCATTTACTTACGCAAGTGAAACCCACCACGATTTAACATGCTAACAATTTCGGATTGTAGACCTGTTAGAAGATCATCCATATAAAAATCGCGGTATACAACTGCAACACCATACGTCAAAGTCAGCAAGCGATAATCTTTGACTGGGTCTGATAGTGTGCGATTCCAGACGATGCGTTGGAAGTCAACGTGTTCTTGGTCGACTCACACCTGTCTACACATTTTTGCAATGTCATCGAGTAAAGCAAATCGATGGCCACTGGATCGGAAAAAGGTTGTGAAGAAATTCGGTTGAATTCTTATGAATTGGGCATCATTGAGAGAAAATTCAGATGATATTTTCCCGAGGCATTAAAGACGATCCTTGACGACTACCCTATGTAGCATGTAACAATATTTTTCCGGAGTTGGGATATCACCGACTTCTTCCATATGTCCCAGGTCGATGAATCATTGCATAAAATCAACATATTGGGATTGTAGTTGTTGATCTTTGTAGAAAATTTTCCCATGGGGTGTAAATCTCGAATTACAAATTCACTGGAACTGCCAAGAGGAACTGCACGCTTGAAGGGAAGCTTGACCACATAGTGTTTATTATATTCACTTTCTTTATACAATTTTTTGTTCCCTTTCGTTGGGTTATGGCGCAATTGTTAGTCAAAGTGTGCCCATAATTTATAGGAAACACAATATTTGGTACGATTTCATATGTCACTCCTGCTTTTGAATGCGGGGTAAAAATTTAATTATTTTTATAGTTTTCTTTACTTATCTTACAATAATTTTAAGATTGAGTAAACGATTACGAGGCGTCTTTTCGTGCAGAGGGGAAATATTTTTTTTTTTTTTTAAGTTTTTAACCTTGAACCTTCCACCCGAATACTTTTAACCATTCATAGGCTAGTGCATTAAGTGATACGCAATAGCTAGTGTAAAATTACCTCCGATTTGATTGGCTCTTAGAATAATAGTTAAAAAATAAATAAAATATATATATATTGTAATATGCGAGCTACGGCTCGAGTAGATAAAACGATATTCTGTGAAATTATTTCTTTATTTTCTAGTTTATAGAACAATTTAAGTTCACACTATACTATTCTTCGCAAACTCCTTCCTTACAAGGTCTTTTTCTTCTCAAATCACTTTATCTCCTTTCAATAACTTAATTCACAAATCCAAACTAATTACTTCCTCTTGTTAACTCTCAACTTTCAATTTATCACAAAATTACAACTTCGGCTGTTATCACTTTTCCAATCTCCTCGTGCGGTTCAAAACCAACTGCCTTGCCTCGATCGCCATCTGTCCTTATATAGCAGCATTTCTGATAGCCAGAAACTTCTAGCAAATTCTTCGACCACTGGAACAAGAAAATTCTATATAATAATAATTCCATGATGACAATAATTACTTGCGGTTATAATTCTCTCCAAATTCCGTGACGTTGTCTTAGATATTATCTGTCTCTTATCGTGGACACGAACTGTGGACACTAACTGCAGACACGAACCTCGAATGAAAGGACACTTCGGAACAAAATTATGCCAGAATGAAAAGACGGTGCGTGGTTATTATTCTGCATTATGCTACACTGCCCCCCTCTTAGACTTATTCGTCCAGAACAAGTGCGTCCTCACTTCGGCCATTGTATCGACTCAGTCGGTCCACATGAACCACTTTCATTTTAGCCCTTGGTCCTCGCTGGATGCGGTAGACAACATCGTTGATGCGGGTTATTATTCTGTAGGGACCCTCCCAGTTCTGCTGCAACTTAGGTGATTTCCCCTTTTGGCGATGGGGATTATACAGCCACACTAGATCTCCCTCCTGCAATCCTGACGTTGTTGCCTTGGCATCATACCTGGTCTTCATGCGGTCGCTCGTTATCTTAATCTGGCTTCTGTTCCTTTGGTGTATGTCCCTAAGCCTTTCCCTAAGGTCCGCCACGTATTCTTCTTCATTTCTGGGCTCATTGGTAGGAGATCCAAATTTCACCTCACTGGGTAACCGAGCTATTCCACCAAACAAGATTTCGAACGGCGTATGTCGAGTAGTGCTATGCACGGCACTTCTATAGGCCATCAAAAACAAGGGAATCTGCCGGTCCCAATGCCGTTGGTAGTCAGTTACGACCTTCGAGAGATGTTCGTCCAAAGTCCTATTGAAACGCTCCACCATACCGTCCGACTGTGGATGAAGCGGGGTTTTCCGTGTCTTTTTGATTCCGAGTAGTCGACACATCTCTTGCAAGATTCTTGACTCGAAGTTCCGCCCTTTTTCAGAATGCAATTCCAAGGGCACACCGAATCTGCTCACCCAATTGTGGACGATCTGCTCCGCCACGGTTCTGGCTTCCTGGTTAGAGATCGGAAACGCTTCCGGCCACTTACTGAAGTAGTCCATTACTACGAGTATATACCGATTACCATTGTCGGTTTCCGGAAAGGGCCCTGCGATGTCAATGGCGATTCGTTCGAAAGGTGCTCCCACGTTGTATTGGTGCATCTTACCTCGAGTTTTGATTCTCGGACCCTTGCTAGCTGCACACACGTCGCATTTTCTGCACCAGTCTTCGACATCTTCCTTCGCTTTTAACCAATAAAAACGTCCTCGTACCTTTTCTAGCGTCTTATTCACTCCCAAGTGGCCTCCGGACGCCCCGCCATGCATTTCCTGTAACACCTCCTTGACCCTCGTCCGCGGCACGACAAGCTGCATTACAAACGACTTTCCTTCGGAGGATTCCCATTTTCTTCTCAGAACACCTTCTTGGACATGGAGGGACTCCCACTGCGCAAAATATGCCTTTAAGGTCGGGCTTCTGTGAGAGATGTTCTGATGATCCGGTTTCTCCATGTTCTCCTTCCAGGCCAGAATCGGTTCGATATCCGGGTCTTCCTTCTGAGCGTTCCGGATCTCATCTACGCTCCAGCCGGCGATAGGTTCGGCTCTCATTCTTTGGATGGAAACCAGCTCCCGTTCTTCCTGACGCGCACAATGTTTACAATCCGTTCTGCATAGTCTCCGGGACAGTGCATCCGCATTAGAGTGGAGTTTTCCTTTACGATGCTGTATTTCGTAGTCGTATATTTGCAGCCTTTCGATCCATCTTGCGATCTGACCCTCAGACTCTTGAACTGTAATAGCCATTTTAAGGCTGCATGGTCTGTGCGAAGAACGAACTTCCTCCCATAGAGGTATTTGTGAAAATGCTTCGTAGCCAAGATCAAAGCTAGAAGTTCCCACCTTGTCACGCAGTAGTTCCTTTCTGGCTTAGAGAGCACCTTGCTGAAGTATGCAACCACCTTCTCTTGGCCATCATGCACTTGGGAGAGTACGGCTCCTACCCCGACATTACTAGCATCTGTATCCACAATGAACGTTTCCCCGGCAGTGGGGTAAGCTAGTATCGGGGTATCACATAGCCGTTGTTTAAGTGATTTGAAGTTCTTCTCGCACTCAATTGACCATTTGAATTGTTTTCCCTTTTCCGTCAACTGGTGCAGGCTCTTTGCGATCCCGGCAAAATCGTTCACGAACCGTCTGTAGTAGGTGGCTAGGCCCAGGAAGCTCCTTAGTTGGTGTTTATCGTTGGAGACTGGCCAGTTTTTCACCGCTTCGACCTTCTCTGGATCGGTCCTCACTCCTTTCGCTGAAATTATGTGCCCCAAGTACTTGACTTCCGCTCTAAACATGGCGCACTTCTTCGGGTTGAGCTTCAGGTGGGCACTTCGAAGCCTTTGAAACATATCCCTTAGATTGTCTCGGTGTTGCGCAAACGTTTTTCCTACGACGATGACATCATCCAAGTATACCAAACAGGTTTTCCATGTTAACCCTTGCAGGACACATTCCATCAATCGCTCGAAAGTCGCCGGAGCATTGCACAGCCCGAATGGCATTAAAGTGAATTGCCATAGCCCATTTCCTGCGGTGAAGGCGGTTTTCTCCCGATCTTCTGGATGGATCTGTACCTGCCAGTAGCCAATCTTCAAGTCGAGAGTGGAAAACCATTGGGCTTCTGGTAGTGTGTCCAGCGTGTCGTCAATCCGTGGCAGAGGATAGCTGTCTTTCTTGGATTTGTGAATTAAGTAATTGAAAGGAGATAAAGTGATTTGAGAAGAAAGAGACCTTGTAAGGAAGGAGTTTGCGAAGAATAGTATAATGTGAACTTGAGTTGCTCTATAGACTAGAAAATAAAGAAATAATTTCACAGAATATCGTTTTATCTACTCGAGCCGTAGCTCGCATATTACATTGGTGTCAGAAGTGGGATAAAACTTATTCTGTGAATAACTATTTTCGTGGTGTAAAATTGCACAATAAAAAAAAAAAAAAAACATTTCTGTGTTGAGTTAATTAGTTGCGCAAAATGGGTCGCAAATTGGGAAAACTAACTATAATTCAACAAAAGGCAGAACTCAGTAGGCGGAATCTCGACACAACTGGGGGAAAAGATGACCTACCGATTCGTCTGGAAGACGCAGTAAAGCAGGAAGGTGAAAATCCGCATGACATAGAGTTTGACGTGGAAGAGGAACCAGCAAGTACAGTAGCCGACCCGGGTATAACAAGTCTGCTCATGCAACTTAAGTCAGTCATGGACGAACAAAAGAAAACAATAGAAGAGCAAAAGAAGTCTATGGAACTTAAGCTCGATGACCAAAAGAAAGCAATAGACGACCAAAGGAACTCTCTACAACTTAAGCTTGAGGAACAAAAGAATTCTCTAGAACTTAAGCTGGATGAACAAAAGAAAGCAATGGACGAACAAAAGAATTCTCTAGAACTTAAGCTGGACGAACAAAAGAAAGCAATGGACGAATAAAAGAATTCTCTAGATGCTCTGGAAAGCAAACTTGATGAACAAAACAAGAACTTGGAATCCAAATTCGAAGTGATCGAAGAGAAAATCGAGAAGGTCGAGACGCAACTCGAAAAAGTCGAAACTAGATTCGATGAAAATTTTGAGAAACATGAAACTCAGTTCGGGAAGTTAGAGACTCAGTTTGAAAAAGTGGATACGCAATTCGAGATAGTAGGAAAGCAAGTCGAAAATCTTGCGAAGGAGCCCAGCAACGTGAAGAGACAGAAAGCACGGGAATATTCCACTGACGGTCTGAGAAGAAAGGAGATGCAGCCTCCTATCTTCGATGGTCAAACATCATGGCCAATTTATAAAAGGCAATTCGAAGCGGCCGCAATGACCAATAGCTGGGACGATTAAGAGAAGTCCATTGCACTCACACTTGCACTGAGGGGTCCAGCTGCGGAGCTCTTGCAGACCATCCCGGAAGATAAACAGAAGAACTACGACTCTCTGGTTCAGGCTATCGAGATGCGGTTTTGGGATGAACACATGCAGCAGGTGTACAGGGTTCAGCTGCGTAGTCGAGTCCAGAAAAGGAGGGAAACGCTCCAACAGTTGCAAGCGGATATAGAGCGACTAGACCTTTCTTTCATACCCTAAAGCCGGTGAGGAGCTTATCAATGAAATGGCGGTGGAAGCTTTTATTCAGGCCATAGAGGACAGACAACTGCAAATGCCTGTAAGGATGGCTGAAAAGCGAACACTCCCCGAGGCATTGGCATTCGCTTTGTCAATGAAGGCTGCGGACCAAGCATACCAGGGAATACACCGTGTCAGGGAAATATCCGTCGTGGAATGCTCATGTCAGAATATATATATATATGTATAATACCTTCATTCTAAACCATGCCGAACCTACAATCACACGGAAAGTTCACGCGCCAAGAGAAACATCTCATGAAACAGTTTTCTATGCAAACGTCATCAGCACTACCATCACCCACAAGCCAACGGTCGCCTGCAGCTGCATCAATGACGTCAGACAAAACCAAAAACAACCTAGCAACCTGGTAAAACAAATTGAAGAGCAGGGTAATATGATTTTCACACGTCTTTCAACAATATAAACAAATTTGTCCACAAGAATCACAACCATAGAGAACCGCATCAGTGAAAAATTCAGCCAAATTGACCTCGAAATTAACATTCTCAAGGACAGGGTTTCGTTATTTGAGAGCTGCTCAGGAAACATCAAAGACTTGCAAGTGTTAGTTAAAAGCTTAAAATTACAATTGCAGCACAATGTGGATCAACTGAAACATCCGGAATTTAACTCAACTCCAGGAACTGCGAATGAAGAACATTGCCACTGATGCAGTTCTCGTTGGAATTCCATCTTTTCCCAATGAAAGCCTGAAGTGCATCTTTAATAAGCTGTGACTCACATTGAACCGCTAACAACCACGATCTCTTAGTAGAAATTTTTGCGTAAAACAAAGAGAAAACGCTGTCATAATCGTGAAATGAAGGCACTTCCTGACTTCAGATGGGAAAACTCGCGGAATTTCTGTCTTGTGACGAATAAACCAATTACCAAGGGATTTTTCGACTGGCAAATAAATTTAAATACCGAAAGTACATATGTTAGGAGGTCTTACAAACAAACAAAAAAAAAAAATCACTAAAGGTGACACTAGTCACTAAAGGTGACAGCGATCACTAAGGGTAACACTTAGGGACTAGGTGACATTAGCCACCAACATGACACTAGTCACCAAGGGACAAAACAAAAGATAAACAACTATACTAAATCAAAAAAAAAAAAAACAGAAAAACAAGAAAAGTACCTCGACGAATACCAACCAAAGCGGAGGCTGCAGATCCACATCCATGGTGGAGCCTAGGCGCAAGTATTTCTCGGCTTCCACTCACCTCTGCTTTCATTGTCATCGCATATAAGAACGTAGTCCCCCACCTGCAACAGCTTAACCTCTGTGTGCCACTTAGTACGACGCGTCAGCGTACGCAGATATTCCAAGATCCACCTTCTCCAAAAAGTTTGCTTCAATTGTTGTAGTATATGCCACTGCTTACGTAGACAGATATTCTCGTCAACCGTTGGTGTCTGGATATAGTTGGGACATCCCATCAAAAAATGATTGGGTGTGTTGGGACATCCCATCAAAAAATGATTGGGTGTGAGCGGTTCGACGTCAATACTTTTCACTGGCAAGTGAGTAAGGGGCCGTGAGTTGACAAGATTCTCGGCTTCAATGAGCAGGGTTTCTACTTGAGGTGCCTTTTCCTTTAGGGTAAATGATAAGACCTTCTTTACGCATCTAATAATCCCCTCGCACACTCCTCCTGCTGACGGGTTACCTGCTGGTTTGAATAACCACTCAACACCACGACGCCTGCATTCCGCGTCTAAAGAAAGTTCGACAATTACCCACTCCTTCTTGATGGCTCTAATAAAATTTGTTCCGCAATTGCTTCAGAGTCAAGAAGGGGCACCCCGGCGGTTGATAGAATTAAGCAAACATAGTATGACTGCATCGCTTGATAGATCCTTAGCTAGCACCAAATGGATCGCCCGGACGGACAGACATATAAATAAGCACCCATCTCTTTTCCCGGTGTCGTCCAATGGCTACCTGCAGAGTCCCAAAATAATCTAGACCCGTGTAAGAGGATGGTCGAACATATGGTGTTAGTCGATCGATAGGTAATTGACCCATTAGCGGTGGCTTTGGAACTGTGGATGTATTCTTACAAAGTTGACAAATTGATTTTGCCGTCATAACCAGTCGGCGAATACTTGGTATCCAAAACTTAGCCCGAATATCACAAACGATGGCCTCCTGATTTTGCTGTTGATATATTTGATGTTAATGTTGAACTATTAGTTTGGTGAAGATATGATGATTCGGCAAAATTATAGGCTTCCTCGTATTGTAGGGCAAGCATGTGGCGTTGTCTATACGCCCGGCTAATCGTATAATAATGTTTTCATCGAGCACTGGCGTTAACTTGAAAATTGAGCTGCCCTTTGGAACTGATCTTTTAGATAAAAGAAAGCGTATCTCATTCTGGTAGGTGTCTCTTTGAATTAGATGACAAAGTAATTGTTCTCCAAGTCTTATTTCTTTAACTGAGAGCCGGTTTGATGATGTTTTCTAGATATCCCTTTATTTTTCGCTAGATACTTAAACTTAGCAAAAGCTCTCTCTACCCAACAAACGACCTTTAACAACGTATAACTCGAAAATTTTTCAAATGACTGATTCTTCCTTATCGATCAAAAATATAAAACTCTGTCGCCTTTCGTCTCTTTCTTCATGAGCCCCAATATCATCCGGTGATAGTGGCCACTTCAAAGTGTTTTAAAAATGACGGACCTTCAATCCATATTGAGTCTTCAAACTCTCTTTTGCATTGTGGTCTCGTTGCTTCATCAGCTGGGTTTTGTCTGCCTGGAATTCATCTCCAATTATTGACAGCTGTAGAATCCAGTATTTCAGCGATTCTGTGAGCGACGAATTGTTTGTAGCATCGGCTATCGGATCTTATCCAATGAATGACCGTTTTAGAGTCCGACCATAGTATTACTCGGCTTGGCTTAATCTCGTGACTGGTTACTATAGTTTCTTTCAATCGCGTACCTAGAACAGCTGCTTGAAGCTCAAGTCTCGGTACTGATAGAGCTTTTAAAGAACTGCACCTTGTCTTTTCTATTACAAATGAAATACCCACATTGTTGGCAAATTTTACACGCCAATAACCTACGGCAGAGTAAGCAACCTCGCTGGCGGCAACAAATATGTGAAGCGGAATCTCTCCGTCTAATTTAGTTAAATGCAAGTTATAACACCTTGGTACTTTAAAATATTTCAAATAATCAAGTATTTTATACCAACTGTACCATTGGGCATAAATGTCTGGTGGTATTAATTCATTCCACCCTACATTACTTTTGTAGTAGTAACTTAAATCTAATGGTTATATTGGCTAATAACCAAACGGGTCAAATATGGACAAATATGGACATGGTGAGACTCAATACCTGACTTTTCGTGGGTCGTACTTTTCCATCTAGAACTCCTCTAGGCATCTTAGCAAATTTAAAAACGAAACAGAAATTATCAGTTTTTGAATCCCAATTCATTCAGAGGATTTTTTCTTTATTCAGATCGCTATAGCAAATATTTTTTAAACATGGTAGTGAGGTCTCAGTCGATGTTTCATTTATAGCATGAAGAAAATCTGTTGAATTAGAAAGGAAGCTTCTTAGCTCAAATCCGGCGCGGCTATGAATACTGACTACTGTCTTTGCGACTTCGATTGCCTCCTCAGTGGAGTCGAAACTATCTACGTGGTCATCGACGTAGTGGTGATCTACAATGGCCTTAAAAGCTCGAGGATATACGTCTTTATATTCGGCGGCGTTTAAATTCTTGATGTATTGTGCTGAACATGGTGAACTTTTAGATCCATTGAATTCATTACGTACTTTTCTGGAACGCGAAGACGTTCTCCGTCCCTCCATAAAAATCGCTGTGCATTTCGATCTTCTTTCCTTATATTGATACGAAGGAACATCTCGCGAATATCACCACATACGCCTACTTTCCTTTGCCGAAAAGATTTAGGTTGGTAAGTGTCGGGACCTTTCAAGAATATTGAATTTAGCGACATTCCGAATTTATTTGGTACCAAGTACGATCTGTAATAGCAACCTCCTCTGGCAGCAATTTTCTGCCGTAGTTTTTAATTAAAAACTCATTCACCTCGGATTTGTACCACTCGGCAAATTCAAAATCGTCGGATATTTTTTTTCTATCAGTTCTAGTCGTTTCAATGCCATACTGTAAGTTTCTTTAAATTGTATGTTGTCTGCCTTCCATAAGAGGCCCGTTTCGTATTGGTTGTCTATCATTCTGGTTGTTTGCTTAAGAATCATTTCTGCTCTTGGTTTAACTGGCTTCATTTCAAAATTCTCCATAGTAAAATATTCTGGTACTTGATTGTTTAAATCGTCTAGACTATTTTCTTCATATCCTACATAGCTGATGACAGTATCTGAATAGTTATCCTCATTCGAACCAAAAAGCGTCCACCCCAGTTTCGTATTATGAACCGCAAACCCTTCCCCGAGATTTATAACATGTATGGGCCTAATTAAATTTGTATGCGGTATACCAATTAAGAGCTGAGGCATAGCATTCTCATAATTGACAATAAAAATTCTACCCAACTCAGGATACTGTTTTTGAAATTCTCTAAAATTTAGACTTTGGGCTGGCAACAACAAAGTAAACATGCTAGGATACCTCACTCGTTGTCTGGTTACCGATCCATCTAAGTGATAGCAAGTCGGATGCACCCTTCACACCAATCGAATTAGCATCCTTTTCCTGAATTAATGATACTTTCGCCCCTTTATCAATAAATGCAAAGACTACACATGAGCCTTTTGGTCCAGTTAACCTTACAGGCAGAAATTTGAATAAAGTATTTACATCAGAACTAATTTCCTTATTGTCAATAGCTCTGACGACTGTATTTTCTTTTTGTGGAGTCTGTTTGCTACTCATAAACGTATTTCCACTACTCGTATCTCCGGCAGCCACAACGGCAACGGTAGTATTTTTTGTAAAAGCAATCGGTGGCGAAGGGACAACTACGTTTTTACTCTGTTTGGGATCGTGAAGAAGACGATTATGATTCCTGCTGCAGGCAGAAATTCCGCATTCTCGACGGTAAGGGCATTTTGAAATAACGTGACCTGTTCGCAAACAACAAAAGCAGATACGATTTGTTTTGACAAGTTCCCATCGATCATCTACAGCTGTGCCCCTGAATTTAGAACACTGATATAACTGATGTTCTCCTTGACAAACAATACATTTGAGTTTTCTTTGGGATGTTGTGTCAGCAACGGCACATCCGACGTTTACATTCCTAGACCTTTTCTCATTTGTATTGTTCGTCGTCATTTCGGTGGCCATTGCGATGTACTTTGCCACTTGCTGTAGCTAATAATTGAAATCGCAGACTGTCGGGACCAGTGGCAAAATTCAAAAAGTGTGTCTCCTTTTTGTTCAAAGGCATTTTGCCGACCAGTTCATCGAGTAAGGTCGGGTTGGATAAATGAGACATCGCCAAAGCATTCTCCAAAAATACGGTTAGGTTAGAAACCAAAACACTAAAATTTACAACGTCGTGAATTCTCGTCTCAGGTATATTTGCGAAGGCTCGTACTTTTGCCAATTGGCTGCGTATGATAATTTCAGGTCGACCGTAATGAAATTATAATGTGCGCTATTGGGGTGAATAAGGAGGGCCTCAACCATTCGTTTTGCGTCACCTTTAAGGGCCTTTTGTGAACGTGATAAGTTTTCCAAATTAGAGTATCCATGGACGACAGAAATCTCCTTGAATGCGACAATAAATATTGGCCATTGTTCTGGCGCTCCTGTAAATCCTGACACTTTCGGATTGGTTGATGTTGGGTTTGGTAAAGTGGATTCGTTCCGGGAGTAGCATGCTCAAATGTTCGCGGGTCATAATGAGAAAAAGTATTGTACATACCTGGCAAATGTGGGAAAGCAGATGACAATGAAGCAAAGGGAGCACACAATATAGTGCTGGTGGATACACTGGTCGCTGGCTGTATGCTTTCGGGTATTGAGATGGTGGCTGTTGCGGCGGTGGTAAATGTAATGTCTGAGGTGTTTGGTAGACAGGCAGTTGGCTGCATGCTGTAAGGTGTTGAGGTGGTAATTGTGGTGGCGGCGGCGGCGGTGGTGGTACTTGCCGGGAAAATGGAGAGCATCTCCTTGAGATTCCTTTTTTCTTCTTCCGAGGCGTTGATCGATGTTTACAACTGCGCAATTTGTTTCTTGAGCATAGCGATGATAAGCACGTGGTTTCGTGCGTCTTCGATTGCATTTTCATTTGTCTGCGGCGGTGGCGATGGTGACTGTGTTGGTGATGGCGACATTGCTTGGTCACAGTTTAACAATTTCGCTCGGCTTCTTGTAAAGCGGCTATGCATTATCTTGCGTCTTTACTTATTTGCGTTCAAGCCCAGTGCAATGAAAAATAAAAAAGATGTCCTAGATAGATGGGGAGATAAATGAGACAGATAGTGGAAGAAAAAAAAAAAAAAAAACAGTGTCACAAAACAAAAAACGGAAAGCAAATTTTAAGGATAATTTTTTTTCTTTAAGAGTAAGTGTAAAAGTGACTAATCGTGCTAGAAAAGAAAAAGTAATAATAATAAATTTTCTAGACACTAAGGATAGGAAAGATTCGGGGGGCAATAGAATCCCTCGAGAGTAGGACATATTTGGAATACATGCAGAGGTATGTACACATAGAAATCGACTTCGACGAGACAGAGAATTTAATCGGTGCAAATTTTGGTGAATTTCCAGGACTTGAATAAAGCCGCTACACCCAAGCATCTGTACAATTTTTTGTGGGTAGGCTCCCGGCTAGCGGAGACAGCAAGACAAACCGCAAGACAGCCAACCGGTACTCCCAAGTGGGAATCCTGCAAGTGAGATACGAATTACCTCAAAGGAGTAAAGACCACGCAACCGAACAAAAGCTGCTGAAAGGAGGCGCTCCGCCCCAAGTGTACCGTACCACTACCGCCTCAGCAGTAATAGAGATCAACGAGGGAACAACAATTGTTTGTTTTTGGTGCAACTAAGATTAGTGCAGTAAATTAGCGGAATTTTTTTATTTTTTTTTTATTTTTTTTTTTACTAATTTAGTGTAAGGTAAGGTTAGGAATAACACTAAAATCTGCACTGAACATTATTGGTTTCGTTGTTCGAGTTAATACCGCTGGAAAGTCAGCAATTACATCTCTTCATATGCTGGCGGCAGTACAGCGAGGGACAAAGAAAACCGTGAGTAATTTTATAGATTTTTTTTTTGTTTGAATATTTTTTTTTAGTTTTAGATTAGATGTTAAGAGCAGATTCTTCTGTTACTTAGGTTAGATTAGATCTAATTACTTTTTGTTTTAAATAATTAAGAATCTTGTTACTGGTAGATATTCTACATTAAAGGAAGTATCCAAAATGTACCGGAATTTCGATTCCCTTGTGGTAGACTTTTGAAAGTGAGATAGTGATGTGCTGGTAGACTTCTTTGTGCAAAGATGATGTGTGGGGGAATGGGAAGGCCGTCCTTTCGCTGATCAGGTACAACGGTGACTTGACAGGACGACTGTACTGACGTGACAAAGACTATACGAGACGACTTTAGGCACTTTACGTAGAGGACATCAGACAGTAGTGGCTGGATTGAGGCATTAGGAGCCATTTCCAGTAGATATTGACCAAGGAGATGGCGAAAGTTGTGTCATCCAGACACAAGGGTGGGTTGGCCATGCTAGTGCCATCAACACTTGGCACGTTTCTGGGACAAGACGAACCCACATCTTGGAGAGACTAGGGGATACAGATGTCGTAGTGTAGGGCTAGAATAGGATAGTTATAAGTTAGTTTAGGTATAGGTTAGGGTTTACCTTAAGTTGTAGAGTAGATTAGGTTTAGTTTAGAATAACTGATTTTAGTTTAAATCTGATACACCCTCCTTTCTCCAGGATATGGGCACAAGCCCTTGAACCTTTCTTCTTCTCCTGTCTTCTTTCCTATCTCTTTTAAGTCCGTCCGTAGCTTAATTAGGTTAGCTTCTTCTCTTCTCTAATAGGTTTCTTTTAATACACATATGGCACGATATTTTTGTGTTTGAGCAGGTGGTGTGAGAGTGATGGGAGACAAGAATCAGCTTCGTCCGACGAGTTAAGCCGTACAACCGCGTGCGTACCACCGTCCCCTTCATCCACACTGAAGATGCCTCCGTGGCCTGCCCATGGCTCATAACAATGGTGCCCAATGATTTCGAATGGTTTTAAAGG